>OY987259.1:13420967-14620967 GCA_963920725.1 Rhamphomyia laevipes
TTATTGGTTCAGCGAACCACCACGGGTTGTGTAACATGAAGCTTTCGAGGGGTACAATGGACCTAATTCTAGATTAATCACATTAACTCCAGCATCTCCCTTCATATAATTCAGCATGAAGCATTGAGCCAGTAACTTGAATGTCTCGCAGTAAAAAAAACGTGTTGCTACATAATTTGAATGAATTAGTAGCCCTTATGTTCTGTCAATGCTACGCAATGCTAACATTTATGCTGTTTCAATAGATCGTATTTATGCAATAAAATAAATGAGAAACCAAAAGATTTTATATAATTTTGTATAGATCATACAAGTAACTTGTATATCAGCTGACAAACCTTGTATATTTCAGTTATTTAAATCTACTATTAAAAAATAGATCCTGGTCATTAAAGTATTCCATTGACCAATAAAAAAAAAACTGTTCCTACAAACGTAGACAATGTTTGTGTGTCCTTCAATTTGTAAAGAATATAATACTAAAATTTACTTTGGTAATGTCTAATATATTTCAAAATGGGACGACACTAATGAATAATACTACAGATTTTTATTTTTTCTAAAGAATTTTGCTGTCACATGAATTACAGCACAAGAAAAACCAAAAAAAAAAAAAAAAAAAAAAAAAAATGGAATAATGAGAAACTTTTCTCATTAGAATTTAATTGCTTTTTTATTATTCGCAATGTGTAAGCTGAATATTATTCAAAAAATATAAGTATATATATAAAAATTTGAATGACAGAAAGATACTTTATATCCAAGTACACACAATGGACCAGAGATCAGTTTGTCTAGAAAAGACCAACTTGTTAACAAGGCGCTCCAATCTATTCTATTATAGAGTCAATCACAAAAAGTTTGACAGTTTTATTTTTTTTTATATATTTTAAATCTTTTAGACAAAATGAAAAATAATTTTCATTTTTCTACAAATTATTTTTTCAGTTCGTGTCGTCAGTTGTTAAAACATTTGTGAAATTGATTTTTTGTTTCACTTTAAATTAATGAGAATATTAATTAGAAGTTTTTTATGTATTGTGTCTAGGCGAGGCAAACGCTACCAGTCTAAGCTATAAGTAGAAAGTAGTTAGTATATTTTCAAAGATTTTTATTGGAAATATTAAATTTTATATTATTTAAAATTTATACATAACTAGGGCAACCTGTACAATTATTGGCATTATTGATAACCTCAATTTTCGGCACAGCTTTTGATGGTATAAGAATTATTGAATTTTTCTTTCTAATCTTCCTTATTAATCTTTGTTCAATGAAAATATAATTTAACTGGTACTAATCGCATGAACCCCAGCATTTCCTTATATTTAGTTTAAAATTTAGTTTAAAATTTAGTTAGAGTACCTTTAATGAAAAACTTTGTGAAATACTTAAGAAACTGTTGCAGGTAAATTGGTTCACTTTACGTTTTTTTTTAACAAATCCAGCAATTTTATATTTTATTGAGTATAAATTAATAATTTGTATATATTTGGTAAAATAATTTAATAGTAGTGTCAATAATTGGTTGCATTTTGACACATATTTTATTATTGACACATTGGTTTATTATTTTCTACCAGAATAAATTTTTCCTTCCCTAACAATAGTTGTACATATTAGGAGTGTCAATCGATGCATTTGATTTTTTTAAAAAGTTTTAACTTCTTTTTGATTGATTACTATGTTAATAACTATACTTATAACCCTACACTGTAGTGTCAACAGATATACTTATAGTTTATGCCAATAACTATACCAAAATGTCGATATCTATACATTTTATACGATTTTTATAAAAAAAAATGAAGTTTTAATATTAAATTGTCAGTAGTTTTAACATAATTTTTTATTAAGTGTGCCAATAATTGTACAGGTTACGCTATTATGAAAAATTGTTTGGTATTTTAATAAATTTTTCTTATGAATTCTGTCTAATTTTTTTTTTTAATTTTTTTTTTGATACAATAAACTTTGTTACAATTTACAAAAGATTTCATAACAAATAAGATTTTTATATATAAGGAAAATGAATAAATCACCTTAACAATATTACAAAATAACTTTGACAACTTTTTCTTATATAAATCAATAACATATCGCCACCAACATCACACCACAATATAATAATCAAATTTTTCATGTCAGTATTATTATTATTATTATGATATACAACATAAAAGTAATTTATTTTGTTAGTACCATTGTAAATACCGAGGGGGAGACAATATATCAAATGAGAGGAATTCAATATTGAATGATGAGAAGATTGTTTTTATATCGAAAATACTAAAATTAGTAATACCAACAACTTACAAAGCTTGATGTATCAGCAATAATGAGAATCTTAGCTACAGTTTCGATATATTCGTATAACAATTTCTTTATAGTTTACTTACTTTACTTAGTTGTCAATAATTATTGTTATAAATTAATTGGTTCGTTGGTTGATTTTAAAGCATAGAGGATTGAATTCCCCACCCACTGAAGACTTACTCAAAGGGCCGTTGAACTATCCAGTTGACCACGCTTTTGCTCATGGTTAACTTTCATTTTAGCCGGACGTTTCGCGCCTTGCATCTCCTCTAAGCTAGTCATAAAGATATTTACAAAATTCCTGAACATTCTTTTGTTGGACCGAAGGTTAGTTTGTGTTCCAATGGCCTTTTCAAATCTGCGGTGAAGTAGTAGTCAAAGTTAACCACGCTGCAAGCTTTCTAAAAATTAAATTAATTACTTATTAAATATTTTCAAAACTGATATATTTACAATTATTTGATTATATTTTGCTCGACTGAAAAGTTGAAATTAATTTCGTAAAATTGTTATCACAGTGCCACCGTCACCGTCAACCCTTGTTAAAAAAAGTGACACTGGCACTATGATTCCAGTTTTATTCTGAATTGTATTTTGTTTTAAAAAATATATTGATAAAAACTTACAATCTTTAATAAAATTTCTGGATTGTTTAGAAAATCGTTATACCCCTTGAAAAAAATAATATGTTAAGGAATTTTTTTTAATATATTTTGTTCAGTTAGATTCTATTGACAGGATCTTGATATTTATTTTTTGCAATGTTTGTAAAAGTTAACCTTTTCTCTATGTCTATTTTAATACAATAGAATAGTTTTTCCTGATTTGAATAAAATCCTGAATTTAAAAGGATTTTCTATTCCCTTTACATTCACAATAGGAAATATAATATAACGAAAAAAAAATTATAAAAAGTAAAAAAATCTTTAATGTACAAAATTTAATATGTAAAATTAAACTTTGAAGATTTTAATATATTTATCATTAGTTGGTCTGGTAATGCTTTATATTTTATATGTAATATTGTAGAATATTTCATGTTTATGCAACATATTATGTAAATTTATAATTTTTCATTTTCACAAAAAAAAAATTGTGAAACGTAACGTAACGTTATGAATGTAGCTGAAGCTGTGCTATGCTGGATCGTTCTTTGGACAAATAGAGCTTGTCGGTTTGTGTTGCATTTATATTAATCTTTGCATTAATTCTATAGAAATTTCCTTTTTTAATTCTACAGAAATCCCACTTGTTATCAATTGGCTGGCAGATAATTATTTTGAAGTATTTGAGTTTCAAAATAAGCTTTCGTTCAGCAAACAGCGTTGACCCACTCTGGCTCACTTATTTAAATATATAATTAGCAGATTGCTAGCAAAGCTTCCATCATGAGCAGCTTCAGCACCATTCATAGAAACACTCTGAGCGTGCCTTTAAGCACTCTTCTGTACGATATTCAGATAACAATAATTTTGCATATTTATAGGAAACAAATAAAGATTGACTTATAAAATTAGACTCTATTTAAGTTTATATATTTTCAAATAAAATTTTAAACTTTTAAATTAAATTATTGTGTCAATCAAAATCTCAATTATGATCGAATATGAACACAAAATTAATAGATTGCCAACGAACTTTTTGTGTAATATTTTTTTTAAAAAGTGCTGTCCCTTTTTTGTCTATTTTCCAGAAATAATTTTTATATGATTATTTCCTTCCATAGGACACAAATTGTTAGTTGAAATTTTAAGAAAGAAAAAAAAACCAATGATATATAAGAAGAAACATGACATCTTATTAACTTTTCTGTCAGTTCAGGTCCAAAACTTTTATAAGGATAAGAAAGTTAATATAAAAAAATATATATAATAAAACTTATTTCAATCCTGTTCATTGAAATTATATAAAACTTAAAATACTAAAAGCATAGTTTGTAGATTGTAGTGGTACTGCATTACATTCAATTTTATCATAATTTCAAATTTGACAGTTTTTTTTTTGTCATTGACTTTTGAAATGAATTTATGGAAGAAACAATTTTGGGAATTTTTCATAAATGTATAAAATGGAAATTAATTTGATTTACAAAATTAATTTACATATTCTTACATTTTGACCATTATAAATATGAAAAAAAATCTATTTTTATGAAATTTTGAAAAGTAATATTCAGATTTCTAGAATAAACTTTATTTGGTAACTTTTTTGACAGAATTTTAGGCGACCTAACTGGAACAAAATCGCTGTTGTCGTCGCATCGAAAATTTATTTAATCTCTTAAAGGGAATATTTATAGCTATGAATTGATAGGTAAAAGTCTAATAACAAAGAATTATCGCTATAAAATTTTTGTACAATTCTTTTTCAATGAGGAATTCTTTGAAAATAATATCAGTTATTCAATTTCGGAAAGTTCAGATTTTTATATAATTCTGTAAACCTAATATAATATAGCTATTAATTGTGCTAATACTGAATTTACTTTGGTTTTTTCTAACAGAGGTGGCAGAACTTACTAATAACCTTGCGATGTTATAATTAAAAACCTTATATTTCATAGTAGCATAATGCAAAATAAAAGAACAAATTATGATACTACGTTTAACAACTCTTATTTGTGCAGTTTTTTCATCAAGTTCATATCAATATCATATCAAAATTAGTTGATATAACTAAAATCCTTTGAAATCCTTTTAACAGTTTTTTAAAAGCTATAGTTCATCAATCATTGAGAGAGCATCTCCTATGTCATTGCCAGAAACGGAGATTAAGGCACATAGATTGTTATTTTCTAACTAAATAATCTGTAAATGCAGGTGAAAAGAAGCCTGTCGACCTAATCAAGTCCATTGGGATGGGTTGATGTGCTACAGGGGAAAAAGTGCAGCAATCGAATTCTTCTCCTTACAAACCAATCAACCAACCAAACTACGCAGGGTTACAAGATTTTCAATTACATGTTGAATGAGTCTGCTATTTATGTTTTTCACTGTGAAAATAACAAAAGTAAATCCGTTTCTAGCGCTCTCTTAACTATTAGTCTACAATATTATAGAAAAACGCCATCATTTAATTTAACTATAATATTAAATATTTTGGAGCTTTCTATAACAAATCTAAATAAAGTTCTTAACATTTTTTATTACTCATTTGTATTTCTCTAATTTTACTAATTAGCTCACATTCAAAATTCTTCGGAAATTTGGAGAAATTCAACAAAATCATTTTTATAATTAATTATCTTTTTTTTACATTGTCAAAATCATTGATACAAATTTTTATAAAAGAATCCTTCAAACTTAAAGGAATACTAAGTCCTTTAACCAATAGAATACTGTAAAATCAATAAAAATCTGTCATTTTTGACATATTTTTATGGTGCAAATTTAACTTGTTCATGACATTAACAATTTTTATAATGTTTTATATTATTTCTCATTTTTTTCTTGAACGATTAAATGATTTAATTTTTTGTAATAAATATTGTAATTAAAAAAAAAATACTTGTAATTCTTTTAATATGAAAAACCCACGTCAATAAACAACATTAAAATGCTTTTAATTATAAATAAAACTCAATTAAAATTGAGAAAAATAACAAAAATTTAAAAAAAAAAAAATATTATTTTTTGTTGTTGTTTTTATTTTTCGTAAAAGGAATATAGAAAAATAACAAAAAAATCCCGAAATTAATCCTTTGTTATTAGCTATTATATATTAAATACAAAAATATTTCTTTTCTCCTTGTTTCGTCCTTTTTTGCCCGTCAATAGCAATATTACTGTTTTTAGGATGAAAACTGAAAACAGTTATCAATCAATTTCTTCATACTTGATCAGGGTTAAGTGGTTTCAATAAGGATCCATTGTTGTTTTTTTCTTTTTTTTCAATGTTGAACATTGTTAAGGATATGAAAGGAACGGAGAAGGATTTTTATCACAATAACAACAAAATATTTCGATATATTTTATTAGCAAAACAATTATTAACTGTGAAGGACTCTTTTTTTGTATATTAATAATCGAAATGTATCGAATTTTGTACGAAAACGATGATTATATTTTCAGGGAATGATGGAAATATTTTTGTATTTTAATGGAGTGGTAGAAAAATTAAAATTACTGCCTAAAAGTATGCTACAGAAATTTATCATTAACCATCCATATCAAACTGGGAATTGCTCGATGAAGTTTAGCTATAGCTGAGGCGCTTGTATAATTTTCAGTATCAATTAATTATCATTATAATTAATTTTAAGTCGTCAATGTTTCTAATAATTTTGTAGTTCCAAATAGCTCGTTACTTTTATATCATGAAACTTGACTGCCAATTATTGTGGTATTATTTCCAGTTTATACGTAATTACAATTTATTTATAAAAAATATTTTTTTTAAAAATAAAACTGGATTTAATTACTTAACATTAATTGATTAAAAGCCTAAGGATATGCCATTGAATTTTATCTTTTGCTGTCAACATATTGCAGATCATCAAATCTCTTCTTAGATTTAATTATTAAGTTACATTTATTTCTTTTGTCTGGTGGTGCAATATGTTGACAGCAACATATGTTTTTCGTTAAGTCATAACTTTTTATCTTTTCAAACATATAAAAAACTGATAAAGACAGCGATTCTTTCCAAAGGATACCGACAACATTTCATATAAAGAAGATATCGTCAGCTGAGAAATACATAAAGATGTAATATTAAATGTAGTCACATTTTGATGCGCATTGAAATCACAATGCAGTGAACGGCGAATGAGGGCAGAAATCTTGATATGATAAATAATTTTGTACATCCTGTGATAGACAACATGTGATTCAAGAAGAATGGGCCACTGCACACAGGGCTTGTGAGAAATTTTTGGAGAATGAATTATTTTGAGTAATTCAGAATTTAATTGACCAGAATGTACAACCGATTTGATCTCGGACTATAGAAGAATATATGTTGAATATCGAATAAGAAATCATTGCGATAGCTGACGTGCTGTCATGCAAAATGGCCCTTTAACAGTGGCCATATTTTTATCAGGCATTACTCTTCATACTTTATGATTTAAATCGTACCAATTTAAAATTAATTAAGAGACACAAAAGTTATGCAATTCTTAAACACAAGCATGATTTATGACCTATGTATACTGTATCTTTGTTATACATATATAAAGTTAAAACATTTATTAAAAAGCAAAATATTAAAATTTTATGAGCTATTATCGACACAGTTCTTCTGTAAAATCAATGTTGGTCAACATACAACCTTGTAATTCTCAGCTGACGATATTCAAGATAAAATTTCAATTATAAATATTATTTAAAAATTTAAAAAGTTCCTATAGTAAAAGCAAAAATTTGTAGAACATTAAACCGAAATGGAAAACCATATACGACATAATTATGAGCAGGTTTGAGAGAAAGGCTTTGTAAACATTTACTGATGCGTAAATATTTATATAAACGAACTTGATCTAAAACGTTTTGTATGAAAACAATTCCTCAGGCATTTTTTTTTTTCATATCTTTTTTCATTGCATATACAGACAAACATTACGAAGAGTAAGCAGAATGAGCTAAGGGTGGCTAACCATTTAGTAAAGAAACGATAATTTATTTTAGGATGAGTTTTGTTTGGGTGTACTTTTAATAATATGAAAATGGAAAGAAAATAATATAAAGAGGAATTTGCTATTAAAGAAAACATTTCTATATAGATAAAAGTTTCGAAAAATAATTTTAATTTACGCGGCGTAATTCTGTAAATTATGTACAAAACTTGTATATCAAAGAATTGTTATTTGATGAATTGAAATATAAGAATGAATTTTTAAATTATAATCTTTGAAAAAAGATATAATAAAATTTAATTTTCTATTTATTTAATAAAAATGTTATTATGACATTAAAGTTTTAGGAATTCGAAGGATGATATAATAAAAGATAAGAAATTGATTTAATGATTTTAATTTTGATTTCGAATAATTTCAATGAAAAGAAGAAATATTCAAGTATTTTATATGTTTTCAGTGAACATAATTTTTAATTACCGCTCCAGTCAGAATTTAAATATTTACAACTAATAGCGCATAAGGTTAACCTTGTTTGTTACCTACTCAATAACCTAAACCGTTGACTAATGAAACATTTTATAACAAATTAATACAAAAATTCATAAGTTTTTTTAATTAATTACGGAAAGTAATAAATATCATAAAAGTTATGAATTTTTGGAATCAATTCAAAATTTTGGAAATTAGGTTTTATTTTCAGCTGTTAAGTTAGCAATTTTACAAAATTCAAATGTGCTTTATCATTAATTAATTTTTACATCTAATATTATGGCGTTGTTTATGTTATAACCAACAAAAACATTGCTTTTAATTTGTCTGAAGAGGGGCACAGCTGTGATTCATACACGTAGACTATAAATAGGTCCATTGTACCCTTCGTATCATTCACACTACACATGTCGTCATGACTGGGTAAGCCAGCTACAATTTCAAAATTGGTTTCCAACCCAGAAAACCGGTTGCATGCAATTCGTTCATGTAGTAAGGACCAAAGGATTTACGTTGCAGGCGTATAAAACAGGTATAATGACACAAAACATGTTCAGTTGTCTCGAGTTATTCATCATTGAGTGTCGTGTTAAGACCGCGGTCACTAGATATACTGAGTTTTTGATATTTAAAAAGAATTTTTCGCTCGGAACTCACCATTATACAAACTCGGAAGCGTATTACTAATAAAGAAATTGTTTTTACCATTACGTATAACAATCATGATTAAATAAATAATCAGCTGTTTTCGAATGTATTCCTAAGTCAAAACTTATGTAAACGGTCTTGAAGCAGAAAAGAATCAAGTTCTGCATTTAAATTATTCATAAATATGAAAATGTTTTATTCTTTTGACGGTTTTCTTCACAATTAAATTTTTTGTTTTCTTTTTAAGGCTTGTATTCGTAAGTTTTCAAAAGATGTTTCAAAGGATGTTTATGAATTTTTCTATTATAAAATCATCAAAGCATAATATCAAGCCATTCTGCATTTAGAATTATGCTCTGTATTATTACTACAATTTTCTCACTTATTAGAATTATTATTACGTTGTACTTCAGATACGTTTTTTTTTTTGGTAAACCCTTCTATAAAATATAAATTCCCATGAAATTATAATTTTTTAACTTTAAATTTTTTTTTTTCTGTTTAACCAATCGAACCAAAACTCAAAATCAAATTTATATTGTAATGCGTCACTAATCACAGCTGGCTATTATCCTTGTAAAACTTTTAAAAGATATGACCAATATTTTGTACATATATACGTATATGTATTTATAATCTGTATTTTCCTGTTTATATACAAAATTATAACTAAAATTGCTTGCTATAAATCACAAAATAAATATAATATTTTGAGATTTAGTATTATTTTATGGTGGGTTTTATATGCATAACGTTAAAATTAATCCAGAGATACATAAATAAATAATTTTTTTTTTATGAAATGCTGCTTTAAAGGGTGCTAAATAATTTACTATGTATATGTAGCACGTGTCAATTAAAATATATTTAATTTTTTTAGTTGTTGTAAAAAAACATTGCATATAAAAATATTTAATCCTTGTTCCACTTGGCTAGGAAATACAGTCACCATTATTATAATTACATTATAGTCAACTACTAGACAGTGACAGTTTTATAATAAAATTGGCTCGTTGTAGTTCAGTTATTGGTAAGAGTTTTAACCCTAAAAATTGTTTTTTATTTTTTTATTATTTTTTATTATTGTATCTTTGTAAAGTGTGTTTCTAATCATCTAAAATTTATAATTTAAATCTGAGTGAAATTATTATGGTCGAAGGATATTAGGAGTTTAAATAAAATTAGTTTGATATAATTGGATTTCTCATACCATTTAAAATGGTAACTGAATTACATATTATATGTATGTCGAAAAACCATATTAGCTAACAAAAATTTAGAGTATTTTAATGGTTGCTTTGTAATAAGGGAAACCCGATACCACTTTTAAATGATGGATCAAAAAAACCTAGGAATTTCTTGTCGTTTCACCTTTTAAATTTAAATTGTTCAAATTGTACATATTATAATATCAAATTAAAAACGTTAATCATTTTATTTCATTAGACAAACCATTATAAATAAGTAGCCTAGTTCAATTATGATTCAATTAAAATTCATCCTCTACCAAGTTAAACATTCTTCAACTTACTAGATAATTCTTCAATAATTACTCAGAGTTTGTTATCCATGATTTGTTATCCACTATAGACCCAGTTTTATTTTTATATGTGCGAGGCTCTGCCTTCACTTTTACCATAAATTCTCTTAATCAAATATTATACAAATGACAGAAGAACAATTTAGAAATTAATAAGCATATTTTAATATAACAATTGATATAAATAATCTACAATAAAATAAAGGTACTAAATAATTTGAATTATGACAGTGTTGGCAAAATATTGGTTAACAAAAAAATAAAATACAAAAAAAAAATTTATAATAATCTCATAGCAAGATTGTCTATTGCTTTCCATGGGGTGTTAAATATTTAAGGGTATGATTTATACATAATTTATAAATAAAAAAAAAAAACGAATAACCAAAAATTTTGCACCCCTGAATTTTAATATTTTTTTGTTATTTTGTTGGGTTTAATTCTATCGTCATCAGTATTACAACATTGTAAATTTTCATTGTAATCCTTGTGTGAAACAATGAAAATTTATGTTATTTTCATGAATGATTTCCTCTTCTGACTATAATATTGCAGAATTTGAAAAATTTATATGACATTGGCTAATGAAATAATGTCGGCAATATAGAAAAAAGGTAGAAATATAAAATTTACTGGCTTCACTTTTTTTTTTTTAGAATTTTTTTTATATTATTTATAGTAAATTATCATATAAATTTTTTTAAAAACATATAAGATTACAAATATTCTAACTGATGGCATCCATTTTTTATGGTATTAAAATTAATTGTCATATAGAAAATAGAAATTTTTTTTTCTATATTTTTATTACAGAATATTATAGAATAATTTATTTACACAATGGATGGAATTGATGAAAATATATGGATTTTCATTAGTTCATTTTCATTATATAAAAATTTATAGTAATATGAATTGAAACCAATTATGAAAAATCAAATCGATATTTTTATCACTTTTTTTTTGAAAATATTTTAAAATCTTATGCTATTAGATAATTTAGAAACAAGGCTTAATGAAGACTTTTAAAAAAATTTGATTGGATTTGACCAAAAAGAATTGTGCATCTGTGTTTGTGCATCTTTCGATGTGCTACCTTAACATAATATGGGATTTTAATCAGTCATCTGCCAGAATCTTATACATCTTCAAGATGTGTGTAGAGAATTTTGAATTTTATTGTAGTTATTACAATAATTTCAATAAATTGTATAAAATTTATACAAATTGTAATTAAAAATAAAACTAATTTGTAAAATGTTATAAGGAGAAATTTCGAAATTGATTATAAGAAATTGTATTAATTATCAATTTTTAAATCAAATATTGAATGGATTTCAAATGCTATGGAAAGGGATCGAAAATTTAAATATTAGAAAACAATATATCAATTACACTAGAACATGAGTGAAAGGCTAAGACACTCGAAACTATTCAATTTGGGGTCATCATAACCAAGAAACAGAACTCATTTAAATTAATAAGGAAGCGAGTACAATGGTAGGCTACATCACTGTTACCTCAATAAGCACATTTACACAATTGGATTATCTGCGAACTAGGTGGTAGGTTCTTTCAACACTAGCAGAGCAGGAAATGAGAACTAAACAATTTTGACACTTCGATTGTTATGTATCCGATTCTTTCGGAAAAGTGGCGGAAGTCGCTGAGCCGCTGTACTGTTTCATTAACAGTACGGGATTGGTCAATGACGAATAAATACAGAACAATATTCGAAATTTCGGTATGTATTGATTATGACTGTCTGTTGACCACTCTTACTCTAAACCTAACTTAAGTTTCCAAATGCCATACAAATTCGAAAATCGAAATGTATTTTTTGTGTTAATTGTAAAAATGTGTTCTGTGGCTTTGACAACGAGTTACATTGATTTACATTACTGACATTTTTAATTTACATTCAATATAATTTATATAAAAATCCAATTAATTTCAGTTTTTCATTTATTATATAATTAATTAGCAATAACACTAAAATAAATAAAACTTTAAAATTGTTATTTTTAATATTGAAATATCGCCAATAAAATTATTTATTTCATTATTCAAAAATAAATTGATTTTTTAAATTATATATTAAAAACATTTTTTAATTCAAATTGTACTGAATAATATAATAATAATTGTAAAATTGGCAATACTTATTAAAATTTAAATATCCACAACAATTTTTCAATTAAATTCTTTGACTTTGATAAAAATAAAAATATTTACGATTATATTTTATATATTTATCCTCTTAAAAATAATAATTAATAATTTTACAAATCATTGAATTGAATTCAAGTGAAAATAATTGATTGGAAAATTATTATTAGAATTTACAATATTAAAATACAATATCAAAAATTTTGAAATTCCACCAATTCAATTTGATAGAAAATTGGATATTTTAAACGAAAATTAAATTTATTTTTCGATTAAAATTACTTTTTTTATTATTTTATATATAAAATTTTATTAATTCGATTATTTAATTTTATGATGCAATTTTATCTTAATAATTTTATCTTAAATTATATTAGCATCAATCAAAAACTAATTTGTTTGTGGTTTTATATAACAATTAATCGTTCATATAATATTAAAAAATGAATAATTAAAAACCAAAATGATAATTTTTTTTAAATTATTATTTGTGGTTTTTTTTATATTTTGTAATGTAGGGTCTTTCATGAAGCATGATGCAATTTTAAATTGCAATGAAACAAAGAATTATGAATGGTAAAAAAGTTTCTGTACATTACTTTTTCAATACTATTTCCATATAAAACGCCTGAGAAAGCCAATTCGATCAACTCAATTTTTGATAGTAACATTATTTCCAACATCATTTTTGAAAAAATATGGTCCGATGACACCACCAGCATGAAATGCACATCAAAAAGTTAATTTTTCTGGGTCTAATCGAACTTATTCATGGTTTTGTAGCAGTAAAGAGTCGAGCTCTATGCATAGACACCAAATGAAGCCGTAAATGATGTTTTAACATTTTCATTCTTTCTTCACAATTTAAGTTTTTTATTTTTAAGGCTTGTATTCGTACGTTTTGAAAGGATGAGTTTCCCTTTTATAAAATCATCAAAGCTTAACATCAAATCATTGTGTCTTTAGAATTATGCTCTGTATTATTACTACAATTTTCTCACTTATGATAATTATAATTTAGTTGTACTTCAGATACGTTTTTTTTGGTAAACTCTTCTATAAAATATAAATTACCATGAAATTATAATTATTTAACTTTATTTATTTTTTTCTGATTAACCAATCGAACCAAAATTCAAAATCAAATTTATATTGCAATGCGTCACTAATCTGCGTCACTAGTATTATCCTTGTAAAACTTTTAAAAGATATGACAATATTTTGTTGTTTGCATCAATACTACCCAAAAATAATAGGTCTGTTAATCAGTCCGTTTATTGATTTATTAACTGTAACAGTTCTGTGTGCAAATTTTATGTCAATCCATTTTAACTAAAATGAACTTCAATTGCATATAATATTTTTTTTAGTATTGCATTCATCAAATTTTGATTTAAGGTTTTAAATAATTGAATTTTTTAAATTGCATTCTTTATTACAAGTAACTTAAATTTTTACTTTAATAATTTTGAAATAAAATTGTTTATTTCTCATAAAGTTTTGCTCAAGTTGGTTTTTAGATGAAAATAATTTTAAAATGGACATTAAACACACATTTTACCAAAATTTCCTCTTACATACAATTCGAAATTTTATAATTTATTTACGATTTTTTTCATGCAATTTAAAATGAGAAACTACAAATTTAAAAAAAAAGGAAACCATTCAGGATGTAAAGTAAAAATAAAAGTTTCCTTAATGGTTACCAGAAATACACATATGTACTAAATGACTTGTGTCCACAAAAGTTCAAGGAAATTGTTCAAATGGAAATTAAATTAAGGTTATTTAAATATTTTTCAAATAAACCTACTAGAAATTATGTTGTTAGCATTTAAATAAAGGAACTGGTTTTATTTAAATAAATTTTAGCATACCCAATTAGGTCAAATCATGACCAAATATTAAACTATTTTAATGAAAATAACTGCATCGTAATTTATTATTGCATTTTAATATACTTTCCGAACGATTTAGTAAGAAATTTATTATTAGAGGACATAGAATAACAACGTGAACTCAACACAAAGCATTGTCGAAAAACAAAAATGGAGGAAAATAATATTTTTTTTTTATAATCCGAAGCTATGAGGGTCACAAAACATAGAGAAGTAATATAACTTTTAACTTTGAAAGGATTAAAGCGTTGAAGTGTTAAAATTGCTTTAGTTAATATCAAAATGATGACAATTGTTTATGTAAAACAAATTTCAAATGTCAGTCAATGTAAAAATTCGATAGTTTGTGAATAATTATTGAAAAAATCTGTGGCGTGAATATGGTTTTGATTTCAGCTTCTTCAACTTTATTGGAAATTGTGAATTAAACTTAACAAATTTCCACGATTTTGATTTATGACAGGATGTAACGTAATATTTCAAAAAATATTACCAAAATATTGATTTTTTAGCAATTACTACTTTAATTACAATTAATGAAACATAAAATCATCATAGCATATTATAAATATTATCATAATTCCATCTTTTTAAATAAATTATATAAAGCTGCTGTGAAAACTCTGTGAAAACTCCTACAACTTTTTTTTATTTTTTATTTTTTTCATTTTTCTGTTAGTGAAAATTAAATTTTCATAATTCAAAATCTCATTACCTAAATGGACTTCATAGACATGCAAATTTTTTGAGGACAATATTACGTTTTATGAATTATATGTTTTTTTTTTTTTGTATGTATTATTATTATATAAAAGTTTCTAGAGTGATTTAAACAAGAAACATAATTTTTCTTATAACATTTACAATATTTTTCAGTTTTCTTTGCTTGAAATCTTCATGAAAACTCATAAATAAATAATAAATATTAAAAAAAAAAATGAGATTCTTCACCACAGTTGTTAAATGTTACGGGTCCATTTTAACAATTTTGACTAAATAGGAAGATTTGATAGAACATTAGAAAAAACGTGGATTGTAAAATTTCAATTAAAATTTTGTTTTAAACTTTTGAATCAAAAATTATTTTTTTGACATTTGTGTGATCAATGAATTTATTGAAATTTAAAATTTTAAGTGACATTTAAGATTAGCTTTCGAATTCAAAAATAAACATGTGTTTTAAAATTAGTGAATGGTACACTGTCAGAATACAAACTATCAAAATACAAATTGCCATAGCACAAAATGTCATGTCATAGTTTTGAAATAAAGATAGTAGTGATACGGAAATAAGGGAGAGAAAGTGTTACAAGAAAGTGTTTTTACTAAATTTTAATAGTAAAAAGCTTTCACTTAGTAAAACCTTCTTCTACGAACCTTATCTTGGATATGTGGTTAAAAAAATTAGATACTAGTTTTTTATTTGTATATTTATTTTTTTACACAATTTTATTAGCTTCTATTAGTCGTCCCTATAATTCTGCAAAAATGTCCCATAATGAGTTTAAACAAATTAAATACTTAGACATTTAAATTATATACGTTACATTTTACATACATTGTCTTGTCTGATGCAATATCTAAATTGTATTTCTCATATTTTAACATAAGGAATCCCACCAATACAATTGCTGGGTATTGGCTTAAGCGATACTCATCTAAGAAAGTTCGAGCCAATTTATTGTATATGTCAAATTTGGTACACTGAATTATGTAAATGGAGTGTAATTATTGTATTCAAGACTATTTATTTAAATACATTATTTTAAAGTAGTGGGGTGACGAATTTATATATACATAGTATGAAAATTATCAAAAAAAATTATCATTAGATAATAATATTGAATTTTAATGTAATCTGTTTGACTTTGTCATATTTTTATATTCATTTTGGTGGGTGCATAAAAATTATATTAATCAATTGTGTTGCGTTAATTTCATTTTATACAATTTTCAGCCTTTGCTGCGGTGGTAAATTTTCTTTTTTTTTTTTTTTTTTGAAGAAGAAAATTTAATAAAAACAATTTCCATAAATTTATACAAACGCAAAAGAATTATAAAATATTTTGAAATTAGAGAGAAGAAACCAAAAATCAAATTTTTGTATAATGGAAGCTCTTTAGATATTTTGGAGGATGAAATTTTCATATTAAATGAAAAATAAATTTAACGTTTTGGAAATTTTTGTGTATAGTATTTCGTATTGATGATAATGAATATAATTTTCATGAATGTTTAGAATCTATTCCTATTGCATATAAAATTAAGAATAATTTATTAAGTATGAAAATTATGAAAATAATTTGCATATATAAATTCTTAATGAATATATTAAAAATTTTGAATAGCCATAAGCCAAAAAGTTAAAATTAAAGGACCTTTCAATAATATATTAACGTAATCTGAACAAAGTAAAACTCAGAGTTTATATTTATCAGAATTTTTAATGGTTTTTTATTATTTAATGTTTGGATTTTATTATGCAATCAATTTTGTTTGAGCTGTTTTACTTGTTTCATTAAGAGCAAGAGTAAAAAATATAATACGCCATTAGAGAATGCAAACAATTCAGTTTTGATTAGGTTTTTCAGCAACCTGATTGTACTGTATTTTATAATTCTGTTGTGGTACTTTATTTGAAGACACCGTGGGTTAAATTAATAAGGACATTTTCTTATGACCTCTATCACCCTCTCTTATATCTTAGAATATTTCAGTATCAGAGCATCTGTTGGTTCGAGTGACAAGGCTCAGACAGACTGGTCAGCACTCCAAACTCCAAGTAGCGTTTTAGAACCATTTTGCTACCATATATTCTGAAGTTATGTGTGAAGTTATTTTAGAATCAAGAAATTTATGGTTTCCACTTACCATTTATAGCTAAATCGTTAAATTCCGGTAGTAGTTAACAAGATATCAATGTTTGCCCCGGCTAGCTCCTAGCACCTGCAAATGAAGTGTGTAATTATTTCATTATCGTTGGAATACATGCAGCGCTATGTTGTGATTGGTTTTACGGATGTAAAGCCATATGCGGCATGCTCGCAGATCGGTTGTGTGTCTGTGTGATAATTTAAGAAGGTTTTCAGTGTAAACGGTTTTTTTCTTGTATCATAGCATTTACTGTCCATTTATTTTAAAACCATGACAAAAAACCATTGTAGATTGTAGTCTGAAATAATCATAAGTGAAAAATAAATAGTGATAGTGAATGAATGTTAATCCAAAATTTACATGTTCTTGCAATTTTTATATATAATATATAAAGAGAAATATATGATACCGAATAATGTTACATATTTGGTATATAATATATCGATTGTGAACTAGTAGAATATTTCAAAAATTTTAATCACTTTCAAATACATAAAGTTAAAACCTCTAAAATTTATGTGTGCACTTTTAAAATCCGATTATGAAATATTTTGCAACATTGCAGATCACGTGATACAAAACGTTATTCAATAAAAATTCACTGACGTAAATAATCACTTTAATCAGAATAACAATTTTAATATTGCTAAAAGCAATTAAATTGATAAATTTACCAAAAAATATATTAAATAATTCTAAAAACAAAAATATAATTGAATTTATATATTAAATTTTTCCCATATATCCTTAAAATAAATTATGTTATTACGATGCAAATTTATATTATTCCAACATAGTAAAAGTAAAATTAATCTCCCAACGATTTCATATACGAAATTTATATAGAAAATAATTCTTCTTATAAATCGTTACATGCAGACTTTTGGAGGCGTACCAAAATTTTTTCTATACTAAAAGTGTATCTGGTAATATCCTTAAATTTAGCTTCTAAGTATCATAATTTATCTATATAGTATCATAAAAAAAAACTATTAGTTAAGACTTGCGTGTTGAAAATAATGAAATAGAATTTTATTTTTTCATTTATAATATTCACTTCTTGTTTAATATGAACTTTTTAGCTTTATGAATTAAATCCCAGATGAAAACTTAATCTAAACGGATTCATTTAATGAAATATATTATTTTTTGTATTTTTTTTTTCTTATATTAATTAGGGGTGAAACAATACCTAAAATTGTTTAGATTATAATTATATTTTGGAATTATAGAATTGGAGTATCTTAGAATTACAATTTGTAATTATAGATTTAGGGTATTACAATAAGTTTATGTTTACCTCTAGCCGCTGTGGGTTGCGGTATAAAATATTAAACTTACTTTAATTTAATACAATGTAGAGTTGTTAAATAATGCATTAAAAAAGTAATGCATTATTATTACCGAGTAATGCTGAAATATAATGAATTATTTTTTAAAAAGTAATTCTGTACTTAATTTTATCAATTATTCATTACAGTACTGGTAATGGAGTAATGCATTATCTCAAAAGTAATGAATATTTTGAATTACTTTACTGCATTACAAATACTTCACATTTTTATGGTGCAGTACTATGAAATATTTTGAAGTACTTTTGAAGCATTTATTTTATTTAAGTTTTTTTCAGTGAACATACGAATTCTGCATTTGTGCTATTATTTTGCACACTACTATAAATAATATAAATACCATAACATTATTAATTTTATTCATTTTACTTCAAAATAATTCCCAGTACTTCAAAGTAATGCGCGGTACTTCATTGAAGTATTTTGAAGTACTTCCTTGAAGTTAAAAGTACTTCCAAATACTTCAAAGTACTTCACCATAAAAATGTGAAGTATTTGTAATGCATTAAAGTAATTCAAAAATTTAATTACCTTTCAGGATAATGCATTACTCCATTACCAGTATTCACTCTTGTTAAAATTAGTAGCCATGTCCATTAATAGTGAATTCAAACTCCATTTTTCGACCCATATGACTTCTTCTTCAATGGAAATTATTTAGTAGCTATACTTCAGAAATATTAATTACCAATATAACTGATGATTGAATAACCAACCATTTGAAAACAGCAAATAAATCTATAAATCCATAACTAATTGGGTAGTAAAAGAATATTAGATGAAAAAAACTCTTCCTGAGTGCCACCACCTGCTTAGATTTCGAACTTCTGAATCTGAAATAAAGATGATAATTTACAATATACTTTTCATTTCTTTGATTTCAAAAGATAAGATAATCTTCTTCCATCCTTTAAGTCCTACAACCAATAAAATTATCAAATTGGAAAAAAAAAAAATTATATTAAGATTTATCGAAGTAGTTATGGGCAGATATTTTCCATATGATTAAAGGTATCAATTGTACAGATTTACAAAACTTTTGAAAAGATTTTCATACAATATATACAAAAACTTTTAGGATTGTTACACCCCTTGGCGTTTATTATCTTTTATGCTCATTTAATAAAAAAAATATTGTATTTGCGTGTGTATAAATTTGGGGGACCATTACGAAATAGAAGTGAATAAAATGTAAAAATTCTATATAATATTATTATCCTGAAAATTCTATCTTTGTCGATATTTACTATGAATTTATATATAATTTATAAATTGAAAGGAAAAAAAAAATTCTTGGCACGAAACATATCAAGAAGTCATAAATATATATAAAAAAAAACAATTTTTGCAAAAGATTTCATCTTAATAATTTTTTTGATTTTTTCAATATTGTAAACCTCCTGGAAATCAAAATTTATCCATTAATGCAGATAATATTTAAAAAGTTGATTAAAGTCTAGAAATATAATTAATTTTTGGACTTTACGTATTTATATTTCTGTACGTAAGTCAACTGTCGATGTTTTTATATATAATTTAATTCCATTATTAAAAAATATGAAATTTTGCATTGAAATTTAAAATATTTCTTAAAAAACTTGATATTTATAGGTCTGATATTGAAAATAATTGCACAAAAAATTTTCAAACAGTACTCTTGATAGTACGCCATTAGTTATACATTATTACTTTACCGAATTTGACAGATTGAAGAATGATTACTCTTATATCGATTATGAAATAAATAGAAAATAATAGTACCAAGATTATACTAATTAATAGCTTCTATTATTCTCCCAAAATTAATTTTGATTAAGCCGCAACACCAAACTTTTCTGGGGAACCCTTAATTCTAAGAAAACGCATAAAATCCTTTCCATGACCAAACCATCGATTAGACTCTTCACGGGCATTGCAACTGGTTAGACCTATCCCTATCAGCAGAATCCTGCTCCTATGCCGATGCTCTGTGGTACATAATAAACGGTAGACATCTAGATCATCATTTCTTGACAGACTTGATGGAAGCAAGTACCTTTAAGCCGGCTTCGATTAACTCATTCGTTAGAGCTGTCGGATGGGTCCACGTGCTAGAAACTTAATCGGCCGTCGAGGGGGGGGGTACAACGGGCCAATAGGCTCAAGTGCGCGAGGGACTTTCATTCCGTCACCCCTTGTAAACCAACCAACCAACCAAGCCGAATTATTATTATTACTTATTCAGATGTCAAATCCGGTCTGAATTACTGATTCAGAGCGTACCGGACCGCTAAGAAGAGATATTTGACATGGAATTACGAGGTGTTTAGTTAAAATTTCAGTTTAGATTCAAAACTAATCTAAAGAAATTAAATTTGTTATTTAATTTAGTTTTTAGGACGGATTTCCCTTCTATATTTTATTATATTTAATGCTAATTTAATTAAATTTTACTATAACTAATTTTTACTCTCTTTTCAGGTAAGTGACCCTTAATACTAATAACAAATTTTACGTAAGTTATTTAAAAATAATATTTTTAATTACCGAATTATTAATCAAAATGACAATTTATAGTGTTTTGAAATTATTGGTTTAGTTTTTTTTAAAAAATTTACTTTAATAATTTATCTATTTTCGTGTTGTAATGGGAGGATTGCAATATTAAATTTACTTAAAACATTCAACATTGATTTTTTTTGGATATATGCCAGAATAATAGAGAACAAAATGTTTTAAACAAAACTTTGTATAGAAGTAATTTTAGGTCAAAATGTATCCACTGTGTCTGCACATTAAATAATATCTGTACCTATAGTCAAAAACAAAACATAAAAAAAAACATATTGGCATGGAAAATATATTATGTAATTTTCAATTGATTTCATGTTTTTATTTCGAGTAATATTTTTTCTATGGTTTTTCAATATTAATGTTCACATATATGAAATATATAGAAAAACAATTTAAATAAAATTGGTAAAATCATTTTCCTTATAACTAGAATACAATAATAAATTAAGAGTAAACTAATTAGGTTAAATGTTGTACGTCCTTTAACCTAATTAGAGGATGAAATTGAAAAATAATTAAAAATTGTAATATATTATTGATAATAAAACTTTAATTTAGAAAATCGGATTAGATAATAGGTGGACAATCTCTTCAACAAGTACTTAGGTTAGATTTTAGAGTCGGCAGAGCCTCGTATAGACCACACTTGCTTTATAGTGGTACCACTTTTATGGATAACTTACTCTCTGGTTATGTTTTAAGTAAATCATGTAGTAAATTGAAGAATTTAGCAATTGCAGTAAAATTTAGAATGTTCCTGGTGCTGCAATTCGAGACATCTCTCAGAGTTGGGTAATAGGGTTCTCATAGAATACGATCTCTACGTCTAATTAAAGAAGTACTTATTTTCTTACCAAAAATTTTGATTTTAAAATATTCTATTAGATTACTTTTACAAAATTCATGATTTAGTTATAAAATTTTCCCAAATAAACTGTACCTAACCTAAAATTGACTCAACTTTAAATGAGTACCAGTAATAAAATATGAAATTATGTAATAGTGATTTTAAGATTTGGAGAAATGCTAATAAATGGTTGAAACAATTTCCTGACAATTTCAATATTTGACTATAAAGAAATTATTGCAATTCAAAGTTTCTTCACTATAAAGAAATTCATGGTTCGGGATCTATATAAATTGAGTAGTAGGTCGCAAATAGAAATTAAATTATCACATAATTTATATCCTTGTGAACCATATGCTCCCAAGTGGACTGAATAAGTACATAATTGTATAATAACTTTAGGTTTTGTTAATTTTGATTTAAAATATAATAGTTTTCTTTAGATGAACTTTTCAATAATTAGTGGTACGAAATATCAGTTAATGTTTATAACTCTTATAGTCATTTATAAGTTTCAGTCACTTTGGCGTTACCAAGAGTGAACAATTAAAAGATGAAATACATTAAATTAGTCAAATTTTATAATTCTTTCTATAATTTTATGTGGATTATTCTTCGATTTTTGATGTATGATTTTTGGTACAAAACGAATGTTCTACAACTTTTCCCAAAACTCAAACTTTTTAGATGTAGTTAACAGAAATGTAAACCATTAAAGCAAATATTAATTTACATCTTTGATCACAGTTTAGTAACAAAGATAAGTCATTTGTATAACGTATTATAAATTTGAAAGAAATAATTTATGATTGATAAATTACTAACCTAATTTGCAATATCGGAAGTCATATTTATATATGGATGCTTTCGTTATTGAAAAAAGCATTTGAATGAAAATTAGCAAAATAGCATTTTTAATATTTTCAAAATTATTTCTCAATATTTTATATGAAGTTAATTTAAAATATTATCGAATAGTTGTGTAATTTCAATTTACAAATTAATAATCTTCCATTTAATAAAATTTAAGAAATAAATAACTAAATTTTAGTCAAATTTCCATTTTACTATATAAAAAATTTCAAAATCGTTTAAACAAAAATGCTAAAATTTATCTTTTGAAAATATAAAAATAAAAACTTAAAAATATACAAAATTTATATTTACTTTTTGAATTGACTAGCGACTAAAAAATAGCATATATGAAAAAAATAAGCTTTCTATTTACTCAGACAAATCGAAAGATCTCATTTCGATTGCTTAAATTCAATTTCCATTTTTACAACCAAATTGAAAAAATACCAAAATCATGAAATTTTTTTTTGTATCAATGTATAAAAATTTTATATTACACTGAAAAGTATAAATGTAAGTACGTATCCGTACATATGTTTATAGAATGAAAGAATTTTATTTTATATTAGTTTCTAAAATATCTAAAACTTTATTATAAAAAGTGACTAAAAAATGCTATCGATTTAAATCTTTAGTACATAAATATTTTAATACATTATCCTGGGAATTGAAGTTACTTAACTGATACAAAGGACGAGATTATGATACGACGACAAAACCGATTACGTTTCAGTTTAAATTTTATCAGTTTCATTTAAAATTTTATTGATTTAATTAGTAAATGCTAATTTTAAATTATAACTTCACTTAATTCAGTTTAGTATTACATAGTGAAGGTTTTGAAAATTCGTTATGTTTTTATTAACATAACGAAGTCATTACGTTGAGATATGTAAAACAAAAATTATTAAGAATAAATGACATTTTAATAAATTTTAATATAATTATTTGTTCCTGGGTGCATTTAGTTTACTTATAATTAATTATGTTTTTATTAACATAAGATTATGATATTCTGAATAATCTTAAATTCCGAATAAATTCATTTCAAATTCATTATTATATTTTAAATAAATTAAATTTATTTATAAACTAACTTTTAATATGAAGTTTTACCATAACAATTCCGATTGCTATAAACTGATTTTGTTTTCTCGAAATTAAAGATACAGCAACATCAATCGACGTCTTTTTGTCGGATGCCATCATTTTCGGAAATTAGAAGCTATAAAAGTTTGATTCAGCGGTTGATTCCATTCTGTCGTTTATTGTATTTCGTCTGTTGAAAAAGGGTAATTACAACTTTTAAAAGAGATTAATGGAAGAGCTGTGTTTTAGTCTACATTTAGCATATTTATTTCATTTGGACAAGTCGCTAGTCGCACTAGTATGTAAATTGGGTAGGATAGCGATCTAAAAAAGTAGCATCGAATAGAATAAAAAAAAAAATCCGTATGTAATAAAATCATTTTTTCAAACGACAATTATTCTAAATATCGAATGTTACATATTTTTAATAGATTATGATCTTAATCATTTGACAAAAGTAATAAAATTATACAATTGTAATTAGTATTCACTATGAGCCGTAACTTTAACTTCCGTATTTTTAATTTTTAGTATTTTTGACAACCAGTAACCTTCACATTGTTTATACCTTGACGTCAGAATGATTAAATCATCAAGTTTATTGTCATAAATACGAAAAATACAAACGTCAATTTACGTAAAATGAAGTTAAGTGTTTTGAAGAAATATAGATTCGGTAAAATATCATAAGAGATTTTATAAATTTGTGAAATTTTCGTAAATAATAATCTTTTTTGTTCCTAACATCATAACATACTCAACAATATTGAATATTATGTCCTTATGGGGTAATTTAATCTAATTAGAATCGCTGCTGGATAAAACCGTCCTTATTAAACTAATAATTTAATACTGCGTATAAATTGAATTAATTCAAGAAATTTAATTTAGATCACGAAATTTCAAGATATATGCTTTTATTTTGATTATTCCTATACCTAAAACATGACCTATTTATATTAAGGACTCACACTCGGAATTTGTAAGCGAACAACTTAATTTTTTTGTAACAATTGTCAGATTATTAATTAAAATATTGAAATTATGCAATACTTTAAATCTAAAAATTAATCCTTGGTAGAAAACCAAATAAATATTTATAAAATTTAATAATTAATCCTATCGTAAATTTCCTTTCCATATCCTTACCACATTAATATGAAAATCCAAAAATATTTCAACAAGAATGAAACCATAAATGAAGACATAAATTAAATTTAGATATCGGAAAACAAATAAAGACAATTACATATAAAAAAGAAAACAACAGAAAATATTGTCAAGATCAATAATTAAGGATATTTTCAAGACGTTCACATAAATATACTTACATGAAAAATTATCTTATATTTTTGTTATTGTAAGTTTTTTTTGTGTTTTTATTTAATTTGATTACATTTACTTAAAGAAAGCTTAATTTATTACTAAAATTTATCCTTGCGCATATCTTGCGCAACAAAATTATTTAAGGAAAAAAAAAAATTGTATTTGTAGAGATAATAATGTCGAGTATGGTGAAGAACATTGAGGAGAAACATAAATTTTTTGTATTAAAATAAAGACTATAGCAAATTATTTGTTTATTTGTAGGATTGTATAAGCGCCGATATATTTTTAATGTTTTTTATGAAATGTTAGGAAATTTATAATGTAAATCCTTGAAAATTTTCGCAGTTCTTCATTTTGAAATTTTCGAGCGAGCTAAATTTACTTTAAATTTGTATAAATAAATAAAAATGGATCACAAGATTAAGATTAAGATATTAATTAATAACATTATCGAATATAATCATTTAAAATATAAGCTTGAGAAGTTAAATTTTATTTATATTGCTAGACTAAACATGATTTATGTTATTCTGTATAATTTTAATACTAAAACTTTAAAGCTTGATTTATGGCATACGCCAGAACATAAAAAGTTAAAGATTGTAAATGTATTAGATTCCTCGCGGAATTATTGAAATCTAACAAACTTTTCTGCAGAACAAAATTACTTTCCTTATTTCTATATGTTTCAAATTTTTTGACATTTAAAAGCAGTTACAAAACGCAGCGGTGCGGTGAATGCATTTTTTGAGTAAGAAATGTAAAAGTTTAAAAGTTATATAAAATGGGAATAGAATATTTTTTAAGATGATGCTTACGAATACTACAAATTAACTAGAATGTTTTTAATAAATTAATTTTCTTAACTTACGTACGTGTATGAAGTATGCTGGATTTTTGTACATGTACATGATGTTTTTTTTTACATTTCACCAGGATGAATTTTAAATTTTAATTACTTTCACATTTACATGAAATTATCGTAAATATTTTGCATTATTTTTTTTAAATTCATTATTTTTGACATATTTTTTGAAAACATTTATAATAAAAAGCATGGTCAACATGTGCTAAAGTAAATCTGTCATTATTTAATTATCAATATAATTTTATATTTTAGCTACTAAACTTTTAATACATTTCTAGCATTATAAAATTTCTAGATATTGGCAATACTAATTCTGACATTTGTATATTTCTATATATTACAAAACTGTTTTATCTTAGATAAATTTTGACGTTTTGTTATCTTACTTAATATAATTTATTTTCTATCATTTAAAATTAGATAGGGGAAGAATGTATGGTAAGTAAATAAGAAATGTTAGAATTCGTATTAAATTAATAGACTCTCATTGAAATTGCAAAAATTATCAAGGTGTAAAAGAAAGAACCATATATATATACAACTTGTAATGATGAAAAAATATTTAAAAGATTAAATGAATATATATGAAAGTGTAAATCTTCATAAATTTGAAGAAAATTTAAATTTTCCATAACATTTATAGTTCAAAAAATGAAATGGATTTTTGTAATAATCTTAAAAGGTTTACATGATAAAATACATTTTTTTTTTCTGAATTAAAACTAGAATTGTATTTGTAATAGATTGCTTCTGATCTGTATAAACTTCTGTCTAATTTAATGCAATGAAAATTTATGGATTTCAATTTAATAGAAAAATTATTTTATGAAAATTTAAAATTTAATGGATTTTGTAAATAGTATTTGATATTATTTAATTTAATTTAAACTATTTATAAATGTAAGATACTAAATTTAATGCACTAAAAAGTAGAAAATAATATTTTATTAATTTCATGATTCAACAGAAAAGTGGCTGAAATTAGTATGCTTTTAACCTGAGAATGGTCTATAATAAAATGTAGAAGTTTATTTATAATCCTGTGTGGTTGGTTGGTTTGAAATGACACTGACACACATGCACATAACACACAAATAAGTGAGCCCGTTGTACTCTCCGATCGAGCATTGCATCATTGTTACAGCGTGTCTACCCATCCCACTTGTTTAATGAACGAAATTATCTTATATGGTTTGAGTTTATCCGCATATTCAAGGTTTTCTAGAAAGAAACTACCAAATTTCTTAATGTTTCCTAATGTAGAACTGTGGCAATGGCTTAACAAATGTTCCTTTATATGCTCATCCTCTATACCCCCACGAAAATTGTCCTGTGCTACTGGGTAATTTTACTTAATTCAATGTTTCACATGTTCAAATTTAAATTTAAATTATATTATTTTATACTTTTTAGTGGCTCATTAAATTGGATATAAATAAACGTTTTCTGAAAATCTTGAAAAAAGGTGTCGAATAAATATATATTCATAATAAAAATGCCAACTACAAAATGGCGTAGAAACTAATCTATTTTATAACATTTCATTATATCAGTTTGTATAAAATGGTGACATCTTTATTGTCTGTGATTTAGTTCTTCAATTTTCTTATTTAAAAAAAAAATGGCCACAAAAGAAGAGTTACAATTGTGCAAGGTTACAAACGAAAACATTTTACTTTCAATTTTATTATAGTAATTTTCTTTTCTTCCGTTTCTTTTATGATAAGATTTTTTTTCTTTTTAGCTTCAATTTAACTTCTAAGATTTTTATTTTTATCAATTGCTAAAGCTTACTAAGTTAATCGGTTTAGTATCACAACTGCTTAAAGCCAAATATTAATAAAAAAAAATACTAAATGGAAACCTTAGAAAATGTCATATTTCTTGTAGTTTAATGGAAACTTTTATATAATAATAAAATTAAATGAAAAATGAAAAAAAAAAAGAAAACTGAAAAGGAAAAATTAATATATATTCTTTGTATGTAGAGTTCAAGCCTGGTAACAAAAAGGGTAATAAAGTTTTGAAGAATATTTTGATGGGATTTTTTTCTATTTTGGTAGAGAAATAATCTTTTATGAAATATTAAGTAGTAAAAGTATACAGAATATGAAAATTCAAATAAAACGTATATTTTAATGGATTCTTATTTCTCGGCTTAGAAAGGATTTAAGTTGAAAATATGATTCAATATTATTTGATGTTCTAGAATTTTATAAGCAAAGAGAAACCAATTTTTGAAAATAAATTACTTAAAATTTATTAATTTCGATGAAAAACATTCGGTATTGTTATTGTTAAAACGAAAATGCATTATGTTAACAGGTTTTTATCTTACCAGTTTTGTTTGTACTTTTCAAACAAAATGTCCTTTTTATGGTCCACTAGATCTGCCTCTGCTTTCTGTACAATTCTTTTAATATATGTATTTTATTCAGAAATATTCTTTAAAAGTTTACAAGAGTATTTAGTGTTAAGAAAACATAATAAATAGATCTAAAAAAATCGGTGCACAGTAGGTGCATTCTCGAGTTTAGTTCAATTTCAATTTAATCAACTCTTGAGTAGAGTTCAATTTTGAATTGACTCTTGAGTTGAGTTCAATTTTTAAATATTAAGTTGAGTTCAATTTATTGAGTTGAATTCAATTTTTAATTGACTCTTGAGTTGGGTAGTTGAGTTCAATTTCTAAATACTGAGTTGAGTTCTATTCAGTTGTTATAGATTTGTTATAACATTTGAAATCAGTAACGATTTGTAGAAAATCAGCCTATTATAAAACAAGTTTATATTAATGAAATTTAATCATGAATTTGGTGATGATTTAATTGAATTTGGTGATGATTTAATTTCTATAAAAATTACAGATATCAGAGAACCAATTTATATTTAAAATGTATAATTACACAAGTAGCGAATTTTTTAATTATTTGTGTCCAAAGCTTCTAGCTAATAATAGATTTTTGGCATCGCTTTAAAAATATTAATTGAAATTGGAACTATTAATCTTTGTCAAATTTTTCTTTTCAAAAAATTTATTTACGTAAAACTGATTGTAACATTGGTTCGATTATGCTATGCTTCATTTACATGTTTAAATCTACATTATTTTGTAATGAAAAATATTCAAAAAAAATTTGTATATATGTATATTTATTTCTAACAAAATTTTCAATTTAATTTTTATGAGAAAAATCAAAGCGAATCCATGGTTTAATTAGTTCTAATTAAAAGTTTTACAAGAAATTAAATAGTTTAGAAAATAGCGATAAACTTTAAATAGCGTATAGTATAAGATGTAAGAAATAATCGATTCTGTTATATGATTTATATCAATAAAAATTACTATATGTATCATTTTCATTATTCTTAAGTCAAATAACATCGCGATTCTGAAAATCTTTAAAAAAATAAACACTAATTTACATAAAATTTCATTAAAATCCATGTGTCATTTATGAATCTCTTCAAAAAAAACTTTAATAATTTAAATTTTTGAATTTCTAAAACAAAATGTTCAATTTAAATTTTAACTGAAGAAGGCATTTGTATATTTTGATTACATGTTACAATCTACAATCTTATATTACCATTTAAATATTATCCTTTATCTATCTATCTATTATTATACTTGTATAATAATTCCTGCTTGGACAAAATTTTATAATTTAACACAAATTTTCCCTTATAACAACCAAAATTTACATAAAAACATAAACATTTGACATAAAAATATGCAAAACAAAACTAAATATTTGTACAGTTAGTTGTGTATAGTTTTCGTTTATTTATATACATATTTTAGAATTAATATATATGTTAATATAATTTTATGTATAGCATAAATATCCTAATGTGGTTTTTTAGGTTATGGTATTTTTAAATTAAAAAAAAAAAAAAACTTGAAATTTTTTTAATTAAACATTATTAAAGTTTTTTTTTATATTAATATTTTGATATTAATATTTGTTTTTTGTTTTTTATTAAAATATTTATTAAATTGTCATTTTCAAATTATGTTTTTTTTTTTTTGCTTAGCTAATTTTCTATTTATATTTTCCATTATCCCAATGACAACATTTTTAACAATTTTCACCGAAAAGATATTTTTTACCAGGGATTGAAACTGGTATTTAACCAAATCAAAAAACCAGATCGACTACTCAAATTTATGGAAACCACAACCAAAGAACAGTAAACCAGACTAAAACCAAAACCACAGCAATCATATTGGTTCAGTTGTTGAAAATAGTAAGCAGTACACTCGCAGTTTTTTTAAATTCTTTTACTAAAATAAATTATCACTGGAGTCCTGAAATACAAATACCCTTACAGCACCACTACGTTTTGTTTTTGGGAATCAATTGTGGTGTCATAGTTCTTATCACAATTATTTCTTGCCTCTTAACCATTTCGAGTTGAATTGCTCAGGTTAACAGTCATCGTCATGACAGTTTTGTTATAATCAAAATCATGTTAAAAAGTACGTTACGTATACGTACGTACATGACAAACCAAACCAATTTTTACATATTTATACAGAGTGGGCCAAAAGTCACGCATTTGTATAAAATTGAATAATTTCATTTTATTTTTGTTTTTAATATAATTTTATCTGCAGAGTTTCAATTTTAAATATGAAAAATAATGTCTGATAGATGACCACAATTTTTTTCTATGTTATGCTAACGCCCTGATTTCAGAACACTGAAGCAATGCAAAGCCACTTAGCGGTATGTAACTATATATAACTGTATATAAAGACAAAGTTTATTATAACGATGTCATCATTGATTGATCCATAAAGATACAATTCAATTAGGATATTTTCTTAACAAATCGAGTGCAATATAATTGGCGCAGGTTTTCAGTCTCTCAAAATCGCGTATTATATTTATTCACATTGCCATTAAGGTGGTAATGTTCTTCATTAGTCACAACTATCTTTGAATTAGAAATCCACCATTAGAAATTACTATTTGAAAAGTAAAATTCTACAATTTGTGTTAATTGTTAGTTAAATTTTGGATTTTATTGTAACAAGGTTCTATTATGAAAGTTATTCAATGTTTGCATATTTGGGTTAGTTTTTGCCCAGCCTGTATTTTGATTTTCTTAATTGAAAAAACCTAATTTGACATTTTGGTAGTACAATTGAGCATTTTATTCAGTAAGTAATCTCAAAATCAGAATCTCGATAATATATTTGTATTTATCTTACAATGTATTTTCCTATTACCATTTTCGCAATCCTTCTACCCAATTATTAATGTATAAATCAAATATCCACCTATAAATTATTTAAGTGAAAATTGTCTATTCTAAAAAAACTAAATCAATAATTATTAAAATACAAGAAAAACCAAAATAAATTCTATTTTTGCTATTTTAACAAAAATTTTAGAGACTCCCATTTTAACGTAAAATCATATTCGAAGCTGTAAAATTGTTAACTCGCGTAAAATATTATGAAAATCTTCTTTAAAATTTATTATAATATAATTTTCACCTGACTGGGTTACAAACGCCCCCAAAATCATATTACCATTAAATTTCTCTATGTAATAGCTAGAGCTATATATGCCACAAACAACAAATTAAGCAATATTTTTATGCTGAAAGTTGCTAAAGGCCGTCGTATATCTGCATTTTTACATATATACCGAATCAATGGACTGTATAAAAATCAGATTAGTAAAAAAAATATTATAAACGCTAACGTTACAAAAATTTTGTTATTTAATATTATATAAAAAGAAAAATGGCGAAATTTTAAGAAGAAATTGACTTTATAAAATTCAAAGGAAGGATTCATCATATAAATAATATAAAATTGTGATTTTTCTATGCTGTTTGTTATATGATAAATTATTGGATTTGATGAATATTTCGGAATTAAAATTACTTTCAATTACTTGGAATAGATTTATTTTATTAAGTCTTACAAATTTTCTACATTAAATTAATGGAAGTTGAATTTTTTTATTATTATATATTAGAAATATTCATTAATTACAATATAAATAAAGAACACAACATACCACACGTAATACGTAATACGTAAACATTATTATGTATGTATACATTTATGTATATAGTGATATGTTTTTCATATATTGGCTTTGGTTTGGCTGTCATCCTTAAATTAAAGTTATATAAATTTTTATATTAAAGTATTATAAATAAGAAAAGGACCTGAAGTTTTATTAGTGCAATAAACATTCTATACAATTGACTTATTAGTATTCTAGTCAGTTATATGATATAAAGCGAGATGAAGTAAAGAACAAATAAAAAAAAATATCCTTGAAAAATTCCACATTTTTTTTTCTAGCTAGCTATTTGATGATAAATAATGAGAGAATTGAAACGACTAAATTGTCTTATAATTTTCTACTATACATTTATTTTAGTTTTTTATTATTAATGGTTATTAATTGAGAAAAAATAATGTAATAAATAATAAGAAAGTTAACGGACTTCGCCATTAGTGTTTAGGGGACCTCTCCATTATAAAATATTTTTACAAACGTTTGAAAATCACTCCACTTATACATGGAACACCAAAATACTAGAAAGAATTTGATTAAAAAAGTGAAGTTTGAGTAGATAGTGCTAACAAAACGGACGGACTATAATCAAAAATTAAATTACTGCTAATATCTATAATAATATTTACTTCGAATATGGCAACCAGCATAGTTCAAATTTTTATTTTTGGGGAGACTGGGGAGATTCCAGTCCATAGTTATCGGATTTGAAAGGCCGTGGTAGTGCGTTATGCTGTGATTGTGATGGATTAGGCCCTGTTTTCAACTCCAGACCGAGTTATCGATGTCGCTCTAAATTGGCATAGCCTTAAATTATTATTACATATTATTATTTCAAGCTTTAATTTTCATTTTTTCCATTATATTTTAAAATTCATTTAACAAATTTCATTATATTTAGCAATTAATTTATAATTATTTAATTTAATTCAATTACAATTATATAAATATATTATTAATTATTAGTTATTATTAGTTATAATTATTAGTCACAAAAAAGGAATAATTTATCCTGGTAAATATCTAAATCTAGTTCTAGTTTTTATTTAGTAGTTTTGTAATTGTTCTTAGTATCAAAACGTTGCAAATGGTCCATAAAAATATAATTTTAACTTTTTCATTTAAAAGAACCATTCGTAGAGAAAGTATTATACTTACATTTTTGAAGACTTGTTTATCCGAATTTATTTATCAGTCTTTATGATGAATAGATAATGGTTGCGATGAATACATAATGGTACCGAACTCCAATTATCCAACTACAACTTTACAGCTATATTAATTATTACTGAAATGTTAGTCGAAAATTTCATTTAGTAAGCTAATTGTGGTTGGTTCGAATGACGAACCCCAGATAGGCTATCCAACACTCCAAGTAGCGCGTTAGCATCATTTTGCTATCACACATTCTTGTGAACCTCTAGCAGACAAAATGCTATTTTAGATCCAGTTCATACGGTTAAGAAAATGTACAAATAATGTACAAATAATATAATAATATAGTTGCAAATAATATAATTTTTTCAAATAAGGATTGTACACAAAAATTTAAAATTTTTCTTCAGTATTTTATTATGGTAATATCTTAAATTGATATTAATATTAAAATCATACTTTGAAATTCATCTTACACTGAATTTTATTAAACTTAATATTTTTAATAGTTTATGACACTATTAAGTATTCACTTCTGATGATTATTTCTTACCTGATTCATTAATAATATCCTACAACATAATTTTATCACAAAATAATGCTGGGAAGTAGTATATTATAAATTAATCTAATTGGTCCATAAGACCATAATATAAATAGCTAAATAATATAGTGTTTCTAAACTGATTTCATTAATTCGAATGAATAACGTATTTTTATATTTCCACTTTTAGGCTACAATTTATTTATATATTTAATATTTATTTCTTACCTGACACTAAATACTTGAAAATAAATCATCCAGAAAGTCATTATGATTTCATCAGTTGATAAATATATTTTTCTTATATATAAAAATTCTATATTTAGTGTATCTTAAATAGACATAAACCTTTTAAAGACTCAAGAATTTTATGTTTTTTTTTTTAAAATATTGCGTATCTCTGGGTTTTATTTATCCATCCATAATTTATCGAGGAGGGAGGAAAATTTATAATGTCAAATATTTTATTGTATTTTTTGTGGTTGCAAAAATATTGAAAAGGGAAAAAATTAGTTTTTCAAAAAAAAAAAAAAAAAACAGAAATTTATGTTTACATAAATAAAATCTAAAGTTTTTTTTTTTTTTATGTTAGTCAATCTAAAATATTTAATGGTTATTCATAAAAAAAAAATGTTTGTTTTAGTTTATCTCTTGTCAAAGATCAGTTAAACCTTTCTTCAGGGATAAAAAATAAACTTTCCCTTTTAATAGTTGTTTATTTTAAATATTTACATTTTGTTTTGGATATATCAGTTTTGGAGATTCTATTAAAAAATATTTAAAAAATAAATAAAAATTTAGATTTGTATATTTAGGTTAATAAAAAAAATCATTAGAAAAATCTTAATATTTTTTTTATGTTATTTTTTTATGATTCCTTTCGTAAATAAATCAATTAAATTCAAATCAATTGTTTTTGTAATTTGATTTAAAAATATTTATATATAAATTGAGAATCATTCAGAATCTAAGCGCGTTTACATATAGTGTAGCTATGTAAAAATTGATTTAGTAATCATCAAGTGTATTGGATAGACTTCCATTATAAATATGATTTTGTATATTGAAAATTATGTTATTTCTTTTCCTTTTTACGAATACACTTATTAAACTAAAAAGTTACAATTCGTATCCTTACAGAGGACACTGTTTGTTCGACAAACATGCCCTTTCGACTTGATTTATCACAAAGAGCTAATGCAGAAACTGAAATTCAAATATATTTCCTCGTGTGTAACTAACTATTTCTCACTAAGGTTTTATAATAGGGAAACCCTACTAATTCTATCCGCAGGTTTGAAAGAAGTTATGAAATGTAATTTAAGAAAACTTTCTAGTAAGTTTTCTGTAATTGGGAGAACTTTTTCTGTCATTATTTATTAACTTAACCTTCACTACTTAGTACATTAAAAATTATTCCAATAATCAAGTTCAAAAATTGAAGATTTGTATTGTGTAATAAATGTAATTACTCGGATCATAGTTTATAGGGAACATTTTAATTTACCTTTTGGATAAATTAACTCTTGGAGATTTTAAAGATGATTTACTTAATTTTTATTATAATTTAATCTGTGCCTTTTTCGTGGTAATTGTCATATTGAAGTAGATGCTTTGCTTTTCAAGAATTAAATATATTTCTCGTATCAAGGAGCTTTCTAAAATCCGTCTTAATTAATACTATTTCAAAATTTATATAAAGTATGAAAATATTCTGTTTCATACTTCAACACAGGTTAAATTTATAAATGGCTGTAATTACTCTTAAACTAGGAACATATAATAAGTATTGCCAGCACTATATAAATTGTTTCTATAATTAAAAAATAATTTAATTAAGTAATATTAAAATTGTTGAGGCCATTTTTCCATTTTCATTTATATTATTAATAATTTGTTCAGAACTCTTCAGATTGTGATATAATAAACATGAAAATATTTATATCAAATCTTCCATTTTTAAAATAATTTAAAAAAAAAAAAATTAAAATTACAAACCACAATTCAATTATACTCACTTTGACTGACTTTGACTTCTAGGTGTCAAACCAAAAAAAAAATTGCGACTATCAGTTAACACCTTTTTTATAAAACCACAATTTTTATACAAAAATAAATTAATTATAGTTAAAAACAAAATACAACCCATTTAGCACCCCTATTTTTTTATACATATAATTGTGGGTTTTCAATAGCTTTTGGTATTTGACCATTTTAACCACAAGCCATACAAAAACCAGCGTGATATTTATTACTGGACTTATTCTGTATATAAGAAGTGGAAATATTAAATTATTTTAAATATTTAATTGTGTGTAATATAGTCTTGTAAATATATATTCAAAATGCAAATTTTTAAGTTAGCCTTAAGCTAAATTAATATTAAACGTAAATATTTATGAATGTAATAGGGTGAAATCTTAATATTTACATATTTATGATGAATTATGATGACAATATTTTAGTTTTCATGGGGATTTATAATAATTTGTATTTAATTCATTGTGTATTATTTAAAAATGTTAAAAACAGAATTCTTAATGCAAGGATATATAAATTGCTTATTAAGTTTTCATTGGTTCACAAAGCATATATCTTACCATCCATTGAAAAATTGGTCCTATTAGTAGATTAATTACTAAACATTACCTGGGCTAATTCAATCATTATTCTTTTAAACGTAGTCAGCTTAAGTAGCAATTAGAATTATGATGGTTATGATTCAATCTTTGTTACAACCACATCTACCACAATAACAACTAGTACTAGATGCATAGTCTAGCGCTGACTGTCTTAGTGTCAGTTTGTGATTACGATGAACTGTTTGTGTAGGGGGTTAAGGACGATCTGTACCAATACACATTTGCGGAAAGAAAAGATTGTTTTGCGGTTGCGATAATAATATGTTTATGTATTGCATTTTCAACTCAAGTTAAAGATTTTACAATTCCAATTAACGATTTTACACTTGTAACAAACGATTTAACAATTCAAGTTAACGATTTTACAATTTAAAAAATAATTTTACAAATTAACACGCAATTGAATTGTAAAATCGTTTTTTACAAATTTATAAAATCGTTAATTTGACCTGAAAATGCTATAGATAGCTCAAAAAACGTATTGATATAAATTTATTTTATTACTTAATAATTTTATTTTTTGATGCAATTCCTATTTTCTTCATAATTGTAGTTCCTACGTAGTAGTTATGCCACTGTATAAACGCATTATAAAAACTATATAAATCTTAAAACACCCCTAATTATAAAATTGTTCTTATTCTGGATTCCTTAAAATTAAATTGAATTTCCAATAAAAATTAAAAATTAAATTATATATTTACAATATAAAATTCCAATTAAAATGATTTTTTTTAAATATAAATTATATACTTCTAAAATGACAAAATTTTATATACAAAAATTTAGCTCTATATCTAATTTTGAAAACTTTTTTTTTTAATTTACCACTTATCTTTTAACAAATTTCCATCCTCTCAATATATTTTCATTCTATTATAAATATATTTATATGTTGTCAATATTATTTCGTATATTATATAGAGTACTATTAGTCCGTCAATACACAAAAGGATATAATCAACCTTAATAACACTCTTTTCAAAAAAATAAAAAAAAAAAATTGCTTTCCTATACAATAGAAATAATTGATCCCTTTTCATAAAAAATATATCAAGACTTCGTATATAGAAAGAAAGATATTAGACAAAAAAAAAAATTAATGTTTCCGGAAAAAAAAATTGTACATAGAAGATTTAAAGAATATAAATATACATTAAAAACATGATACATACACACACACACTAACATACAATACTATATTGAATATGCTTTAGTAAAATAAAAAAAGAAGATATTTATGTCCTTTGAATTTTGTACAAGAGCTCATCACATTTTCTATACAAAAAAAAAAAAAAAATAATAAAAACACGAATAAATTGTAATTTGAGAACCAAAGTGTCATTTTTCACATAATGTTTTTTATATAGAAATTTTCATTTATATAATAAGGAACCAAAAAAGATTTTTTTTTTGATTCCTTAAGAAATGAAATACAAAAGGATAAGTGGGTCAAAGCTTTATTGAACATAATAATAATAATAATAATATATTGTATTGAATAGAGTCCTTTAAGTAGACAAGTGAAATGTAAAAAATAAAAATTTGATTTCAATATGAACGTTAGTTAATACATGAGAGAATCAAACCAAAATTTGTTTATGTTCCGGTTTACGGATACGTTCCTAGTTTTATGTTACCGTTTCGTTTCTGCTGCAGTTTCTATATTTTTTTATTAGCTTCGGTTCAGGCTTTTAAAACTATTCAAAAACGGTTTAAAAGCCGTACACATAAAATTATCTAACAAAATAAATTTGATAAATTTTGTACTGCAGGAAATTAATACTGTGTGAAGTTTTGGTTTTGAAGTGGAATTCTATTCTAGTGGTTTTTTTTTGCCAATGCATTCGCAGTGTAAAAGATTTAACGAAAACTATTATTTAATTCAAAAAACATGAATTAAATCGAAAAAGAGAGATTGTAATTCATAAAAAATATAGCTCCGGTTTCGGTTTACACCGAACCTTCAATTTCTACGGTGGTTCCACAAAATTACCATGTAAATCGAAATCGTACAAATCAAAACCGTGCAATATAAAACTGAAAAATGATGTCTTGTATGTGGAATTTTTCCTTATTTCTTCAATCGTGGTGAACCGAAACTGTGTAAATCGAGTACCATGCAAGTCGTGGGTTACGTTTTCTCATATTTTGTCATATTTTTTAATTGGTTTTGATTAGCGGTTCATTTTTTATATATAACTAATTATTTTCGATATTCGATTTTCGTTTCCGTTCCGGTTTGACTCTCTGATATATAAATTATTTATACATATATGTATTGGTGACATAAATAAGTATGTACATAATACATTTCTATAAATATATATATATACAGTATTGATGATATATTTTGTATTCGATGAAAATATTATGTGTCAATATTTTCATTTGTTTTGGTTTGATTTTTTTTCGGTTCTTAAGAAGATAAGGAGTGGGTTTACGTTAAGGATTTAGGTTACAATTAAAATTATTAACAAAAACACATATATAGTATCTATACATACTTAACTTTTATTTAGTTTATTTAATTACTTAGTAAATATATATGTTATTTAGAAAAATATGTAATGAAACATATTTTTTTTTTTTTGATATATTACTAATACTGACGGAGTTAAGAAGTTTTGTTTTTTTCGTTTTGGATTATTCGTTTTTTGTAATTTAATATTGTACATTATAAGAGAAAGTAATTTAATTATTTTGTTATTATTATAGTCAACATTAATTAGTAAATAGTTATATTAAGTTTAACTTTAATAATTTTGACAAGGTTCTTGTCATTGTAAAAAAAAAACCAAATTAAATGAATAGCATTTTAATAATAAAGTTTTTCTAATCCAATATTGTATAAATTAATTAATTTATTCATTATAAATAATAAATAATATTTTTATTTTTTATAAATATTTTAATAATTCATTTTGTTAGTTGAAATTTTTGCAATATATTCAAGCTGAACACATTTAGTTCCTCGTTTTCATAATGCTTTCCAGAAGTGATTTTTTTAAGTTGTGGAATAGAAGGTACTGAAATTTGGTGAATATGGTGAATGGTCAAGTAATTTGTACTTCAACACGTCGATTTTGATCATAGTCGAAACAATTTTTACTTTCCTTGCTTCAAATTCTGAAGGAAGGAAAGTGATGGTATCAGTCCAAAATTTCACAATCCGATTTTTTTTTTTGATAGATTTTCATGTTTTTATGTGTATCCCATTTCTTTGTCACAATTTTTTAGAACATTGATATTATATCTATGAACACGATAGCTTCTAAACAAAGCATGGAAGGCACTCCAAAAAAATTAATTCAAGATTGTCTTTGTAAAAGGAAAATTATGTGGTTTACTTGAAACAATACAATCAATATTCATTATAATTTCGAAAATGTGTAAAATATATGTAAAAATATTTGCTAATGAAAAATGATCGCTATATATAAAATTTAACTTACCGAACTTTAATTAAATGTGAAATATAAATTAATAAATTAGTGGGGAATAAATAATGGAAATTTTAAAAAATGGTCATATCAAATTTATTCAACCTTTTCTATTCATTTTGTATAATATTAATTCAAAATAATTATTGAGTAATGGAAACATTGATTAATTTATCAGTCAATAAATGACATAATAATTTTATAGGTTTAATAATTATAATTAATATTTAATTAATATTTATATTATATAATTAAAATATAATATTTATAAATGGATAATTATTTAAATTTTAATATTTGAATTACATATTTATTTGATGCTTATTTCTAAAATCGAATGTAAGAATCGAGAAAAGCGGAATTGCTTTTTTATTAAGAATCTGCAATCAGCAAACTGCCACGAACATTAAATATTGTTGTAACAGTTGACAATACGTTACGCGTGCAGCTATGTTATTACGTCAGCTGTTACAATTTAATCGAATAGAATATTTTGCTAATACAAATTATTAATATTAATTATTCAGCAAATTAACATTATATAGAAAAATATTATTGAAAATTATTTGAAATTTCGTACAAAACTGTATGAATATAATTACTTGAATATGAATTAACGTAATAAACTTCATAAAATTGTTGGTAATCCAGGAATTGAAAAATATTGATACATTTTATAAATTTTATAAACTAATTAATTCAATTCGTAATTTAATAAAAATTATATTATTTAGTACAATGAAAATAATTAAATTTGTGATTTTAATTTTTGTTTAATCATCATTACAAAACGTTTTATAATTTAATTTGTATTTAATAATTTATTGTAAAACAATAATAAATTTTCCATTAAACCTGGCATATTGCTTAGTTCTTTCTAACCCTTTTCAATGTAATACTAGATTTTATAAATTTCAATAATTTTTTCTTATTATATATTAATAACGAAAAAAAATATTATTTAGTTATGAAAATTGACTGAATCACTCAATTCCCAAATCAAATTCTTTATTTTCTTTCAATGCCACAATAATTGTCATTTCAATTGACGTTTTCGTTATTCCACCAATCCAGTTCTAAAATTGAATTCTATTTTTACAATATTTTATAATAAATTTTTGATAATTTTTTATGTTTAAACAACGATTACAGATTTCTACAAATAAACTTTAAGATTTCAGTAAAACAACATCCGAAAAAGTTGGAAATTATTTTAAATATTTCAAATCAAAGTTATATAAAGCAAAAATGATCGATTATAATAAAAGTTATGGATAGACTTGAACCAATTCTGTCGTGATTCTGGAATAATATTATTTTTTTTTTAAAATTGTTTATTAAATTTGACTGTATCGAAATTGTACTGACTTTATTACCTTGAACTTTTTTTTTTACGTTGCTTGGTCCCAAGGAAAACTAAATGCATATAAAAAAAGGATATTTCCATATAAATATTATTCTTGAATGCCATTTTTTTTTAAAAAAAAAATTATTATATATGGAAACAAATTTATCAAAGTTTTCTTAAATAATTTTCGGTTTTTTAGAAAAGTTTGTAAATTTCTTTTAGTTTTCAGTTCCCCACCCATAACCCATTAATTATTCACATAAAGCAATTTGCTTATGTCATGAAGAGATTTAGCTGACATTTGCAAATCTGTTTCAAAAGTGATATTCATTTTTTTTTTTGTGAATTTTTTCGGATAAAAAACACTATAACTTTAATGGATGGTAATATCATTTCATGCCATAAACATAAAAACAAAATGGTAAAAAGTTTCTTAAAAAATGCAATTTATTTTATTTAGTGAGTTTATATATTTCTTAAAAAAAAAATGATATTTATAAATATTATTAAGAGGGAAATTTCTTAATGTAAATAAATATTTTTACCAATTTTGAACAATTTTTAAAATAATATTATACATTTTTCGGGCATTCAACAAATATCACTTATTTTAATGGTTTTTCGTCTATACGTATCGAACGGTCCATATTTAGGACCAAGTTTTTCAAAGCTATAACATTTGAAATCAAATGATGGCAACATAAATTCAAAAATCAACTATTAGAGGTGGCGCTAGGACGGATAAAATCAAATTAAATATTTATGTAATATTTATTTTTTAACATAATTTTCTATATAAATATTTTCAAACTTTCAAACTTGTACGATTTTATATTGTAACCAAAAAGTTTGAGTAACGAAATCTCATTATTTATAAAAAAAAATCTTGAATTATGAAATTTGGTTTGAAATGTATTTTAGTTTCACCAACTTCTTTTTTTGTTGCACTCTACGTCAAACATAATTTTATTTATATAATTATTTGTACTATCTATAAATTATGCAAATTTATGTTGAGGAAACGTCCATATAACGTAAATATTTAAAAATCAGAATTACAAATTATTTATACAAATATTTTAAATATAAATAAATATGTTAAAAAGCATGTAAAGTATAAATAATAAATTGAAGGATAATACCATAATACTAAGAGAAGAGGATATGAAACAGTCACTGCAGTTGCTGCTAAGGGAAAGTCTTTGTTACTGTTTTCCTCCATATTCAACCAATCAAGTTTTTCTCCGATATTGAATTATTATACAAAGTATAAATATTTTACATACAAAACAACTTTCATTATTTTGTGTAATTAATAATTTTATATACACAGAAAATTTTCTATTTATCTGTCAGTATTTTAACACGTATTCATAAAATACATTAATTTTATGCTACGCTACATTGTGTATTACATCAAAAATATTAATATAAGCTTAACTTAATACATAACTAACAATAATTTTAATATTTTTTTTAAACAATTTTATTAATTCCGACAAGTTATTTAAATACAAAGTTGTCGGTTAATTGAATTTTATATAAAAAATGAAAATGAAAAACTTTGTCACTTTATCCTCACATAAATGACGTTGAAATTTGTTTGAAAATTTGCATTATGATGAAGTAAATCTATTTTTAAAGTTTGGTTGTGCATTAAGTTATTTGTCAAGTTATATTTTAATCAAAACTATCTGATGTTGAATATTATTAAGTTAAATGTTAAAAGCAAACAAATTTCTTGTTACAACAGATTTTATGATTCAGTGTGGTAACAAGAGAATGTACAAATTATTTTTATATTATAGAAATTGAAAATTCTGTAGAAGATAAATGAATTTTATTTATGATGATATATTAATTAAATATTTAAATTTTTTAGAAAATAAGAATTTTCAGAACTTTTAGTATTAATAAATAATTCACAAATATGTTAAAATTAGTTATATTTTTGATTTTTATTGAAAAATTAGTAAATTGTTTACTTAAAAGGAAATCTTCCTTTTTCTTTTTGCCTATGTTGGCGGCGGTAACATAAAAATATATGTATGCATGTGATGATCTTGGTTTTACTCTTCCCTACATGTTGCTGCATTACTACGAGGAAATGCAACATATTCAAGTTCGAAAAATAAACAATTGTGCCTATGTCAGGCTTGATTTTTATCTGGCCATCTATAATTCCTTGGAGTAATTCATATTTTGGACCTCAGTCAAAGTAAGACGGTTTATTAAATTTAATTGTAACCCTAGTAACTCACGATCTTTCTGTAACATTCGTAGAACTTCAGCATTAATTATTCTCACTGTGAAATTATTCTCACTTTTTACATTACTCGATAACACCACATCTCAAAGGTTGTTAACTTTATCATTCTTGTATAATTATACTGAACTGAGCAAACAAAATATTGTATGTACAGAAAGCTTAATTTGATATTAATCTTTAATCAGTTCAAATAATTCACAAGAAATCATTATTTTATGTAGTTGAAAATTTAGGAATCATTATTGTTAGATCAGAGATGTTAGAAACGTAATTTACCAATTTACTATAATGTGCTATACGTTTCCATAATATTTGTATTTCCTTTAATTCGATTCCAATCATAGCCCTTGGTTTCGGTTTGAGCTCAATAACTGAATTTTCATTTATACATTTTTTGTTTGGTTTAAAATGGTTTTTTGTAATTATTTGCTTACAAAGTTACAACAATATAGATACAAATATGTTGATGTTTAATATGTTACGTCGGCCGGAACTAGCTAATATACTTTAGTTCCGGCTTCCTTCGAATTTCGATGTAGTTTTTAAGTCTTACTCAATGAAATAAGTTTTCTTTTTTACTATTCTTTAAATAAATCTAAAATTCCATGATTATTCATTAAATTTTAAATAAATTTAAAAAATAATAATATTTATATTCTTTATATTTCATTACAGGCATTCATACAACAAATCAACAAAATCTTTCATATCCAAAATCTTCATCTATAACAATTGGTCAAAACAGCCAGGAATTAGTTGACATAGAAAATGATAAAATATCAAATAATTCTACTTCTTTACTATTACCATCTAAATATGAACATAAATTTAGTAAAATCATTTTTCCATTGTGTGTCAACTGTAATCTTAGGCTATTAGATAATTCATTGGCATCAACATTAAGAAATAATAAATTAATTATAAATAATTTAACAAATATTGTTCCTAGAACAATAAAATTTAATAAAAAATCAAAATTAGTTGGTAATAAAAATAATCACATCCGATCCCATCATCAACAACAGTACAACAATAAATTTACATCATTACAAAATGATGGCGACAATATTCATCAACGGACACGACATCATCAAGATCATAATGGTCAAAATTATATATTAAATGAAGATAAAACAGTATTAACATCACAAAATAATGAAAAAACTTCATTATTAAGTAATAAAAAGACGTATCGTCATCGTAACAGTATTGATAATGTTTCACATTTCCGAAATACTGTAATAAAAACGACTACAGTTCAATCTGTACCATCTCAATTGCCTTCAACGAATTCTGTTAATTTACAAGATAATACCGAATCTAGTAGATTACATAGAATTGAAGATATTACATCACCGCTACCACCAGACAATAGTTTATTACGGCCACCACATGCTATCATCAACAATAATATTAATAAAATTGATAACCAATTGAATCATCAGCAATATTTAATAAATATTGATAACAGTGTTACCAGTATAAAAAAATCTATTAATGATATTGCCAATTCAAGTGAAAATTTATTAAAATTAGGATTTTTTTATAATAATACCAAAATTTTAAATAATTTACGACGATTAGCTAAAAGAAATATAATAAATAATAAATTTGATGAAATATTACAAAATAATAATGAAAATATTTCATTAAATCGAACAAATATTCAAGTATTGACAGATAAAAAACATATTGCCAATATTACAAACAATAACAGTCAAAGTTTAGTTAGTAGTGAAGAAAAACAATCATACAAAAATGATTCAATATTTAGTTCAAGTGATATTAGAAAAAGTGATATTAGATATAACAAAACATTTAAACAACAAAAAAACCAATCTTTTTCTACATTTATTACTACAAATTCTTCAACATTTTCTTCAATTTTCACAACACCATCAAATTTAATTAATTATTCTATATCTAATTCTTCTACTTCTATTTCATCTTTATTAAATTCCCAATTAGATATTTCCTCAACAAATGAGAAAATTGTAATATTGCCCTCCTTGCCGCCATTACAAAAAATGGATGTGTCAAATTTAAGTTATAGTAATACTGATAATAATATGAATTTAAATAAATTAAATATAAATATAAATAATAATAATAATAAGTATGTTAAGATAGATGAAAATATAAAAAATAATTATAATATTAAAAAATTGAATAAGAAAATTAAAATAATTGGTGATAAAATAAGTTTAAAACGTAAAAAAATTCATGAACCAATTGTTATTATTGATGAAGCTGGTGAAGAATTTGATAGTGGTTTAAGTTCTGGTGGTGGTGATATTATTAATGATAATAATAAAAATATAAATGATGATTATCAACATGATGAACCATTTGCATTACCATTACGACCAATAATACGTGGTCCATATGATGAAATTGATTCAGAAGAAATGTCTGTTGTATATGCTGAACAACATAGTGAAGTGAAATTAATGTGTGAAGTTGATTTGGATATTGAGACAAGTGAATGGCTTAAAAATGGACAGGTATAGTTACAAAATTTAATTGTTTTCTTATTTTTAATTAATAAATAAATAAATTTTTGATTTCCTTTATAATATAAATAAATATTTAAATACTTAGTAATAAATAAAATCAAACGTCGAAACTATACGAAATACATTTGTATATCGGCAACGTCGCTACAAAAAACCAAATAACTTCGAAAGAGTATCAATGATCGGTGCAAAATAATTGTAACGTCATAGTTAATGTGATTTAAACAAATATTTGAGTGAAAGCGTGTGTTTGTGTCGCGGAATTTTTGGCTTTTGAATACCATTTTATCTAACTACGTCCTGGTGTACCCAAATGAATTATATAATGTTGGAAATATTAGAAATAGATTCTAAATCGGTAACACCGTCAATAATATTGCAGTCGACAGTAAACAACAGCGTTTATAGGTTAGCGTTGCATTTCTATTTACCATTTTATTGTGAATTCATAGTTAAATTTATCGTAGGATATTTTGTATGCATGGAATCCTACCTTCTTTTTTTTATTTTCTTCCTTCAAAAGCGCAAGAAAATAAAGTTTCAGGCAAATCCATTTTTTAGAGTCAAGTCCAATGCAACATTCCTAGTTAAAATATTGCAATATATAATAAAAAAAATTTAGGTGGTCTCGGTCCGGTAATGTTCTAATGTTGAATACGAACATATTCTGAAAGTGACCCTAAATTGACCATATATAATTGACTATAAATTGACCCTATTTGACATTAATTGACCATATATAGAAAATATGCATGAACATATTTTATATATCAAATTTATCTTCATTTATAATTGGGCTGTTATTATCATCTTCTTCAAAGTATGAAAAGGCTCATCTTAATCTTCCTATCATTCTAAAATATCGTAAATTCAACTGAAATTTCATAGTTTTAAAGCTGAATTGGTAGACTGAATTGATAGACTCAAGTTACGATGTGACTCAAGTTAGCATGTAACTTTCAAAAACAATGAATCTTATCATAATTTCAAATTGTTTGTAAAAAAATAATAAAAATTCAAAAAACCTCATTTCTTTTTTTATTATTTCCATCATTATTAAACATTTTTCTTATCCAACGAAGTGAATGTCCTAAATTACACAAAGTTAAATTGTACAATTTATAAAAGGAAATATAAAATGGAATAATGAACGAATAAAATGAGGATTAAAATAATAATATTATGAGAATTTAAATTAATTCTAACGAATAGTCAGAAAAAGAATGAATTTAATTAGCTTTAAATTGCATAAATTTTGATATCTGTTGGTGGAAGTTCAAGGAAAGATTTATTTTTAATTTCTTCCTTTTTTATTTTTATGAAACTTTTGTTATTCCGTTGTAAACGTTGTAAAGATATTCTCAAAAAAATATTTTTCGTAAATTTTTTATAAAAAGAAATTAATTTAATCGTTTTTTTTTTTTAAATTATTAAACTTTAATGGAAAATTTTGTTGGTATCAGAGAAGATTACTATAAAAGTTTGTAACACTTCAAATCTTTCACTTGTATAGCTTCTAGCAATAGAAATCTTAAAGATTTTTTTATATTCCTATTCCGGTATGAGAGCTAATGACTAAGAGATATAAAGGTTAAGAGATTACTTAATATTTAGTAAACTAGAGGTGGTGGCAGAGTGGAAGTGTGCTCTGCAATGATGCAAATTGTCATACTTCATACGGGTCAATTGATAATTGAAGCATTGATTTTACCATAAATTGAATCATCTTTAAATGAGTACAAGTAAATGTCATTTTAAGAGTTAAAGTGAAAATTGCTAACTGTTGACATATTTGTTCCTGATAACAAATACATCACTATTAAAAGTGATTAGCTTACTGTTTTTGGTTCGGATATAATTGACTAAAAAACTGCAGTTAGTGCTTAAATATTTCTATAATGATTTTTTTATATAATATTCTTACGGCTGTTTTCGGGATGATACTAATATATTTTGATACTAATTAGCCTATTACATAGAATGGTGCCATTTACGTGTATCCTACATCAACAACTACTTGTAGGATTATATGTTACTATCAATAATTCTACCCGCTATCAATACAGTATAATTGTATTGCTAGACTAAGTAGGCATAACCAGTCTTGCAGTAACTGCAAATAACCGAGCTGTAAGAAACGATCACACACTTTGCTTGCTGATCATTATTCTTTTGGAAACCAGCCAAAAAAGAGCATACGGAAACGTTGCTCAATCTGGCCTATACAAAGTGAATCTAAACAACCCGAAGTAATTCCTTTCTAGCGATCGTTCACGAGTGTTAAAAATGTTACTAAAGTGGTAATTGCCATCACTTTTACCAAATAATCTTAAAAATTTTACTTTAAAAGTTGTCTATTAAGTTGCCATTTCAACAAGAAAGTTGATTTATTTTGGAATTGGTTTGTCAAAAGTTGTCAATTAATTAAAAATATGTAATAAAATAATCTTCTACCTACAAATTTGTTTTAAGAAATATTCATATAACTTGAATACCTTCATTTATGTTATATATAATTTGTCATAGTTTGGTTTACTATCGATCTAGTCAATCTATTCATTAATTACTTAATACTCTACTCTAAAGTAATATGAAATCGATAACAAAATGATTTTCAATAGTAATAAATTGTCTTCAATCAATTTTATTTAATTACTATTGCAAAAAATTTACCACAAAACTATAATAAAACTTTAATTAAACCATTTTTTATTTTGTTTTTAGTCTTAGAGTCTTCAGTGATTTCTGTATAATTAATGTCCTTTATAATCTTTTACTTATTTTACTATATATTCCTGGCTTCAATATTGCCTGTTAAGAATTTTAATTTTATAAATTTTTTATTTTTTTTTACACTATTTTTCAATTCTTATTAAGTTCTGTTGTCGAAAAAGAAATCTCATTAAAAAATTTATTTTTTTAAAAAAAAAAAGGAAAACGTAAAAACGAAACTAATTATTGTAAAACAGAAACCGATAATCAAATTTTTTTTTTTAATTTTCATGTCACGTATCCAATTATACAGATTGTTCGTGTTTTTTTTTTTTTTCAAAAAAAAAAATCGGAGAGGAAAATCATAAAAAATATAAAAAATAACCCAATCAAATATCACAAAAAAAATGAATTTTAAATAAAAAATTATATAAAAAACCAAAAAATAATTGTTATATTTTCGAAACAAGTAAATAAGTCAATTAATAAACCCGCAGAAAATAAAAATAATATAAATTTTTATTAGATATTCATAGTGATATGCATACCAATTTATGGAGTTTGTGAATTAGTAAAAATCATGAATTTTAATATTAAACTTTTACTAAAATGAAATCATTTGAGTCCCAATTTATTTTGAGTTATATATGATTAATTCAGAAAGTTAGAGTTTTACTAAATTACAGATCAAATTGACTCCTAAGTGAACTAACTCGGATGGATTTACCAAAATTTTTGATTACATATATCATTCAAGTTAAAAGATTTCAAACTATCCAGCGTACTTTAGAATTGTTCTAATGCGTTCGTTTCTAAATTTCTCATTACCGAAGTTACGCTATACCTAAAATAATTTTCAGTGGCATAGAAAATTCTTCATTATTTATTTCTAACCTTGGTTCTTTGTAGGCCTACTTATAATCGGACCGATCAAATAGAATCCGATATAAAAAAAAATAAATAGAAAGAGATTAAAAGCCATACAAAAGTTTTTATTGTGGGATTTAATATCAAGATTTCAAAATTAAATTTCACAATTCACAAACATAAAACTTTTTTCAAATACACATACTTTCATAAAACCAAAAAGTACTTATATACATATGTATATGTATTTGAAAAAAAGCTTCCATGTTTGTGGGATTTAATTTCCAAATTTGCGTTTTAATCTCTTTCTATATTATGCTTTTTGGTCGATATGCAAAGTTGAATGTGTTAAATTATATATGCAGAGTTGAAGAATATAAATTGTAAATTTTTGCAGTTATCGTGAATTCCTTTTGATTCCAAGTGACAATTTATTATTGATTTAAATTTATTTATAACTATTTATTATAAATTTTAAATAATTTCAACATTTTCTATTTTTGATATTTTATAAATTTTTAACTAACTTCCCGAATGTTGACTTTTCGTACGATGTATTAAGGGTTTCATGTCTATTCTAAATTCAAATTTTATTTTTATTTTAAATTCTTGAATTTATTAATTCAATTGTGTTGTCGATAAAATTGAAACTTTCAAGAATATTTTTAAAATTTCGTAAGAATTCGTACTTAAAAAAATTAAAAAATTTAAAAGGTTCACTTATTCTCTTTTCTAAATGAATTTATTCACAAAAATTAGCGATTTTTGTTTTGTAAGTCGACAATAATATAATTTTTCCCTTTTGGTGTCTAGAGAATATCCATAGCAATTAAAACTTTATCATTTCTATATACTGTCATGAATAATAAAAGGTTTCTATCACGAATCATTCAAATTTTTGTACTTAATTTATTTTATTTTCATTTTCACTATATTTGAATTAAATGGAATATTTGTAGACACCATAAGAAACTATCACATATAAAATACAAAAATCCTATTTTTTATAGTAGTTAATTTAAGTTTATGAACTTTTTTTTAATATTTTTACTATTATTATTATTTATATTTTACTATGCTAGTAAAAGTGCCATAAAGTCTAGTCAAAGTGCATTAAAATTTATTTTCACTGATAAATAAATTATTTGTGATATTGTTAAAAATTTTTGAAAGTATTATTGTGCTCTTTCTAGCCAAATACATTTTTCATATAACATAAATCTTACTATCTTCCTTTTATGTCTGATGAATAATATAATAAAGTTTATTCGTAGTTTTATTCACATGGTGCACTATGTATTTGAGGGGAATTTAAATGGAAAATTTGATAAAATTTTCAATGCTTATTATTGAGTAGAAGAAATAAATATGTTAAGTCTGGTCTGAGTCTAGTCTAAGTTAAATTTTCGAAAAATGAATGATTCATTTGGTATTGTGGCATATTATTCAACTTACCTGGCTCAGATTAGTCCAACAAATTTTCAAATTATAATATAATCAGTTAATTTCCACAACATTGATGAAGCTTCTGCCAATATTGATGACACTATTAATAACATCTGTCCGTTTTAGGACTGTTTATCATATAATAGTCAGTGGCGTCCAATTTAACTATAATCTGGATTGATAAAAAACTGCTGGCACAATTTAATTAGAATTTTTATTGCTCGATATTAATTCGCAGACGTCCATCATCATATAAAATTATATCGCCATTTTACATAATTCTGTTTACTCTAAATAAATTCAGAAATGTTGGATAAAGCTGCAGATAGTTTCATAACGATGCTTTGTACTTGATTTTAAGGTTGTGCAATACACGACTTGAACATCCAGATGCCAGAGCTTTCAGAACACTTAAAGAACTCTTGTGTTTGAAATTACGATAGAGTAGCTCATCTGCTCCAAATTTGTTTGTTAAATAAATCTTTAAAACTCAAAAATGATGCATATAATAATTATAATATAATTTTTTTTTTCAATTGATTCAACCAACACCAAAAATAACGCCTATAGATATGCTATTATTTCACCTATTGTAAAATTTTATATACATCAAAAGGAAATTATTAGTTATATTTATATATAAATATACAATAAACAATTTTCTGTCAAAATTATTGATATGGTCGTCGTCGGTCGTTATTTCTTACATTATTATTAACAAAATATTTTTATCTTTGATCCCTTTTTGGTCTTGAAGTTTATTGGTTGAACCCTATTGGTTAAAAAGGACAATATTTTTTAACAAAATAACAATTTTAACAAGAAAATACAAGTGCGTATCTATATTTATATATATTCATATTTTGAAAAAGGATTCCTTGTAATAATTTTCTCTTTATTTTTGCTTATAATTTTGGTAAAATTTTGTAATATTTTTTTTTGTTTTTACATTTTATATCTATAGGAATGGGGAATCAATATAAAACAAAAAGGGATCAGAAAATAATTTATATATAGTTGCCGGAAATAATTGATATTTCAGGGTAAACAAAATAAAATATAAATATATATATTTTAATATATAGTCAAAATAAATATATTTTTCTCTAATAATAATTGAAATATAGTTACAGAAAGGATGAATTAATTTTGGAAATTGTTTAACGAAATGAAAATTTTATAAAAAAAAAAAAAACTTATAGTAGATGATGGCAATTTTTATTTCAAATTTAAGAATTTAATTTATATAAAATATTAAATTTTCATATTTTGTAGTAGAAAGTGAATATTTTCTTAAAAGCAACCTAGTTTAAAGAGTAAGGTCCAAAATTTCTATTTTAAATTACCATTTAGTTAATAACCATAGTTACTCAATATAAATATGAACATATAATTAAGTAAGATAAGGCGTACAATTCAGTCATCATCGTGAAACTTTTCTAACGCGTAATTGCTTTTGGTCGTAGTCAATATTTTGATCTGGATGGTCAAAATGAAAAATTCAGTTGGAGTATTTATAAATATATTATTTATTATAAATATTACTGACTTTCTAATATTCATTGACTGAAATTGTAACATTTTAGTTGTTTGGGTACCGCCAGATCTAACCAACTCGGTATATTTCTTGTTAGTCTAAGAAAGATATATAAATTTCTTACGATGTCGATATCCGATATTCCATACATTTTAATTATTCTGTATTACAAATTCTTTATTTGTTGTTACTGACTAAGTTAAGTAAAAACAGTCCAGACATCTTCAGTTTCATAAGTTCAATTCAATTCACTTTTAATCCTACTGAGGATTCATTTTTCATCGTACTGAGGAAAATGAATTGTCTGGCTGGGAGGAAACTATTGTTGAATTGATGGATAGAATTTATGGAAATTCACAAAGTTTTTTGTCATGAGATTCAAGATCTAGGCCCAATGTACTCTGGAACAATATGAAAACTGGAACAATAACAAGTATTCGATTGTTTCCCATTCATCACTGCATCGTTTACATGTGCAGACCTAAAAATTATGTAGTTCATGGTCTGGATATGATATGTGAGCTATGTAAATATATTTTTCTATTATTCTGAACGAATTAAATGTAAATTTAATATTTTTTTATATTAAATAAAATTAATATGTATATAATAAAGAAATAATTTTTATTAAATTTTACAATAATTATGTGTAATAATTATAAAATATAAATTTGAAAAATTTAATTATTATTATGATACAGAAATAAAAGTTAATTGTATAACATAAACACTACAATTTATACAATAAAGTTTATTAAATTTCTGTAAACAAAATTTTGTAGAGAAGAAAATATAATAAATTTATTTCTTTATGGTTTAAATATTATATGATTAGAATGGTCTTTTCCCAGGATAACATCATCCTACCATTTTTTTTTTAATCTGAACAATGAAAAACTGAATATAATAATAACAAACATTCATAACACAATGTCAACGCTTAAGATAACATTCATATATAAATATAGTCTACTTTTTAGCTATAATACCTGGGACATAATTCTGGTATATAATTTCATGATTGTTCCACCGAGTAATACAAAAATATTATTGTTATTTGTACATAAAATAAATTATATCTTTATATTTTATATTATATAAAATGTTATGTTAAAAATTCAAATATTAAGTGGTAAAATTTTTAAGTCACTTTTATTTAGATATTAAAAATGACTAACACGTTTCCACCCTAAAAAAAGTAAGAGGGTTGAAGGATAGATAACATTTTGTTAATGGTACAACAAAAAAAAATTATAAATCAACATTAAATAAAAATTTATTAAAATTATTATTATTATTATTTGTAAATAATTTCATAAATTTTGATTATTATCAGATTTATTATTATAGAATCCTTCAAAATTACTTGAATAAATCGTATAGTTTGAAATCTATAATTCTTAAAAGAATTTTTGGGTTGGAAGCATTAAAATTATAGCGAAATTTATTATTTGAAAAGTTTTTGTATTATGAATTGTAATTTTGATAAGGTTCTTTTGTTCCATTTAAGTTGAATTAGTTAAAAGATTACATTAAATAAACTGTGACTTCATCTTATTTACAAAAAAAAACTGATATTTTCATGAATAAAATCTTTTATAAAATTTCTATAATTTTAATAATTCATATTAATAACTGATATTTTTTATAGATTAATTTGAAATTATTATTTGTTTTATAATAGAAATGTCCGATTGCTAATAGACCGCTAGTGGTAGAAATACCAGATATTTATAGTTTCAGTATTTTAAGGCATATACAAATATTGGCAAGATGCGGATCTATATTTTTTGTATTACGCGGTGGAGCAATCATGAAATTGTTTATTATACCAAAAAGTATATAAAAATAGGAAGAGATAAACACTTATTATAAAGTTTTTGTATGAATGCAAAATTTGGAGATTAACTCCCACAAGCATGAAAGCTATACACATACTTTTATAAATTCTACAAATGCTTTTTGGTTTTCTTTAAGTATATATATTTGAAAAAATGTTTGTGGGATTTAATCTTGAAATCTTGAGATTAAATCCCACAATAAAACTTTTATATGAGTTTTAATCCCTTCCATATATACTTTTTGATTAAACAGAATTATATTCAGGTATATAAGTAGCTAAGCAAGGAGACTATATGAATGTTATCTTACACGTGTACGTAAACATTATGTTATGAATGTTTCCTGTTATATTCAATATGATAGCTGAATCCAGATCAAGTTGAAACCCTTGAACATATACTATGTTACTGCCCAGCACTCCCCTAATCGTAGGGGAGAACCCTACTATCCAGCTCTGAAAAAGATCTGACATTGCAGCACCAAGAAAATACTGAAGTTTACTGATTATCCCTTAACACATACCCAGAGTTAATTATCGATAAAAGTGGTACCACTAAGAAAGAGGTGCTGTCGCCACTATAATCTAACCTAAAATAATTATAATCATAATTTTAATAAAATGTATGTATTACTGAGAAATAATCCTATTTTGTTCTCAAACTGTTTACAAACCTTTTATTATTTAATATTTTAATACAATTCACTTCTAACACCTCTGTTTAGTCTATAAATTAGCCTAGGAAGATGAAGGGACCTACAAAATATTTAGCTTCAGGCCCACAATTACTACATCCACTGCTGACATTTACGTATAAAACGATTTTTATAATATGACAGAAGTAATCTCAATATAATTTATATACTTAATTTTATTGAACTAATACTTAATTTCTATTTAATTTAGATTATTAACTCCAGTAATTGCACAAAATATAAAAATTATGATTATTTTAAATATAACGAATAAATTATTCATTATTACATCCAGCACAAAGTCTTAGTGTTACAAATCTATACTAGTCTAAATTAAATTTCAAAATACAATACAATAAGAATATTGAAAAAAATATTTGAGAATTCTTACAAAATTAATTGATTAAATATTTATAATTATTTTACGAGGAGTTATGGAACAACTATTCTTGGGAAGAAGTCCATTCTATAAATGTGCAGCAATATGTCATAATCATTTGTTATCCGATTTGGCTAAAAACTTAATTTTGCAGTCTAGTTAATAATTGTTAATATCAATCCATAAGTTTTGATGGGTGATCATCAAAATTTCTAAATTATATATAAAAACTTGCCCTAAAGATCTAAAATTGTGTACGCTATTCGCTGTTTTAACCATTTCCAAGTTTCGGATTATAGGTTAGTTCATTTCTAATTAATCTGATACAAAGTATTTCATAAAATTTTGAACTGAATTTAATTAAACCAATTTCATGTTATAATAAAATAAATAATATAAAAATTTAGAATTAAAACATTTTCTTAATTTAATTTAATTTATACAATTCGTAATTCGTAATTTTATTGTTATCTGTTACATGTAACACTCTCCAGTTAAATGTTAAATTTGAAATTAGGTCAAAATGTATTTTCTTCTACAAAGTATTTTTATTTTCTAGCTTCAAGTTAGTCGAAAAGTTTTTAAAGTTGTATGAAATTAGCAAAAAAAAAAAAAAATGTTTAATAAAATAAAAACATTGTAGTATCTACAAACCTGTAAAGAATGCACAACATTGAAACCATATATGAAACCTGCTCGGTTTTATTTTTGTTATGTTGGCAACATAAAAATGAAATCATAGAAAACTATTCTGAACTAAAATTATGTGTTTATGTATTAAATTTTCAAGTTTATAACAAATTTGATATTACTAAATACAAAAATGCTTACAAAGTGTTAAAATGTTATGTTAGGTGAGCAAATAAAAGAACCAAAACTTTTTAAAATGTACAGCCAACATATCCAGATATGATAACTTTAAAAAATCCTCCTATAATTTCGTAATTGAAAATAGTTTTTTTTTTTTTACATTTTATTTTAGAAATTTTAGTTTAGGATTTTTTGAACATAAAGTTGAAATTTGTAAAAGAAATAACTAAAACAAAAACTTTGTTGCAAATGGAAATTCAAAGAGAAAATCATGAAATATTCATAAAAAACATAAAATTGTTAAATTGAAATAAATGTTGCAAAAAGTAACATTTATGTCGAGAATGGTATCTGGATTATTTCCAAATTTTTTGTTAATTTTCGATAAACTGTTGCTGATTTATAGCCCTACTTCAAATGTATATAGACTATCAAATATTTTGCAATATTGCTTATTAATATTCAATTTACGAAAGAATTAAGGAATTTCGATATTTATTACTATATCTAGGAATTAACTTATGACAGGTAATAGAAATAGGGAATTTAAAATTAAGTTTTTGTTTTAATTATATCCTTAAGTTATAAAATTCAGGGTAACAGGAGGAAAAGTTCTATATATTTTTAACCCATGTTTACTTCAATTCATTCTGTTGGAACCCGACAATATTCCAAAAGTAAAATTTAATTAAACAAATTCTATTATAATGATATTTTAATAGGTTTGACAACCCCCGTTGGATATTTTTGTTTGAGAACGCACCATCCATTTGTCAATCAATTGTCAAACTTCATTTGTGATTAATTTTAAAAGAGGAAACATATTATTTTAGTTTTTACAATAAACAATTTTTATAAGCGCGATTTTTATAATTTTCAGTTTTTATTTTCCATAATTGTGGAAATGTCCGATACAATTAATTCAATAAACTCTAAAGTAAATTATTTTTCGCAAGCCATTTTATATATTTTTTAAATCTTAATAAAATTTAAAATTTGCTTGTTCATAATACAGCATCCACACATAAAATCAACAGCTTCAAACCGAAATGACAATAATGTTTGAAGAGAATTCCAACAATTTGGAAAACCTTCAAACCCTCCTAACCCAGTTTTCAAACCTTCAAATATAGCCATCCATTATCAAAATGGTTTGAAAGCAACAAAAATTGACAACCCGGTTTGATAGTGGATTGGCCACTTGAATAAATGTATAATATAAATAATAAATGTTGCCGAAAATTGTACATTTACAGTGTATAAAATAAAAAAATATTTTATGGAAAGGACTGCAGTATGTAATCAGCTTCTCTGCATGTTATCAAATTCCATAAAAAGGAAAACTAAAAATCAATTACAATCTGTCTTTAAATGGTCTCCAAATCTGAGGAGATTTTAAAATTTTAAACAAAACTAAAAACTTTAGTACGATAAATCTACTCCAAATAAGTTTTATTTAAATATTTTAAAATTATAGATCATTAAAGCATAATGCAAGTCGGTTTGACGACATATACTAGTAAAAATTAGTTTACAAAAATTATAATTATATAAACTATTTCCTTAAAAAATAAAAACACGATTTTTTTTAAATTTTTATAAAATTATATTTGGCTTATTATGATGATTTAATTTTATTCTCTCAAACTTTATATTTTTCCGGAAAATAATAAGAAAATGAAAATATATTTTCGTCTTTTAAACGTGCTACACAAAGTTTTTTTTTTTTTTGATAAGGAAACTATTAAAGAAAACTCATCAAAACGTGATAGAAAATTAAATGTTTCTAATTGAAATAAAACCAAAAAAAGTCTAGGAAGAAAGCCAAATCAAGATAAAGTTATAGTTTCCTAAACAATTTTTTTTTTGAAATTACTATTTATGTATATATATAGTTAATTTTCGAGAACGTTTTATTAATGAATAGAACGTGCTTTGTGTTTTTTTTTTTTGATATTTCAGGATTTCAAATAAATATATTTATATATAAAGTACCTTTAATGAGAACTATACTACAATTTTTTAACTATATAATTTGTGATTATATCTTGACTGCTATCTAAAAACCTGATTTATATATATTACATTGTGTCTAAATTTTAACTTATACAACATTGGTACATAGAAAATGGATAACAATTTATTGTTCTTATCATTGATTTAGTGTCCTTGGTAGTTTGTCTTTTTTTTTTGAAAGATAACCTATAATATTTATCCTTTAAAATGAACTAGAAGATATATCAATAAAAAAGAAGGACGAAAATAAAAAATAAAATATTTATATAGAAATTGATTTCTTTTAGTGAAGGACGAAAGTACTTTTAAATAAATATTTGATATTTTTAAAATATAAGTATTGATTTTTTGACAATAAAATTGAATATTATTTTGGAACAAGAAAAACATAAATATTGACTGTCACATTAGAGCATTTTTGAAAAATTGAAATTTTTTAAATATTTTAAAATGATATTATTATACAAATTCGAATTATTCACAATTCGAATTAATTTCTATATAATGTCTGTCAGTTTGTCGTTCTCTCTATGTGCATTATAAAAACTGTTTTCAAATTGTTATTTCAAATATCAGTAAATGTTCATAAAAAATATTAAATCTTAATTCTTTAAATATAATTTAAAAATAAGTTTCACATTTGCATCTTTATTTATTCATCTGATCTTTACTAAAACATTAAATTTAACATAGTAAATACCCAATTAATATTGAATAGTCCATAAATTATTGTTGAAATTTAATTAAATTGATTTTTAAAATGTGAAATGAAATTAGGCAACGCACCCTTTTTTGTTGTAAATTTTTGTGAATTGTTATTCATTTAACATTGAAAATATGATGTTAAATTGTATACAAATTTAACATATTATTCTATATTTTAAACTATGTTTGTTATACGGTCTAGTATCAGCACTCAAAAAATCACATTAATGTAAACCTACTGCAATATAGTTCAGCTGTAAACCCCTTTTTTATTTGTATATATTTAAAAATAAAAAAATATAATTATTTAATGTACCTACTTATTGACCATAATGAGCTAACTAGATTAATAAATTCATTATTTTACTAAATGTATTGAGATAAATTCACTATATCAATATTAGCCATACAAAACTCAATCTTTAATTCAATTAGTATTTAGTAAATTCAATATAAACTAATTAAATATCTTTCTAATCCATATTTCTTTGTATCTACTTTCAGAAAATTTCCGTAATGGATAGAACTTCCATACGAGTAACTGATTATCGTTTCATAAAAGAAGCAAATGGCGGATTAACAATTAATAATGTTATGCTAGAAGATGATGGAAAATGGCAATGTAAAGCAGAAAATTCAAATGGATATTCAGTGAATGCACGTTCTGTAAAATTAGTAGTTTTAGGTATAAATTTTTGAATTAACATTCTCTTTAAAATTATATTTATAATTACATTTTTTTTTTCAGACCGTCCAAAACCACCTTACTTATTAATAGACTCACGTCGCCTAGATGCTGGAAATATTTTTGTACCTGTTAAAGAAAATTCTGAATTAAGTTTGGCATGTATAAGTGAAGGTGGTAATCCTAAACCAACATTAACATGGGAAGTACTTTTAAGTCCAGGTGTTGATCGCCATTCACAAAAAGTTGCTGCTGAAGTACTTGAGTTGGAAGAAATAAATATCGATAATAAGGTAAAAACGATTTTTATAGATCTGAATTCAATTTAAAAAAAAAAATTACTCCAAAATTATTATTATTATTTTGTTTTTATTTCAGGATAAAGAACCGTACAAGATAAACAGTGGAGCAAAAAGTGAAGCACGTTTACCAGCTGTCTATCGTGCTCATCATAATGCTAGAATTCTTTGTGTTATGGAACATCCAACATTAAAAATTCGACAAAATGCTTCACTTCTTTTAGATGTTCAATGTAAGTAGAATTTTTTTTACATAATTTTTATTTATTTATTGGAAACCAATAATTTTTCTATAATTTCCATGAAAAACACATAAATAATTGTATTAGTAAAAGGAAAAAATATCGAAGAGTTTGGCATATATTTTTATTCAATTTAAATTCATATATTTTGCCAAATAAATAAGTAATATTTTTATGGGAAAATATATTTATGGTTATATATATTTATGGTTACATGGTAAAAAGTTACATGGAAAGATTAAAAAATGTTTAAATTTTATATTTTATTACTGGTGTTTCATATTTTGAATTATAATGGGATATAAAAATTTCTTTTACGACCATCAAGGACCAACATTTGTTATAAAATTAGCTGAATTTTGTGTAAAATGCTAAAATTGTTCCTAGATAAAATTATATTTTTATTATAAATTAATTATACTTTAATTAGAAACATTAATTGAAAACAGGATATTTCTCCCAATTTTAGACTGACAGATTTTATTTGACAGATATAATGTAAATGCATTAAATGAAGCTTAGTTAATTACAGCTAATATTTATATTTGTCAGGATATTCAAAACTAATTATTTGTCCTTTATAAAGTAGTAAACCGGTTAATACTATCCGGCTATTCGTGTACCGAAAAATTGTATATTTTGAATAAATTACACAAATAAATCCAAAGGAGGAGCAAACCTCGAATGGGAATCGTCCGAACAAGTTCTATCGCTATTGCAAACGATAAAGAAAATACTGAATAAGACTCTAGCACAGTCAAGAAAGCTGGGGAAGGAGTTATGTACGTGTAAAATAAATAAAACTAGTGGAATACGAAAACTGTAATCATTCAACTGTGCTCGAAAGCGGTAATCATCCAATCGTGCTGTACCAGGTTGTTTTTTTAAACCCTGAAACATCTCCTACGCCACTACCTGGTTCTTGCTTGACGTAGAGATATTATTCTAGGACAACCGGTACTACCCAGTTCTGAAAGAATTCTTAAATTGTATAGTATACCATAAAGTATAGTTCCACTAGTGTAGCTTATGTGATGCTTTGCCATCAATATAACCTAAACCTAACCTAACCCACACAAATTGATACAAATTGTGAAGGTATAAATTAACTATAGAAAAATTGTTCTATTATTAATGATTATTTCCGGATTCATACTTGCTGTAATTATAATTTTTTTAATTAAAAATTAAAAATAAAATTGAAAAAGTAAACGTAAGACATTTGAAAATTATATATTATTAAAATAAATAGTTTTTCGATTAAATTATTTCGTTGAAAGTTTATTTCAAATAAAAGCCGTCTTTGTACTGTCAGAAAATAATTTTTTTATATTTAAAATTATAAAAAAAAAACTTTCGAAATCAACTTTGCATCTGTTACAACACAATTTCTACCAATGTTAAAGAATTTCACGAAATACGTTACTTTAGGATTTTAAGGATAAACAGAATATTAAGTATATTTTTATACAAAACTATAATCTTTAAAATTCCCAAACAAAAATTTTAACCAATACATAAAAATTCTTTAAATAACAAATGTCGTTTTTTATCTTTAATAAAATTTTTTGGAAACTTTTTATATCAAGGACTTCTCTAAAACTTACAGGAACACAAAAAATAAATACAAGAGCAAAAAAAAAAAAATTACATTCTGTTGTATACATTGAATAATAAAATTTTTAACTTATGCACTGATCCTTACTGATTTTTTGTTTCATTTTGTTGAGGAAAACTTGTTCTTACAGTTTTTCCAACAAGAAAAAATGAAGAAGAAAATGTGACAAAGCTAGATATGTAAAATTGTATATACAAGGACATAGGACACTGTCCTTTAACTTAGTGGTGTATTTGAAATACCATACATTTTTTTAGGGGTTTGATTGCAATTGTAATTGTTTTTAAATTTCATGCTTGTTATGGTTGTGAAAGGTATTTGTGATATAAATGTTCGTCGGAAATTCGGAATGCTCAACTCAACGGTAATGATATGAATTAACATTTAAATTTGAAGTATCGACAATATGTTATGTTGCATTGGGCTATATTAGAATATTTATCGACAATTAATCTCTAATATCCAATCTATGATTCTATCAGTAAATGGTTCTATATGTCATTTTAAAAATCCCACAAAAAAAATTATGAAAATTCTAATTCAAATAATGATGAAATCGAAATGTAAACCTCGTTATACTTCCAACAAAAAAATCATCTTGTATTTTCAGTGAATGTTAAAAGAAAAATATAAAATTCACAAAAAAAAAAAAAAAGAAAAATTAAATAAAAAATATTAAATTTAGTTTTTCAAATTTTTGATATCTGATATATCAGCAAAATAAAAAAAAAATTGACTTTATTATTCTTAAAAAAAGTTTGTCTACGTGAATCTAAGAAAAATTTCATTTCCTATAGCTAATTTTAAAAGCATTTTCAAAGTAGTATTACAGAATTGAATAAAATGTTCATTTAAATTTTATAAAATCTTCGTCAATATACAAAATATTTGGGTTCAGTAAATATTCATAAAATTATAGTTACTAATATTGAGGGCAAATAAAAATTAAGCCTTGTTATTCATGGATCAGATTAAGAAAGATTTTATGTCTATTTCATGTCAGTTAGAATAAATAATGCAAGGTTCAGGAGTTTCTTTTTTTCATGAATAATTATAATATAAAGAAATCAAGGAGAGTTCGTTGTTGCGTACTGCATTGTACGATATTCTGTTATTCAATTAATTACTGTGCCGTTTTAAGCTGATTTATCTTGTAATTGCTTCATACTAATTACTGGCAGCAAATATATCCATAATAACATTCTTGGTCCAATTACAGTTGGTTGGTTGGTTTTAAAGGAGTGGGAAGATCGAACCTCTCTTGCACATAGACCACATAAAAACGGCCCCGTTGTACCCTCCAGCCGAACACTGTACCATTGGTACCATTGGACCCATCACATTTCTTTAATGAACGAAATCACCTTGGCCGGCTTTAGTTCACCCGCATCTTTCAGATTATCTATAAAGAATTTACCTAGTATTCTGAATCTTTTTTGCTGGACCGAGGGACAGTGGCACAACAAAGTGAATCATCGTTTCATCCCCGACATATGGAGGACGGTGTGAGTCCTAATCTCATTGCGTGCTTTCTAAGAATAGCATGGCCAGTGATTAGTCCCGTTTATAATTTCGCTGTAGCTTTATTCATTTTTAAAATTATCTTAGACTTTTTATGATTAGGATTACCCCAGAACGTTTTTGTGATTATTACAGTTTCTTCACTATAAATAAATTTATAACTCGGAATTTATATAATATAAGGTTTAAAATCTGAGCTATTGCGGTTTTCATATACAATTCCTACAAACAAAAGAATATTTAGCTATTAGTTTTTATATTAACTCATATAATAATATTTTTCTGCGCCTGAAAGTATGCTATAAACTTTTTAATGAATCTTCAAGTGAATAATCTTAAACAATTTTGGTAATGTGATTAAATTAAAATAATATATTTAATAAAATTACTGAAAATGATATTATTTAACATTTATTTATACAAACCCCTAAAAAATGTATTCATAAAATTTATAGTTTTTCAATAGTTAACCCTTTTTTTCCGTACAACATTCAAAATTTTATAACATTTTTAAACATGTTTTCTTCATATTTTTTTTTTTTTTTCGTTGTAATAAAACTAACATCCTTGGAGATGCAAAATCATCCACAAAAAAAAAGGATATTATTTTTGTGGGAAACATTATCACACAAGAGTCATGATAAAACTTTAACGTTTTTTTAATGATTTTTAAATTTTTGTAAAAAAAAATGTTTTTTTTTTTAACTAAATCACATTTCCATTACGAAAATATTTTCCCCGATATGAAAACTTGAAAAATACAAGACTAGAATTTAAATTTATCTCTAGTTTTAAATATTTTATTTAAAAAATAGAAAAATATAATTTTTTTTTTGCTTTTATTAAATGCGATTTTGATTTTTGAATACTTAAGTGGTTTTAATAAAAAAGAAAAAAAAGTTCACTAAATTATACGAAAAGTTATGTAAATAAATTATTATCTTAGAAAAAAAAAAAACCTTGTAAGAATTTTTAAAGCACTTAATATAATAAAATATTTGTTTGAAGTGAACCAGTAAAATTAATAGCTAAGCTAGTTTTTATTAATTATATAGAAATCTTGACATCTACATAAGACAAGCTAGCAATTCCAGATCTCCAAAATAAGAGATGGTCGTACTATCCATGAAATAATAGCTCTATAATTTAATCATTGATGATTTTATGTACGATTTATTGAATGATTAAATTATAGTTATACTAATTCATGGCTATTACGAACATCTTTTATTTAAAGCACTTAACATATTTTATTACAATAAGTGCTTTAAAATGCTATTAGATTATAATAGGTGGTGCTTGAAAAAAAAGAAAGAATGAAACTGATTATTTGTTTTGGTTTAAAGATATTATAGTTATTAGTAATTCAAAAGAGAAGAAACACAATCAAAAGATGTTATAATCTTAAAACTTTAAGTTTGGATTCTTGCATTATACTTTCTGCACATTCTGAGAAAAAATTTACTATCCACTGTTGATTAAGCACTTATATTTCCATCACCGAAAACAAATTTTAGTAATTAAAAACAACTACTTAATACAAGCAGTTAACAAAACATTTAAGCTTAAATTAACATGCTATCACTAACACAGGGGTTCATAGTTCTGAAAGAACCCTACTTATTTCATTCCTTATCACCTGGTAATTCAAGCTATTAAAAATTGAAAATAACAAAAATATAAAGACAAGACAAAAATAACCAGCAGTAAGTAATTTTAGCCTTCACAATGATTTTTATTACCCATTTATTAACAGAACTAGATTAGATTAGTTTTTGTGAAGAGTTGGGAAGAAACTACCCATGAAAATCACTGCGGCCAAAATACCTATTGTAATGCCCTAAAGAATTATAGCTCCCTTCAAACGATAGTTTGCTGATAAATCCTAGAACATTTATAAGGGGGCTGGATTTACCGAATAGTCAGATTCTAGTGATGGCAAGACATTCACAATCACATATAATATGTTCAGCAGTCTCATCATCTTCGTTACACAATCTGCATCGGGATGATTGTGAACTTATTTATTTTATTGAGGTATAACAGAACTAAATAAACTGTCATTGATTATTACCGGTAAATTACAAGTCCGTTTTAATTAGTTAAATTTGAAAATATCAGTATTTATTCATAATATTTCAAAATGAGGTTATCTCCAAATTGAAATAGGTTTACAATGATAGTTCTTGTCATATCATTAATTTGCTATTTCTGTTTCATTACCACATTATTCACCATTTTGATTATAATTTTCTGACATAAAATGCACGAATCAAAACTCAGTAATAGAAAGTAATTCGTAGGTTTGGTAAAAATAACAAATTACTTATTAAGACGCTCTTGATTATGTATATTCCGTCAGTTTGAAGTGGGACTATCGCGTCACAATTGTTTACTAAGAAATATAGCTATATATTTCTTACGATTAACTTGAGATGCGTGGAAATCTGTTTGATTTCCATGACGCTTTTTGGATAATGATGTACACTTTCGACAGTTTTCATATAAAAGTTTTATGAAAACTCACAAAACTAAATACTTAAATCACAAAACTAAATAATTAAAAAAAAATTATGCTAATTTCTTAGTGTTAATCTTAGTGTACGACAAAAAATATTAAAACTGTGTTTTATTTCTTAATCTGTAACAAGGATTTTTTCTGAACGGTCATATAAAAATAATAATATACTTTCGTAGATGTATAAGCAAAGGTTTCATTATTCCTCTTTCTTCATCCAACTATCCAAAATTCCAAATTATAATAAGTTTTTAATCTAAATATTTATCAAATTTTGTATATACGTCTTAAGTAATCCGTCAATTAAAGAGATCCCACTTAAAGTTAATTTACAAAATTACTATCTCTAATTTATGTATCACTATAAATAATTGTGTAAATAATATAAATCTTCAAAATTGACACATTTACAATTTGTGTAAAAGCTATACAATGTCGATGTGATAGTTAATATTATATTGAAGCTGGTTCTTAGAAATTTCATAAAAATATCATTGCTTTATGCGTAATATTGATGATGGATCAATTGATTTTAAAGTTTAAATTCCACAATTTTGCTGTCTTATATTTTTTTTTCTTTCAATTTTTACTAAATCCAAAAATGTCTTTGAGGCATCATCAGAGCGAAAATCTAATTATCTATTATTTGTTAGCATATTTTAATGAAATAATTGCTAATATCATTTTATATCATTTTGTCATTTGTCCTTAGATATTGAACAGGTAAATACTATTTTACGTAATTTTCTTCATTAATAATTAGTTAATATTAGGTTCTAGTATATGTAAATCCACACTTTAGTTAGTTTTTCCTGCTTCACTCCGCTTGGAAGCACGGGGCCTCAAAACTTACAATTTATTGCAATTTGAAACAACTGATTTTTTAACTAACTTTCTTTGCAAACAATTAACTTTTAATTGTAGAAAACTAAAGGCTTATAATAGTGAGGCATTTTTTGTCAGTATAAAAGGTTTCAAACGTTTCCATTTTTCCCAGTCTTAAAATGACAAGAGCTCCGGAACCGAATACATCACAGCAAATGGCAGTAAAACTATACGCTATCGTTGTTTTTTACTAATTAGTTTGTTTGCAGGGTCGAGAAGAATTAGTACTCTGTATCATTGGTTCAATATTTATATTCAATGAAACTTTGGGCAGTGAGTTTGATATTTCCAAGAAAATTAAATAAATGTAACTTTAAATTCTGTTCTACAATATAATGGAGGACCTCAAGTGTTCTTTAAGGAAAATTTCCAAAAATATCAAATTTCTCAGTTTTAACAAACTCACATTTTTATCTATTTTTTAATATTAGATTCTTTTCTTTTTTTTTTTTTGAAAAATCTATCTAAAAGTTAAAATAAGCCAATCTTCGTCACTGAAGATTATTACTTTTTTTTCTGATAATATATTTTATTTTTTATTACTACTAATCACGTTCGCATAATCATCGCCATTTTTCTTTTTCATTCGTTCATCTCTTTAGCCTTGGGGGGCGAACAACATTATATATAATTACATAGTTATACATAAAGATAGGATAAGGGGATAATGGATGAATGTGGTATTTAGATATATATTTTATAGGATTTTATATAATTGTGTTTTTCTTTTTTTTTTGCTGTTCAAAATTTATTTACATACATAAATTTTACGTCTATTCGTTTGTATTTTATTATTAAGGAATTTTGTTAATCGAAATTTACTTGTGCTCGAAATTCATAGAAGAAGAATCAAAAAAAAAAAATGAAACCCCTAAAATTAAACGACTGATTAACCCACGAAAAAAAAAGTATGTAAAGGGAAAAGGGAGTAAATAATCTTGTGATTGTATTAGTGATTTCGATACAATCACTTTAGTGTGTAAGATTTTAAACTTAAAATCTTATTGCGTTAAAAATGTCAGATACAAAAAAAAAATGCAAATTGTTGTCTTCAAAATATATTCAATAAGACTATTCAGATATGTACCAAGGGGATGACCTGAAAATTCAGTACTGATAATGTTTCGGAACTTATTATTCGAACTGAATTAGCAAAAATTCAATTCGGGTACAGAATTAGTAAACAAGTTACTAATTCTGATCAATTTCTTTAGACTTACTTTATGTTCCCTAACCAAGAAAATGGGGTCCTGCGAAAAACACTGATTATTTGTTTGGAAACAAGCTATTGTTGGTATGTCTATGTTAAAATGCTGATAAATAAGTTTACTATCCGCAATGTATTAAGCTCTTATGTTTCCATCACTATTAATAAATTATTCACCAAAAGATTGGTACAACCAGTTAAATAATTATTATAGAAACACAATATTCAAACTTGAATTAGCAAGCTACAATTTATATAGGAGCTCACAGTTCGATCCATTAGAAATTGAAAATGATAAATTTTTAGATTTTTAGTTGTATGTAATATGATATCTGAAGTAGAAATACGAAATCTGGATAATTTTCAATATTAATAAACAACATTCAAAGGCGATGCTTTGAATGCAAGGTTTGCCAGAAATAACATTGTATATAGAATTGCAATGTAAACTGTTAGTGTAACTTTTTACATGATGAACATATTAGGGGGAAGAGATTAGAGGCGATTATCAACAAAGCATGTAGTATCATTTACATAAACGATATCCTGGCAGTTACTATTTCTATCGGAAAACTGTAAGTATTCATAAAATACTGAAAATTTAAGTTTAATGATAATTGAAATCATTTAAGTTTCATTATTATAAATTTTCTATTGAACTCATGATGTATCTATAGTTTATAATTGCAGCCCTGATCCTTTACAAAATAGACAAAGTGCTTTTTAAAACATTATTATTATTATTAAAACCGAAGTTTTTAATATCATAAAATCAAATCTTTTTCACTAAACTTCAACAACAAATGTTCAACGACACATAAACAAATAAGGTTTTTTTTTGTTCCTTTAAAAGATTTTGATGTTTTGATGAAGTTTAATTCCACTAATACTGACAATTATTATTATATTATGGTTTTAACTGCAAAATATATAAAATGATAATGGTATTTTTTAACGATATAAAATATATAGAACAACTATACTCCATAACAACAACAAAACGTAATATGTTAATGTTTATGCTAAATAGGATTAATTTTCGCTTCAACTAGCATAGCTTCAATCTTATTATTATTTTTCTGTTTTTTTTTTTTATGGAAAATTAAAATTATTGAATCTTATTAAGTTGATGGAAAATACTTATTATAAAAATAGAAAACGTTATAATATTTTTCTTGGGAAAATAAATCCTTATTGAAGTTTTGGTAAAAATAGGAATGGCGAAAATAAGTTTTTAAAATATATAATAAAATTTTGATTTTTAAATGAATTTATATTATTATAATGAAAAATAATATAAAAACTCATTAAATTCTATGAAAATATTGTATTTTTAAAGTACTTTACTATTGCCATTTCTGAATTAGAGTTTTAATTCATTGTAACACCTAAAAGTTATGCAATCTCAAATCTATTTTAATTATTATACATTAACACGTTCGCCACTCAACGGATGATATTGGTACATGTGACATTTGATTTGTTACTCCCTGAATTTTTAATAAAAAAAACTGGTACAATGTTTTATATTAGACTCTATTATTTTTAACCCTAATTCAAATTACATCATAAAAGTATTAATTTTTGGTGAGTAAAAATGAAAATTTTCACTTTATTTTTTAAAAAAAAAACTAAATATGTCACGTTTATGTGACACTAAATGTCACTAATACTATTCAAAACGCATAAGTGACTTAGATGTGTGTCCCAAATATTTTACATGTAGTTTCTCTTAAAACCAAATATATTATCATCTCACATAAAATGAGCCATAATATTTTATGTTAGTGAGTTTCGATAGGAAACCCCGAAAAATGTGTTTGTGGCGAACGTGTTAATAATAAATTATATATTGATTTTTTTTACTAATGGTAACCCTAATTACTAGATATATTTTAGAAATCTCTAACATTCAAAATTTTTCGAAATTTACAAGCATTTTCAAATTTTCTGGTAACATTATTATTTAGTCTTTTAACAAGTTTTCATTTATTTTTAATTGATTTTAACTTCAAGTATTTTATTATTATATCGTTTGATATCAAACGGATGAGTTTATGTCCTATAAATTAATGAATAAATTAAAAACTTTGTCATAATGGAACAACATATAAAATGTATAACATCATAAAACATCAAAAGAATTTAAGAAAATCATTTATGTTACCTTATGTTTAATATAGAAAGAAAGTGACAATTATGTTATTAAAATTTCAAAGTTTTCTATATATTTAAAAATAGAATTTTAACCCTTATTTTCTAAAATATATAATATAACAACAATAAAAACCAATTAATATTTATAATGTTTGTTTAAAACTATTTACACAATAATTTTTTTTTACTCTTTTCAGATACACCATCTTTTGCAATATCTCGTACGCCTGGTTTTGGTTATCCATTACGTGAAGGTATTGAAGTTTCATTAAAATGTGATGTTGATTCAAATCCATCAAGTACACCACGTTGGCAAAAAGATGACAGTGATACACCTGTAAGTATTAAAATTGTTTAAAACAAATGGTTTATATTTTGAAAAGCAATTTTTGAATAACATAGAGTAGAAAATAGAATTTCGTAAAAATCAATATTTAACATTCATATTTCATTTACTTAAATTAAGTATAAATTTTGTATATAGAAGACCTCTATTCTTCCAAATAAATTAACTATCTTTTCAAATTGATAAAGTCTAAATAAGAAAGTTTAAATGTAAAATTTAATATTATTTTACGAAAATTTAATGCTAGAGTAACTTACTTTCAACCTAAAAAACGGCAACGGACTGTAAATGTTACTTGCACAACAACATTACATGGACTCTCGAAATTGTGTTATTATGTTAATTACATATCAGTCAGCTTTTTTATATTATTAAGAAAATTGTGCTTAATTATTTGGAAACTAATCAAATTTCATATCAAATTTCAAAACGAAACATGAAATAATTATAAAATTTCTGCATTGTGAATATTTGCGTTCAATTTTTAAAAATTTCAAATTTTCTACGTTGATATTATCTATTCCTATTCCAATACTGTTTATAATGGGTTAGACTTTTTTGTAGAGAGTACGCGTTGTAGCGTGTTGACGTTGCTTATATTGAGAGTAACTGAAGGGTAATTTAGAGAGTAACTTGAGGGTCAGTCTCGTAGTTTCGCTATAAACCTTTTTAATCTTTTACAACATTTCTTATTGAATTATTATAAAAAATTTATGGTAAAAATTTCATGTCAGAGAGAAAGTTATTCCAGATACAGGAAATATAACTTGCTCAGGAATTAAGGAAGTATACTGGACCATATCAGTCAATTAAATATGAAGAAAATCTACATTTTAATTATATTTCTGGTGGTCTAAAGCCAAATAAAAATTATGTCTTAGTATAATCTAATATACTTTGCTTGGCATTGATGAGAAACATTCTTACTACTCAAAACAAACCATAGCTTTTAGCTAATTTATTAATACTTTAGATTTAGAATGTTTGCTTTCATAAAAAATAAATTGGTCACTTTACATAATCATAAAAATTGTATAACAATTTCAAATTTATGATACCAGAAATTTAATTCCGAGTTTTCTATATTATATAACAATTTTCTTCCAAGGATCAAAAATTAATATTTTATTTCACATCCTTATCAAAAACAAATTTCTCTTCCTTTTTTTTTTTTGTGATTTTAAATTTTAAATTATATTTCTTTTCCTCTGTGTGTTTTTCATTGTATAATCACCATCATCACCAAGGACGAAATATATATGTATATATATGAATATTATGAAAGTGTGCAATGAAATAAAACGTTTTTCGTTCTTTAAATACTTATTATAATAATTTTGTTTTTGTCGTTTTTTTTTTGTGAATCATGTCCTGACATAATATAAATTTCCTTTTCGTATATACAAATTTTTACCTTTAAGCAAGTATAAAATATAAATAAATATGAAGATAAAAAAAAATTTCTATATATAAGAAATGCTCATGCATAATATTCAAAAACCGGAAAACATAAATGTTTTATTTATGTTAATAGTATACTAAATAAATTTTGTTTATATAAATTTTATTTATATATACGATATTAACTGGTCACTATAGAATATTTCGAAAAATAATACACCGATTCAAAATAATAGTGTAATCGATACAATTATTGACAACCTTATGAAAAATTTGAATTTACATAATTTTGTCTAATTTAAATGCTGTGCTAATGCAGATGCATTCAAAAAAAGCATTAAATTTTTAGAATTATTAATCAAAAATTATGTTAATTCACAATTTAAAGTGGATACAAGGTATAACAAGTGCCACTGTGAAATAGTTATTTTAAAATTAATTAAAATTATATATATTGACACTATAGTGTCCCTCAAAATGTACAATTATTGTCAGATTATCAACAAATACGAAATCAATTATTTACACCTTTCAAAAATAGAATTTTTATGTTTTGTCGGGATTTTATATTTTATGATTATCGTAAAAAATATAAAAATTTTGTATTTAAACTTAAATTTATTTGTAATAAAATATTTTCTTCAATTTCTAAATAAACACAAATATTTATATATTTCATTACACCATAGGTACCACAAATTGGTGACGGCTTCCTAAATTTTACATCAATACGTAGAGAACATTCTGGATGGTATAAGTGCACTTCACGTCATTTAAATTTTCAATATTCTAGTATTGGTTATTATCTTAGTGTCAGATGTAAGTAAATAAATTATAAATATTTTAATGTATATTTTTAGTCAAATTATTTATTTATATAAGTTTGTATTGATATTTAAAGTTTTACTTAAGTTTATGAAGCATAAGTACATCATAAATTTAATATAGTTCATAGAAATATAGAATAATGAAAAATATATTAATATTTCTAAGGACTATATAATTTGAATGGGTTTTAAAGATGAAATCTAATAAGCTATAGTGAATAAATGAAAATAATTATTTTTATTCCGGATAACAACCTAGACTAGACACTTCCGAAATACGTTACCTATTATCAATGGCCAAAAAAACATAGAGTATTCTATTTATTAAGAAAGCAATGTCTTGATTGTATTCTGTTATTGGTACTGGCCACACTCTACTTACTAAACATCTGGCAAGATTAGAGATTAAACAGATAGAATAATCATTTGAGCATCTTCTGCTGGAATAATCCTTGGAGCATCTTCTTTCCCAGTTTCCCTCCGTGCAGAAAAACTTGGAATATTATTTTATAACAAATTTGTGGGAAGTGGGTAAAGTGAACCCAGATTTCATTCAAAATGGAAGTGGGATAAATGTGCTGTAGATGTAAATAACTTTCAACTGGCGGTTTTATTTTGATATTTGATTATTAAAATATTCCGAGCCTTATTTTACATATTGTTAAAATTTATGTATACTTAGGAAAAATTGTTTTATAGAATGACTAATAAGAAAACATTCTATAATTTTATAAATTAATTGGAATAATTTACATTATTACTTATTACGTACTCCAAAAATAGTCCTGTTCCATTTTTTATATTCATTAAATAGCAAAAAGTGAAAAAAACCATTTCTAGAATTTACTAATTATTTCTTAATTTAAAATTATATGAATTATATTAAAACTTATTAGTATCCGAATGATCCTAATTATATTTTAAAAAGGCTAGAAGCTAAAATAATTTCAAGTATCCTTTTTAGTCTAATTGAGTAATCTACATAAATATACTGACTATATCTATAATTATAAAAATTTTCACAAATATTGGATAATCATGTTTTTCAATCATTATTAAGTATCATCAAAAAAAAGCTCTACTAATTTTTAGAGAGTGGTAGAAGTTAATGATACTCTTATAAAAATGAAAAGGATTTTTTTTTTTTTAAATTAATGAAAATATTTGTAGTAAATATTTGTAGTTATATCAAGTATCGACCATATCCAGTGACCTTATACAATTTTATGAGAATGATTTTGAATACATAATATTTTTTAGATTAGTAGATTTTGTTTTTGAAACAATATTTTAAATAAATAAAAAGTTTGTTACTTAAAGGACTAAACAAAATTTATGAGGAAATATTTTTGATAATTTATTAATTTTATTTTTAATATTAAATAATGATAACAAGAATTTTACTGAATTCAATATCATAAATAAAACTATGAAACGAATTTTAAATCTAATTATCTGGACATAAGTTTACTTTTCTATAGTAATATGGAATCAGATATTTATTCTCTTTGATATTTCTTAAAACTATTAACTTCAATATTGAAGAAAAATTTAATAAATTAATAAATTTTTGATCATTATTAAAACGAAAAGGGAATAATCATAAAAGTTATTGAATTAAACATTTCATAAAATACAAATTACTTAAGAATCATATTAAATTTCGATCACATCATTGAATTTTACATACATCTTTTTAATTAATGTCCTTTATTACGAATATTTGCTAAAAACTAAAGATTTTTTTTTGATAAAACACATAATTTGAATAAATTTCACCAAAACTATTAAGATTATTGTAAGTGTAACGATAATTTTCATAAAAATATACTTAAATTTTCCAAGTGATTAAGTCAATTTGTAATAAACACTACTATTAAGACTATGGTCCAATTTTAATATGCCATTTAGAATTAAATATATAAATATAAATAAGTAATAAAATGAAATTTGTTAATTTGATATTTACCAATTCGATAATTCCAAAATAGTTTCAAATATCTAAAAGACCACCAACATCAAAGTCAATAAATAATTTTCTATTATTTTTGCCCAAAAAACTATAATAATAAAATTTTGTAATAATTGTATAGCTAATATTGGTGCACTTCTTATCATAAAAATTTATGTAAAAGATAAAATATCTTTTAACCTCTTAAATACTAACTGGGGACTTGTAAATAATTCTTTTTTTTTTGTTAATAAAGTTTATATCTATCTAACAAAGCAAATTTAAACATTTAAACTTACAATTTTACTTTTTCATATCGTATCCTCTCAGATTTCATGACAGATGTTTCATTAAATCGTTGAATTTAACAAAAAAAAAATATTAGGATTCCATGATTCTATCATGTCGAGAGAAAGAGAAAAATAATAGCGTATCGAAAATCTATTTAAATTTAACCAGAGGGTTCAACATTACACGCTTTTTTATATAGTTGGAACATTTTTTTTTTTTTTTTGTTACTGCTTCTCTTTGTATTTTCTACACACCAAATATCCTGGGATAAATGACTTGAAATGGCTTTTTTTTAACGTAATTTGATTGTAACAATTTAATGTAGTATGCAATCTAATAGTATTATTGGCAAATTGGGAAATTAAAATAGATGCAATTTGTTGTATATACATTTTTTAAGAACATTTTGGAAAATTTATAAAATATTTATTAGTTCATTTTGAAATATTAACTTAATTTTTTTTAATGTTGCAAAGATTTTGATTAGTTGGTAAATTTAAAGTACAGAATATGGAAATAAAGTTGATATGTAAAAATGTATAGTAAATTTAGTTTAAGTTGTTGTATAAATCAAATGAATAATAATCAAATATAATCAATAATATTACAATAAAATGTAACGAAATCTTTTTGAGGAGTCCAAGGCTAAATTTGGACTGTGGCGTCGTTGCACAGCAAATAAATAATCACTTTCAGTAATTTTAAAAATCAATTTTTAACATAAATCAGATAAAATGTTGAAAATTTATTCAAACCATTAGATTTCAATTTCAGTTAATTTTAATATTAATATTTCTAAATATTGTTCTTTAAACATACCCCAAAATTTCTATATATATTATGTTTTTTTGTTCGAAATATAAATAGTTGACTATCAATGCGTAAAAATGGAAACTCTAGAGTACTAAAAACATATCTACATATTTATATATACAAAATCATACAAAATATAAAAAAAAACATTAAATTGGAAAACCAAATTAGTAATTTTTGGGGTGTGGAATATAAATTAATTTTTTATGTCTGAAAATTTTTCATTTTTGAAATGAAAATGATTTCCAATTTACAAAATTAATGTAGTAAATTGAAGGGAATAATAAAAAAAATAGAATAAATAATTGAGTTTTATATTTTTGGTATATGGTAATTTAATAAGCAATTGAACAATTTTTAGTTTTGGTTATTATTTAACAAGTAATTATAATTATAGTATAATAAAATTGTTTCTCTGCCCAGGATCAGAAGTGAAATTCTATGTAGCGACATATTTAAAAACCTATTAGCTAAAGTGATCTACGGAAATGGATTTATACTAGATGGATCTAAAATTATCATCTAATTAAATTTGTGGAACACTTGACTGGTAGCATAAATGATGCTAAGGCGATAACTGGGGTTGACGTTATACTGTTCTGGACTTGGTATACTTATATCAAAGACATAAAGCCCAAACAGAATGTATTTTATTAGTGTTAACTTTCAAATTTGTTTAGAACAATTGTAAATATGGTCAACGTTGACGATTGTTGGTTGGTTGGTACCCAAGGAGGAGGATTAAAAATAAGTAGGCAAATAAATATGCTTTCTTCCCTTAATTTAAATCCATTTGTGCATAGCCGGTTGGTTAATGGTCGTAACTCGTAACTAAAATTCTTTTATAAATGTCGGCATGATTATTTCATCCTTAATAACAGCAAAATTTATAAGATTTTTCCATAATAAACAATTTTTTTTTTATATATATATTTGTTAATTTATTTACCTTTTATAATGAAAGGAAAAACCAAAAAAATAATAAAAATCTTAATAAATTCCAAGTCGGTTTATTTTTATTTTTATACATTTCAAAAGGATTTTCTTTAATATATTTGCTAATAACAATATTTGCTAACAATAATAATGTTTACAGAAATATGTTTATAGAGAGAGAGAAATTGTTTATAAAATATGATATTCTAATATCTTATATTTTTTATATCCTTTTTATTTCTATTCGAATCCTTCTCCAACCTTTTATAATAGTATATCATGAAATAAATAATAAAAATGTTTTTTATTTCATATTATTTAGGACGAAATTTATTTATTGTGTCTGGTTAAAAATCAAAACATAAATTTTCTATATTTATATGGCGACTTTGTATACTATGTAAAAATGTGCGTACACATAATGAACAACAAATAATAATATTGCCTCCCCTATTTTTAGATATACATAAAATTATATAGAATTTATCCCCCATTTTAGAGAGTGAATTCATTAAAATATTAGATCAAATTCAAAATATTTTATGCATTTTATTTAGTAGCTTCATAAGATCACAAAAATATTTTGCAAAAAAAAAATTACAATTTATATTATGTAGAATTAAAAAGGAGGGAAAAAGCATTTAGCATATAAGCAACCCTTAGTTAAGTTTTTAGATATTGTGTGGGGATTGGATATCGTTTTGGATTATGAAAATGTATATGTATTTAAAATTGTGATGGTTCTTTTTCCAATTAACTTAAGGGAAAAATTAATTCAACACAAACAACTTAATATAAAATCATATAATTATAATATCAAAAATTACGTTCAATAAAAGACATTTAAGTCCAAACCTATTCGATATTATGTTAAAAAGTGCTATAGTGCTATGATGAATAAGGTCCCCAGTTTAACTGCAAACAATATCGATATCACTCTTAGTTCACTCAGCTTTAAATACCAGTAATATAATTCGTAATAACATTATTTTGTAACAATTATTGTTATTTTAAGAGTGGAAAACATTCTAACGACTGAGACCATTTGCTAATAACAAAATGTTTCTCTATTAAAAGCCATTAGCGTGTTGCAATTAAGTCTTTCTTCACTATAAAGAAAATATGGTTAGGTATCCATAATTAATCAGTCCAAATTATTATCATATGTTACGAAACATCTTTGAGTGCTCCTAGGCTAGATTTGGGCTGTAAATCCATTACAAAGTAATTAAGTTACAAAATATATGGGCCTAACATTGCACAAAAAATGGATGTATAGACGTCCATGACATAAAACACGTCTTCAATTGTAGTATGTATAATTAACAATCTTTTTGATAAAATAAATTTCTGTCAGTAACGACAGTCAAATAAATTATAAAACTATTTTCAAATGTCACCTCTTTGACGGAAAGATTAAATTAAACTAATCAATATAATGAATTGAGTTGAGTTTCACTGTTCGTAGTCACAAGAAACTCCTCGTTTTTAGGCCACCAAGGATCCGTTTATTCTCGACGAAGTTTAAAGATCACAGTAACAATATAAATAATTTACATTTCAATACAATGTCGGTCTACAAACATTGACTATCTTATGTCCTGAAGATTCTGGACTATTAATAAATTATATTTCATAATTATTTCTACGAAAAAAAAACTAACAAACCCCTTCAAATATATTTATAAATTTATTTACTGTTTTGTCTGCCATTATTTGTATAACACTTTTAAAACCCCAAAAATAGAGTTTTTTTTTTCATTTTTGGAAAATGGATGATTGTGGAATCCATCTTGGCGAAATTTATTGAGCAAGGAAAATTTGCAATAACATTTTCTTTTTTTTTTTTTTTGTTATTTAGGAGGTTGTTTATATAATTTTGGTCTTATCTGTTATGGACATAGACAAAATAATTTATTTAAATTTATATAAACATAAATAAAATATATACGAAAAACCACACCTTCTTTTTAACTGAAAATATTGTAATCTTTTTGGGTTTCAGAGACGGACATTACCATTTTGTGGGTCTGACATTTTGTCAAATGTTAATCATTTTTGGCGTTCACCCTTTTTTCTATATGTATATATAAACTTTAATTAAAATATAGAAAATTTTAAATATCAGCCTACTAAAAAATTACCTTTAAAGAATATTTAATTGATTTTTTATAAAAAATATAATTATTAACAATTACCATTAAAATTATTTAATATTAATAATATATTTGAAATTAATTAAAAATGGTCTACAAATTTATAATTTATAATTGTCGTTTTGATAGATGATTCGGTTGATGTTACATCAGAACCGGATGATCAAGAAGTTTCTGTTGCAGCTGCATCGCATAATCCAAATAAAGGACAATTAGAAGTTCAGTTAGGTGGTGCTGTAACATTACAATGTCCACAAGGTAAACCATTAATTCTAAATGATGAGCTTCTTTAAAATGTCTTGTTTAAGCGTTTAGCTTAGTTAAATTAAATTTTGTGTTTGCTGAGCCTTAGACTATAATTTAAAATCATAATTTTTTGTTTTTAAAATAACATTAATCAAAAAATATGAAAAATGTAATTACTTTATTTTAATTATTCAATAAATAGGTTCATTAGGATGTTGGTCACATCTAGATCCAGTTACAGCTAAATTACGTGGACTTGGATATGGTTTGTCAACACCCACCGGACAATTTTCATTAAAGGATGTTGTTTATCAGGATGCTGGTACATATAAATGTATTGGCCAATCACCAACAAATAAAAAGAAACTTGAAGTACTTCAGACAGTTGGAGTTACCGTCAAAGGTAAGTAAAGTTACTTTTTCTTTTTGAGTTTTATACTTAGATGTTTTTGAAAAAAAACATAGAGAACAAACAAAATTTATGATTAATTCAACAATATGAAAAATTTACTTTGATTATGCAGATGGTCGAATAGTTAAGAAAAATATGACAAAATTAGCAAGGGTTTTAAATTGATATGAAGTACAAGGTGATCCGTATGTAATGAACTATTTTAGTTACTATATAAATCCTTGGATATTGAATGAAACACCAAACATGAATTGTTAAAACGAATTTATGTAAGAATTTTTTTTGTAAACTACATACATAATTATGAAAAATTTCGGCTTGAAAAATATCTCAATTATTCATCACTTACGTAGAATTTCAGGTTGTAGCACACCTGAAATTCTAAGAAAAAACTGAAGCGATTAAATCGTGCGAACGTAGTAGCCTAGCAAGTTATTTTTTTTTTTTTTTTTGATATTATGAACCAATAGGAATTAATAAAATTTCAGATTTGATAGAATATCTTCAATATTTCTGGAATACTCGTCAATTTTCTCCAATATAATTCATGATGTGAATTCAAAAACGCTGTAGGTTTTCGCTACCTTGTTTTCGTTTAGTAAAACAGATATTAAATACTTATAAAATGATTATCGGCATTCACTTTTAATAGGTTAATATATTTAGATGTTTTCAGACCTTTTAAAATTTGCACCCGATTTGCTTCCTTGTCAATAATTTTAAATATGTTATTTGTTTTGTCCATTCTAATATCTTTGTATTTTATATAAGAATAATAATATTATTTCATTCGGTAAAAGTATATAAAGCTTATTTATTTTTATGCATCAGTTCAGTACGTATAAATTTATTTATCTATAAAAAGATCCTGATACAAAAATGCATTTGCCCAGTTGGCCTATTTACAAAAAAAAAAAAAAAACGTTTTTCTTGTTATCACTAAAATAAATGTGCAAGAAGAACGAATATGAACACTCCACAGACATTGTTGGATACAAAACATAAATTCTAATTTCAGGCAAGAGCAAACATTTGATATGGATCAGTTCTTATAACTATGAACTCTTTACTTATAAACATTTAAATAATGTATATCGACAACAAGGGAATTTTCACTTTATATTTGTCTGTCCTCTGTTATATTTTTACAGAACAATAATTTGTAGTAGACTCATAAGCTGTTCTTAATTTCCTGGTAACCTTTTTCACAAAATGAATATTATAAATTTATATAGTTTCAAATTTTTAGGAAATATAAAAAGTGTCTTTAATGTCATTCAGTTTAGTGTCAGTTAAAATAACTCTGCGGTAGGTAAGAGGAAAATGTGATTTAATTATAACAACTGCATATTTTAGCAGTCGAATTCTTTAACTATCGAAATTTATGATAAATATTTATGCGATTTACGATCTGGGTTAAATATTAATTTTAAGATTTATCTTTTATCTATCTATTCACATGTGAATTATAAATTTCAATAAAAGTCATAACCAAAAAAAAAACTTTAATTTGAATTTTTTATACATAAACACTAAAGAAGAAATCACTCAGTGCAAATATCGAATCTGTCTGGCTCATCAAGAATATTTACGGCGACATTATTCTTCGACTTTTTCTACTGTAGTATTTTATTTTCTATAATGTAAATGACTAACATATAAGAATAATGTAATCAAATGTGAAAAGTAAAAGAAATTTTTATTTTTTTATAGTTTTTCACAACATTTGGTTTTTATTGCTATTTTCTTTGACGATGCCATTTTCATATCTTTAAAAACACAAGAAAATATAACATATTTTATTATTTTTCTTTCCGTTTTTTTCCCTCTTTCTTTTAAGAAACATAAAATTTCGAGTACGTTTTTCAATTGGAAAAAAGGAATTCATATTTGATTTTCGAAAAACTTAATTCAAAAAATATTTATATTTTATCGAAAATTGGGCAATCATTAAAAGCAATTGATTTTGGGTGAATGGTAAAATCAAAATATGGATATATTTAATGTGTCCTTCAAATTGACTTTTAGTACAGTTATTATCATATATCAATAATAGGTTTAATCTAGTCCAAGGATGCTGTTTGTTGGGTGAGGAAATCTTATGTAAAAATATTTCCATTAGATTATATAAATAGGCTATAAAGTGAACATAAGATTGCGTTCCGTTTAATAGAGGTTTATTGTATGAATGATCCATTTTAATAAAACGATTTTAGTCAAGTTTTTTAGTAACCAAATTTATGTAAAACACTGAATATGCTTAAGTCGAAAATAAGGATTTTCTAATGGCTCTATAATAAATTGTATATATTATAGATTTACTTTTTATTTTAAGTTGAGTTATTTTAAGTTAAGTTAAGTTAAGCATTTTTATAGGATTCAATGGCTCCGAGAATTCCAGTCAAATAAAAAGGTAATTCAAATAAAAAAAGTTCATACAAATTTTTTGACTGAAATGCCTTTTAAAGAAGGAACTTCAGTCAAAACAAAGGGAATTTTCGTCAGAAAAAAGTTTGACTGAATTGCGTTTTTTGTATTTGCACTGAAAAGCCTTCCTTCAGAATTTTTTTTTTTTTACTGGAATCCCTTTAGGTTTGTTTCTGTTTATTTGCTTCATTTTTGTGTTTCATTTCGGAAAAGGGTGTAAAGAAATCTCTTCCCGATAAAACATCAAACATTTTACTGATGGACATATACTATTCGTAACTAGTCAAACTTCCAAAAGGAATCCCAGTCAAAAAAGTTTTGACTGAAATACCTTTTCAGTTTTTTGATTGAATATCCTTCTGAAAAGGCAATTCAGTCAAAAATTATTTTGACTAGGATTCCTTATTATTTTGACTAAAATTCCCTTTTTTTGACTGAAATGTTTTTGACTGGTATTCCTTGCGCCGGATTGATTCAATACTGTCGGAATACTAGCAATTGAAATATTTATCAATAAAATTCTTGTCATACATTTTGTTTGCATAAAGATTGTTTTCGTTAGCAACAATATTTATATGGTAATTATAAATTAATTAATTGAAATTTATGTAGAACTTTTGGTTTTCGTATATTATTATAAATATATTTTCATTTTCCATACATTTGTTAAAATAAATTTTAATATAGCTAAAAACTGTCATAATGAGAAATTGTAAATCAACAAATTGCTTCCAAAAAAATTTAATATCGTATACTATTTTATTGAGACAAATATAATTTTTATTTTTGCATTAAATATTTAATTATTTTAAATATTTGATGAATTAGCTAACACCGTACCAAAAACAAATACATTTTTATTAAAAAAAAAAAACATGTTCAGAAAATATTTACCCTACAAAGTTTGAGCAATTGAATAAACAAATTATTCGCAATTTATATAACACCCAGAAATCTATAAAAATATAAAATTATCTCACTTTTAACAAAAACTTCGAAGAATCGACATAAATAAGCGATTTTAACTTTTGAAACTTTTAAAAAATAAAAAATTATCTAATAAAAATGGTACGTTTGGTATCCGTGACAGTAATTGTATTAATTTGTGCACTTGCAATTAACCATGTTGCTGCATATGGTTTTTGGGAATTCTTAAGTAAACTAAAGAGCAGACCCAGTTTAGGAGCTAATAGACGTGGATAAATTATTTAACGCCTTTGGTAACATATTATACTAGCGAGCAGAAAATGTTAATTCCAAAGAAAAGTATAAAATAATTCTGAAAAAATGTTAATTATTAATAAATTTATATTTTTAAAATAAATTAAATTGATTTTGACAAAACTGTTTATAATTAATTGTGTTTTAATTAAATGTTTTTCCTCAACACATAATATTTCTTTACAACATCTAACTTTGAAGTATTTAAAAGCACCAAAAAAATATGTAATTCACGTTTCATTATCAATCAGATTTTTTTGCGAATATTTCATTTCAATTGGTATATTTAATTTGACTTCTAATTTCTAGTCAGTATATCAGTATATCAAATAATAAATTAATGAGATGCTTTCTAATCGAGTACTAACAGATCCATTTATTTCAATTTTGGTTCTCGGTATAAATTAGGGCCTTATAATATTAAAATTATGCAAGAAAATTATTCATATAAATTTAAATCAAAATATCCTAATTCATACTTTATGACTTCCAAACTAATTTAGTATAGAAAGATTTAAGTATAGGCTGTTTTATAAAATTGCACACACAATTAGGAAATTGAAATTGATTGGATTATTATCGGTAACAATATAGAAATAATATATCTTTTCTATAATATGTGTCCTAATATTAAAGAATTAGCTTTGTAAAAGTTTGTAATAAGTAATCCAAAATATTTAAATGATTTTGTCATATTTAATTTATTGTTTTAATTTTAATAAGGATTTTTATGTCCCTTAGAAACATACTGTGTTATCGAAACAAAATATGTCACAATTTTTACATTTTCGATTGTGTAAATATTTAAATTTGTATAGAATTGAGACCCTACAAATAAAGATATTACTGAATATTTGTTAATTAGTGCTTCTGATACCAAGCTGATACCTAAAAAAAAAAAACAATTTTCTTTGACAAATATAAATATGACGTTCTTCAATATCTTTTTTGTATGTATGGATAAATTTTACCAATTTAAAATTAATTTAATCACAAATTAAATTAGATAAGTTGCCGATCTAATATTCAAATAGTTTCACTCAAAAGACAAGTGATACTAACTTTTTTTAAACAATAACTTATATTTAAAAATATGGTTACTTTTGAATAGGTGGCACGGTAGCAGTTATCGTAATGTGTCTACTTGTAATCAAACAAGCTCTTGCAGCTCTACAGAACGGGCTAAATGATTATGTGCCATTATTATGGAACATAATAATTAAATCAAAACTGAGAGAGGACAGAAGATAATACAGCAAATTTCTTAAAAATCATACAAATATTATTTTAACAAAAAATTAAATCTTAATTCTTATAGTGAATATGTACATAATTTTAGAAAGTTACAGAATATTGTTAAAAACTGTTCAAAAATACAAAAGAAAATTAAAATTTTGATTCCGTATAGTTAAATCCTTAACAAAATGCTTAACTTTCATAATACTTAAACTTTACCAAATTTCAATTAATTTACTTTAACTTTTAAAATGTTAAATTAACCCTTTTAATTTACCATAAATAATTGTTTCGCTGTAAACTTTTTTTTATAATATATTTTATTTAATTCTAAATATAACTAAGCCTTTTTATTCCCATTCTAAATTCATTAAACTAAAAATATATAAAAAATATTGTAATGAATAAAATTCTTTTAAATAAATTTATCTTAAAATATTAATGCCCTCTAGGTAATTATATGCAAATTAGAAATTCTTTGAAACTTTTCATTATAAATTTTTGTTTTATAGATGAATGTATAAAATAAAAAAAATTACTTTGCAATGGTTAGTTAACATGTAATTTAATTCGACTGATTGCCAGACACAAAAATGGAAAATAATCAAGAATATTAAGAAGATCATAAGAACGAACGAACCCCTTTTTTAAAGTATTTTTTTTTTTTTTTTTTTTTGGTTAAATATTTTATGTTAGGTTCAAATAGTTCACAGACGGTGGCAGCATCTTGCATTCCAGTACTTTAGAAATTAATATATTAAAATGAAAAATCTAAATTTTGGGTAAATTTCTAAAGTGGTTAAAATAATTTGAATTAGTTTCTTTTAGAAGATGTATAATCGTCATGGGGAATCGTATATGAAATTAGAAGTAACTATTTTTATTTTTTTAAATTAAATTTCGTTGAAATGTAATTATATCAATAATGATAAAAAATTGTTATTACATTTTCTTTAACCATGGCAAATATTTATAATCGTTAGGGAGAATTTATATAATGGGAACAATACTTGTATTTAATTTAACCGTCAAGGGATCATCAACATGAAATTTGCATAAATAATTCCTCGATATACGATTTATGAAATCAAAGTTCAGTTAAATATTAATTATCATTTATTTTATTGAAGTAATTACTAGTAAAGTAATTAACAAAAATATTATTGATTATATTTCTACAATATTTTGATGAAATATTGGTTATGTCATTTTTGAATTAGCGATTATTTTATAGAAAAATGTATCTTCGAATTTGCTTAATATGCAATACAATTATAATTATTAGTTTTGGATGTAAGTCGTAGAGTTTTGTATGAATTCTTATAGCACTATATATCAAACAATATCCTGATATCAGTTTTAGACTGCCTTAAATTTGTTTGTATACTTTTGCACTATGTTAATCAAAAAATCTTCTCTTTTTAAGCAGTTACATATGATGTTTGTAGCACGAAAGCTATGTGACATATTCTCTCAATAAAATATATCCTCTTGTGATACTAGTAAGCATCCTAATGATAAATTATTTAATTTAAAAAATTAGAATAAATTATTGAAATCAAAAATATTAACAATTTATTAATAATTAAAAACAATTCTTTAAATTAATATAATACTTAAATTAATGTCAAGTTCACTATAAGAATTATTAAAATATTAATTTTAGAAAATTCCAAATTCCAATGCATATAATATTGTGGTAAAATGTAGTATGGACCAGATTAAGTCGACATAAGGGAAAACATTTTCATTTTCTTCTCTTTCTTGCCTTACGAAGTATGTAGGGTTTGTATTTTCTATTTTATTTAAAAAATACATAATAGCTTAAATAATTTTTAAATAGCCATTCACTTCTAATAGTAGCTTATATGAAATGTTTAAAAAATTAGTCGTAAGTCAACAGTTTTTATAACTTTAAATCTAAAGAAGGTGAATAATAATATTTTTCAAAATAATTTAAACCCAACATAAGATATTGTTACCAAATATTAAATTTAAGGACCTTAATTACTTTTATCCTAGTTATAACTAATATTTTTTTATTCATTCTTGGACATATTCAATTTTCGACATAACCTACTGTTACAGTTCATTTATAATAAAAAAATATAATATAATATTATATAATTTTGCATAAATTTAGGCAAACTGGCATTACAGATTCACTAATTTTGTTTACTAACAAAAACTATTGTTTTTTCAACATTAATTTAAAAATGTTTCACTATTAATAACTTCAAAAAATTGATTCCAATCAAAAAAAAATTATATACCATTATTAAAGATTACAATTTAGTCAAGGGATTACCAATTTTTTTTTTATTCATTGCACTAATTCTTTCAATTGATTAGTTATTCAAAATTGTTTATTGATTTAGTAATATTTTTAAAAAAATGTCGTCCAGCATTTTAAAAATTATTAACTGCAACTTTACAATAATTTTTAATGATAATCACTAAATTACTCATTTTATTATTTACGGAACTATGCAATTTATTTCAACCCCTAAGGTTATTTTTTTTAAGAATAAAAAAGCACACGCTGTGTAATTACTAATAGTCATAGTCATAGCTATATTTATATACTTTATCAAAACCAATGAGTTCTACAAAATTACTATTGCCTCGAGTTTTCAACATCTTCAATGAATGTTAAGAGGTTTAGTAGTAAATTTTCCAATTTTATATTATACAACCATCGCTGTGGTAATTACTTTACTGAAAAATGTTTCTTCTTTATTAGAGTCTTTTACATATTTGTACAGCTTGTGTATTCGCCCTAACAATAATTTGTGCTAGTTCACAAAAATTTCATGAAAATTTAATTTATTTATTATATTTACTCTTATGGGCTTGTTGCATACTTGTTACAATCTTTATGACATATATTTTGTACTTAAGTAAATGTAATTTAAAGATTGGGAAAATTTGTATAATTTACATTGTATATTTCATAGAAAATTATGATTATACATAATATTTAGTTGGTTGTTGTATGGGACATATTAAAAATAAATATTAAAATTGCATTATCAATATAAAATAATTATAATTTTTTGTATTTATAACATAAATATCTTATGGACGATTCAAAAATGATTGTTTGTCTTTATGTCTATTCAAGTAATTGGAACTACTATATATAAAACAATGATTAAAACTGATTTTTTGTAGTTTTGAACACATGAATTTTTTTAAATATAAATTATAAATTCATTTTGCATACTTTCAGGCGTACATTAATGTAGAAACAATTATAGTAGAAGAAAATTACAAATGTTATTTATAAATTAGACTGTCTTTCTCTTATATTAAAATGAAATTTATTATAAATTTTATTACGTACATGATTTGAAGTTACCTTTTAAAAATTCAATTAAAATTGATTATGTATCATTTAATTATCGAAAGGAATTATGCTTATTATCAGTAATGTAGTTCAACTACAAATAAAATAAAAAGTAATATAGTTTTATTACAAAGTAATGCATAACACAGTAATACATGTAGTTTTTTACAATATATTTCAATACTTTCTAACAAGTAATTATGTAATATTTAAATGTTTTAATTACTCATTACAATAATATGGTAATTAAGTAATCCATAACACCAAATGTAATTAAATATTTGAATTACTTTTCAGCATTATAAAGACTTTACATTTTCATGGTGAAGTATTTTTAAGTAAGTAATTTTTACTTAAAAGAAATATTTAGAAATACTTTAAACTATTTGACATTTCATACCATGAATTACTTTGACCTATAAATTAATTACTATTATTTAAATAATTCGCAGATCAATTACTTTAAAATAACTCTTATTACAAAATAACTCTTATTACAAATACTTCAAAGTATTATCAAATACTTCAAATTGTTTCTAAGTAATTTGTAATGTAGTCAAATCACTAAAGAAAACTTCATTATATTTGATGTAATGTATTAGTTGATTACCAGGACTGTATTGATATTGAAATATGTATTTAAAATATTTAAGTAATCCATTACAAATAATGCATTAATGGAATTCTATTGGAATTATTTAATACTGATGTAATGATTCGCTAAATGCATTACAAAATTAATGTATAATTTTACAACTATGAATACTATTAGTATCATAAATCTGTTTTTATGATCCAACTCTCTGCAAATAATATGTTATCTATATGGAATTCATTTACCTAGATATTATTTATGTATATGATTAATTGGGAATGGTGCAATATTGATTAGACTATTTGTAACTATGTTTTATTGATCTAATTCATAGATTAATAAAAATATTACCCTAATACCAGTTGGTACCGACAATGAATTCTTATATTTGCTAGAGATTCAAAATATTTTATATTATTTAATTTACTTTATATTTCCTCAAGGGTAAATTCTTTTTCTGTTAACATTAATTTTGCATATATATCAAAATTTATGTATGTATCTTTATGCCATGTTGTTATAGATAAATATTGTATAGGGAAAAATTATTATGATTACATATTGTGGCAACCCTCATATCGGAAAGAGCAATTACACAATTTTCATATTATATATGTATATTATTTTGGTGAAGTACTTGACTATGCGCTTTCGTGCAGATAATTTTTTTTTATAGATATTCCTTTGTAAAATTTACAAGGACATAAATGGTTACGAAATTAATTGGAAATTTGTATATACAAAATTGGTATTAGTAATTTAAAATTATATATTTTTGATACTAAATATGAAAAGTTTTATTATAAATTTTAATTATAATTATTAGTAGATATATAATAATGAATTGCCATGATTTTATTATTTTAAATTAAAACTGAAATGTTATAGGTAAAATTACATTTTGATTGAATAATAATTGATTCTATTCATAAAATTATTGATAGTAAACTGATAGATATAATTTTATTTAATTGATAATAAAAACTGAAATTAAAAAAACATTTTAACATGACATAATAATTATGATTAGTCAATATTTGAATTCACTACTGCCTAAACCCGTAGTGAGGGAGTGGGGCCACAAGTATTAGAGTGTAATTTTGTATAATTTATTTTCATTATAGCGCCTCACAATCACATAATTTTTGTTCTGCTGTCTCATATTCGTCTCTACAGAATCTCCACACTTGGCATTATAAGAGGCTAAGTCTGTGCAAATGTTTTTTTTAACTTCCCAGTGTGCGAAGATAGTATAACTTTTGCCTGCTCCAATAATTTTGGTCCCTAAGTTTGGTCTCTTTAGAATCAGTTGCTTTATAAATAAGCCTGTTTGTTCGATTCCTTCAAATCCTAATTGAGGATAGTATTATTCTGTTCCATCTCTATGGCTATTATGGTAATTAAAATATTATATAAACGGGTTAAAATATCAAAAATCCATCCTAGTTATTTCAACTTCTCGTATCTGTTTCGGGACGATCGCGAAGAAAAATAATACAATTTTGTTGTGAATAACATACAGCGAACAATCAGAGTCAATGCTATCAGTTTTTCAATTGAGATGTGGTCAAAAATCCAAGTTTTGTATGAAAACTTTTTCGGATAATAAATTTTTTTAAAATAAAATTACCAAACGACGTTCATGGATAACTCTTTTTGATCCATGAAGTAATAAATTTTTTAACTATCTATATTTCGATCAATATTATAGAATTGAACTTTAGTGGAATTATTGTGTTTGTATCCTACTATGTCAGTTAATTTCATTTGAAATTAATTTCAGTTAATTTCATTTGAAAATTAACATTTTATTGAATTGCTAAATTCTCGCTATTTCGTTTGAATTATTATATTAAAATTGAATTGAAATTTTAATAAAAATAAAATTTATATAATTATTTGTAAAATGAATTTCCTTTTACAGTATATTATCTATAAATTGTATTTTAATTAATTCTGGGAGTTAAGAATAATAATTTTTTAAGAAGGTTTTTTAGTATTAACATTTCGAATTAGTTTTAGTATCACAAAATCTAAAAAGTTCTTGTTAATTTGCCATATTGCTTTGTCAAAAACTTAATTAAAACTTAATTAAATTTTTTCGATAGTCTTTACTATGTATGGTAAAATGACAGAAAACCTTCCAGATATTTATAATTATTTCCATATATTCTGTTAACATTACCTATATCAAATTTATTAAAATACTTTATTTATCGAAATAGGAACACCATCAGTTATGGCCCGAAATGCAACTCCAGTTGCTTATCCTGGTTCACCATTACATTTATCTGTTGAATTTTGTGCAAATCCAGCTGCACATGCAGCACGATGGTTACATGGTGATCGTGTTTATACACCAGGTAATCAATATGGCAGTACAGTATTGGCGTATGGTGTGACGGTAAGTAAAATATTTAATAAATGAATTAATTTATATATATTAACTTAATATGAAATATAAAATTATTAAAATAATTTTAATTTCTTTTTAATTTTTTTAATTTACCCCTGCTACATAAAAAAGGATTTACCAACACCATTTTGTAAAGAAGCTCGTCTAACATATGTTAGCATGCATGAACGTGTACCAAGAATATTTTATTTTATTGTTTCATCGCCAGGTGGTGTTGCTGAAACAATATTTAAAGTGAATTTTACATTACGTTATCGAACAATGTCAAATTCAATTGATGACGAAGAAGAGGAACTAGCTGAACCAGAAGAAATACATTTTCCTGTATTTGGTTCAAGTACACGATTAATATCGTTAATCGATCAAACGAATTTATCTATAAATAATTTATTTATGCTTAAACTTTGTATTATAATATTATTATTTAATAATTAATGTATCTCTGTAAACATGAAAATTTAACAGAAATTTTTAAAAAAACAAAAACACCAGCTCTAAAATATTTAATCGTTTAACTATAACAAATTATTATTAATTACATTCTCTTAGAATTTCACAGAAAGAAATTAAATTTTAAAATGGATAAACAAATTAAAAAAAAGAAAAATCCTATATTATAAATTATTAAACTATATTTAAATACCTAAACCTAAATTATTATTACTATTAATAAAATCTAATTCTTAAATATTTTTTTTATTATTATTATATTTATTGTTTTAAAATAATGCTATATAAAATTGTATTTGAAAAGTTAACTTCAATTGAGCTCTAGGTCATGTTATCACTAAAAAAAATAATTAAATATTAGAATTATATACGAATTTATTAACTAAACTTAGACAAAACTTAAGTAAGTACTCGGCTAAGTGTGAAAATTATTGTCAAATTTATAAACCAAACTAAAATTGTTTATATTTACTTGCCTACTCCAATAATTTTGTAGAGATCGCTCAGTTTGGTCCTTTTGAAGGAATTTGGTTTGTCGGTTATGTGATTATTTTTAAATTATACACCAGGATGCCATCGGCTATTGTAATTTTTTGAGGTCATATTTACAAACAAGCATAAGATCAAAAAATGTACGATAATTGTAAGTGTAGTTATTAGCTAAGAGCTAAGTTAAGTATTACTTAAGAGTCTTACTCATAAGACTTACGAAATCTATACTTACAATAAGTTTAAGTTTGGTTTATAAATTCGACCCTTAATTGTACAATTTTGGGATGCTACGGTTTGTATATTTAATTCCAGGCAAAATAAAAATTACAAAAATGTTTACTTGACGTACACTGACCCAAATATTCTAATAATATCGTTTTCAAAAATTTATTTCTGCACATAACAATACCTGCATTTGGACTGTTCTAAATATCTATGAGCAGTAATCCACCAGTGATTTGTATATTAAAAAATCAAGTAGTGAGTAGTTCTAAGTACTGCAGCGCAGTCATGTCTGAAAATCACTGAAAAATTTCTGTTTCAATATTTTAATGAATCGATTTTTTCTAATAGCTAATATTGTGGTTCTGAAAAAGTACTGTCATAATTCTGGATTGTCGAAATCAGACTGTAATAATGGTTTTTTGAATGTTCATCTTGATATGTACATGTAGTGATGTAGTACAACTTAATTCAATTACTTATTGGTGATTTGTATGATAAATATTTTAAAATTTATGAAAATTATACACAGTACGCCATCTGCCGGCTTAAGAACACTTAAAAGTGTATTTAGGTAAAACAAATATTACATTGAGTGTGTTCTAAATCGTTAATTATTATGAGTAAAATGATTTATGATATTGTTACTTTCTTTTGTATCCATCCCATCATCTGATTTTCATGAACTCATATTTGTCACAAACAATTAAAATAATTGAAAATTACATCCATTAATTTCATACAAAATACATAAACCATTGAATAATTGACTTCGAATTTCTTCTCTGATTAAAACTTTTCAAATATTTTGTATCTCTCAATATATTTTCTTTAATTTTGTAAATAAAATTATTAGAATTTGTTTTTGTTCATTTTAATAATTATATGAAAATTGGCCAAATTATATAAAATATAAGAAAATTTATTAAAAAGAAAATTAGTTATATTATTTTATTTTTAATTTATATATAATATAAATATACAAAAAAAAACTTTAAAAAAAAATCCAAAATTTTTTTTTTAAATTTAAGAATGTTAACCCTGAGGAATAATAATTTTTATATGAATTTATATTTATATACATACAAAATAAAAAACCAAAAAAAAAAAAAAAAAATATTATTATACAAAAACGTTAGAAATTATATAAAACAGAAAAATTTAATTATATATACTTAAAAAATAAAAATTTAGAAATTAAGAAAATTATTATGCTAAAAAATAAAGAAATTATTTTTTTAAGTTTTGCCAAAAATGAAAATGAAATCCTTTAAATTATACACAAAATAAGTAAAATTTGTGTTTCCTAATAGTATTAAAAAAAAAACCAAAAAAATAAATAAAATAATTTAAATTAACATTTTATTAAAATCCCACCAAAATTTAATTTTTTGAAATATTCAAATGAAAATTTTACTTTTTCATAATTTTAAATTTTATGCATTTCAGCTATATTTTTACGTCGAATACTTTGAAAATGAAAATTATTGAGTAGAATATAAAATGTAACATTAACTAAAAATTAGAATTTAAGATTAATTAATTATTATAATAAAATTATATAAATAATATTTTTTTTTTTTTTCCTGAAGTGCATAAAATTTATAATTTGAAATGAAATAAATATAATTTTTATTTTATCCCGCCATTTTTCTTAATTTATCATATTTCTTAGTAACGAAATCCAATTTCAAAGATTCGAATCCAATATAAAAATGTGAAAATATAAATTTTCAGGATTCAATTACATTTTTATTAATAACTAAAGTTTGGTTTTTAAATTGAATTCATTTTAAATGAAAATTTAAAATTTCGTCAGTCGAGAATCATAAAATACGGAATTGGAGTTAATGATGCCAAATGGTAAGTGCAGACAATATCAAGTCTATTCTACTCGAAAAAAGAGTGCATTACTAAGCTAAATAGGTTAAAAAGGTTTATTATATTATTATTAAATCTAAATTGGAATATTTTACATAAAAATATGGTAAATTCATATGATTTTCACGAATAATTTTTTAATGAATATATTCATCAATAACCAAAAAGATTTCAGTATAATTATCTTTTTTATCTTATTTAAACCTAAGCCGGGGCATAAATTGATTTGTAATACAGATTATGGTGCCGACATTCAGAAATCCCGATCACAATTGTATTTGTCAAAATAATATGCTACCATACTTCTTCAAAACGTTATTAATTAACTATAATTATTATTTTGCTATTATTATACACTATACTGTAAACATAATTACAACATCACAATTTAGTGTAAGAACTATATTTGATTCAAATTGAAATTGACATTATATTTTCCAATTAAATTCAAAACTTTCAAAGTTAAATTAGCAGTTACTTAAAACAAAACAAAAAAAAGGGAAATTTTCGAATCCGAACTTATCGCGATTCCGAACTTGTCATAAATTATATATAAATTATTTTACAATAAAATAATTAATTCAAAATAAAATAATAATATTCTGTGTAATAATCGTAAATTTTAAATAAAACTATATAAAAAATAAAAAACCAAAAAATTATTTAAGAAAATTAAAAATCAAAAAATAAACAACAACAAAAAAAAAAACAACAAAGTCTTATGTAAAAAATTAAATTGTATTTTTGTTCTTATATGTAAAAGAAAGAAAAACCAAAATTAAAAAAGAATTAATTGTTCATAAAATTTATATAAATATAAACATAATAAATAAAACATAATTTAAGTAAATAAAATAATAATTAAAACATAAATTAAAAAATATTAAAACAAAATACAAAAAGAAAAAACAAAAAGGGAAATACAAAATTAATTTAATATAAAAATATATTTTACTACTATAATTAAAACGAAAATTAAATAAAATTTATACAAAAATTTAATTATGATTAAAATCATATCTGTAAAATATTTTATTTATTATTTTTATGTTAAATTTATTCGGTAATGTCAAAAATTGTTTTACTCAGAAAATTACTTGTGTATAAAATGTAATTTTTTGTCGTTTTCGTAGAATTATTAATGAATGATTTCGAATTCATTTTTTTACAAATCAAATTCAACCAATGATGAATACTCATTTTTGTTCTTGTATATTTGCCATCATGTTCATCAATGTTGACACCAAAATCAAATTTTATGAACGAAATTTATTAGGTGATTGTGTAAATTCTTCGAAACTGTGAGAACTGTTACCCCTGTGAGAATTATTTAGTTATGCTTTTTTATATTAATTATACTATAAATTATAAATAATTCTAATTTATAATTTATTTAATGTTAATTGGAGTATAAAGATCTTCATAAAACCAATTAATCAGATTTTATAAAAGAGGTTTGGTTTGATTTGTAAAACCTTGAATTTGAAATAGAAAACCTTTTATTACGTTACGTTTTCCAATCACGATATCCTTTTTGACTATAAACAGAGATGTTGCCTGGCAAATTTTTTGTACATTCTTACAAAACCCGCAAAACATAATAAATAAATCCGTCCAAAATTTTAACTTTTGGACAATTTAAGACCAAAAATTACGATTGGATAATAAATTATTCTTTGTGTAATTATGGAAATGATTTTCTCATATATTATTTTATATATTATGTTACAAGGATATTTATCCTTTATTATTTATGGAATAAATTTACCTTATACAATTCTGTGAAACAATTTTCTGGATATGATTATTATGATTTATTCAATTGACTATGAACTAGTTCAACTGCAACAATTTCAATCTCAGTAATTTCAATAGCCTATAATAATTGTATATTGCAGAATAAACTTTTGTACATAATATAATTTTAAAATTGATGTATTCTAGATACAGGTGAAGAATATCTTAGCTTTTTCGAAAACGTGAATATCGACTGAATCTTCTTCTTCTTTCTCCTAGCTTGGGTCGACATTCCTGGTGCAAAGTTTCCAGGATCATCGATTTTCTGTATCAATTTCATGAATATTGTCTAAAGTCATGACTTTTCCCACTTTCCTCAGCCAATTTAGCTGTGGTCGTCCTCTTTTTCTAGGGTTCTCCGGAATATTCAAGCTCTTCTTTAACTTGAATGAGCCTCTTATATAATTGTTTTTTTATCTTGTCCAGTAGTGTGATCTGAGTATAAATATTAGTATGATCTTTTAGGACGCGGTTTAGGATGGCTGAATTAATCAGATTTAACGATCCGAATTTAATTGTAATCTAAACCAGAAAATGATCAGATGAAAAATTAAAGAAATATAATTTTTTCAAAAACTCAGTAAGTTAATCTATAATTACAATAAATACGAAATCATATCGTCTCGGACACAATTAGAATCAGTATTTGTTTGAGTAATAATTTCTAGGTTCTTTAGATTTGTAGCTAAAACTCAGATTGAGTCTCTGACTTCACTTAAAATATATATCATTCCTGAACTAAATAAGCATTTCATATTGAAATCCTTCCTCAATTGTAAGCTGGCAAAGGGCACTCTGTCTATCATCATAAATGTACTGATATTTGCTAAATATATTTCCAATAATTATTTAATTCTGAATTTGAATTTGTAATATTCAAAATTTTGCAGTCCTTTATTGTCAATTTTGTTCAAATTTTACAAATTTTAATTTTAAATTATATTTTTTTTTATGGTTTTTTATTAAAATTCTTTGTAAATTATACAAACATTTATAAAAAATACAAAAATCTCTTATATATATTCTATAAACAAATATTTATATACACAAAAAATATTTATACATAAAAATGAAAACTCATAATTAGAGTTTTCTGAAAAACTATATAAAAAAAAAAAAAAAAAATCGAAAAAAAAAAATTGATTAGCTAAAAATTTATATTTGAACAGAACACAAATTAAAATAAAAATGGATCAAAAATATTTCAATTCTGTTTTATTACTGGTCGATTAAATTTTACGTTTAATATTCGTAATTTAAAAAAAAAATATATAAATGTATATAAATTAGTCATACGTTAACTATATAATAAAAATAAAATAGCTGTTTAAAAAATGACAAAAACAAAAAAAAAATAGGAAGAGAAAAGTTAAATAAAAAAAATATAAATTAAAATTCATATAATAAATAAATAATTGTCAAAGGAAAAGAAAATGGAAAATTTGTGGTAACCAAAAACATACAAAAATAAAATAAAATATAAAAAAAAAACTAAATTGTTCATTAAATGATAAACTAAAAATAGCCAATTTAGAATAAATTATGAAAATTATTTAAATTATAAAGAATTTTTGTTTTATTTTTTAATATATAAATTATCATATTTTTAATATTTGTGGAGTATAATTAGGTTCAACAATGATATGTAATTAATAGCACCTATATGTCTACCGACGATTTGTAAATAAACATTATTTTGTTAAGTATTCCACATCTTTGAAGGCACCAATAATTTATACTTTATATAGGTCGAAATTATGATTAGCACCCACTGAAACTGGTAACCTAAATTTTATGGGCACAAACTAATACGTATACCAAAATTTATTGAAATTGGATAATAATTACATTCTTTTAGAACATTAAGTCAAATGTACTGCGAAAGTTAAACTTTTTATATGCTGAAGCTACCAATTCCAGTTCAGGAGCACTAACAAAATAACAAAATTAAGTTGTGTGTGAAATATCATTGAAATCTGGTAACAATTACTTAATGTGTATGGTGTAGCGTAGAGCATTGTACTAATGAAATATAATTGTAGATTATAATTTATACAAATATCAATTTAAAATAGTGATTTCCCAGACACCAACTACATAGGAAAACTATAATGTGTATAATAATATTACTCAATAGCTTCTAGCATATGTTAAATAATACTCAATATTTACGCTGAATTTAATTCATGCTGAAGTTATGCAGAAGTTTCTACATTGATTGCATATTCTAACGCTGATCAGACTATATCTATCTTTAAAATTTATTATTTGAAACAAATATTTTGCATACAAGAGGTTAAAAGGGCTGAAAGAGGGAGCCAACATTCAAGAAAAATTACATTACTAGTCACACTAGATGTAAAGAATGAGTTTAACTCTGCAAGATCGCTTGATATACTGGCAGATATATGTTTTTTTGAAATCTCTGTTTTGTATATTTTACATTCTGCTTTTGCATGTTTAATATCCGAAACGTTGACAAACACATCACAAATTACATTTGATATTCTTAATCAAAAATTTGCAATATTTTTGCATATTGGATTCTCAAATTCAATTAAATTACACCTGCATCATAATAATAGTAATGGGAATATGGAACCAAGAAAATTTTGATTGATTCAAATAATGAGTTATCTAGAAAAGTATATAACCGAGAAAATTTTCTGTTGTAGGTTCTATTTGTATAATGATAACATAAAGCAAATTATCTTCTTTCTAAAATCAATAATAATCGACAAACTTTAATTACCAACTGCAATTGTTATAAATAGCACCAACAAAAGATTCTTTATGACACTATTAAAAGTTAAATAAATTGTATAATTTATTTCCCATTCCACTACCATAAATAATACAAAAGAGTATTGCAAACCAGCTAGACATTAATTTATTTCTGGAACTTGTGCAATATTTAAACATATCGTATTTTATCAAGCACTATATTTTAATCCTCCTATTCTATGTTCAACGAAAATTATATATTATTTTTGATTGATGTGGTAAATGGCTTGAGGAATTCAATTGATAAAATTGTATAATGTTATATAGATTAATATACATTTATTGAGAACAAACGATTGAGACACACACCTTCTTAAATATTTCTAATCTGTAACTTGTAAGTTTATCATTTTCATTTAGAAAATTTTATCTTATTAGTAACATTATTTACATTGGAAATATTGGATTTTCCAGAATCAACAAAATTCAGTGATTTCATGAACCATTGATATAAATTAAAGAAAATTTGTTTGATTTTTTTATAATACAATAAAATAAGAAAAATTAAGTGACCACTTATACCAAACGTTCCTAGTGGCGAGGGTATGGTCTAAATCTAAATCATCTGTCATTTCCAGATAAAAAAAATCAAATTTAACTTATATTTGTCATTTTACAATTGGAAAATATATGCAATTATAATAATTTGGCGACGATCTGTCGTTTTTTCATTGGAGACCATAATCTCACCACTTATGAACGTATAATATAATTGGGTAGATGTAAATATTTTAAGAACGTTTCTTGAACTATTAAAATAATCCCAAAATATATTATTAATTATAATTATTATATATTTTCGAATATTTCAAATTAATATCTTAGTAAAATTATCAAAATAAATATAATTTTATTGTTTTATTTAAATTTATATTATTATATGGTTTGGTTAAAAAAAAACCACATCGTAAAATTAAAGATAAAAATCGATAATCCATGTTGGCCATTATATTCTTATAAACTAAATATATAATATAAAAACCATAAAAATAATGAAAGAAAATAAAAACATAAAATTTTATGTGCATTACGATAGCAAATTTCTTAAATTCTATATCGGTCAATATATAAATACGAGTATACATAATACTAATATAGAAGATAATACTTTAAATAGCCCAAATTGATAATATCATATAGTCATATACTTAATACCAAAGGATGGTTTTTTTTTATAAATTTGTATAAATTTCTTATCAATCTTTAAGATATTTCAATTCTTTAATTATTTTAGTATAAAATAAAACTTTTTAAAACAGCAAAATAATGTAAAATAAGAACAGATAATTTTTCAATAAATTGCTACAAACCCTGCAGCCCAAATCGAACCTTGACCAAGTCAAAGAATTTTCGTGACATTTTATTGTAATTTGGACTTATTAATAGATTCCTAGCCATATTTTCTTTATAGTGCAGACACATTTAATTTCAACAAGCTAATGGCTTTTAATAGTGCGACATTTGTTTGTCAGCAAATGTCTCAACCGTTAGCATTTTTCCTAGTCCATATTCCAAATTTTATTACTGGTATTAATATGGTATTAAAAGCTAAAGTCTACTTTGAGTGGCATCGATCGATGTATGGGTTTGGCGTTCAACCCGTGACCTAATGCTTCAGAGCATAGTATTGCACTCTGTTATCATGTAACAAATCTCAAATTTAAAATTATAGGATATTGAAAACCTATTTATATATATTTTTCATAACAATTAAGAAGCAGAGCCTAAAATGCAGCAGACATACGTTTATATCATCATAACCATCTTTCTAACTGAAATTCCTGATTAAATCGCAGCCATGAAACGCAAGAGTCAACAACGTATCCATCAAAGTATCGATAATTTTCAGTATACATTATTATCGTAGACAATGGACAAAATAGTATTCTTATTCATATCCTACTGAAACTATAGAGGTCGTAATATTATCCATAGTTAAGGTTAAAATGTTTAGTTATAGTGATAGTAAAGCTTCACAAAGCCAAAACCGATTTCATTTTATTTTTGCATATACATTTTATACAAATTAGCATAAGAAATTAATTCATTTTGACATAAAAAAGAAACTATTTTGTTAAGCTAAATGAAATTATTTAATATATACCTCTAAAAAATATAAATCTAATAATTTTTTTTTAAATTAACTTAAATTAAAAATGAACATAAATTTTATTTTCGGAAATTACATTCAAAGTTTTGAAATAATTGACAATACCTTAGCAGAAATCTGTTTCATAGAGTCCATAACAAATTTTACATTACATAAAGTTTAACCAAAATATTAATTAATTTCCGGTTTATAACTAAATTGATATAGAAAGTTAAAAAGAAAGGAATTTATTCTTGATTACACCAATCAATCTCTACATAATTAGTTTTGATTATTTACATAATAACTAAATTAACTTTAATTGTACAATTTATTATTATTACTCTTGACTTTGTGAGAATTATATAATAAATTAATTCGTATTTTATATACTTACTTTTATGAAATATATTAGTGAACTATAATAACTGAAGAAATAAATATGTAATAGTTTTAATACAGCATTTACTTAATTGGAATTTGAGAAATGACTAAAATAAATAAGTATAAACATGAAAAATTTGGTTTAACTAGACTATTTGTACGTACCAAAGTAAAAGGAAATATATTTATGATTTCTTAAATAATGTGAAGTTATCTTTAACCTCTAATTCCCTTTCGAAATTTGTGTAATTTACCTTAATGCATTTTCTGTATAGCTCTAAAAACTATTCAGTTGTTATAATTTTATTGATTTTAAAGATATTGTGAAGTTTCACTGTGCAACATAAATATGTTTGTGCAATTAAAACTGTGCAGTTTTATAAGAATCTTATTGATATTTCGAGAACAGTTAATGTTAAATCTTAACTGTTAAATTGTTACTGTTAGTGTTATACGAGTAACAGACGATATTAATGAGACCCACAATTAATTATTTATATCAAATTGTGCGTTTTGGATAGCATTTTCAAATTGAGTTTCACCACATTTTTTTTTATTATTATTAAAAAATCTTTAATTAATGTCACATTTAATTTAGTAAAATAGAAATTTAATTGCTTAACTTTTATAATGAGTATAATAAACCATTTGAAAAGGATTCAATAAAATTTAAATTCAAAACTTATATTTAAAAATTGTCGGTTTTGGTTTTCATTCTACTTACAATGAGTTTTTGAAATATTTAAAATATTTTCTTTAAACTCTAATCCGTTGTCCAAAGTTTGCCTCTACAGACGAAGAAGCAGATTTTGATTTATTACGAACATGTTACATTAGGTTATAATTGCGGTAGAGCTTCACTGGGTCAATAATGGTACCACTTTAATGGATAATTAATTGTAAGTTGTCATATAAGTTGTAATTGAGGATGTAATTGCAGTAAATTTTAGGAGTTTTCTAGTGCTGCAAAACAAGACGTCTTTAAGATTTTAGATAGTACGGTTCTCCTAGAATAATACCTCTATGTCTAAAGAGTGACTGACCGTGGCATAGGAGATGTTCCAGAGCTTCAGTTTGCTCTGAATTCTGAATTACTAGCGGTTTCCCCATTGATCACTTTTGGTAAGATCAAAACCTCGCGAATGCTTGCCGATGAAATAGTGCCCAGTGCAGATGCCTCATCCTGTTTTGCATTGCGACTACGGTAGGCTGATTAAGAATTTCGTTTTTCACTCGTTGTATATGCTCCAAATATAATTTTAGTTATTGTAAAAGTATCTTCCAGCTTTGATTACACTAGAGTTTTGTTTTTTGCTCTCCAATCTTTACTTTAGTATTTGCAATGGCGGTAGAACCTGATTACCATAAGTAAAAAATAATTGATTTTTACATAATTTGGATTAAAATTTATATAATTTAATATTTCTTTCTTTAAATAGAAATCCACAAAATTACTAAATATTTAAAAGTCGATTAATAAAATTAATTGAAATATATTTTCATACAAATTTAGATAAATTTATAATACCATAAAAAATTCACTTTTCTTCGACATAATAAAATTTTTCTCTAATTTATATATATATTTTTTTTTTGTAACTATTTTCCCAGTGAATTTTCTATTTCATTGTCTTATGTAAAGATTATTAAATGATTCACAATTTATAAAGTTCAATAAAATCTTTATTTACACGAGTATAAATTTATATATAAAAGTACTACAAAAAAGGAATAACAAAATTATTTATTGTATAAAAGTTCATATTTTGAAGTCATTACAAAATATTATTTTCACCATACAAGGCCGAAGAAAGGGAAACTCGTTCACATTTTTTTATTTTTCATTTCAATTTTTGTTCCGATCATGTAAAAATAAAAAAAATATTAAAGTTAAACTCATTCGCAAAACCCCTAAAAGAAAATTGTTTTCTTATAAGTATAGTAAAAATAATAAATTTATTGATACGATAAACTCTGAATTCCAGAGCATATTTTTTTCAGATTGGATGGTAATCATTAAGAAAACTGGTTCCAAATGAAATGAAACTTATAAAACAAGTTCAAAAAATTTTGTTATTAAAAGCAGAAAAATGAAGTAAAAAAATAAAAATAGAAGTTCAATTTCTGATATGAAGGCTATTAATTTGAACTGTAATGGTAAATTTTTATTATAGAGTGAAATACGAAGGAACTAGTTTTATTTTTTTTAATATATCTAATAGTGAATAGAAATCTTGGAAAAGGATTTCCAAATATCAAATAAATTTTTACAATTTATATTCATTTATAAATATTTCTGTTTTGGAGAAATTTTTATATATGATTTTTTAGTGGGAAACATCCGGAAATAATTTGAAATTAATTAAATTTTTTTAATAAAAATATATTTTTTAATAATATTTTAAACAACTTTTTATTTAATTTTGTAAATTCGAGACTGATATTTGCAGTACTGCTAAACTTACATTTACATTATAATAGCGTATCAAAATTTCGTTTATATTTACAAATTCAATACCCACATAGAGAAAACTCCAATTAGAAGATTCATAATTCACTATGGCGAAAACAGTCTTTTGTGGAAGAATTTATTCAATGGCACTACAGCCCAAATTGAATCTCCTGCAAGAAGAATTAATAAAAATTACAAATTCTATGCTGTGTATCGTTGCAGAATATTTATCAATGTTGCGAAGAAATTAAAACAATACTAATTATATTCCCGTCAATCTCCTTATGGCACTCACAGCAATGTTTGCCATTAATTTGAAATACTGGTGGATGTCGAGTTAGTAATCCTTCCATATCCTCAGATTTGCTAAGAAAATGTATTGTTACAAAATAATAAAAATTATCTATGCAGAATGTCTGTAGATTAGTTACGGTAACTGTTATACTAGTATAACAGTTACAGAAACTGTTATATATTAACTATTACACTTGTATACATTTGGTTTGTATTCTTGTATACAATTCATATTAATTTAAGTAATTTAGTGTCTTTACATGAAATACCAGATTGGTATGTCAATAATTTTATAAGTTTATATAAGTATAAAAAAATATTGTATCAGCAGCAGCATTACATGCGATTCTCTGACAACCATTACTATTATCCATCTCCTCTATATCGATATATAAGTTCTTTTACTTTGTAGAGCGTAACAGTTCAGTTTGAACTTTGGCATCTTCTAATATGGTTCGCCTCACCAATCAAATGGGTTTAAGCGTTTAAGGTAACTTGCTTCCAGTTTCTGATATTTACAATTTGATTTAAATGTTACGTTGTCTTCCACATGAAATGTTAACCTTTCATTTGAAATGTTCACGTTGTATTTCCACCTAATTCGCAGTTTTACTACATGTTTTCTTCCACTGGTTGATTCTCGCTTATCATTTCGCGACGATATGTGTAGGTAATTTAATTGGTGGAATTATTAGTTTTTTTTACAATAATATATTTTAACATAAAATATGTCATATTAATAAATTATGTATTAATTAGAAATATCTGCAATACCTACTCATTTTCCAATTGAATATCGTAATGTATAAATAATTTTCTTTACGTAGTTATATACAATTCCATTAAAAAATTCAAATTATCACTTTCTATATACAAAGTTTTCGTTATGATCTTTTCAAATAGCGCAGTTAAATTAATTTAAAATTTTTTATTTAATTTTCGTTCAAGAAAATGCTTTTATTTCACTTTCATATACCGTGGAGGCTACATTTAAATTGTATTCAATTTTTGTAATTTTTATTTACATGCTTTAATTTCTACAACAACAAAAAAAAACTTGGTGTAATCACAAACAATTTTTACTCTGTCATTTGGGCGTTGTAGTACCGCCGCCAGAGATTAAATTTTAAATTTATTTTTTTTTTTCATTTCCGAAGTTGTTAAACTTGTTATAATACAAAATAATCAAATCAATATCATCACTTTTCCTTTTTAAACTTTACCGTGTGTTATTAACATTGCCGAATAACAAAATGTATAATTACAACAAAATCAACACCAAAAATATTTACAAGTAAAACTAAGCACAGAAAGGGAATCCATTCAAAATAGTAAAGTGATAAAATTGAAAATTATATGCATATTAAAATTTAACAATAATTCAAAAAAATAAATTTTTGAACTATATTTCAAGCATTATTCAGCATAAATTATAAATTATTTATTAACACCTAAAAAAACAACAATAAAAATTATGTGAATAATTCACAATGGTTTTGTTAATTAAATTTTTTGAAAAGATAACTATAATAACAAATGATTTTTAATTGTTAAATTTTTATAATACTTTTCTGTTGAGCAACATAATTTTTGAAGAGTGAAAGCCCTTTATCTGAAAGATACAATCAGGTGTGTGCAGATTCATAATAATAACAACAATTTATTTATATTATTATTGTTATGTTTTATGTTGCTGCTGCAATAATTTAATGCACGATCAGCTGTGGTCGCTTGTGGTGTGTGCGGTTTTGTAAATATTGTATATTAAAATGAATAAAATCAAACCGCACTTCAAAGTGCGATCGCGTATATGTTTCATGTCACTTTTTTATGCTTTTATGTAAGTCATCATTTTTGTATCTGATCTGTGGTGCTCGATTTTTATAAGGCTTCATATAAGATTAACGGATTATGTTTGTTGTTTTCGGAATTGTTGTTAATGATCGGTTTTATTTTACGCTGGAGAAAGTACTTATAATGTATATCAATATTAAATTTTTCGGTCAGTTTACGTTCAGCATTCAGTTCATGATTATCTTGTGCTAGTTTTTTATGTGTGAATTGTTTTTTTTTTTTTTGGTTTGTCGAAAATATTAATACCAAATTGAGTGATTAAAGTAATAAAAAGGATAATTATAAGATTTTTGTGAAAGGACATTTTAAAAGTGAAAATTTACATTTAAAAAATATTTTAGCATAATGGATAAAAATGGCATTTAGTATTTGATTATTATTGAATTTTAAGAGGTAAAAATTAGGAATTATTTTAATATTATTTGGAACAGTTTATTTGAAATTTAATTATAAATAGTGTAAATTAAATTATCCTTTAGATTAGATAGAGGAATATTTATTAAAGTGAATTTATTTAAAAATTGTTCTGCAATGACTGGAATTACTTAGGCTTTTTAATTAGTTTTCGTTTTTAAAATTAACTTGAATTTACAAGAACTAAATCGCTGGGAAATCATATTTATTTTAAAAATTATATTTTATTGGGATATAAAAATTGAAATAAATTAATTGGATTAATGTGTAATAGATCGTAAAAATGGCCCAAGTCAATATTAATTTCATTTTAATATTTGATGTTGTTTAAATGAAATTTGAATTTTGTATAATATAGATCAAATTTTTGGTTTTGGTGTGAAATTGGATGAGATTATAAACTTTTATTATTAATTACATATATGATTCTACTACTTTGAGGACATTCAATGGCTTTGTATATGTAATGAATAAATTCTATTGAGTTTTGGCTTTACCAAAGATTTTGTTATAAATTTTATTTTATTTTACCAATTAACTACCAATATTGTTCAAATAAAATATAAAAGATTTTTACAACAAGAAAATTAATTAGTGACCAGATAAATGTAACCAATTATTTATGTGAATTATTAATTATATCCGAATCTAAAGGATTAACTATAATATAATTAACTTGATTTACCTTAAACCTTTGACTGATAATAATAAATTATGGCTTTAATTTCCCAATATTTAATTTTTGAAAAAAAAAAATAACTATTCAAAATTAATCCTTGAGTATTAACAGGCCCTTTTTACATGGACACACTTTGAATAGACCTCAATCTCATCAAAAGCGATAAACTACTGAAAAGTGATAAATTTATCATATATAAGTGAACATAATTATGTTGAATTATAATGTAAAAAGTATTAAAGAAATCTGACTTGACTTGATGGAATTGTGTTGTCATTACTGTGATTAAATTAAAATTTTGATATTATTTCAAATTCTGGCCTACAGCAGTAAAATAAACTCAATAATTGATATAAATTCAATACTGAATTAGAATTTTATAAATTAATTCAATTCGAAATTAAATAGTTTATATAAATTATTGATTTTATTTGATTTCATAATTCAATTAAATAGAAGTTATTGACAAATTGGATAAAATCATATTGAAATGTCTACAGAAACTTTTATACTTTATTTTTGTTTTGTTGATTTTTTTATTTTTGAAAAATTGTCTTTCAAAAATCCCTTTTAATATTAACTTCGCGAACTTAGATTCTTAACGCATTTTACTACGGATGACGACGTACAGACTATAAAACTTTTCATTCCGTTTTATACATTGAAATTATTATTTATACATAATTTTTTTTTTTTTAACTTTGCTATTACTGACAGTTTATTTTATTATTAAATTTACAAAAAAAAAAAAAAATTAATAAAATGAAATTGACATTTATTATGTTGATCTTACAATAATAACAAAGCAAAAAACATAACAAATAATTCGACCGGAATTTATGTTAAAAACTTTTTTTTTTTCAAAAACTTTTATTTATGTAACTGCTAAGATATAATTTTATGTAATTTAAAGCAAACGACAAACTTTATTTTTTCCAACCCATAAAAGAAAATTATATTTATAAAAAAAAAAAAAAAAAAAAATATTTAAATTTAGATTTTTTTTCAAATAAGATAAAATTTATGATATGAAAAATAAATTTAAAACTATAAAAACAAACTTTTTTTTCAACGCGTTTTCCAAAATTTTCACAATCAATTTTATAAACTGTAAAAATTCGCAACATAGATCAATGAACATGAACAGATGAAAACAAAACATACGAAAACATGACGAAACTAACAAAAAAAAAGGATAATTTATTTATTCTACATAAATTCAAATATATTTCCAGATAAAATAAGTAGTTTTTAAAATTAAATTAAATAAACATTTAAAATATGAATTGCTTGTTAAAAAATATTTCAGTTGAGTCGTAGTATCTCTAGCATAATAATTGAGTTTTCCCAGCATTAAACATATTTTAATAGCAATTGCGTTTGCTGCGCCCTGCTGCAACCCCATACATATTTTGCTTGAAATACCAACTTTTCATTTAATTGAACTATCAATATGCTTCATGTTCATTTTTTTATACATCGTGTGTAGTCAACCTTGAGTGACTATGTACTTAACCTCCTTAGCCATCTATATTATTCTGGCAGAAGTTTAAAAAGTCATTATGAACTTGTCGGATTTTATGGAAAAAAGACTATGTTTTGAAAAACCCTAGAAGGTAATAATTACGGACCGCAGTACATGAAGGTCCAGTGACCCATACTATATAGGGGATCAATGATTTGGATGGATCTATAACAAACAATGGGATTGAAGCGAGTGTTTACAGACCTGTATTTCGTCTTTCCATATCCCTAGGAAAATCGTCAACGGTTTTCCAAGCGGAAACACATATGATACAGCTTTGCGGTAAAGAATGTATTAATAAACACATTCCAATATGACTGTTATGTGGGACAGCTAAGCAGCTCACAAAACTGCTCACTCCTTTGAACCAAACAAAGAACAGAATCACTCTGATAAACTATCAAGGTCTGAACGCCTATTCATCGGACCCAAACCCTTCTGCAGTATTTCCCAACGCCACATAATGTAGGAAATAAGGGAATTGGAAAGGTATACGTCGAGGAAAAAAGGGCTCAAGAAGTTCTCACACTTATTAAACAAAATAGGAAAGTCTGGTAATAGTGAATATAACTTTGGTTCTGGTGATGAAGAAACTACGGAAGAAATTCGAGAACTAATAGATTAATACGTACTTGTATCTTAACGACTCCTCAATTTTCTAATCTAATCCTTTCCGGAACTCTGAGCTAGACAAAACGCAAACATATAAAAAACATTTCTCACAGTTCTTTATATTATTTTATTTTTGCTCTCAGGTTAGAGTTTAGAGTACTAACTATTTCGTGCATTTATCTTATCTAGCTCTGTGTAATGATATAATTATCAGACCTATTAAAATTTATTAAAAGCAATCTGCATTTTTGAGCTGTCAATTTAAAATTACAAGTATATTAAAAGTTAAAAGTAATTTATTTAATTTATTTGGAATCTGCTTTATTATATTTTTTGTAGAGCTGACAAATTCTTTCCAATTTTGTAATCTGAAATTTTAAAGAAACGTCACTATTACATCAACTATATTATATTAAACTATTATAATTATGACTAAAACAATTATGTTTTTTCAAGCTAATTATAAATTTATGTCTAATTATTATTAGATATAATAATAATAACACTATAATTCACAATTAAGTATTGTAGAATCCAGAACAATATTCAAATGCAAGGTAAACCAATTTTGTGGTACATGTAAAATTCACCATTTCAAAAACTTCTCGTGTTAAAGCCCAAATATGTTGAATATGCAAATGGAAAAATAATTTCTTAACTATTCACATACTTGATTTAAAGGCAACATGGCAAAATTTTAGTAGATTTTATAAAGTTTTTGAAATTTTGTTGTGGGTACTATCAAAATTTCTTACTTTAGTATTTTACGAAGATTACACTATCGTGTGGTGTTCTTGTTCTTAGTGCAGCTTGAATTATCAGTTACCAACATTTGTTTGTAATGAAAACGATTTTGACGTTTTTTCATTATATGTTACTTAAATATTTATAATTTATATTAAATTTAAAATTAATTAATTTATAAGAAAATAACTATCATTTTTTTTTACAGACCTGAAATGTTACCAAAGTTATTAATAATAATAGCTTTTATTGGTGTAAACAAAATCACAGTCACAGCTCAACAACAAGATAATACCATTAAAAATGTTAACAATGATTCAGTAATTGAAGAAGTGAGAAATATTTCTCAATAATAATACTAAAAATAATAATTTTTATCGCTTAAATATATACAATTATTTTTAAATTTAATAAATGATATTCTAAAGATTTATTTATTATAGAATCCTCTCACGTTTAGGTATGACTATAGAATTACAGGTAAAAATAATTCGTATGACGAACGTTCTGAATATGGTAATGAAAATGAATCTAAAGGAAATTATTTTGTACAATTACCAGAAGGTAATACAAAATACGAAGTACATTATACAGCAAATAATTGGGGATTTCATCCAGTTGTAAGGTAAATTTAAACATTTTATTTATTTTATTATTATTTAAATTATAAATATCAAGTGAAGTGTCTATGACACGATTCGTTAAGTCATTTAAATTGATTTATAAATTCTTTTTTGAAAAAAATATTGTATATTTATTTGTTGCTCAGAAAATAAATAGTTTTAACTACAAAAATTGATAATTTTCTAGTAGTGTTTTTATAGTTTTTAGATATTAATGTATGTTTTTTCCATGAAAAGCTTTAGATTTTCCAATAAAAATGAATAAAGACACGTTTTCTAAGAACGAGAAACTTTCTAAAAGATCTCATTTAAAAGACAAATCTATTTTACATTACGTATTACTGGTACCTCTTGATGTAAAGGTTGTTAATTGCAAAAATGGAAACGAAAATAATTTTAAGGAAGGTCCACAGGTTACATAAAATTTATGAAACCAACTTTGGTCAATTATTTAAGCTAAAGTTATTCGTTATTAATTACACAACAACTATTTAAAGCTTTCTTAATTGATTCACTTAAGAAATGGATTCACATTATTGAATCGTTGGGCAACTCTTCAAAGTGATTCTAAAACTCCATTACACCTAACCTAATATCCTAAAAGTTTTCTTATTTAGACATAATTTTATTGAATTATTTTTCGGAACTTTTTTAGTTTTTATCATTCATAGCTTAGTAATAAACGTGCCAGTTCACGTATACCTAGACTAAATATTGTTCAATTTCCCGATCATATTTTCTTTAAATAAGAAGAATTTCTTTATGTAAATTTTTTTGGTTATTATTAGAAATAAAAATGAGCTGATAACGATATTTTCAATTTTAACAAACTCTAAAGTAATTGCACACTTTAAACGGTCAAGTTTAGTTCTGCTGTCCTAGTCTAAACTCCTACTAAACAAATACGTTTCCTTGTTCTTACAAATCTCCATTTTTCTGATCTTAAAAGATTTACTTATTTTTTCTGAGCAAATAATTATTATAATTTTTTCCATTTTTACATATTTATTAAATTTCAATTTTTTTACAATATTTTTCTTTTTCTTAGACTTTCATCAAAAAATAATCACAGTGAAGTCACAAGTCATTTTATACAAAATAAAAATACTCTAGAATCATTGAATCTGAATAAAAATAATAATAATAAGAATAAAAGTGATGAGATTTACAATAAACAAAATACATTACCTATCAAACAAAATTATATACAATATGATGAATCATTAGCATCAGTAGATGATGAAAATCCTGAAGACAAGGATACAAGTATTTCATTGAATAAGATTATATCGAATATGTTTTCAAAAGGTATTGTTAATTTTTTATCAACAAAATCAATTGCGACACCAATAAATTCTGATGATGATGATGAAATACCATCTGAATCACTTGACGATATTATTGATAATAGAAAAATAATAAATTCTGCGGAAAATTTCATAAATTTGAATAATATATTAAATATTTCTACTGTTAACAATAATTTAACAACAATTACAGACAAATCAATTATTATTGATAATAATAATTTTCAAGATACAAAATTTGTAACGAATAATAAAAATATAGAATTACCATTTATTATATCACCATTACCAATAGAATCAATTAAATTACCAATAAATAATTCATCATCATCAATAATTGAAAAATCGGAAAAACTGATTAAAAATGATAGTAATGAAAATTTTGTTTCAGATGATGATGTATTCGAAATAAATGATGCAGCAGAAGAATATGAAAATATTAATAAAAAAGACACAATTTATGTGGAGGAACCATCAACAGTAATTAATAATCTAAAATGGATTAAAGATCGAATAATTTCAATTGTTTATCCACAAAATGATACAAATTCATTTGATTTACCAATAATAGTTGATGATGAAAATTTCAATAATGTTAGTGATAAATCGAATTATCATGAAGATAATTTAATTGCTGAAGAATCACAAAAAAGTCATATTGGTAGATATTTATTACCCCAAATACAATCATCAAAACGACAATTAGTTAAAATTATACCATCACGTGAACAATTTATAAATATACAAAAACCAAAAATTGAAAAACAATTTAATGTACAAATTCTACAAGAAACTATTAAACAAATGCCATTATCATTATCATCATCTTCAAAATATATAAATGGTAAGAAAATATTTACACCAACTACAAATCATCATGAATTGGATTTAGATCATGAAGATGCTGAAAAGAATTTTTCAATTGAGGACAATAAATATACAACAACCGAGGCTCAGTCTAGAAAGTTTCTAAAACATTTTAATTTAAAATTATCACCAAGTGGTATAATTAATAGTAGAATTTATACAACAACAAAACCTACTACAATATCAGTACATCCAATAAAACCAACAATATCAATATTAAGATATAGTGTTACACCACCGACTCCAACAAAAATTAATGGTAATTTAAAAATAACCACATCAATATCAAAAAATTTATTACAACCACCACAAACAGCAAATAATGGAAATTCTTATGGTAATAAAAATATTGTGAATTTTGATACAACATCACCAATTCCATTAAAAAAGAATCGTGGTAAAACATTTGTTGAAATCCAGAAATCAATAAACGTACACAATTTACTTATTAAAGAAGATAAAAATGGTAAATTTGTCGAACAGCATGAAGAATATTTGAAACCATATCAGAAGAGATTTTTTAAAGATTTAAAAGAATTACAATCAAATGAATATTTCCAACCAACACCAAAAATTATCAATAATTATTTACATCAGTCTACCGTAACACCAGTAACGTTACAAAAAACTTTTACAATACCATTTTCAGAAAACAATCATTATTTTAATATCAATACGAAATCATCAACTGAGAATATATTTCAATCATCAGTTGAAAAAATTGTTGAAATACCATCAATAGAAAAATTTGTGCCTGGTGTGGAAAAAAAAGTATCAGTACCAGCACATCCAGTTGAAAAATTTATTGATCGACCAATTCATGTCACAAATTATATTAATAAAACATATCCTGTTGAAACATCAGTTACTGAAAAACTTGTATCATATCCAGTTGAACAAATTGTTGAAAATATTGTAAATGTACCATACTCTGTTGAGAGACCATATCCAAGAACTGTTGAAAAACCAATATCCATAAAAAATGTTAATCATCCTTTACCATATCCAGTCCAAAAATATTTTAATCATCCTGTACCATATCCAGATGAAATTAAACAATATATATCACAACCATATCGAGTTGAAGAAAATGTTGAAAAAAATACTGATCATCCTGTAAAAGATGAAAAAATTATTGAACAATCAGTAACCGAGAAAATTGTTGACAAATTTATTGATTTTAATATAACCGTAGAGAAAAATACTGATCGTCCTGTCGAATTTGAGAAAATTGTTGAAAAAATTACAGATAATCCAGTACCGATATCATATCCAGTACATGCACCAATTCATATACCTTATCAACATATTCCATTACAATTTTCTGGAACCAATTTCAATCGTAATAATCATCAGTATTTTCAACAGAATAAATTAAAATCAAATTTGCAATTATTTACAGATATACAATTTCCATATTTCGGTAGTAATTCTGGTAATACTGTTGATTTATCAAAAGAATTATTTACATTAGTTCAACCAACACCGCCACACATTAATGCTGTTAATTTTTATAATCGACCAACACAACATCAATATTTAACATCTACATTTCATGGACAATCAATAAATCGACCATTTTATAAATATCCAGATAGATATTATACTGATCATCATGTTTCACTGCCATCAACATTATCATTACCATTATCATCATCAGTTGCAGGTGCTTTATCATCTGAATCACAATCTATACCAATAAAGTATGCACAAAATTTTGACTATAAAACAATTTATCCAATTCAAAATAATGATTATTTTGGACCAGTACCACTTCAAAATGATTATTCACAATGGCAAAAATATTATAGTAGTTTGGATGGTGGTGATACGATTGTCAGTAGTAGTGTATTACATAAAAGAAGTTCGGATTTTGGACGAAATTTGAGAGTAGAATATGGTTTTAAGCCACCACTTATACCATCAATTGAAACTGATGAACAAGGAGTACCAATTGAGAAAAAAGATTAAAATATAATTTATTTAACATTTTATGACAAATTGAAAAGTTATAAAATAAGGAAAAATAATGTGCCAAATTTGTATTTTTTTATTATTATTATTATATTTATAATAATTGTTGGTTATTTTTAATATTATTCTTTTAATAATTATTATTATATTATGTATTACTGTTTAAAAGTATTAAATTGAAATATTTAAATTAATAAAATAACAATTTTAAAATTGTTGAAATGCTTTCAATTACGAGGAGCTACGGAATAACTATGAAATGTTGTAATGGAATCAAAATATTATGAAATTAAAATTACTCAAATAAATTTGTATTTTTATATAGAAATTGTTATCAAATTTAGCAGACTGGTTTGTTTCGTGATTCAGTAATTATATTCGCAAAATTTTGTATTGATAAATTTATGGAATCCATATCAAAGATTCCTAATTATATGTAATATATTCAAGATGTCATAGAAAACTGAAATATTATACATACTTAAAATTTCGTGTGTTTCAACAAACCCTTAGTTTTAGGCTATACAATTAAACTAGTAGTTTATTTTGCTGTGGTTTTATAATCAAATGGATCATTCGCAGATTCAGAGTATATTTTTTTGTATTTTTTCCCCTTTAGGTCCTTCATCTCAGTCAATTCAATGCTGTTGTTACAGTGGATGAGCTAGATTTTTTGTTCCTTCGGGATTTCACTCTAAAACCATTTTTGTACTGCACTCCATTTATTTCTGATGATATATCGGATCAATAGCCATTTTCGTCTTTTAATGTATTTCTGACTTTACTTTTGGTTCGTGTCACTTACGATTTCCATTTACTACTAATTAATTAGCTAGTTTTGATCAGTGAATTTGTATTTTTAGCAAAAATAATTACTTTTATAAGAAATATGTAAAATGATACTTTATAAATTGCGAAATTGTGTGTAAAACATTGTGGCATGATAAGAGCTATTTACTTTGGTTAAAGAAAGAATCATTGGGACAAAAAACATATATAAGTTTTGTACAAAATAATGACTTTTTCATTCTCAGAAATAATTTTATCCATATAGAAATAAGTTATTTTATTTCAATTTGTATTAGTTATGATCCTTTTGTACATTATACAAGAATTTGTTTTCGTTATTCCAACCAAAACTGAATTCCAAACCCTGTTTTATATACAAATCAAAGTTGTTTGGTATTCCAGAAAACAATTCAATTTTATAAAACTTTACTATAATTAAAATAGTAAATATTTTCTATATAAATTAATTTTATATTAATTTCATTACCTTGCTTTGTAAATTATAATTATATAGTGTAATTTCTAATTAACATCTAATTTATATATTAAAATCGAAACTGGAAAATCTTCCGATATAATAGAAATATTTCCAACTATATAAAGAAAAAAATTAATTTATCTACAACTTCTGTAAAAGAAAACCTAACAAATATATTCCATAATATATAAATGTATAAAACTATTAACCACGCATATTTTTATATACGAATATCCTTAATAAAGTATGTTATTAACAAACTACTAAACGACATGGCAATGAATTTGTTCCTCATTAAAGAAAATATAATAAAATAAAAGAAAACTGTATAACAAAACCTGGAAAAAAAAGAAAGAAAAATCCTTAATAGATAAAAGAAAAATTTGTTGACAAGACTTTTCTACGGCAAGTAAATAGGCGGATATGATGACAACATACTGGGGTATAACGTATACAGGACTATAATAAACGATGAGAAATCTGTAATAATATATTAACCATTATTATATTATTAGATGTGTATGTGTATATCATTGTGCGTTTAAACATAGAAAACGCCTTTTATTGGTTTATCCTTTTATTATACAATATTTTACACAAGCATTTATGTTTTTCACATTACATAATATATTTATCTACTTAGTACAGTAGGGGTCAGATAAATGGTACCACTTCTGATTGCAATTTTTTCACTATATACTTCCTACATAACAACATAACTAATGATTATTACAAAATTAATAATTATATGGCAAATTGAACCTATTTAGATTTATATGACCTAGTATTTTTATAATCTTTAAGATTTTTGTGAAGATATTTGGGCAGGTGCATCGCAAACCTGTCTCCAATATTTATAGAGTTCAACTGCTAACCTCTAACCATCAAAATTATAAATATCAAACGGCTTCAAATCTTACTCTAATAGTTACTCTTAGTGCACGAACAGAGTGGCCCTATGAGCGGTGCTGGAAGCTGTGCTGTAGTGTTGTTGTTATTGCTTTTTATATAAAAAATACACTACAGCACAGCTTCCAGCACCGCTTATAGCGTCGCTCTGTACGTGCACTTAGTGTGTTCTACAGATATTTGGTAGGAAACTGCTTCGAGGAAATGAATAGGGGATTTTTCCAAAAAAAACATTTTTTTTAAAACATTTTTATGCTTCTAAGATTTGCCTGTCTGCACACTTCTAAACACCTTCATTACAACTACCGACAGTTAATAGTCACAGACACAGGGGGAGTGTCAACAGTTTGACATTTCCCCAATTCTATGTCTCTTTTTCATTTTAAAAACTTTATTGTTATTGTTAGTTAATAATTATAAGACATTTCCATAATAATTAAAATATAAATTCTTTGTGTACTGACCATTTTTTTTTTTTGCCACTACGGTATATTTATAAAGTACACTTAGGAGCAAAAACTACAACATCCTGGTGAATGGTCAACACTCTTGGAAAGTTAAAGAGTCAGAAATAGAAAAAAAAATTGTGAAAAAAAGAATTATACATTTTGGACGTGATGATGTGCTAAAAATTATATCTTTATATTCTCACTTATAAATTCTATCTAGATCTGTTTTGAACGATACGAGAGGTTTGCTCTATACTTATATTCTTCTTTTTTTTCTATATATAGCTTTATATTATATATAAAAAATTTCGTGATGTAATTTTGTTTTCATTTAAAGCACTGCATCTTCAGCAAAATCATATTTGTGCGTATGATTGTGTGTTAATTTATGTTTGTTTTGTTACATATACAAATATATATGTACATATAAAATATATATATAATAATATAAAGGTAGATATATCTTCCTTTTCGTAGTTAACACAATAAAAACTGAAAGATTTATATGACAGGCCATAAATTACATACAATTTTATCCTTTTTAGGTCCCTTTATCTTCATATAATGCTTTTATTTTTCTCAGTTTAAAAAATTTTCTGAAATGATATTTAAGGATATATGTATAAGGATAAAATTTACTACTACAAAATAATATTTTGTGAAATTAATTTTTACTATATATTTAGTAAAAAGTTCTACAAAATTTTTGTTTTAAAGTTTTATATTTTATTTATTTATATTTTTGCCTGCTTCACTTTAAGTTTTTGATAATTATTTTTGAGTGATGTTATAATTCTGGTGACAAGAACTTTAGAAGAAAAACTTTTTTTTTTTAATTCAATTATAATTAAATTTTATTTGGAATTAAATAATTCAAATAATTTTTTTTTTTTTGTTTTTTTATGAATTAAGAAAATAAAATAATTATTTTGTAAAAAAATTGAATGAGAAGATAAGTACAAGGATATTCGTAGTCCTTAATTTGGAAATTTGATTTCATAAATGTAAATTATTATTAGGCGATTTTAAATATAGTTTTTAAAGTAAAATATCAAACTCTACTTTATTTTGATTATACAATAATATTAAAATATAATCCAGCAAAGGAAGAAAACCAGGGATAGACAAAACCATGCGAACTATTAACATTTTCAGGAACCAAAACCAAAATCAAAAAATTGTTTTTTATTTTTTGCGAAATCAAAACATCGAACCATAGAAATAATGTAAGTTAATTAAAATCTTACAAAAAGTTAAAAAATCAACTTCAAGAATACAAAAACGTCTAAATAAATTTCTAGAAGTTGTCGTAGTGATAGTGTGCTATGTTTGGTGATGTAACAAATTACTTCCATTAGAAAAATTGTCAAGAAATTCAGACTAAAACAATTAGTAAACGTGGACAACATTTTTATGGTTGAATAATTATGGGAATAACTTCAACGTTTTTTACAAAACAATTGTCACAAAGTGATACATAATTAAACTCTACTATAATTTATTGTTTTTTTTTTTATTTATATGAAGATTATAATTAAGACAGAAATTCAGAAAATGTCAAAAACACATTTTCTTCTGAATTTCTATCTTAATTATACTATAGAGATAATAGGAAATAATTATGACATTGTTTAAATATGGTAAATTATATTGTAATTGTTGTTCTATTTTATAAATAAACAATTTGGTGAAAATATCGTTTAAACAAAACTAACAAGATCGAACCAAAACTTGAATCAAGAATTCAAGAAACAATACCAAAACAAGAAATGAAAACAAAAATCATTTTAAAGAAACATCGCAAACCAAAACAATAGAATTCATTTTTTTTTTTTTTTTGAAAAACCAAAACAATTTTCCCCTTGGTTTCTGTATCCTGAATCCAGCTGAATTAAAAGTATCATTTTAACAAATTTAGCTTTGCAGACCGAGAAGTTAGACCGACCAGATACAAAAACAAAATGGCTACTGTTTTGTTTTTGGTTTGCGATGTTAGAATTTTCAAGATATAATTTAAAATTTAAAATATGTAGTACCTACAAAACCTTTACCTATCATCCCGCATAAAATTAAATGGTTACAATTAAAATTATTTAAAATTTCTTATATTATTTCTATTTTCAACCGAAAAAATGTGTGTTTTCTCACAATAAAGCATATTTTGCAGGTTTACTATATTATTTTTCCAATATCTCTTAACATTATTAATCAAGTTGTCACTACCGTAATCCAAATATCTTTAGAATATTTTTAAATTTTATGTATCTAAATTAAATTAGTATGGGATGTTACCGAGTATTAAATTGGCGTATAAAACCAAAAAATATGTTTAATGACATTATATTATATTAGATTTACATTTGATATATTCCACATTTTCTTGCTAAAGAAAAGGATTTCCATCGCAGTGGAATTGGCAGAAATTTTCATATATATTTTATATGAAAATATTAATAAATTTCCATATTTCAAATTAAATTTTCACGTTTCCTTAATAAATGAATAACATAAAAATCACTATAAAAATCATTTAATATAACCAAAGCCATAAAATGGCTTCGATATAACATAACTATATCAACATTAATTATTTGATCATATTACAAAAATTATATTATTATATATAAAAAACAATTTCACTTTCAATAAAACCATATTTTTTAAGGTATTGTTCAGAGAAAGGAAAAGGAATACATTGAACTCTTAAGCTTAGTATCGAGTTCGCTGTTAAGTGAAATTTTCATTCAAATTTAAAATTTTGAAATTAAACTTAGTAACTCAAGTGAAATGAAATTTTTAATATAAATTTAACGTCGTTCGTAAAATCAGAATTTAGCTAATAATTTCGTACAGGTAGTACGCAGCTCGCATTAAAAATTCATGTTTTTTTCAATCAACAAGATGGCGAGGAAAATTCTTCCAATTATTTTTCACCGTAAATAATATTCTGAATAATTATTTAACGATGAAATTTAGACATTTTTTATTTTGTTTATTTTTACAGAAACGTTAGTCTAATTTTATAAATAGCATATAATTACAGTGCACATTAAAAATTAATGTTAAATTAATTTGTCTAATTTCTTTATAAAAAATTTTTCACATTTATTTTCACAACTATGTAACCAGAGAATTTGTAGAGCTTTGGAGATTATAACAATTATTTATACAAAGATCGAAATTACATAATTGTCAAATTTATCTACACTTTTGAACGATTATTTCACCGAAGAGTTTTGAGAGATTTGGAGATGACATGTCAAAATTCCATTTCACTTTAACTCGATACTTAGCTTTAAATATTAATTTACCATTTATCTTGAATAAAATCAAGTTTTTTAGCGAAAAATCAAATCAAAATAACTTTAATTATAAAAATTACAAAATATTCTGCCTTTTTTTATAACGAATACTATGGCGATAACAACTCTTCCAGTTGATAACTCAAAATCGCATATTAAATTTATCATCCAGAGGTTCAATAGCTTTTGTTCGGATATTTCATAGTAATTTTTTATTTGTCAAATGAAAGGTAAATAAAATATTTATAAAACTTAATAGGAAATTTATAATAATAAAAACTTACCTGACATTGAATAAAATTTTAAGGTAAATCTTGGAAAAACTCATTATTTGTTGACTAAAATGAGATGAGTGTGAAAGTGGTCAAACCAGTTTGAAATTTATTTAAAGAAAAAAAAATATTTCAAGTTTTTTTTTTTTGGTTCGCATTATTAGTATTATTATTAAAAAAAGAAAGGAAATGCAGAGGATAAACACTCCTTTTAAGAGTGGTCATTAAACTCAATATTCAATTATTATTAATTTTTTAATTGAGTATTATACAGTTTTTCTGTTATACTAATTACTTAACTCAAAAGATCGTTAAAACACACCTTTAAAAAATAAGGTTTTTAAATGCAGAAATTTGCTAATTGACTAACTAACTCCCACGTTATTATAAGCTAATATAAATAATAAAAATTAGCTAAACGAATTTACAAAAATGTAAAATATATTATTAAACTTTGTCTTAGTTTGTCAGTAAGTAAATAAAATCTGTCAGTAACTTAAATATTTAAACAAAATCGAATACGCATGAACACGAAACGTCGGAACACATACATATGTGGCTGCATGGTGTCGATATCTAGATGACTTCGAAAGATATGTTGTAGCTCCTTCGGAAACGTGGCAGATGTCACTAAAGCAGCTGTACTGTATCATAAACAGTATGGGCTTGATCTCTGATGAATAATTAGAAGCAATATTACAATAATTATTGATTAGGACTATCTGTCTGTAATCATCCTTACTGTAAACTTAAACGTAGTCAGTCGGTAATGTCGGTATTTAGTATAAATTCATAATAATGTAGTATTTAAATTAGGGATGAGAAGTAATCGAATAAAAATTCGAATAAAAAAAGGTTTAAAGGTTAAAAAGTTTTAAAGATTATGATTATTGATACTACTACCAACTTTTATTCATTAAATTGCTCCAAGGATGTGAATTCTTTTAGAGGTTATTTCTTGGATTAATTTTAAAAACTAACTTATATAGATGGTAGTTCTATTTGAAACACCCACTAAGTACAGTGTGTTTCAAAAATTTACTCAGAAAAACAAATATTAAATCATTTTGTCTATTATAGGGGCTTTTAGTATATATTCACTTTAATTATTTTGCAAATAGATTATTACATTAGCCGAAAGCTATTATATATTTGCAATATATAGATAAATATTAATATATATTTATTTATTAATTTATTTTCAATATATTATTATTTATTTACTTAAATAAAAATCAATATTAATTCATATTATTATAAATATATTATTTAAACGAAATATAAATTCAATTGTTTATTTTTTTTATACGTATTTGTTTACCTAACCGATTTACGTTTTAAAATTTAAATTATAATGACAAAAAAGCCCTCATCTTTTCCTTTTAATTTATTTCATCTTATGTTATTATCTCACCAAAATATTATAGACATATTTGACCTAAATTATATTACTACAAAATGGGCAAAATTCCAAACCAAAAGCCTGTGATATTCAACCTTAAAATTTTAATAAAAATGAATTTAGTAAAAATATAGTGATACATTTATACACTACACAATACAGTAATGATAATATCTAATAAAAATAAAGATATCATAAATGTTATCATAAAAAATATTCAAATTCAAATATGTAAAAATATTGATTGAATAAAATTAGTGATTGTTATGCTAACCCAAACCCAAGTCTTACAATATCAGAGATTGAAATTATTATATTTAGGAAATTTTTAAATTTCAATTTTTTAATGACAAATTTTAGTCCAGTGGCTTTGTCTAATCAGTTTAGAGAGGCATTTAAAATTATAGTTCACAAAAAAACATTAATTACGATTTTCGCTAACACTATATAAATTCTGTACCTCTAATAATCTGAATAATATTCATAGTAAATTCTAATCGCTTCACAGACTGTCAGATTAGTTTTTTTAATAGCTTCCCGCTATATCTAAAGAATTTTTTACAAAAAACCATCTATTTCCTCCTTGCAAGGCACTTTTTAATAATTATAGCGTCTCCTGTCAATATAATACTGAAAGATTCAAACAAATTCAACTGGAAATCGATGAGCATTCTTAGCGTCATTGCTCAATAAAACAAGTAAGTATTTATATATTTTTTAAATACTATTAGTTAGATTTGTATAATTTTTCTTCATCTAAAAATTTTAAATTTTAAAATTTTTTTCCTACGTATTACAACAAACTCCATAAAAATGACCGATAAATGAAAAAAAAAAAATATTGATTTGAAAAACTAGATCATTTATAAACAATACTTTACCATCATTTGATTCAAAAAAAAAATAGTGATGGACTGTAGTCAATATATAAAACCAAAAGTTATATATAGATTTATAGATATAGATCCAATATAGGTTGAAATAACAGAATGACAGAGTTTCGATGCCATTATAAACGCATAAGAAAATAATAAAAAAAAATATAAAAAACATGAAAATGAAAATAAATAATAGAAAATTCTTTGTATATATATTTTACTTGGAACTTATTTTTATAAACTCTCCTCCTAAACTATTATACACATGACATATGATATTGTGGGACTCGAATAACCACATCAATATATGTATATGTATCTAACGTACTGTATGTCCCGAGGACATTATTTTCTATTTCACGATTGAAAATGAAAATAAATCAAGAGTTTTTATTGAATTTTTTCATATATACAAATACAAAAAGTTGGTATAAAAAAAAATATATAACTATAATTTTTTTTTTTTTTTACAGTGTCATATATCTGCAATGTACAGATTAAAATTGATTGTAGGTGAATTTATATTTTTATATTGACTTTATTTCATCAATTCAAATATATATTATTATAAAGTATTGAATTTCAATCGAAATTGAGTAATTTAATTAAAAATGAATGTCCTGACGCCCTTTAATTCAAATATATTTTGTTGTTTGAGCAATTATAAAATGATTTTTATTTATAAATAAATAATTTAAATCATTGTAATTAGTCATTTATATAATTTTTAATATTAATTATAATAAATTTCTTTTCAAATAATGGAAATAATTCACAAAAATGATGATAAATAAAATTCGGAAATAATTCATAAAATGACGTCGAATTGAGCCTAATATCCAATACTAAAGGATATACTGTACTAAAAAGGACAAATTTATTTTTCATTATATTTTATGGAGTAATATTTGTATTTACATGTCTATGAAATCCATATCCATTCGGCGTAAAATTGTGATGGATTATGGATTATTAAAATGAAATCCTTAGAATATATATGGTGATCACAAATGGATTTATATTATTCATTAGTATATCTAGTATTGGAATCATGTGGTTAGTCTGGAACTCTCAGCTAACACTAATCTGGAACCCACAGCCCACAAGGACACAAAAAATATTTAATCAATTCAAAAATAATTCCAATACTAAAGAAATTTCTGTATATTAATAATATTTAAAAATGTTGTGGAATATTATGTGAAATTAAACTAATATGAATCGTTGCAGTATTTAAAAATAATAATTTGTATAGCTGTGTTTTTATTACAGATTTGATTTGTTTATAAAAGACCCTAATATCAAAACATTCAACCAAATTGAAGGAGTCCTTTTTATTGATAAAAATATATCCTGCACACAAGAGACACAAAACAAAGTGTCTAAAACCTTACACAAAAGAAAATGTTAACTGAAAGTGATATTTATAATGACACTTTATGATTAAACTCACATCGCCATTCCCCTCAACAATCACATTTCGAATATTTATTATGTTTGAACTCGAGTTGCTTTTATCCTAGTCGAATTTAGTAATAATCGACAACACTTAAATTTTTATTCTGTTAGATTGAATGCACTTGCTTGAATACCGATCAGTTCATACCAATGATCTAGTTTATACTTCTATCAAGTTTATATTTAATCTAGCAAGTGCATAATGATTAACTTTATATTTTACGTATTCTCGAAATCTTATATTTCAGATTGGAATAAAGTTACATTAGTTTAACTTAGGGTTCATTAGAGTAGAGACTAGTGATTAAGATTAACTTTAGTATCTATATTTATTACCGAAACATTTATATAATTATTTTCAAGGTACATGAAACAATATCCTTTGGGCTGGCGAACATCTGTTCAATGTGATGATTTTTAATGTACGTGGAATCTTTCTTATAAAAAAGTGCTTCAGACTTGGGGATTACCACTCATAATGGAACATTTTAAAATTTTTAAACTTTGTTTCTTAATAATCCAAACTATTTAGTATGCTAAACGCATTCGTACAGGACAAGTTCCCAACACATTTTTGTATTACATAAAAATATGAATTTGTAAACGTTTAGATAGATGAACTGACGAATAAAATGATAACTAACAAAGAAAAGAAAGACATTTTTTAACTATTATTTAAAATATTATTTCCATTTCAGAATATTTAAATTTAAATTTTTTCCGTATAGAAACATGACATTACCAGGAGTAATTAATGCCTGGATACTTAAAGTTTATATCTATAAATAATTTTCATTTTTATTTAGTCTAATTTTTTCAATATCAAATACTAATTAATTATTATTAACATTATTTGCTTAAAGTTTAATAAAGAAGTGTTCAAAAGTTAAAACATATCAAATATTTCTGATATATGCAACTTTTTGCATATAAACTCAATTATATATGTCGATAGCATAACGTCTCTCATTTATAATAAATTGATTGCTCTTTGCAATTGCGATAGTAAAATTAATCAAATATTGACTGAATTCATACCAGTAAAATGAAACGAACTAACTATAGTACGATGAAATTTACAAAAAAAAATAAAAACTGGAAAATTATAAACACTCAAGCCAACTATAATTGATGAGCTTAATGTAAAATGTAAATATTACCATTCATGAGCTGCTAGAAATTGATATGAAATATTCCAATAATTTTCAATATTTTGTCATTTTGCAATGTAAATTTCTGTAAATTAAAAGCAAAGAAAAAAACATATTTGTTCTGCGTGAAATGCAACTAGTTGTTTTATTATTTATTTTAAAGACCTGTAGAATTGAAATGACTACAGAATATAGTATGAAATATTACTGGCAAGTCTGTATTTACTAATTGCGACTGGTAAAAAACAATTTTCAATAATTTCGAAATATAGTGTGCTATACTATCATGCATTAGGTACCGGGTTTAACTCCAGATCGAGGCATCAACGTGGCTCTAAGTTTGACTCATCTTAATATGAGTACCATTAATAAAAAAAATTGGTATTTTAAGACTGGGAATGGTTTAGACACGCTGATAACAAATGTTTCACTATTAAAAAAACCATAAGATTTTTGCAATTACAAGTTTTTTAACTGTGAAGAAATTTATGGTTCAGAATGCATTTAAAATTACTAGGTCAAAATTGCAATTAGATGTCTCTACACTTTTATAGTGGATGCTAAGTCTTGATATGAGTTGTAGTAGGATAGGAAGAAGATGAAGAAGAAACGTACTAAAATTAGCAGGCCAAAATTGCAATAAGATGTCTCGAAACTTGTATAGTGGAGGCTACGTCTTGATATGAGTTGTAGTACGATTGTAAGAAGATGAAGAAGAAACGTAGATTAAGAGAAGTAACAGAATTAGTATTATAAACAGATAATTAGGCTTTACATTTTATGAGGTACAAGTACGAACTTATTTGAGATACAAATTACTTATTAATTCAATGTTTTACATTTCAAACTATTTAAATTAATGAAAATTTTGATTTAACGAAAACCCTTAAACATTCAATCGTACAGGTATATAAATTTGCAGTACCGAATATAATTTTAACTCTAATTAATTAATATTTTAGTTATGTATTCATTTTTGTTGGATTTTTATAAAATTGGAATAAGAAAAAGTCTAACACAATTTTATTTCCCAATAGGTTTATAAGGATTAGACTAAACATCAAAAGTTAGATAAATAAACAATGAAAACTAAATTTTATAATAATAAATTAAGAAATATTTTATTCTCATGTGATGTTGTTAATTTTAAATAGTAATAAATTATTAGAAATATTGTAATATATTAAACATTAAACCTCAGATCCTTTTGCAAATTTGAATACGACATCAGAAAGCTGCCAAAAATCTATATATAAAACATTAATTTAAATGTTGTCAATAAACGAAAATGCAACGTTATATAATAGTAAAGTTCCTAATTAATCATTGGATTCATCAATTTTAAAATCTACTCTATTTATTCATTATTATTGTTATTATGTAATCCTTTAAATTACTTACCTGATGTTTTTCATTCATTTAATGTTAATTTGTTTTAGAAACTATTTACTATAAATCTACCAAAGTGCAAAAAAAAAAAATACATAAATTATAACGTAGAAATTCATCACTTTCAAAATTTCATTATCCCCAGCCAGACCTTTGCATGTTTTCAACAAATCTCAAATGATTGACGCATTATGTGAAGTCGGCATAGTATATTTCATAGGGACGGACATACTGCAGTGAAATGCAAAACGTTTTTAACTATAACATAAATGAAATAAAATGAAAATTATTTATCTATATATAAATACACAACATAAGGTAGAATACAGAAGATACTAGTAAATAGTTTTTTTTTTTTTTGAGGAATTATGTGAATAACTACGAAATAATTGTGATGGAATGAAAAGTTTAAAGGAAAATTAAAGCATTTTTAAAAATTTTGGGCTGATATTTCACCGTATCCAAGCAGAAATCTATGCCATTGAACTATGCATCCATGAATAGGACATTCGGGTATTGAAGGTAATGAGGCAGCGGACTCACTTGCAAGAAAAGGATCAGAGTAAACATTCACAAATCTCATACCATTCTGTGGAATCCCACGGGCCACGGCAGAATTGGAAATCAAAATATGAATGAATACACAAATGGAAAAACACTGAAACTCTACACAGGAACAGAGTTTCCAAATTGTTCATACCTATTCAATCAGCACAACGGACGCAAGAGCTAGTTGAAATGAGCAGATAGAGTAGGAACAGGAACTGGGTTACTTAGGTTACTTATCTGAAGAAAAAAAACATTTACACACTAGGGGTTAGCTACAAATAACGTGTGTAGATCGTATGAATACGAGGAGAAGTCGACCGAACACATCATGCGCGAATTCGGGGTACTTGCCCGATCCAGACTCAATCACCTTGTACACGGCATTTTCGGACCTACGAAACTGTCGTCGAATTCACTAAAAATCATTATATACTTCTTCGAAATTGGAGGCGTTCTAAATTTGGGGTATGTCATAAGGGACATATGATACCTACCTAGACATCTAATCTAATCTAATATAAGAATTTTTGGCTACTCCTGGGTTACTACCCTTTTTTTTAGTAAAGTTAGAAAGAAATTAAATTAGTAATTGAGTTTCTAATCCAAAATTAATCCAAAACAGAAGGTTTCTTATCATCGAAAACAATCAAAATAAGAGCCTCTGAGTGAACCAATTATCTGTATGGATTAGTGACAAAACAAATGACAGTACTGGTCATTTATTCAATCTTATCTGCATAATCTGTGTGTTTTTTTTTATAAATGTTCAACAAAGTTTGGTCTTTTAATAAATATTTAAAAACGTATATCCATTAAAAATATGATTAAAACCTACCAATACTCCATAGATTAGGATAAGTAATTATATAGTTAATAATTACGAATATCTATCGACTGAGGTCAAAAAAATATTGTGAATTATTTATGAATTTGTTCAATTATTGCTGGTACTATAACTAATATCTGCAGATTCGTCAAACATTTACAACTATTGCTCTGTGCGTAATTTAAATTTAATTTCTAATTTTTAAACATTTACTCAAAATCAATAATTTCACATAATTTGGGTAACGAACGTTTAAGAAGTAAAGAAATTTTAAAAAATTTGGCTATACAAACAATATTTTAATTCGCAAATTGGATATTTATCCACAAACTAAGCATAAATATTGAACAGCTGGAATTTTTTTTTAACAAATTGCCTTTCTCATTGTAATTCCTCAAAAAAAAAAAAAAAAATATATTTTATATTATTGTGAGTTACTTGAGATTTTAAGAAATCTTTATATACTTTTTAGATAAAGTACTTTTACAATAGACCAAAATTGTTAAATTAATGGGCTAATTGAAAGTCCCCAAAATAAAAAAAAATCATCTTAACGATTGTACATTAAATTTATTTTTATCTCTGTTTTTTTTTTTTTTTTTGGTTAGAAATCACCAAAATAAATAAGGACTAAGCACCAAAAAACAATTATTTTGAACAAAATACATTTGACAAAACATGATATCACATTTAATAAAACGACATCAATATCAGATTTTCATTTTAGTTTCCGGTTTAATTGTAATTTTGTAATTAAATTATTTCGAAAATTATGTTAATTAAATGTGAGGATTATTGGTGCTTTATAAGATCTCTACAACTGAGAGATATTTTTAGAATGTTTAATTGCATTAGAGATCGGTTTAGGCTGACATATTTTTATGTTTAAACAATAATAATATTTTGCTATATTATCTAGCTATATGAACTTTCATAATATCTTCATACTCAATGGCTCTGATTAGTGTTAGGAAGATATCAAATTATTCATTTTTAAAGCACACACTGAACAATGTTACTCCAAATTTCTTCATTTATGTATTTTAACCAATGACCAGCAGATCGCCCACTATCATCATTAGTTTGTTGTATAATTGAACAATTATGTTTGTCTAATTATAGGGCCTATAACTAAAGATTTTGGTCCCTACAGCACATCGACTCATTTCACCTCCATATTATGCCCGCATTATATTACCCTGTCTCTATATACTTTAATGATGCTGCACTGAAAGACAGGTGTTCTAGGGATGGTTAGTAAGAAAGTCATGTATAGATCACCAAGAGTCCTTAGCGGTATCATCATTTGGTCACCTATAAAGCCTTGGGTAAATATTCATCTTGGGTATTCGCTGAAGTATCTAAAAATATATCAAAGGATTGCGTGCTACTCGTAAAATACAGAGAATATTTCTTGCAGTTTTCTTCTCACGAATACAGGGCAATCACATAAATAAAATATGGTCAAGATATTTCCTTAGTTGTTAATCCTAACCTCATCGCATGCTTGCCGATTAAGCAGTGCCCGATGATTACCAACTGATTTCCTACATTGCGTGTGAGACAATGCCACTTATTTGTATCCTGTGTATGGCGAAACGGTCGTTATTCCCAGTCAACCTTTAAATTATTTGTTATCCTAAGGCAATATCGTGGTTACCATATGATAGTTGCTATATTCACAGGATAATTCTTTATTTTCTTTTAATCCGGGATAGCCAGAGAAAAATAGTTTTTTTGTTATCGTAAACAAATTATTTGCTAGTATATTAAATATTCTTAAATTCATGTAGTCTCTATTTACCCCCTATATCAATTACACGAACCAATTCTTAACAATTAATCTATTGAAGCTATAACAAGGACCACAAATTTTTCAATAACTTTTAATACTAGGTTATATAACCTTAAAAAAAACAGCATCCTTATTTATATATCTCTGAATTGTTATTATCGTCAACGGCGGCGGGCGTCTATTAATTGTATTTATATATGTGGATTTTATCATTATGTATATGTATGTGTTCTTGTTAACAATATATAACATAAAAAAAACATATAAATATATCTATATATGTATTTAGGATTTGTGGTGGTGGTAATATACAATTTAATGTAACAACAGTAATTAATCTCGACGTGAGGGTGTGCTTAGTAAGTTTATTTCGAGGCATAGAAAATAAAATAAAATTACAAATTTTGTTACAATATTGTGGTTCCAAGGACACATATAAAAACCTTCCGAGATATAGCAATTTAATCATGGATGGTTTTATAAAATAAAATAAAAAAAAAATCACAATAAAACGAATAAAAAAAAACTCATATCTAAGAAGAAAAGATATTTTGTCAACATAATTTTTATCTATATGTATATAAAAAAATGTCACCCGTATTAGATATTTTGTTAATGTTTTCGTTTTTTTTCCTTGTTCTACTTAATTATTTTTAATATGAAAATGTTACAAAAAAAAAGGATAATTTTATTGATTAAATTTGAGATTTTAATTCAACTTTAATAATTTATTTATTTATATGTTAAAAGGATAATTTTAAAGAATATAATTATATTAAATTATGATTATAATATAAATAATATGTTAATATGATTCGCCAATTTAATTTTAAATAAAATGCATTTTAAAATAAAATTATATTTAATTAATTATTCATATTTTAAGAGCAATGGCGAATCTGTATTCGTATATTATTAAATGGTACTTTCAGGGGCTGACCGGCCCTTCAACGGACCCGAACCCTTCTGCGGCATTTCAAAAAGCCACATAATGGAGGAAATTAGGGAATGGGAAAAGAAAGTGAAATCTACTTACTGGAACAACATCCCAGGCATACGCCAAGGGAAGGGATTCCTAAATTTCTCAAACAAAAGGGTTAAAGAAGTCCTCACACTCAACAAAACCGAGCTACGTACAATAACTGGCCTGTTCACGGGCCACTGCGCGCTCAGGTATCATCTGAACAAAATCGGAAAGTCTGATGATTGTAACTGTCGGTTCTGTTCGGTTGATGACGAATCTGCGGAACACATTCTCTGTAATTGCGAGGCATTAGCCCGAAATTAGCAATGAATTAGTAGAACTTAGTACTTTGTTATATATGTCAAATACAGATTTTGTTTTTCTTGGAAAAGCTACAAGTAAAATACTATTTTTTCTCAAAAAAAATTAAAAAGATAATGTCGATAAGAAAAATGTATATTCAGATGCAACTAATTTGGTCATAGATTTTATATTTCACTCAAGTTTACTTGAGCAGCATAAAAACTTTGCGTATTTTACCAAATTTAAATATTAAATAAGTTCATATTATCAACAGCTAGTTGATAAACTCCTGGAAAACCAGCATAATATAAATTTAAGCTAATAATCAAGGCGTTTTTAAAAGATTCCCCATTATAATAAATTTTATCTTCCGAAAAATTACAAGACTTTATTATATTCTTTACTTAAATTTCCATCTCATAAATATCTTTCTTTATACAATAAAAAATATTTTATCCAATTTAATTATCTAAATATAAATCTTCTATTTTCTATATAAGAAATGTCACAAAAATCAAATGAAAATTAGATAGAATTATGGTTAAAAATTAATCTGGAACGCAAAATACAAAAGAAAACTAAAAAAATATTATTATAATAAATTTTTGTAATTTTATTATTACTTTTCACTAAAACCACTCGACTTTATTCCATTTTAAATCTTTTAAGTTCATTTCATACAGTATTAAACACGTATAATTTTCATCGTTAATCTAGTAAAATCTCTGACAACTAAATCCTTTGTGGGTTTTATACTTAAATAGACTTTCAAAAACTATCACCAAAAAAATAATTATATAGCAAAAACGAAAAAGTTAGAGAGAGAAACAATTATAAATTATCCTTCATAAAAAAATAAAAATAATAGAAGACACAAACACATACAAATATATCAATTTTGTAAAGGTATAAAAATATTTCGAAGGAAATTTTATATACGTAATTAAAAGAAAAGTTTTTTTTTTACAAAACAAGGAGGAATAAGAATAAATTGGCTATGCCAATTTCATTGAAAAATTTTCCTAAAAAATATTATTATAGACAGACAGAAAAGATTAAGTTTTCTGGACCTCAAAACACTAAATTGAATAGAAAAAACTATAAATTAAATTATTAATTGGTCAGTAAAAATTATAAATTATGTTTGCTTGTCTAAAGGCACATCCGCGGTACTATACATCAATTGTGTTCTATGAGCTTTAATGAAAATTGTGTACCTTTTACCTGTTCAAAAAATTATGTCAATATTTACTCATATACAAAGTTAAATGACGTTTTAATGTGAATTTAAACCTCATGGTAATGTCAATGTAGAGCCAGCAAAAATATCACCAAACTCAAAATGAAAATTTCCTCATTTTGTTGTGCAAATTTTCATTATGAAATACTATTCCAACTGAAAAATAGCCTCATGAGTTATTTCCATTTTATACTTTACATGTTTTTCTCACTGTGCAGTTCTTAATTTTTGAATAGCTAATATTTCATAATTTCGTAAATTGTAAATGTTCAAAAATTTCGAACTTCTATCTGTAATTTAAAAGAAAACTTACCAACACTTTCCCTTGCTGCTCAGTACATTAACTATGAATACTTATTTGATTGAATGATGCTTTATACTTTATTGAACTTTGTCACGATACTACGAGTGGGTTCAGCAAATATTGAATTTTATTTCATATTTATTCATATTTAATATTTAGACCTTTAATAAAAACAATTTATAGGACCAAATTGCAGTTTATTTAGTGAAAAATGAACATCTGTAATCTTGTGACTTATATACCCTGTAATACATCGTCTGTTAATCCAAAAACACCAATGTAATGGCAACTGTAACGCTTATCTGTAATTGTGTTCTGTCGACAGAATATGTAACTCCTTCGACTGAGCCAATCACTTCAGTTTCGTATAAAATTCATTTGGTAACATCAGACAATTAGATTAATCAAAATTTACAAAGTATATTTTATTTGAAATAGAAAAATGCTACTATAGCGACTAGAGGATAACCTCGTTATATGAGCTACGCTATATAAACATTTAAATACAATATAAAAAACCAAACTTTTCTATAACTTTTTTTTTTTTGTCTTTTGTCTATTTTTGACTTAAAGGATATTTACAGGATATATTTACATTTTCTCATTTATGTATTAGAAGACAAGACACATATATTTATATGTATATATAATTTTGTTAAATTCCATTTCACTATTAGATTATTTTACCATAAAATCTTATTTTGCATTTTATCAAAAGTAGAACAATTTTATCTTAATACTAACAAAATTGTGGTATATCAAATAAAATTATCTACATATATATTTACATACTTTCTATCTATATAAACATATATATATGTATGTATAACAAAAAAAAAAACAATAACAACAAAATTCCTTTTTCTCAAATTTAATCCATTTAAGTGCGGCCATAAAGAAGACTAAAATGTTTATAAATTTTGAACATTTTATACTACAAAAGGATATAAAAATGTTGAACTGGTATCAAAGTTTTTAGTATAATTTGGATAAACAGAAGTTTTTATACTTCTATACTTCGTATAATAATAAAAAAAGGTTTTCATATCAATTTATTTTGAATAGAGTCATTTATTTAATTGATTGAAAGATACATGATATCAGATTTATGTTAACGAAGAAAATGCAATAAATATTAAAACTTTTTCTATTTATAATTTCGAAATAATAATATATTTTTCGTTTATTAATTTAATTTGTCAATCTATTTATTTTATGGTTAGAATGATTCTATTTTAAGAGGTTTTGTTTTTGTGGATTTATTATAGTTTAGATATGTTTATGCTAATAGAAAATTATGTAGTGAGAGTTTATAACAGACTCTTATGAAATTATATTTCTTTTAATGTACTACACCTTTTCCAATTGTAATTCAGAAAGTATCAATTTTAATTCAGAAAGTATCAATTGTAATTCAGAACATTTTAACATTTCAATTGGATCTTTCATTACGAAATAAATATCCTCCTAACCGCAACACACATACTGTCGTCTCATTTATTACTACATATTTCAATGGTAAGTTGTGTTATCTGCCGCAATCTCTAAAAAATTACCAATTGATTACCCATTTTTTGCAAGTGATTTTACCTAACATTCGCTAATTATGAAGTACATACATTAAATTTTTGTTGTGGAAAATGCTGCAAATCGACGAATGTTGAAATGTTCTGAATTACAAACAATTGATACTTTCTGAACTACAATTGACTAATCTGAATTACAACTGATGATTTCTGAATTACAATTGGAAAAGGTGTAGTAAAGGTATTTGTATGCCATCAACATTATTTCTATTATTTATATCATTTGATATGAAATATTGATAAGATACCTAGGTTTACAATGAAATGTTTGGCTGGTCAATCAAAAAATCATTATCGTACTTAATTTAATAATAATAGTAACTATAAATTCAATGAACAATTTCAAATAGCAATACTCAAAATTGTCTTGAAAACATTTAAATTGTTCGGGAAAAGTCAATTCGATATTTTGCATTCATGCTAAGCTTGAATTCATATTGAGTTTTTCAAACATTTCTTATTTATTTGGTTTATTTTCAAAGTTTGCAGTGTGTACCATTTTCAGATAAAATTAGTCGTTTTTCGAAATATTTTAATCATTTTTCAAAAATTTTGAATCATTTTTCAAATTGAATTGATCGTTTTTCAAAATATTTTAATTATTTTTCAAAAATTTTGAATCGTTTTCCAAATAGAATTAATCGGCGTTCAAATAGAAATACTTTGCAAACTGATTAAAATTTTTTGAAAAATGTTTAATTTTATTTGAAAAATTATTATTTCTATTCGAAAAATGATTAAAAAATTTTGAAAAATAATCATTTCAATTTATAAAATTACTAATTTAATCTAAAAAATGTTTAATTCAATCTGAAAATGGTATAGAACAAGATGCTTTCGTACAACGGTCAGAAATCTTCCAAAATGTTTGGCTTACAATATTTTGAGCACATCGAGTGTCTGTTAAATTTATTTTTAAATTGAATAATCATTTTAGGTAGACTCTGCGTACTAAACGTTTAAATAAGAGACTTTTAAGCCGCAGTCTGGAAAAAACATTGTAAAATATAGAAAATTTAATTAAACGATTCTTTATAAATATCCATTTAACTTAACATATAAATTAGCAAATCATTTAATTGACCTAAACCATAAAAATATATTTAATAAATTTAAATGACTTCCATAAAAATTCATTACAAAATAATTAAATTAAAATCTTTATATACTAATAGAAAATTTATAAATAAATTTTGGTTTTATATATTATCACCATATAGAAGACAACATTTTTTATATATATACAATAATAATAAACCCGAAAATCTTAAAGTTTTAAATTTTATCTCTAAAACTCATTAAATATTTAACATTAACAACAAAAAGTTTTTCATAAGATTTTTTTGCCATCACGCATTTATGAAGTTTAAAGAAAAAAGGTAAACCTTTCATTCACTTATTTTGTTGTTGTTTTAGTGTCCCTATATCAAAATTTTTATATATAGCTAGCATTTCAACACAGTTTTCTTATAGAGAGATTCCATAGACAACTTTTTTACATTTAGATCGTTTCTTGTTATGTCTATAATACGAAAAAAAGATACAACACAAAAAAAACATTCCCTTAAGGTTATTAAAAATTCCCAAAGGGATTAATTTGCTGAAAGGACTCATAACATTTTATTTATGTATTTGTATATATAAATTTTGTAATATAAAACAAACTCATAAAAATAGACATAAATAATTTGAAAACTTGAAAAATCTTATGGGGATAGACCCATCAACATCATCAGTTTTTTGTTTACCTGTTAGTGTATAGTATAAATATTACTTATTTAACTAAACCACACTGTAAAATAAGACATTGAAATTCATTTAAAATAAAAACAAAAAATTATACTGTATTTTTATGTTTTCCGAAACATAGATAAGATAAATTCCGGAAAATTCATGAAAATATTAGTTCCACATCAAAATTAATCAAAACATAAAAATATACAAACAAAAAAAAAAGTAAATTTTCCTTTATCAATCACAAAATTATATAAATCTAATTAAGTTTTCATTAAAAGAAAAGAGGCCACAAAATAAATCAGGTAAGTAAAATAAATGACACTATGTAGTTAAGTCATAAAATAAATTGTTACGATTTTTTTTTTTTTTTTTGGGTTTAGAGATTACCTTTTTTTTTTCATTATTTTGGGTTATGTTTTATATGAAACAGTTTTTTTAAAAAAAAATATGTTGGTAAGAGTTTTGTTTTATCCTTGTACGATGTATGTACAACAAAAACCACACATAAACAAAATACAAACCACAAAGTTATAAAAATAACCATTGGATAAAATATTCTGTAACATTGCTCGCAGATTAAATAAAACTTTGTTGATTTTTTTGTATTTTTTTTTTGGATGAGATTGAAATCATCAGCAACAGTTAGTGGTTTATTTATTTATGAACGAATTTTTACATCAGCTATGAAGAAGAAGATGAAAAAAAAAACACAAATAGAGAGTGAAATGGCACAATTATGTAGCCATTTGAACCTTATACATTTAATATGTAATGTTGTAAAGGAAGAATTTTTAAAAAGGATTTAAATAGACAGGTAATTTGTTAATAGTGTTGACGATATATGAGAATATTTGTGTGAATATTTTTGTAATAAATTGTCTAAATTATATAAAATTTTGAAAAAAAATGAAAAATTTTTAATTGGTTTTTCTATTCTTTGGAATACTTTGTAGCATAAAATTAATAGTAATGTCATTTTGATTCTACAAAATGTGTTTTTTTGACAATGTAAAGGATTATAATTATGGAAAATTGTAAACAAATTATAGAAAAATAAAAACAAATTTGAGAATTTAATTGGTTATATTAAAACCATAATTAACTATTGACTAATCGATTTTGATAGGTCCTCAGGACATGAATAATGAAAAAAAATATAGTAATTAATATTTTTTATTATTCTAAAAGATTTCGGCTGATATAAAATGAGCATTTACTGTGAAGTTACCTCCTCTATGACGATTATCAATATTTATAGTAGGGATATAATGAGCACTAATCTTTCGAAACATATTTTATTAGTTACATAAACATTCTAAATAATTTTAGTGTATATACAAATCAGGATTTACCACAAATATACCTATCTCTACGATATATTGAATATTGATAACTTTCGGTCTCTGTAGTAAGGATATAATGAGCACCAATGTCTTTGAGCCCCTTACTTTCGAAAAATATTTTATTGGTTACACGAATGTTCAACCAAATTGTAAATTAAATGATAAGTAATTGATAACCCAAGTTTTTCAAAACCTTGTAGCTTGTTATATGGTTTAAAAGTGACCTTGTATTTTCTCCAAATATAACATTATGTAAAAAACCATTTTTTATAAGACACTCCAATACTCCAATACCTAAAACAAACAGATAACCTAAATCAATATTTAAGCTAATATTTATAACATAATTTGAATCTGCAATTATTGTTATACCTAGAAATACAATACAAATATTGATGTATACATATATCGGTAAGGCCCATAAATATTGGTGGTATAAGTTAGTGTTAAATAATTGTACCCAAATAGGATCAATATTCGTGTAATAATACTTGATTAATTGAATGATTTCAAAAGGAACGGCTTGGGTTTTCATACATTTCGGCCATAATTAGGAATTAGGAAATTTCGGCCATAATTAGAATCTTTACGGCTAGCTGAGCTAACAACTCTTACGACCAAAACATAGAATTATTTGCCAAGACAGAACTCCTGCTTCATACAGTTCGTTCGTGGTAGTAAAAACCAAACTATCTGTCTCGCAAAGACCATGATACAGGAACAGTAACATAAACAGTGTTCGATTAGTCTAGCGTTCGTATCCACATCCTCTATATATTTGTATAACTCTGATCGCCGTATCTTAAATGAATAATTCCTCAGCATTAAGTGTTCGGTTAAGAAATATACAGGGCTTTTGCTACTTTCCATGCATTTCTTCTTGACTACTACGCTCAGGACGACCCTTAAGTTTACTAGTACTAATTATACTTCAAATTAATTGGAAAAAGAATTTTTACCTTTAATATTACATTTCTTTCCTATTCCTACTTCATTTTTAATAATTATTTCCCAGTCCACAGCATATTTTTAAGCAACATTGTATCTTGTCATGTTGCAAATGGTATAGTTAAATTATAAATTGAATTATTAGTTATAACACTAACGCTAATTCAATTTCAATACATACTACAATAAATATTTTGACATTTTATATGGGAACAATAATTATTGTTAAAAACTTTTAAATTTATATTTTAACTGACTTTATGGACTTTCCAATAAATTAAATAATTTTTCATTCTGTTTTCAATTTAATAAAAAAATTAAATAAATAAATATAATAAATATCCTACCAAATTATAACAGGGACAACAACAACAACAACAACAAAAAAAAACATATAAATATCATAAATATTAAAATTTATAAAGTTTTATTTGTTGAATTTGTATTTTTTTTTTTATGTTTATTTATGTGCATTTTGCTTATGGAAAAAAAAACACATTTTAAAAAAATTATTATATAAATAAATAATTAAATTGTTTTTCACTTTTAGATTGTTTATTATATCATATTTTTATTATAATGGAAAATGTATAGTTATAAAAATATGAATAAAAAAAAACATAAATATTGAAATTGAATTGGTTTATTTTTAAAATATGTATTTGATCAATTTCTGACCTCCCGCCGGCTTAATGTCATGATACACCAAACCAGAAAAAAAAAATAGAGTTGAATATTTTTCTACTTTTCCAATTTTAATTGCAGTTTGTCACTGGCAGACTTTGACATTTATTTATTAATTTACTATTGTTTTTTTTTTTTTTAAATATATTTTTCTTTAATTAATTTTTTCATATTTTTTGTTTTTTAATATTTATTACTTATTCATTTATTGGAAATATTTTGAGTATTTGGTGAAATTTTGATGGATTTTAAATAAAATTAACAATACAGTATTATTAATGTAATTGCTGCATTTGAAGATACAAAATTGGTACAACAATAATGGCCGCAGTGTCTGATGAAAAACGATTTATAAAATTGAGTTATAACTTTTGTTTCATATTATTATATATATAAAATTTGAAGATTTGTGGTGGAATTGAAAATATGAAGAAATGAGGAGTTCCAAATTAGCAATTCCTTGGAATATAAAGATTAAAAATGCAATTTTTCAAGCTATTAGTAAATTTTCTTAAGTGTCTCGATTTTCGATGGATGATAGATCAAATAGACTGAACCATATTATTATTTTGTGTCCTTTTTTAAATTAGTTTAATTCAAATTAAGTTGAAAAATGTATAGTTTGAAGATATATTAAAATACGAACCCTACTAGTTACATTTTAATACCATTTCATAGAATACAATTCTTAAAAAGTTACTAACAAATTTTTATATTTTTTCAAAATTAAAATAATTCGGCAATTCCAATTTTCCAATTGCAATTTGGCAATTCTGAGTGTGGATTGTAAAGGAATAACTTTGAAATACTTAACTATAATCGGCAGGAATTTTGTAAATAGAAATTAAATTTAGAAGCTTATGAGCTTCATTTTGATTTTGAAGAACCATTTTCACTTATTAAAATTAGTACTTATATATATTATTATTTTTTCACTTCATTTTTACTTACTTTATTTAATGATAAACAGGCCACTAAGACTTTGAGCCAACTTTATATAGTTTTTTCCATCAGCGTTTTCTATTATTCACATACACATATACTATCCACTTTCGAACATTGAGTCCATCTATCCACCGAAAGGATGCTCTGCTATTCTGTCTTGTTAAATCTGGATTGAATTCAAATATTTTCCAATTGCAATTATAACTCTAATGCGTTGATAATATTAATGTTTTCGTAAATCTTACACGGCTCATTCTTGTAGCGTACGGCTCACAATTGAAGATGGACAGCATAAATTAATTTTTAATTACTATCTCAAACCAAACTGGAATCTTCTGTTTATTTGGGAAATAATTACAATTGATATTATTTATTTCCGATTTACCAAATAAACTCCTTCCGGGTTATAGTTATCAATGCTGAAATTTTGTCCTAGTCGATGATGAGATTCATTTTTATTCCTTGATAACAGATATTTAGTTATGTGTAACACCAATTTATTGAAATTTTTACAACTCACACACTTAAAAGTCTCATAAAAAGTATTCCATTTTTTTTTTGTTGACTAATTTCATCTTTCACTTTAAATTTCAACTATACATAATACGTAATAGAAACATATTAATTACTAATTGTTTTCAAATTATAAGTATCAAATAAAATTATTTAAATATTGTATTTAAAAGCTACTTAAAGTTAAATTTTGTTTTTAAAAGAAAGTTTAAACATTTATACAAAAAAAAAAAAACTAATTAAATGTTTATCATTAAACGTATAATTAAAATAATTCAAATATTTTAATGTAATATTATGAGAACTGGTTAAAATCAGACTTACCTCATCGGGAAACATGCTTTTAATTATTCCATTTTGTAAAAATAATAACCAAAATGATTATATACTTTCTATAAGTCTTAATAGTCTTTATATAATTAATTATTTAATACCATAAAAATATGTAATTAAATTTAATTAAATATATCATTAGAAAATTTAAATATTTTTCCATTTATAATCCACATTACAATTAGACAAATTGAATTAACCATAAAGTTCCTTGAAATGAATAATTCCAGAGATGCTGACAACAACTTACTAAAATATTTTTCGATTTTTTTTTTTATAATAATAATAAAAACAATATTTTTTTTACAACTTATAAATCTTAATAAAAGTGAAATTTTTATCTCTAATTAAAGATATATTTCTAATGAAAAACTAATTTCCGCTATTATAACTAACTAAAGATACTTAATTTAAAAACAAGTTTAATTTAAATTCAAGTTTATGAAAATTCCGGAAATTTTTCTATTATCAATTTATCCGAAATTATATAAAGAAAATAACAAAGTAACGTAAATTATCAACATCTTTTTACTTGCACTTTTAATAAAATGAAAATAAACAAGTTAATTTTAGGCGATCCTTGGAAAAGTTTCAAAAATTGCAAATTCAAAAAACTGACATAATATTGAAAAACAATTTGATAGTTTAAATAAGAAGAGAGGAATCATTAATTTGATTGTTTGTATAGATGGTAGCGAAAATAGACAATGAAATAGACAAGAACTCTTCTATGTATTGGAGAGACCCTGGCACTCAACTCCAGTTGTAGGATACCAGGCCAAGGATTGTCACATCGCCACAACAATAACAACAACAAATTCATGAAAGAATGATTTTTTGTTGCTGTAATGCTGACCTAGTATTAGTGAAACCTAAAACTGTCTATGGTACTCCTGAACTCCTAATATATAATGTGTTAGGATAAATATTTTTTAAACAAAGATTCGTTGAAGCAGCTGAGTGAAACTTAAAGTGAGGCGAATGACTTGAGAACAAATTATGGACATTGTTTTGGAAGTTATGCGAAGGCATTAAACCAAACTAAAAACACTTAATCGTATGAAACAAATATATTGACAGTTATCAAGCTCTTCTCGTAATCCTGCCCGTTGAGACATTTTGGGCTGTAAATTGGTAAAATCATTTCCAACAAATTGGATGTAATCATATAATATTGTAATCTGAGAAAACTAATATTCCGGAACCAAAAAAGAAGAAGCAATGCAGTTGAATGTGATATCCAAAATCGAGCTACATGCTACAAGAAGACTTAACAATATGAATCTCTGTTTTCTTCTTAAACCGGATTAACGAAAGAACCGAAATGGAAAAAAAGTGCATCACAGTCCGAATTTAAGTAACTATTACAACTTATAATTTTCCTTATCCTTAAATTTGTATTGTATAATAAAAACAATTTTAAATCGGAAACTAAAGGAAAATTATCGAAAAAATTAAATAGTCAATACTGGATAATATTACATAGCCAGTTCTTATTCAATTACGTATATATTTGCAAAATTTACAATTACCGATGATATGACCATTAAATGCATTTCGAATACAAAAACAAACAAAAATGCATTGACGAAGAAGCATAAAATGAAGCATAAACTGAAACATAAGAAGATGATGATGATGATAACAATCAACATTTTTATTTGTTTTATCTTTCTATATTTACATTTCAAATTGGATTTTAACATCTGGGAAAAAGTAATATCATAAAACATAAATTGTGATGATATTCCAATATTTAGAAAAATTACATACTTCTTTAAAATACATAATTATGATCAAAGAAATTGAGAAAATTATCTAACAAAACAAACGTTGAAATCATTTTAACAGTTCAGTTTAGTTAAAAACGTTCATATGTAAAGATCTTTTCATTTAACAACAAAAAAAATATATTAATTTTCCAATAAAAAAAATGAAATAAAAATTAAATTATTTCAAAAATTTCCATTATTGTAATTTTTCACAACTTTCATTACAACAAAAATACAAAAAAAAAATTGTAACAATTTTATAGATAAATAGATTTTTTTTCATAAAACTTTACATTTAACGTTAAAAGTGAAAAGGTGAAGGTGAATCTGTAAAACATAGAAGGTGTTTTTAACCATTACCTTTAAAAGATCAATAAACTTATAAACGTTATTGTTGGTGGATTTTAAGGTTAAGGTGAAGGTAAAATTGTTTCTACGATCAAAAACGTTTTAAAAAAAGTGTAAATTGGCGCGCGAGTTTTTTGTTTTTTTTTTTTGTTTTCAGTTCGTTATTTTGAAAATTTAATTTTCTTTTCACTCTGTTTTTTATTTTTTTTATGCTCAATTGTGAACTTAAGTGATTAAGTGATGATGATGTACTTCAATCAAATTACCGTAAGTATTTTTACTTTAATAATAATAAAAAAATAAAAAAAATTTACAATTTGAATTAAATTTAAAATTTGATTGTGTTTTTTTATGGTTGTTTTTTTTGTTTTTTTTGTTAAGTATTAGATAAAAAAAATGTTTTTATGTAACGATTGTTGTTGTTGTTTTTAGGGAAATTCTTTTCCTTTGCTATTTATGGATTGTGTTTTTTTTTTATGTTTATTTATGTATGTATTTTGTTGTTGTTTTGTTTTCAGAATTAAAAGCGTTTTATTTTTTATGTTTATTTTTTGTTGAAAATTTATTATCGGCTATTGTTTAATTTTTGTTGTAATTTTCCAAAACAAAAACAAAAAAAAAATGTAAAAATTTTTTTTATTTTTAAATTTAATTTTTTTAATAAATTTGTTTGTCTGACTGTTTGTTATCTGTATAAATTTAGGTAAATGGTTAAGCTAAACATGGTAAATCAAAATTGATTTAATGCTCATTTATCATAAATTAATAAATTTCTACAGAAATGTTGAGTTAAATTTGGTTGATTACATAGAAAATCAAAATTAACTTAATATTTTAAATTTTTTAATAAATACGTAGGATTAGGGACATCCTTAGCGATGATAACTAGCTTAAATAAGGATGATAACTAACATTTCTTATGTGCTTGTCATAAAATAATATTATATAATTTATGATTATGAAGAAAATCTCGAATACTAGCAAGTTTCATAATAGGAAACAATAAATTCTTAAAAAGCATCGGCACACAAACAAAAATATCAATAGATTTAGTTAACAGAAGGAAAAATTCCAAAAATATAATTTGTCAAGCACTGATGTCCAAACGATCTTCTTTTGAATACATTATTCCCCCTTAATTAAAGACTGTAATATTTCTTGACCGAGTTGAACTATAGGTTAATAATATTACGACTTAGAATTTATTAAAAGGATCATCACGATTAATAATCTGTCAGGCAGCAAATGATAAGTTTTAGATTTTATTGTAATTACGTTCTTTTAGGACTGCCAATTTTGTGGCATTTCCTTAAATCTCTAACCACTAACCTATATAGACGAATCCATATAGTAAACTCATATTAGAGACTTAAATAGTTTATAAATTGTTTGGATTTTTGATGAAATACCAAAGTATCAATCAATTTTCTGGAAATGGTATTTTCATAAGTGATCGTTTTTATTCCCTCAGCAAATTATAGATCCTACACCTCAAGTGAACCTTAATTTTCGAAAGCTGTAAACTTTTAGATCGCAGTGTATGGAATGAGCCATATATTCAAATTAATATGAATATTTTTTTTTCCCCTTAGGAAGGTGAAAATCTCGAATGACACTAAAAACACATAACCAATCAAGTTAAGATCGACCAATGATTTCTATCTCTTTATTTAATATCGCATGAGTAGAATTTATTATATAAACAATAAATCCTGAATGTTATGCTATTAGCTCGTAAGTCTTAGTTCTTCGAAGTCGACGGATGTTCTTGTCAACATTACGCACAGCTTGCTTCTCTGAGTTTACATGTCTGTGCAGGCGTTCGTTATGTGCAACTGCATACTTTTTGATCTCTTCCGTGACTAATTCAATTTGTAAGTCGCGATGAATATCCTTGTTACGTACGTGCCATGGAGCGTTTACTATTCCACGTAGAACTTTATTCTGGAATGTTTGTATTAAGAATAATTTAAATAACATTTCATATTTGGTTAGAAGTGCCTTGTGAAATTGGTATCGCAAATTAATATCTATACGATCTTTTTTTTAGTAGTCCTTTTTGTTTTTAGGATATCACATTGGATAAAAAACAATCCTAGAGATATGATAATAAAAATAAATATGGGATGGTTGAAACAATTGGAGTAGCATTTTTTTTTTATTATTATATTTTATTTGGCGGGATTGTATATATGTGAACATTCACAACATGAAAATGAATTATTTATTCAGGTTCGTTTTTTTTTTCAAATGTCGTTAACATTTTTTGTGTTGTTGTTGTTGTTTTTTTTTTATAGATATTGTTTTGTAAATCTTTTTATGCTTTTATATTGATCATTTTTATTGAATTTATATGGAAATTTTAGTATTAAATATAAAAAAATAGTAAACATAAACATGAAAACTATTTATATGCATAGAGTCGAGATATAGTGTGTAAAAAAGGGTTTAAAAATCATAAAAATATAAAATCAAATGCAAAATATTTTTTTTTTTTTTAAATTATTTTGTTTGTTTTTATAATTATGCTGATAAATTTGAATGGACAAACATGAAATGGTTTTTTTTTTAGTAATGATACCAAAATTTAAAATTCCAAGTATTAAAATTCCAACCTCAAATTTTTAACCAAATTCAAATTGTTTAATAAATATAATAATAAATTTAATGAGCTTGGGGTTTTGTTTATTAAATTTGTATATATTGATAGGATAATGATTTATAGTTCACCTTCACGGAAAGTTATGATTCAGTATGGTTCATCAATCATGACCAGAAAGTAAAATATCATTTTATGTTGATCATCTTGTCTAAGTTTATTAATTCTATATATTTTTAATTGCTCACTCGATCTTGATGATAAATTTTTGTTAATAATTAAGCTTAAAGGGGCATCGATATAATGTATTTCCAGAAATGGCTTTATCATTTAATTGTAGTGCTGCCATAACTCCAAGCATTTTATTGTGACAGTTGGGCTTTTTCACTTTTAATGCATATTTAATATATATTAAATTTGATTATAATTAATTTATGGAATATAATTATTTTTTATCATAAGTCGGGCTCTGAAAAGAACCAAATGCTTCCCAACACTTTAAATTAAGTAAATTAATTGAATTATTAAAATGTGAAGATAATGATGAAATTCTACATATAGTTGAACAGTGTTTAAATATATAATTAACAGTCTCTCACTTGCATCAGGTATTGCAGAACTTTCCTTCCCTGTCACCTCAGTAATAAATAATCTCTAGGAGGTTTCGGATATTTAATTTTGTATGCATTTAGTTATAAAAACTATAAATTCATAATTTACAATCCTCGCCGCGCAATCCTCGGTTCACAGAATTAATTCAAGTTTAAAATTTAGTTTAGTTAACGATGGCGTCTATGGATATAATCTAATTAAAGAAATATTGATTAAATAAGTTAGTAAAAACAAAGTATTCATTACTTTTTAAATTATCTTTTAAATTTACAATAAATTTATTCTAGTAATCCTAATTAATAAACTAAAACAATTTAAAAAAATTTATTAGTAAAAGATACTTTTTAAAAATATATCTATAAAACTAACGACATTATTGGCACCAACTGTGCTCCAAATTTTCATAATAACTATTTCAAAATATTTTATGTATTAATTTCGGAAAAACTTATAAATATATAATCAGAAAAAATAATTTTCTTAAAACTCAGACAAAGAAAAAAACAAACTTTTTCAATTTGATCAAGGAAATTGTTCTTCTTCAAAGATGAAAATATATTATATAGAAAATGGTTATCTGGTGACCGCTTTTAATGGTTCTAGATAACGATTTTCTTATAGTTCTCATTCCCAAAAAAGAATTATTTATCTATATACATATATACATATTTATTACTATTGCGTAATTTTTCTTTTTGGTGAAAACTATTAAACTATATCTTATCCTTTTTATCACTTTTGGGAATATTTTCAGGAAATGCAATTCCATGTCATCGTCTTTTTTCTTAATTTCGTCGAATTTTCCAATACTTTTTTTTCTTATTGTTGTTTTATTCCTGTTTGTTTTTTTTTTTTTTTTGTTGAGAGAGTATTGAATAGAAAATTCAATACTTTTTTTTTATGTATATTGAATGAAAAACGAAATATAAAACGGAAAATGAATTCCAATTTTCTACTGACGACATACCAAAATAATATAATAGGAAAAAAAACTAAAAGAAAAGTAAGTAAATTTCTTTTTCAAAAACTGATTATCAGAAAGTTTTATTTGAGAAAGAAAAAGTTTCGCATTTTTGTATTAACTATTTTTCTATATAAAAGTTTTCCGCACCCAATTTTCCATAAGATTTTTATATATATTTTTTGTATTTGTAGTTTTTATGTGTAAAATACCTAGTTATCTCCGTGAAATTGAACAAAACAAGAAGTAATATGAATCCAAGGACAACTCTTGAATATTATATTTATTCTATTTATTTTGGATCATATATACGTTAAAGGTTTTCTTGGTTGAAAAATAGATTTAGGTTTGTGTATTTGGTTTGGGGTATCATCTTAAAGAAGTTTTTTTCCTTTTATTCTACATATAAATTGGTGTTGTTGCTATCAAACATCTGTGTTACATGATATTATACTTTGGTGGAAGGTTTTCTTCAGCTTTCAAATTGCTTATTTATATATAATACCCTAGTGGCCAAATAAAAGTTACCCATCTGAAAATAAATGCATTGTCTTACAAAACTTTTGCATTTTTAGATATAGTTTGATGGTTAGTACGAAATGCCTTAAGGTTGAACTCTGTTCGTCTGTCGGTAATCGGTCATTCTCTAAACCTAGAAGGGTTAAAAACGTCAAATCAAAAGCCATTCGATATCTAATAGTCTCTAGTTAATCTAATCATATTTTTTTCCGAGAATACTTTTAGTACTTTTGTATAAAATATATTCAACTATTCAACCCCTTTATAAAAATGGAGGGAGTTTCATTAATTTTTAGCAATGGATTTATTCAAATATTAGAAGTACAAAAATGCATCAATCTCTAAAATTGAAATGCAAACCTAAAATTTTTTTGATATAGTTCACAATACGAGTATATATAAGTGTCACAAAATGTCTTGTTATTATTAATTAAGTTATCAAAGTTTTCACAATACAAATTTCATCAGTCTATCTGTTGTTTGCAGTAGTATTCGGCCCATGTAATGAGTTCATCAGTGAATTTTATATTGGAAAATATGTTAATTGTTGATGCTATAAGTCAACAAGAAATTTCTCGATATTAACAAACAAAAACCATTTAGAATATCATCATTTGGCAGCCACATAACACTATAGAATTATGTCCAATTTTCAATAGAATTATGATACGATATCATTATTAATACATATAGTTTAAAATTTAAAATTTTAAAAATATGAGCTATATGATGACATTACTTAGACACTACTGTAATATATTTATTGTATATATACATTAAATTATTGATATATACAAACTATCATGATATATTTTATATATACGGAAGAATTTTAATGTGGATTGTATTGGATTTTGAAGCAAGGAAATGAGATAACACGCCATATAAATGAAATAAATAAGAAAATATATTTATAAAATTGAATATTTTAAAATATTATTATATAAATTTCGAAGAAATGAAGAAACATATAAAACATAGTTTTAGGTAATTTGGTATCACAATTTTATCTGGAAATAATTTTTAGAATAAATCTTCTTTTTTTGTATAGTAAAATATATTATTAATATTTATCAAGAATTTTGTAAAACTCGTAAAATTAAATTTAAAATATATTAAGATATCGATGTTCCCGGTACTATGCCAAATCAACTTACAATACTGATATCTGTGATGTGGTGCTTTTGAGTTATCGATACTACGGCGAACCTTTCGTCAACATTTTTAAACTCTTCAGCTAATAGAAGAAAAGATATATAGCTCTTTTATTTCTATTCTAACTCATGGCTGAAAAACGCCAAATATTTCAACTTTACTTAATACTTTCTACTGTTTACTATTCTATTACAAATCAAGTTACTTACAACATCTAGAAATAATTTGAATTTACGTTTTATTCTAACTCAAAAATATATGATATTCATAATAATATGTTGAATTCCAATATTTGAAAAGTTATTCCATGTTGAGTTGGAAATGATACACGATATCATATTGTAACTCAATCTGATGAAAACTATCAAGTATTCTAAGTCAAGTTAGAATAGAACTCAATGATTCCAGTTTGAAATATATTAGTTTGAGTTACAATACTAATGTATAACTAAATTTATTTATTCTAATATTTTAATTTGAAATGATGCAGAAATAAATTACTTTCTAATAAGTACAAATTTTTATGTTTATGCTTTCATGAAAAGTGGTAATTTGAATTAGAATAGTATGGACCAGGTACATTGAAATATTTATATATAAAAACTAGTACGTTTCGTAAAATTTAAATTACTAGAAGCAGATAGGTTTAAAAATGTACAATTGGAAATATTATAAAAAACCGATTTATGGAATCATCACTTTCATACCTATGTACCTATGTACCTATATCACTTTACTTTAATTGATATTCTATCTTTCACTTAATACTGGACTTCCTCGACAGACCTTATGTTCAGTTCATATAAAGTATAGCATAAACCAAACATAACTTATGTCTTGACAGATTATCTTCTCGATTTTTGTCAAGATATCAATTTGGACTTTTATTTAGATTAATTTTTATACATAACTCCCTACCTGACTTTCTGCAGAAGCCAAGAGTTTTTCTGTCGGACAGACTCAGATTTCGTGAAGACTCATAAATATCTTACCCAGGTATGTTATCCTTTTTCGAGCTACAGCCTAGTAATTGCAGAGTGGTTTCTTCAACCGTGTAAATACCGATAATTATTGTTGTTTTTTAGTTATCAAAATACTTTTTTAATAGAGGGAATATTAAATTAATTTACCTATTCAGGAACAAGGAAACAACTTTGAAAGAAATTATGATTTCGTTAATGTTTCTTTCATTACAAATAATTTCTCAGACATAAAAGTGCCGAATTTTAGTGAAATTTCTTTTATATTTGTTGACTATACAAAAATGTATGTACAAATTCATTAATTTAAATAATCATTAAAATTATATTTAATGTGCAAAACAAAAATTACACCTCTTCAGTGATGCTACAAAAACGATTTACTCTAAAACTGGTTTATTATTCAATAGCAACATAACCAGATTTCACATGAAAACAACAAAACATTAAAATAATGCAAATTTTACACATTCATCCGGTGATTAAAACTTCATTTAAACTTCCTTCTCTTAAGTTGAAGTCGTTAAAGTAAACTAGTAAAAATACTTCAATTTTTACCAGATTTTTGTTAACAAATTCGAAATTCTTGTTTTTTACTTTTCATCGAAATTTTTTTTATAATACAAAAGTGAAATTTTCAATATTTTCAGAAAATTATAAATATACAAATATTTATGATAAAAATTTCCTTATTATAGTACATGATTTTATTTTGGAAAAATTATGAATATACAGAAAAGCATCGAAAAAAAAAATACTTAGAGAAACGTCAAAACTTATTAATTAAAATATTCCAGGCAATTTAATTGTCACTATAGAAATTCAATTGAATGATTTTAATAATTCAATTAAAACACATTGAATTCAATGAACTAAATGAAAATTTATATAAATTTATTTTGAAAATATATTAATAAAATTCATGAAACTATTTACCGGAAAATCTATTTAACTAACATATACATAAGCATATTTTAATTATGTATATTTATGTAAATTAATGAAAATCATTATATAATTTTGTATTGAAAATATTTTAACTTCTGAAATATTTTCTAATCACTTTTACATATTAAGTTAAAGGTGGAATCAATAATTCTTAAATATATATCGAGTAGAATATTATTAATTAGATTTCGTATTATTTAAAATAAATTTAAATTAACCATTTTGCAAAAAAATAATTCTAGAAGTAGAACCAAGACAAAACTCTTATATTTAAGATATGCATTTTCTTGTGGTGAAAATCTGAAAGCAAATGATACATTTTACAAGTGAAGAAAAAACTAAATTACTACGTCTAAAATTATGTTTAGAAAAAATAAAACTTTTAAAAAGTTACAAATTATAATAATTAATGATGTCTATAAAGCTTAGACCAAATAGCTTATTGCTACTAACGAAGTTTCACATTTTTATGATGCGATATATAAAACATATCTCATTTCATTTCATATTATTGTTATGTTATAATGACCAAATGTTATAAGTATATCAGGACTGGAATCCAGTTTTTCAAAACTGAAACCATAAAATATCAAAAAAATAATGAACCAATAACCAAAACCAAAACTAAGTCCAATGAAAACAAAACCAAATCTTTTCAGTCAGAAAAATAAAATCAAGCTAAAATATATAGGTGTAAATGGAAATTGCCCTTAGTGGTGAAGTTAAATGATGAATTGCGCTATTAGCGCTTCAAGTTGATTTCACATCCATACTACATTGTTCATAATTTAAAGTTTGAAGCGATTTCGTTGTTTGTTTTAGGTGAAATTTTGTTCTCAGCCATTCGTACGTAATTAGCCAAAACTTGAAAAACCCAAAATATGAAAAACTGATACAAAAATTCCAAAGTCTAATTTTACCTTATGATTTAAAAATTCGCATAAAGTTCAAATAATAATGAATTAAATATAAAATATAGAAGGACCAAAATAACTAAATCCAACTAAATATATTATTTAGGTTGTCCAAAAACATTTAATTTAATTCAAAAAGTTCTAAAGATTTTTTACTCTCCACTATTTTTCGATATATTTGAACAGTTTTATCGACAATATATTTCTATATTTCAATACTATATTTAAATTAAATTTCCGATTTATTGGTATAAATACTAGAGAGAAAAAAATCATTCAAATTAAACATGAAAATTTTAAATTTGAATCTGTATAAATTAAATAACTCGTAATAAATTACGAAAATAAATTAAAATATTTAACCACCAAAACCAATTTACTAAATATACACTCTAGCTATATATAAAATATGGTCGAGCGTAGCCAGTGATACTCCAAATTAGTATTTTATATTAATGGGCTTTTTTAAATGCTATTTTTATTCAAACATATTTCATCTTACAGCGTTATCTAGTGGTAGAAAGATAATATACATTAGAAAATTATGAGAACACAATAGTTAAGATTAATTTGAATATAAATACATAATGCTAATATCCTTTACTTCTTAAGGTGAGGTTATATTTGGCGAATAACGCCACCTAACGGACAAGTTTTAAGTTTCAATCTAAGCTGTTTAATTGAACTTTTTATAGCTTTAGATAGGTCTGTAAATAATTTATATATGAATATTTACAATAGTAAATATCAATAAGAAAATTTATAATACACAGTCAGACTGACGGATAGAAAAATGTTAATTGAAAAACGTTTCTCAACAAACAAACCTTAAAAAAGGACTAAAAAAAGAGATTAGTATTTTCAACAAATTAATTGTTATTTATAGCTAAAAAAAAAATATTTAATAGCAACGCAAAATCGTACTTCATTTTAATGAAAATCATTATTTTAATTTAGTTTTTTTTTTATTTTATTTTTCAGTTTATATATTTTTTATGGTTTTTCATATCAATTATCTATGCATTTGAGGTCACTGGTAATAATAATATTGATATTAAATGGAATGGATTACCACAAATGGCAACATTTAATAATTATGAGGTAAACATTGTAAAAAAAAAATATATATTTAATATTATTGTTTTTCATTAATTTTGAATTATTATAAAATAAATATACAATTTTTTATTTTTAAAAAATAAAATAAATTTAATTAGTAACTAAATGAAAATACTAAAAAATTGTTTTTATTATTATTTTAGGATATGGAAAAATATATTATAAGTAGTCGAAAAATTGATACAATACAAAATCCAACTATGGATAGTTATTTAACAGCATATAATTTACATCATATTGAACCAAATACAAAACATAATATTAATAAAAGATCAGCAAATCCTTATGATTTTATTAAATTTGAATTAGCTGATGCTAAAGTACCAGATAATCAAACAAAAGAATTATTAAAAATTAATCGAGTACGTGAACAGAAACAAATAAATATGAAACGAATTGAAGAAGATTCAACAGGAGCAACAATTATATTTGGTAATCGTACTAAAACTATGAATAATACGACAAAAACAAAACTAATAAAACGTTCTGATCAAATGGCGGATATTGATGATGACGATCAAGATATATCTGAAAGTCAACGTTCAATAAATTTCTATAAACCAAGAATAAATACGGTCATAAAATCGAAAAAATCAATTAAAAGTTTTCCACATGAAGTACAAAAAGCAATTAATTTAGTATTATTACAAGAGAATAAACAAAATAATCTTATTAGTAGTGGTGTTAATAATAATAATATTGGTTTAAGATATGCACCAACACATAAACAATTTTATGGTGATAAAATTTTAACACAAAATTATCATGGAAATTATCAAAATTTACAATTAAATAATAATAATAATAATGAAAAATTAAAATATATTTATTCACCTAGTCAAATACCATATAATAATTATAATAATGATGGTGCACGATATATAGCACCATATATTAATTTACCATCAAATAATAATGAAAAACAAATAATATCAAAAACATCATCATCATCATCAGTTATTATTGGTAATGGTATTGCACCAGCACCAATATCAGCACTTAATTCACATTTATCAGAAATTAGTGATGTACATCATCATACATTAATACAACCACAAAATATAATTAAAGTTGAACCATCTGAAATTAATTATGTAATACAAGAAGTACAACCACCAACATTATCATCATCATCATCATCATTTCCTGAACAAAATTTAGCAAAACCATCAATCAGTTATAATCAGTATTTATCTACACCAAATATTTTACACAATGAACTATTATTACATAAATCTGGATTTACACCATCATCAGAACTTCAATTCAATGATGTTATTATAAATAATAATAAAGCATATTCACAAGAAAATAATAATGATGGTAAAAATGATGATGGTAATGATGAACACCAACATCAATACAAACAATTTTCTTATGAAAGTTTTGGTGATTATGAAAAGCAAATAATTAAAGAACATAATCTTTTTAATGGTGTCAATGAACAATATCAATTAACAGGTAAAGAAAATAATTATAATAAAGATGAAAATGATGATGGTTATCAAAAAGGTAGTAGTAGTAGTAGTAATAGTGATGGTAATGATAAAAAATATAATATTTTATCATCATTAATTGGTAAATCACCGGCTGAACAATTAAATGGTTTGACATATTTATTAGAAAATGAATTACATAATAATAAAAATGAACAATCACAACAGCAACAAGAAATTAAAGAAATTAATGCAATACGACCACAAGATAATCGTGCACCAATTTTATTTCATCCGGATAATAATGTTGGTGCTGGTATTGTTGGACAAGGAAAAAATATTATAATTAATAAATATGGTTATAAGGAAGTTACAGATAATAATCAACAGAAAGATTATAAACCAATTACTGAAGCACCAGAAGAAATACATAGTCATCATATTGTACATATAACACCATCACCTTTACCGGCACCAGTGTCAACATCATTTAAACAGGTTCAATCAATTGGATTATCACCTAATTATAAGAATATTGATTATGAACCGAAAGAATATGGTATGAAATTGGATGATAAAGAGGTAAGTTTAAAAGTGTTTTTTACAAAATTTTCATTTTTTAGAATTATAGTTTATAAAAAAAATTACCTTTTAAATTTAAATCCGTATAAATTGTACACAGAATAATTATTGTTAATCAAAATTCCTTCTACTTTCTAACAGAAACAATCATTCTTGAATTTAATAAAGAGAACAGCATCCCTAAATTACTAACATTCCACCAATCATTATATATTTTTCACTGTTTTATATTAACCAATTCCTCAGTTTCTACATCAAAGTGGAACCTTCCCTTGTTAAGTTCCAGCAAAACGAACCCCAAACAATGATTTTAAATTTTACTATGAGAAGAAATCCATAAAAAATCAGGTACATACTTCAACATTTGTCAATCCTCTTAAAAGATTTTACCTTGTAAGATGTGAAAAGGTTTTAACTGCTTTATTACAGATAATATTTGAACTATACCTCTCTTGAAAAGTAGGTAATTGTACGATTTGTTTTAATTTATCTAGTTCTTTTTAATATACTTTTCCTGTTGACTTAAAAGTAACGATTTTCTATAAACAATTTTCTAAAATTTAAAGCCCGGAGCTCAACTCGCTTATGGAACGGTACAATTCAAGTCTCTGGGAACAGTTTTGAAATTTAGGTTTGAGATATAACTTCTCAAGTTCATTATGTATTCATGAGCGTTCGAACTGATTGAAAATACCTCAATACAAATTAAGAATTAAATATCATTCTGTCAAAAAGATATCACTGTAGGTCCAGGTTTTTCCACATTCTAACCTGTCTGTATCCTAGTATTTTAAATCGCATAGAATCAATATTATAGTTACTTCTATATTCCTTATATGATAATAATATATCATAATCATAATGCCAATTAAAAAACTCCTAAAAGCAAAGTTTATGCTTTGAACTCCAATTACTATACAAATCTCTTTTAACCAATTTTTTTCCATATCACATTTTCAATATTTTACTCAAAAAAAAAGAAGGGGTTCGTCCAAAACTAAAATTTATTTCATTTCCTGCTGATTATTATATACTTCTGATAATAATACACACTTAATCCTTAAAAACAAACACTGCAAACCTGTTGCAAAACAATCAGCCTTTTTTTTTAAGTTTTCTCTGTACAATCATTTCTTTTTTGTCTTTGAAGCTCTCCATCATCGTACACTACAAAATATTAAATGCAGCAAAATATAATATATAAAAAAATGAAAAGCAGACACCGTAAAATTAGCTTTTATATATTCGGTAACCAATTTACACATAGCAAATGAAAAATTATTGCTTGTATTTCATTTTTTTTTTTTGCTGAGACGCTTATGAATTTGAATTTATGTATCAAACTTCATTTTTATATGTATAAAAATTATGATATTCGTCATGGGGAATTTTCTTATATATTATTAAAATATATGAACTCTTTATATATATATAGTAAAGTAAGTTTGTATAAATTATTTTACTTATTATATAGCCGTTTATATTATCCTATTTTGAAAAAAAAATATATAAATGTTATTTTTTGTGCGGTTACTGCAATTTCTCTCTGACATTAGTAATCATTTCGTTGGTACACGAATTTATATTTTTTACACTTGACTAGCATAAACAAAAATTTCCATATAATTTTAAATTTGTATTTTTCTATATACACCAAAGCTTTGGGAAAAAAAGGATACACATAGAAAAATTTATATACCGGCACATATCTTTTAAGGGTGTTACCGAAATAGTTTCCTTACAGATAATAGAAAACTATATTACTTCAAATTGATTTCTTTTAATCTGAAACTTTAGCTGTCACTTCACAGTAACCTTTAAACTAAATCACAGGAAATACTAAGAAAAGTTTTAGAAAATATAATAAATTGAACCAGGTTTGGACCAAAACTTTATCCTGCAAGATAATAGATCAGACTTGTTAAATGTTGCATTTAAAAAGTAGTGCAGTAACATTACCGAGTAATGGGAACAAATACTGCAATACTGTTTAAAATGTAATTACTATAATGGTAACGCAGTAATGCATTACATCAAATGTAATAACATTTTTGAATTACTTTACAAATACTTTACATTTCACATTTTTATGGTAAAATACTTTATATTTCAAAGAAGTACTTTAGAAATACTTTAATATTTCAATGAAGTGTCGTACATTACTTTAATTATTTGATACTGCTATAATGCTCTGCTAGAGCAATATATTATTTAATAATTCTGTGCTAGAATTAATTCAACGTTTCTATATAACATTGGGTACACAATTTAACTTTTAGGTTATGGTAAGAATCGTTTTGAATTTTGTTTCTAAGTTAATGGCACTATATGATTAGTGTATGTTTTTACATTTCTATTAGCTGAAAAGTGAAATTCTATCAAATTTTAAAAAAAGACTCATAAGAATGACATTTAGAATCTACATTCGTTAGGGGTTAGAGTAAACTATCAAAAATTATATATCAAAGTCCAATCAAAATAAAATTAACAGATCATATTTGAATACCTATTTGAGGTTCCAATTAAATTTTCATTTTAATTATACATCAGGAATCTAAAATAAAAAATATGATGAATGCTAAAATGAAAATGTTTCCTTGTTGTCTTTGCAGCATTGCATACAAAAATAAATCAAAATAGAAAAAAAAAAATCTTTTAATTCATATCAACAACAACAAAAAAATCCTGTATAAGGAAATGAGTGAAAATGAACAGAAAATCTTTGCTTTATGTTGTTATTTTGAATAATAAATATGTGTATCTTTGGCAAAAGTATTTTCCACTTAACATTTGTAAATAAATATTTTTATTTATATTATTTAAAAAAAAAAAAAAATAATTCAAAGATTTTATATTACGAAAATACTTGAAAGAAAATCTATAAGAAAAATGTTTCTAATATCAAAAAAATGGAAATTTATTCATCGAAAAATTTCATTTGATTGAAAACGATTTTTGTTAATGTTTTGTTGAAAATTCTTATTAAAAAATTTCATAAAAATATATTTAGAAAAATTTACTATATACTATTTTCGTATCGTCCTTTATACACCAACAACTTTTTTTTGATATATATAACTTTTAATCGATTTTGTCTGTCCAGAATATTTTCGTTTGTATCCTTTTTTTTTGCTCCTTTTTGATTGTCTACAGTTATTCTTTGCGGGCATATTCTTTCCACTTTATCTTGTACTTATAAGAATGACAAATAAAATTTTTTATTTTTTTTTATTATTTTTTAAAAGACAAGTTTAAGGACCTAAGAGGACAAGATAAAAATAAAGAAATTAAAAAAGAGTATAACGATTTTCAAAAGACAAAAAATAAATAATCAGTTTTTTTTTTAACAAAAAAAAAAGAATAAAAATCCTTCTTCCTTATAACTTTATAAAAGGAAAATAATTTCTTCCTTATACATTTTTATTTGAATTTAATTTAATTTCTCCTTACGACTTTTTTACTTATACTTTTTTATTTATTTCTAAAGAAGCTTGTATACTTTTGAAGCTTCTAATATGTTTTTTATTGTTTTGGAGTTTGTACAAGTCTAAAATAGAAAATTGACCAGTAAACAAATGAAAAAGATCATTTCAAATTTGTTTATAGTAAAGTGCTCAAACGAGACGGAAACAAGATTATTTCTTTTGAAAATTTAAATGAATAAAGGATTTTTTTTATATCCTTAACAAGAGTGTCTTTAAGTAATAGAATAAGCAATTTATTGAGATCTTTTATACAAGTTTTAAACTCAAATCAATCAGAAAAACTGAAACAAATTATAAACAGTAGATTACAGAAGTTATCGCTATCAAAATATTATGTAAACTATGTCACTAGGAGACATTAATTTTCATAATATAACGACACTTCAGTTATAGTAGAGATATTTATAGAACTATTACGTTAAATACTACAATCCAAAGTTTTTATTTATTTCATATTTTTTAATTTCATTTTAATGCCACCGAGGAGAATACTCAAGGTTATTATCATCTACATTCTAATTAAATACTAAATATCAATTTTTTGTTGTGTTGTAATGGTCAATTTATTTCAAATTTGAGATAGAACTTTTGTAAAAAATCATAGTCGATACTGTAAACGTTCTTAGTCGAGGTTGAAGACACCATTAGCGACCAAATTGTTCGATTACTCCCATTTTTTAATTGTTTTATATTATAATGAAAATCTACGTGTAGCAGAACAACACTGCCAAAATAGGTTAACTTTCAAACTATTGGTTTTGAATTTCATTCTGGTTTTGAACTTGATTTAATCAGGGAATTTTATCGCCAGGATTTTAGTATTCTCACTTAAAAGTAATGAATTTACTCAAATAGAAATGGATAGAAATATCTTTGTTTTTAATAAACTTTACAATTGAGTCAATAGTTCAGTTCACACATTTTAACCCATTTATATACTGCTCCGTAATTTACAATACTTTTGACCCATATACTATAATTTAGTATTTCACGATTTGTCTATATGTTTAAACCACAATTCAGTTCTTGAAATGGTCGATTGAGTTTTATAAATATAGAATTTAGATTACACAACCCAAAATCCTACAGCAAAAATGTTTGTATACACAGGAGTATTAAAATTTAGTCATATTTCTATTTTAAACCTCTATCCCACAACTTTTGTTCTGAGTTTTTTTTTTTTGAATATTATTTAATTCTGCAATAACTGTAAGCATTACCATGGAGATAGAAATTTACTTAAAATCGAAATAAAATTGATTCAGAAAACAGATATTAATAAATTGGAAAAAATATCACGTGGTGGATTTGAACTACTTTAATCTACAAACAATAAATTAATTTAGACAAAAATTGTGGGATAGGATATTTTTCACTATAAGTCCTTGATAAACTTGTATAATTTTGTTTAAATATATTTTTAATGTATAATTATCAGTAATACAATTTAGAATAAATATGAAGAGATATACAAAATATAATCATCCATTATTTCTGATGCTTTTAAATTAAATTCAAATTAAATATTTGTGTTGTAAAATAAATAAATTTCCATAACTTCACACACGGTGTGAAGTGAACTAACTGAATCATATAAATTTTGTCATAATACTCTATATACTATTAAGTTCTGCCAGCTCTGATTATCAAATAGAAGCACATTTGTAAATAGAATCGTATTGGTAATATCTAATATGTATATCGTATTGGTAATAATTAAACTCAAGTTTTACAGATTATATTTGAATTGGACACAACATAAATTACTTTTTCTTTTTACATAAACACCATTGACAAATAAAACTATAATTTGTACGTTATATTCATTACATAAAAAAAAACATTAATTTAATTATCGCTACTTTACATTATTTGTAAATTTCTTCAAAACAAACTAACAAGTAAATGAAAATAAAATATTTAAAATAAATAGAAACTTTTAATTTATTTATATTATTTTAACATTTTACAAAAATTAATTGAAAACAACACGAAAAATATCAGTAAAAAGTTTCAATAATTTCTATGTTGAATGTTGCCTCTTTCACTTATTGTGCTTAACAAGCAGCTCCTGGTGTTTAGACTTTACGTTAATTCTTGTCCGTCTGTTGAATTATGATTTAACATCTAAATTATTTGTAGATTCTGCATGAGAACCGTGGAAGTCATAAAACAATCAGAATCAGAAAGTGTCTTGCCAATAGATATTTTAAAATTATCCGGTAGATAGCGCTGATTAAATATGAACAAACTCCAAATAAAATTATATGTTTAAAGTAGAATTTTCTGGAACTTCCAGATTCCAAACTTTTAAGTGTTATAGAAAAGTGTAATATACTAAAAAAAATTTTGGACCTGAATTTACTTATTTTTCCCTATAGATAAAAAGAAACTCTTATTAGAGTGAAAGGAGGATTCCAATCAGAAAAATAGATTTGCTTTTTGAAACAGTAAGACAAAGCTGAACAACATCTTAATTACACGCTTATTATAGTAGATGGCGCCACATTTTCAAATATGTTTATTACTAATAAATAATTATAATTTTTTTTATTGGTAGTCAAAGCCAAACGTAAGTTTGAAAACGCTGCACATAAATAATTCGACTGTGAATGGTCTATATCTTTATAGTAAAAATACTTGATAATTATTTTGGTAAATATTATTTTGTATTGTACGAATAGTATTTACTCAAAAATTAAAAAAGGATAAATATTAAAAATTTAGTAACTTAAAAAAATTAAAAACTTTTCTGTTTTTTTTTTTTTTGTGAAACTGGCGGTGCGATTTTACTTGGTAATACAAAAAGTTTACACCTTTTATGCCTTCCAAATTATATATTAACTATACGTTTCCACTATTTTATATTTTAAATAATATTTAAAAACATTAAATTCATTTTAAGTTTTAATTACTTTCTGGTTAAAGTTTATTTTTACTTTGAATTTTTGAATTTTTGTATTTTTTGGTAACAAAAAAACAACGTGAAAATGATTTATACATAAAAAGAAAAAGAAAATAAAATTAAATAAATAAATAAAACGGAAATTGTGGAAAAACATAATTTTTTTTTTTTTTTGTTTTCCCTATTTTATCAACATAAAAAAAGAAAACATTAAATGGAAATTTTGTGAGATATAAAAAGGATTTATTTTTATTTTTTGACAAATAAAAATAACGTATATAAATAAAATTTCCTAGAATAGTAATTTTTTAGGGGTTCACAGTTTAGTGAATTCACAAATAAAATAACCACGAATTTTGAATAAATTTTCAGTTCTTGTCTGCTTGGCTTTATAATAGTTAACAATGAATTAGAACTCAGCGAGTTGAAGTATCCAATCTAAAGCTTGAAAATGATTACAATAGTTACAATATTGAAGTGGTTATTTCTAGAAGTGTCTATAGACTACAGAATTTATTATGTACTGCTTCTTCTCTATCTGTTACAGCCTGTAAATTGTAGATCTTCTGAAATCGGAGTATAAAATTCTGAGAATATAAAAGATAAATTTATGCAGTATTTGCCTCACCTTTGCGTAGCGTACCTATAAATTAACTGCATAGAATGATTGGTTTGGGAGACTTCAAAGACCTCCATGTATCTAGACTCCAAGATACATTCTAGTTCAAATAACATCAACGCATTCTAAGTCTTTCATTAAGTCACTAAAAATTTCCGGTTTTATCTCCACTCTAAAACTACTTTTTTGTCTGACAGCGGGGCAATGACATAAAATGTGTTCCGAAGTTTCATCTTGCTCTTCACACTCCCTACATGTTGTAGAAGCTTGTTTCAGCCTAAGCGTTGCTACATGCTTTCTTAGTTAAATATGACCCATAACTATAATGTAAGTTAGTAAGAACTTTTTGCTTTACAAAATTAATTGCTTTTGTGATTCACGGATAAATGAACCGAAAATGTTAAATCTGAAGAAATTCATTTGCCAATTTATAGAACCAGTGTTTTTTCTGTAATCTTCTGATTTTGATTTCCATTCTTCACTTCTTGAGCTCTTTCATTTATTTTACTATAACATTTGCTATAAATTACGATTTATAGACTTATTACAGACAATTTACAGACTGACCGTGGTCTTTTAAATATGCCAGACGTAATAACAAGACTGACGAATGAATTAATATTTGAGCTAATAAAAACATTTTTTGTTTGTAAATCTTTTTCATATAAATTTTAAACGGGAAATTTTCTTTTTTTCCGAATTATAAAAGGTGTTAAATTATTTTTTTTTGATGATGATTTTAATGAAGTTTTCTGATGAATGAATGTTAACAAAAGTAAACTGGAAAAATGAATTACTAAACAGGATTATTATACATACTTCCTAGATTACCGGATGTTCTATGTTTGTGTTTTTTGTTTATCTTTATTGAAAATAAAAGAAAAATTTCTATAGGAAAATTTAGAATGGGAAATTACAAGTTTTTTAATTAATTGTATTTTTTTTTTTTTTTTAAATTAAAATAAATATAAAATTAAATTATAATATGTTTGCCAGATAAAAAATCGTCTCTATATACTTTAAATTTTGTTTAAAAGTTGAAAAACAAATAATTGCTCGTTACTTGAAAACTTTCTACTTACAAATAGGACATTTCCGCACATATCATCGAGGAAAAACATTCCTATGAAAGGAAAATCAAAGGATTTGCAAAGTAGATGAATGAATGGCATATTATCTACAAGAGAAAATGATTTTTCTTTTTTAACTACATTTTTGTTTACTAATTATTTCTTTTATTTTCTTACATTTTCTTCAAATTTAGCATAAACTTTTGTAATATTATCTCAGGGAAATAACTGAGACAATGCAAAGTAAGAACAGTACTACAATTTAGAGTTTTCTAATTTTTGACAACTGTTCTACCTTGTAAGTAAGGATAAATATTTTTAATTGTTTCTTTTTTGATGGAAAACACTAATGTGAATTCTCTTAGGCAAGAATTAGGCACAGAATTAAGCTGAGCCAACAACTCTTTCAACCGAAAAAGAGAATCGGTTTCCAACCCAGAACCCCTGATATTTGCAGGGGTTCTGGGTTGCATATGCAAGACCTCCCAAGTGCATATGCAAGAACAACGAACAGTGATACAAAAAATCGTTTAGTGATCGTCTCTGCATCCTCTACGTATGTTAACCTATGATTGCCGTATCTTAAAGGCCCACTCCCTTAGCATTGAGTGTGTTATTAAGAGCACCATTGCCACATTTACCAAAATATTGACAATTTCCAGGTATTTCTACTTTGTTCACTCACAAGTTGTTAGTTACCTTGCCCTTGTTGCAAGCTTGCAACAATTAGAGTTGAGTATCATTATTAAAAGTAAATAAAATCTATCCCGACTCTCAACTCTCAAGCCGTTACGCACCTCCAGTTCTGGTTCGATAAAGCGGATACTAATTAGTCAGAAAACACTTTAAGTTAAATGCATAAATTAAGATAGTTTTATGTTGCAATTATCATTTTTTTTCCAAATTCCATTGCTGAACAATTTACTGAACAATTTCAAATAAATATTCTGTATATAAAAAATTCTTTAATCCTAGTGATAGTATCATCAATATTAATTAACTTCAAATTTATATCAGCAAATTAATAAATTTCACAAGTAATTATTGTAATTAAACAAGTTAATATAGTAAAATAAAAATGTTTTATATACAATCATTTATATATTATTATTATTATTATTATCAATTTACGAAATAATCAAACAATTTACTGTGAAAATAATGATAGTATATTACCTGAATATATGCAAATTAACTTATTTAATTATTATACGTGCATTGTTTCGGTGGAAATTGTGTGAAAATGTGTGAAAATATTTCATGGTAATTAAATAAAAAACACGTAAAATGTAATTTTAATTCAAACAATTTGTATAAAATTTTTCTCAAAACTTAATAATTATAACTTTGATAAAATTATATCAAATCACAAATTTTCAAAATATTTGGTTTGGATACGTAATTCATAATTTTGTAATTTAAAATATCATAATTCAAAATCTCGTACTTCGTAATATCGTAATTATTTCTAAATCTAATATTCTAAAGAAATACTAAAAGGCACTCCATTTTATAAGTAATACGAAGCTCCAGAAAATCTTGCATTACATCTTACATTTTTTTTAGAAATCTACAATACAAAAGTTAGCCTACATTACCTCTAGACTAACACAAAAAAAAAAAAAAATAAGACTTTGGTATGAAGTTCAAACGGAATGAAGAAATAATGGAAACACAAGGATTAATTCAATATGAATACGAATTTACAACGAATTTGGAATATAAATTAATTAAATTTGTAATTCCGATATGACATAATTAATTCATGGAACCTAATATTATTGTTGAGGAATAAATTCGGCAACGTCGCTATAAAGTATTCTTTGCAAAACAGACATCACGAACATTATTTTTTGGAATAAGAATATTTCTTACAGAAATTCCCAAAGATTTTATTTAGATTAGGTTAGGAAGGACCAACCAAATGTCCGCAAGACGAAAGTTGACGGAGGATCTATTGTGCTTCCAATTTTTTTTTATAATAATTATGTTTTCATAAATTAATTCATAGAATTTTTATTAAAGTTCAAAGATTTTAAAAATAAATAGTAAAAGACGAGCTAATATTGATTGTGTAAAATCAAAATTTGGTTTTGATTACGAGATTATGAATTACGAATTTTAATATTATGAATTTTCGTACCTAGACCAGATTATAATTTGATGAGATTTCATAGAAATTCCAAAATATTTCTATATATTATAATAAAAATTATATTAAAACTTTATATATTTATTATATATTTTGTAGTTTAAATATAAATTTATACATAATTTTAAAAAGTCCTTTAAATTATACAATATTAGACTCTAGTTTATAAATTCAACACAATAGTCTGAACATTTTTTATGCTTGTTAGATTTTCCACAAAGTTGCAAAATTATTCTTTTCATCATTCATACAAAATATAGTCATAATAATATCCAAACAAAATTTTGCTTTTTTTATACTATATATAATTTTCAAAATTTTCTCTTATTCATACTGGAAAATGGAAAATTTTACTATATTTTTTTTTTATTTTGTTATGTTATGTTCGGGTACCTTTAGAAATTCATTTTTTTGAAAATATCTGTCTTTGAAATATATATTATAACATTTTTATAATGGTTATATGTGGACAAAATAGTATAATTGGTGAATATTTATGTTCAGGATGTACGAACCAACAAAATGAAAAAAAAAAAAATAAAAAAAAAAAAATGAAAATTGAATGAATCAAGGATTTCTTTTTAATATGAGCAATGCGACGACAAATGAAAATATTGACCAATTTTACCGGGTTATTTTTTTATTATTTCTTCTGGTTGTTTGCTTTATAACCAATTTACCATAGCATTTTTGGAGCTACCTACACAATACTGCATTGGTTTTTCTATTATTATTATTATTTTTTATTTTAATTATTGCGGATTTGAACTTTATAAAGAATATCCTTATTCAAATTTCACCTTTATATATCCAGATGAAATGATAAATTTATGCTGCTGATATTATGCAGTGGTTGATTTTAATCATTTATTATTATTAGTTTGCTATTGATAAAAGAACCATAGAAAAAATAAATATTTTTAAGCATATTCAGATGATTTGAGAACGTAATAAAAAATATTGAAAAAAAAAATGAATTTTATGATATAGTAGCTAGTAAAAATAATGTTAAGTGAATATTATAATTAAATTCAACTTTTATTTTTCTTGTTCACTCCACTTGTGAGCATATATCTTCTTTATAGAGTTTCCATTTATTTAGAGTTTACTTTTATTTCCGGCCATGTTTTACGAATTGTTTCCATTTCTTTTATTATTGTTCTTCTCTATGTATTTCTTGAGACTCTAACATTTCTAGTTCATAGAGGGTTCTATTCCAGAACTATTTGATGATCGTTTTAGTGTATGGATAGTATAATTTCCTACTTCTTCTGCGCATTTGTTTTATGATAGGTTCCTACTGTCCTGTAATTCTTCAAAGTTTAATTTTTATTATTTTGCTGAGCCATAATATTCTACTTTATTTTCCGTAAGCGTTTGTTTTCAAATGCTTGTAGTTTATCCATATCCTTTTTGTTGAACGATCATATTTAACTCCCACTTCCATACATGAAATTGACGCATGAGTTGAATATTATAATTTTCGTCCTTCTAGATAATTGTGATAACTTCCATACTTTGTGGAGCAGTTACGGATACGTAATTGTTCAGGTAGCAGACCTTCTGCACGTTTTTATACGCATGGCTCTTTGTTTACGTAAAGCAATTTTTATTAGTAGGAAGGATTTTATAAAGGAAAAAATAAAATTTAGAAAATTAAAAATTTAGCTAAATTTAGGCAATAAAGAGAACTCTCCAGTAGCAAAGTCTAGTAATGGAAATGTTTTAGTTAACAGTCACTTTTCAAATTAATTGATTCCAACACTGAATATTATTTGTTTGTCTTTGATACTAAACTACGTAGTGACTGAAATTGTAAAGAATTAGTATTTAAATCTTACTGATATGTCATAAGCCTTAATATTTAATTTTAATCTCTTCAGAATTCTGAACCATAAGCTGCTTTATAGTAAAAAAAAATTGGTTTACAATAAGACTTTTAACACTGAAGTACTTGAAATCAGATTAATTACCTTTAGTTTCTCAATAATTGTTATTACGCATATGTAGCTCGACAATGAAATCTGTAATATTATTTACATAATCCGATACGAAAGATGTAAAAACCAATAGATCTTTTCGTATCTTCTATGATTCCTGGAAGTAGATTCTGTACTTCTGTGTGCATTACTACTGCATTTTAAAAATCTGTATTAGAAATCTGTATTAGTCATATTTTATCCATCGGTAATTGGTTTCAAATTTAGTACAACTAATTACCGACAATATCCTCTAAATTAATTACCAATTATAGTTAACTCTTATCCGAATTATATTTATACTTAAATTGTTATGCCAAATTTAAACAAAATTAATTAGCAATAAGTTAACATATTAGTGGTACTAATTTTCTATTAGTATTACCAAAATGGTACCAATCTAGTAAACCACTAAAATAGAATACTCAATATTCCTAATAAATTCCAAAATAAAATAAAAAAAAAACTATTTTTTAGTCGATTCTTTAATTTCATGTTAATCCATGTTGATATTGTTTTGTCAGAAGTGTTAATTAATTTTCTTTATTTACAATCAAAAAGGAAATAATTAACTCAAGAATCTGTAAGAATAAACAAAATAATAAAGAGATTGAAATTGATTGAGATATACGAACTATGCTATATACGTCAGTTAAAATAAATTCTAACAAATAAATTTCCACATTTTCTTTACTATAATTCTAACTAAAGAGATAAATTTAACATTGTAAATTCAAAAATAAAGGATACAAAAGAATAATCCTTTTCCGCTGAAATTGATTTCCTCTTCATATTGTTTATATTTACTACAATTTGTTAACTAGGAAATATACAAAGTAAAATACTAAAGAAAACTGTGTTTTTTTTTTGTTAAAAAGTAAGCAATTACCTTTGTTGTCATAAAATCTTCATGGTTCAAGGAAAATTAGAAAATTTTCTTAAACATAATAATGAAACCTGGAAATATGAATGTAATTATTATTAGACTAGAGGTTAAAAAACAAAATAAATAAATATATCTGAAATTTTAAGTTCTTTAAGGAAAATAATGTTAAATTATTTTCACAAAATAAAGTGTGGCTACTTTATATATATTACACCAGGGGTTTGATTTGAGAAATACAAAATTATGCTATGCAAAATACTGAAGAGAGCACTAACTGTTGTATGTACAGTGGTGATGGCGTAGTCGTGATGTGCTATGGATAAGTGCACGGGTTCAACTTCAGACCGAGGAATCGTTGTCGCTCTAAGTTGACACAGCTTCAAATGATTATACGGTACCAGTAAAAATAAATAAAACTGGCAATATTAAATTATGATTTTTAAACAAACGGAGCAAAATTCTGACGCTTGAGACCACTTGCTGAAAACAAATGTTTCACTATTAAAAGATGTTCACTAGTTGAAACAAACTTATAGTTAAGAATTCATATAAAATTAGTACGCCTAATTGTCAATAAAAGTGTAACGAAACCTCTATTATGAGTCCCTATACTTCCAATTGAGGTTTTGTAACTGAGAATAAGAAATATGAAATAAAAATAATTTCATAACAGTCTGACAAATGATGACCACCATAATATTAATGTCACTCTAACATTTAAACAGTGTATAATTGTGATTTGATGTTAAGTGTATCCACTTTATTGCCAAAAGAATTCGTTATAAGTAAAAAATTGATTTTTATGATTTTTCTTTAATAGACATTTTTTTGTATTTTTCTACTTTTTAATTAAACATTTTTAAGATTTTAATTAAAAACAAAAATATTCAGAATATAAGTAAAATAAAAAGTAAAATTTTGGAATTATTTCAATTATTTATTTATTTTTGTTAAAATGATTTCTTTTTTCATTTTTGTGAATTCTTTGATTTTAACTTACGGAATAATTACATAATTCGTAATATTTTCATTTACGATTTTCTGATTTCAATTCAATAAAGTTGTAAGTTATAATAAAGTTTGTATTTTCTGATACTCAGGATATCGAAATAAACAATTCAGTTTTCCTTTTTCATAATCATAGAATTTATTATCAAATATAAATTTCCAAATTAATAATAATCCTAAAAGTATGCAATTCTTATTGAATTTTATTTTTTACAATCAAACAAGCTCGAATTTAAAAATTCTGTATCCAACTTGTTGTATTTGAAATAGAAAGATATTTTGGAAATCCAAAATTTTAAGATTTTTATAAAACAAAAAAAAAAATCTACTAATTCTACCGTAATAAATTTTCTAATATTTCCCGAAGTGGTTTCGAAATATAATTATAATTATGTATAACAATTTGTTCTCATCAACTTTTGTATGGGATTTTAACCCACTATAAGCATCTCCTTTGAGAACGATCATCCCCTAGCTAGAATAATCCGCTGCAAACTAATAAGCGATTCTTTTTTTTTTTTTGCGCTACCATAGGAACTTTTTCATAGATTTGTTCTAGTCTCTTTTACTCTTATCTTATCTAATACTTACTCACAACGTTAACTCTTTTAAGTCTTCGTGTTATATCGGTGATATCTAGGAGTTCTATTGACTGAACATTCAAATGTTGTATAAGTTTTTATTCGTGAGTTTATTTAACTTTATCTACAGTTTATTTTTTCTAAATTCTTATGCAAGTTTGTATTTTTGATGTACCAAGGAGCATCAATGATGTTTCTTAGTATACTCTGTAGTTACTGCTGTATTATATTTAAATTACTTTATTTCATCCAACCCCAACGGTGGATGCAATATGTCCAGACAGGTTTCAGGACTTCTTTGTATAACAATAATTAATTTTCTGTTGACAAAGTAGAATTCCTTCACAACTTTCCTTTACCGTATATCGAGTTCTTCACTTTTCTTTTTTACATGAACTTTCTAGCACAGTTCAGCTTCTATATAATGTAGATATAATGGAGAATGTTGATTGCAAATAAATTATCTGAAAACAGTTACAAGGGATATGAAAATATTTCAATTTTACTTAAAAAAGCATGTCACAAATTGGTGAAGTATTGATAATTTCTTCACTTTTCTTCAAAAAAAAATACAAAATCATTCCGTTAATGAAATTATTTTGTTCCCTGTATTACGTTAACAGACATTTGAAAAATCTATAATATAAAAATAAATAAAATATAATTCAATTTTTTCAAATGCTGTCCATCAGTTGCCAAACAAAAAATTTGTAATTTAAACTTTTATTTTAATAAAAAATTCACAAAAAAATAAATAAATTAATTTTAACAAAATTTTATATTACAAATTACAAGCTCAGAAAAAAACCGTCACTTTTATAATATTAATTTAAAAATCATATTGTAACAAGCAATTTAATTTCATGTTATTGGTTGTCATTTAAAAATTACTATATAAATTTAACTGAATTAATTTTTTAATAAATCACAAAAAAAAAAAGATATTACAGCACAACAAAAATCACCATATTATTTTTAATATTGTGAGTATATATCCAGGTGATACCAAAACACTAAATGATTTTTTTGTTTTTATTTCCTAGTGAACTGAAGTAATTTTAATATTGTAAAATTAAAAATTATACAAACGACAGATTGCCTCTAGGGTATATTTTAAATTTTACCGTAAACACCACAAGGGTTATAAATAATTCAGTAATAAGGGATGATTGAAAAGTATCATATATACATCCTATAAGTATAGCAAGTACGAGGCAATTTTTATATTTTTGTTGAAAAATAAGTGAAACGCGGTTAAACATAGATATTCGCATAAACATTAAACATTATATATTAAACATGAAATAAATGAGTTTAAGGGTTTGAGTTGACATTTTACATTTCTTTTTTATGGTAATGTACTTAGGGGTTGTGTAATGTTCAATAAAAATCTTTGTTATAAATATTGACAATTTTTTTGTTTAAGATAAAAATTGATCGATTATTTAATATTGTTAGAGATTTCTATAAATAAAAATTGGCATTGAATTATAATAAATTTTTTGACGAAGAAGTTTTCAATTAGATTATACCAACAGACAAAGTCAATAACAGAAATGACAATTACTATAAAAGGTTTTTTTTAGTTAAAAAATAGAAATATTTGAATCATTAAAGTTACTGAAAATTAACAGAAATTATACATCTATCTTCATTACCTTATCAACTTGTTGCTTAAGTCAAGTATGGCAATTAAGATTAATTGAAAATTAATTAACATTAATTGCAAATTAATTGTCATTATTGTAAATTGTCAAAAAAAAAAATTCTATTATTGTCAAAATTGCCAATAATTAAGAAAAATTGACTATAATTGACAATAATGTAGAAAAAATTTGATATTTATCATAGATATCACTAAGTGAGAGGAATATCTGATAAAAATCAATACTTAATTCCCTGAGAACATAGGTCGTCTACTTGCCATCTCCATTCCACTGAATACATTGCTGTTGTTTTAGTGTTTTCCCATTTGAGATTGCATCTTCCTTGTTGTAGAAGTGTTCATAACTTCCAAGGTTTTTTCGGGTGACTTCTTGTTGCTTAGAACGTTAGAACTATTCCTTTTATCAGTTGTTATGTGTAATCTATCTCCATTTTTTCTCTTCACTATAGGTTCATCTTTTGCGATTTGTCAAAAATTTACATTACTTATGACATTAAGCCAGAATATTCCACATATTATTCTTCGACATTTTTTATTGATGAAAATCTTTAGTTTCTATATGATTCAGAACTTATTACCTAATATAAAAATTAAAAGTGTTGCACCCCTTAAACACATTTCCATATATTTACCCTTGTCATATCAAAAAATTTCCACTAATTTACCAAAATGTTTAAAAAAAAATTTAAACATCTTAACATACATTTTACTTGATTGAACATTTAACTACTAAATAACATTAATTTTATGTTTTTAAAATATTATACATAGAATTTTAACAAATGAGCCTTGAATTATGGATATTTATAATAATATAAAATCATCTCTTCGTATTATATTTAGTCCTTTACAATCAACGAACATAATTTTGGTAATAATAACAAAAACAATTTTTTTTTTTTGATATTTCCTTTTCAACATGATTATTAAATTAAATAGAGTTGACATGTAAATTAGGGTTGATTTACACTTGTCGAGTTATTTAACACCCCATTGACATCGATTTTCCATTATAAAATATTCTGTAGTTCATTAATATTTTTGAGCGCCAAACAAAATTATTGTAAAAAAGAAAAGAAAAGGTTCACAAATTGAATAGGAAATATTATATTTTTCCAAAAAAAAAGAAAAACTCCATTAATTTTAAAATTTAAGTGCTTTTCATTGAATTGATTATAAGTTCAAAATTTATATTAAATATATATTATACAAGACAAAAAATAAAAAATAAAGAAAATTTATGTTGCATTAAAGTATATTTTTTTTATGGAGAGTGAATAGAAAGAAAAGTGCTTTCATCAATTACCGTCGTTTTTCCATTGGCCTTATAATAATATAACAATATGGAAAAATCCTTTTAAATTTATTATATATTTTATATATGTATAAAGCTTATTCGCACGAATATAAGATATGATAATAATTTTGAAGTGAACAATTTTTTTTGTCTCCAAATAGTTCACTCCTGAGATTTTTATACTTTTGAAGATGTCGCGTCGATTCTTATTAATGTCTTTAGAACGTGTTAACACGATGGCACAAAATCGGTTTCATGCTCTACATAATATATTGATGACAGTGTCGTAGAAAAGAGTTTTTTTTTCTATATAGAGGAAGCATAAGCTCCCATAACTTTTTAATTATTACAAAAATTAATGTATGGTTTATAGTTTATTCAAAAAATAATTATAAATCATATCTTTAGGTTCTAAGTGCTTTTCGACACTTAATTCACTTAAGAACACGATTTCTTCTCAGAAATGTCAAAAATGTGATAGTAATTCTGGCGGGATTATTTTTCAGTGTATCAATCAACTTAACACAATTTGGTTAATTGGGCTGTCCAAAACTATAATGACAATTGACCCCGAATTATGTGGCTCATACTGAAGTTTGACTAAACTAATTAGAGAAATTCTCTTATTATTTCCGGATGATATACAAAATATATGCATTATCAGCATTATTCTAACCGAAATTGTAAACTCTGTAATATACTACAAAACTCTGAACTCTTGACTTGGGAAAAGTGAGAGTACAAATGTTAAAAAATATCAAAATACCAAACCTCACCAAAGCTAAATATTGTTATTCAACTTTAAGTGCGCGACTGGGTTAAGGACTACATTGAATTTGACTCAAAATCTTTGTAAAAGTGGCCAAATATATATATTTCCCTGGTGATATAAATTGTATGTATACTGTGACCAGGATTATCGTAAATCAATTCAACTCTTCGAACTACAGTACAATAAGATTATAAAGACATCACTAATATTGATACCATTTATTTTTGACATTTTAAAAGGTTAAACCAGAATTCCTCAAATTCAATTTATATCATTTCTAACTACCCCGTCACTGCGTTTAAATCAATTTATAATAATTTATGAAACGAGCAGCAAATTTAGACAAACGAAAAACTTTCTTTTTGAGATAAAAGAAAATTTTTAGATATTAGTTTTCATGAAAAATTAGAACAATCATAAAAATAATTCTATCTTATAACATTTTTGTTATATATAGTTTAAATGCAGAAATTTCTTATTTTTTATAGAATAAAATTTCGATGATTAAATAATTCGAAACAAGGAAAATTAATTAGAAATATTAAGATAAATATAGATTATATTTATTTTACTTAATATCGAAATAACATAGAAATTTTTCGTTATAAATACAGTGTGTTTCTACTTTTTAGAAATTTTCTTTATTCTTGATTTAGTTTAATCTTTTTTAATTCAGTTTTTAGTCCACAAACGAAATTACTTACAGATTTCGTTTGTCCATGATCCACAAACGAAATTACTTACAGATCTGAAATGTTGTTTAAAATTCAAGATTTTGTTCTTTCGAAAGTGTTGGTTTAATAACTTCCGAGGTTATCACTTTATTTGATATCCCAGTCGACAAAATATTAATTAAATCGAAGTACATTCACTAAGAAATAATTTCGTACATTTCTCATAAAAATAATTTAAAATTGAAAACTTTTATCACTTTTATATCACTTTTGATATAATTCCATTCATTTTTGTTAACTGAATCAGAATTAATTTTATTTCAAGAAATTTTTCAATCAAATTTTCATTTTACTCCAATATTAAACAGGACACCCTGTTATTTATACAAGACTATTTCCAAAAAAAAAAAAAATGAAAAAAAAAATATTTGTTGTTGAGGGCACAAACAGGAAACTTGATAAATAATATTAAAATCAAATATAATACAAAGAAGTAGAAAGAGAAGATAGAGTTAAGTTTATCCTATTTGTAATTCTGTCATAACCGACTGTTCCACAAAATAGCTTTAAGGAAATATCAATATCCTTTTTCGTATACGGTTTTATATGTATATATAAAAGAACAGAATATTATTAGTTCTTTAAGTGTACGTGCTTAACAGCTAAGGATTATAAAACTTTCTTTCTTTCTTTTAGAAAATCTAACAAAATTCAATCATACCATGATCCTGTTTTCAATTTTCAAAAATTACTAACAAAAAAAAAATATATAAACTAATAAAATTTAATGTGTCCTATAAAAATGGAAATGTTGAAAAAAAATAAATAATATAATTTATATGCCAATTTATTTTTTTAACGAAAATTTTAGAAATTTATTAATATTAATAGTGGACCTGGTAAAAGAGAGAAAGTTAGATTTTTAATCAAAAATTATGTATGCTAGAAAGGAACAAATATAATTTTAAATTATTAAAACATATAAAGAAACGAATAGTGGCTGGTAATTTGTTAAATTGACTTTTACGTTTTTGAAATAAATTTGATATAAAATAGTCAGTGCTATTCTATATGTATAAATTACGTTATATACACTACATAATTGTCTACATGTCGATATTTCAGCAATTTACTGCAAAAACTTATCTTAATTAATTTTTACTAAACTTTTTGTATTATTTATTTTGCAGTTTTTTCATTAATTTCCTTCAAAATACAAATTTCTTCAGTCAGAATTATTTTCATTATTCATCTCCAATTCTAAAAATGTAATTAATAATTCAAATTAGAATTAATTTCGAATTAGATAATGAATGGGAAATTTGAAAGTAACACAGTTACTGCTGACCATAATTTCACTTCAAAATTTCATCTAGTCGAATAAAAAGAAAATAATTAACTTCTAATAAAACGAGTACTTCTAAACTCAGAAACCAAATATTACCTACTGAAATATTTCCTTATGAATATAATTTTTTGCGTTTTAAATTAGCTGCTAACAATTTCTTTGCTTTTAAACCCAATGCTACCTTAAACACCAGTTGGGCTTAGCATATTAGCAGTAACGCTAAAACGTTACCATTAGTAGTGTCATTAAAAGGCTATGTATTAAAAAAATCATATTCGATAATTGTTAACATCAATTTGGTTTGTATGTATGGACCATTTTATCGTAGACAATTAAAATATTCGTGATTCTATGAAACACTTATAAAAAATTAAAGAATTCAAATTTTGTCTCTACACCATTGCCTACTTTAAAATGTAGCCAATTAACCTCTAATTATAGAGGAATATCTCTAAACAAATTCCAATTGATTGCATGCTCTACTACTGATTAAACATAACCCCATCCATAATAATATTGATTGTATAGTCGAACCGATAAGCCAACCTGTTTCCCCTCCTATCAGTAATAACACTACTACTATTATCTCTTCTGTAACCAAAAAAAAACAAAGTCCTAATAAATCTCATTGAATCAAAAATATTTCTAACAATGTTTCAAAATATAGAAAATTACGATACAGTTAATTTTAAAATATATTCTCGTAAATTTCAATATCTAAATCAGCCCTTAACAAAAACATTGATTAGATTAGAATTATAAAAAAAAGTAAAAAATAAAAGAATTTTCTATAACAACAAAATATAAAACAATAAATTGATGAGTTTTCCTTCTAAAATCTATAAAACTCCTTCCTTTTATGTATATGTGAATGAGAAATTATCCTTACCAATTTATTTATACATGTGAATATAATGTGAATTTACTTGTTTCTTTGAAGTTTTATTGAATTTCCTTCAATTTCACAAATTGCTGATTTTAAAACCCGAATCCCATCACCAAATACTTTTGAGAAAATATAACAACATCAAAAATAAAACGAATAAATATAATAAAAAAAAATTTTTTTTGCAATAGGAAAGAGAGCATCAGCAGTCAAAGCCTGCAGGGATCTAAGTTAAATTTACGTTGTTGTTGTACTACAAATAAAAAAAAAGTTTTTTTTTCCCAAAAGGGATGATTATTTTTGAACTTAACAAAAAAAAAAAATAATAATAAAAATAAGGATGAAAAAAAAAGTAGAAAATGAAATAAACGAACGAATTTGTATAAATGCCTTGTCCTCAATCCAATAAATATTTTGTTGTTTATATTTTTTTTTTGTATATATATAGTACGCACTTCAGCACTCTCCGTATATGAATTTATTATATCCTGTTTTAGTACACATATGTTTCATGTACTAAATCTATACATAATAATTTAAATATAATTTATGTTTTTTTGAGGAAAGAAAATTATTTAAAGAGAAATTTAATGCAATTTTGTGGTTTAATAGAATTATATTTACGTAGCATTAACGTATGTTTACGTAGTATAAATTTGGAATTAATGAAAACTTTATCTTTAAGGAGTAAAGTAAAACTTTGGAGAAGAGTAGGAAACTGTAGAACACCTACTTCCTGTGTTACTGCCCTACGACTTAAAATCTTGGAACGTAATTTAAAATTATTCATCATCCAGATGAAATAGAGTCCATCCAGATCAGAGTAAATATGTTCATGAGAGTGGTGAATTGATATCATGTGTTCTAGCTTAGAATAATCCAACATGCGGAATGTACAAAGTACCCTCGTGGAAGGTTTTTGTTACCCCTACCTCCAAACAATACAATGGGATTAAAAGAAATAAAACTTAAAACTGAAATATTTTAATCGTTCCAATTACAATTTGTAGAGTTACTTGTGAGTGATTCTGAGTAAGACATTACGATTGCATATGATTTAAGTTACAAGGTATGGAAGCAGATTAGGTTAGTTAGGAAATCAATGATTTGATAGTTTGGAAGAGTTTAATAATTGTTAATACTTTCGTGATCATTAATTATATTTTTATTAGAAACCACACAAATTAGATTAAAGATTAGATTTATGTAAAGATTAGTTTCAAATTGTTTCCCTTGAATCACTGCATCCAGATTCCAGATTTGATCGAGCAATGAAATTCTACATATATTTATAGTTCCCGAATGGAATTTTGATTCACTATGAAAGTCAGAATTTCGTTCAAGGAGCTGGCAACAGTTTTACCGAACATTTCTCATAAATATTAATATATCTCACTGTGTATGTTCATCACAGTTTCGACCTCTTCCCCCAACTAGTCACATCGAATGATCTATCAAATATATGTCCGTTCAGACACCAATACCCTATAAAAAATCCTTTTATGTATGAAATCTGATCTCGTCATAGGTTTAGACAAGATTGGATTATGCTTTTTGTTGATAGGATGAATATTTTTTATACATGTCTACAGTCTTAGAGTGCATTTATATGTCCTTTAATTTCTTCTGCTTTAATCCATATGTTAAAGAAATTTCTGGCTAAGTTAACTATTAAAAATACAATCTGTCAAGTTCATACTTAAATAACTAAAACTAATAACTTGTCTTTACTGAATCTAATTTTAAATTATGAAATTTTTATGACAATTTACTAAATATTTTCTCATTTTTTCTAATTTCCTGTGACTTATGAGACATTGATGGATCAGTGTTGTCAATTCAGATCCTTTTCGTCTATATGGTTAATTTTGATTAAATTTATATATATTGATTCTGATATTTAGATTATAATTATATTGTATTACAATATTGCAATTGAAATTCGGTAGCTTAAAGTTTTATTTTTTTTAAATATTTCAAAGGACATTAATTTTAAGAAGAAAATGTAATATTAAATATTCATTTCTGTACTATTTTTAAAATTTTATTGATAATAGCCTGTTTCGTCCTTTTTAATTCACACTTTTAAAGGATAGACAAATGTTACTACGTTTATGTCATTACAAATTATACTTCCAAAAATAAAAAATAGTTAACAGAATTTTTGAAAATAGACAATAAATATACAAAAAAAAAATTCAAATAGAAAACAATTTATACAATTTCGAAAATTGTCTGCATTGATATTTGATGGTAGGGAAAACTAATGCCTCTAACATATGGTGTGCGACAATAATTTCCGTTGTCGTCGTCGTTGTTGTTGTCCTTTGAAATTTTAACAATATTTTTTTTTTTTTATATAGTTTTGTTCCTTTTCTCAACCATTTAAAAAGTCTGTTTATCAGCAGACATAAAAATGTCATCACCATTTTGATATCACAGCTTGTATAGTTAAACAAACCAAAAAAAAAAATAGAATTCGTTTGTGAATTCTATTATTATTTCTTTTTTTCTTATATATTTGCGCATGAAAAGTCGGAAAATTTGTTATATCCGGGGTATAAAAAAAAAGAACTTATGCAAATAAATATAAAATGAAAGAAAATAGAATGTATTTAGGTGAATAAATTACAGGGTGACAATGAAATTGTTATAACGATTATTAAAAGTTCACAGCATATGAAAATCTTCAGATTTCTTTAAAATTTTCTTTATTCCTTTTGTTTGTAAGATTCTATATAGAAAATTTCAAGTATACTAAGAAAATTTTTGAATATCGCATTTTTGGCACAAAACTATAAAAAGGACGTGAAATTGACTTTTGAAATTCAGAATATTATTTATTATTTGTAATAGTAAAAATGGTGTATTTTTGTTGGCAAAAAAATCATACGGAAACGATATTGTATTAGAGCATATGTATATGAATTTTCAAGTGACAGTAGTGTCATTAAGTAAATATTCATATAATATTTTCAATATTTAAGCCAAAATACAGAAATATATGTAAAAATATTTAAAATTTTAATAAACTGATCAAAACGACAATATTTAATAGCAGTAAGACTGGTAAAATTAGCATAATGTTAAGATGACATTTGGCTATAAATTTATTTAAGACACAAGTTTCAATATATAAAAAATAATAATTGGCGGTACAGCAACAAAAATTATCTACTTGTTATTAGAATGATGTTTTGAGAAGCATTTAATCACGACTTCTGGGTTTAATGACGACTTCTGGGTCTAAATGTAATTAGTTTATTATATAAGACTACTTCAGAATAATTCAAATAAGCCTAAAACAAGTACTTTCGTAAGGATGGTTTATGGGATCTTTAATTAAAGTTTTAAACTAATATATTCTGACAGCTAGAGTATCTTTTCACATACCATTTTTCTGAACTCGCCGATGCTGGATATTTTGGGCGAAAAAATTATAAATTCGTAATTTTTTAATACGACAAGTTCTTTTTCGAGTATGTTTAATCCAATCCAAACCATGAAACATTTATGTTAAATTTCTTAATTTATGTTAACTTTATTTTTTACCTGTCAAATTTTATTTACGATTCGCTGCAAATAATTCGCTGACCCTGCAAATAATTTGCCTTGGATTGAGTAAGTCTTTATTCTGTTAGCAAATTTCGATAATATTTTCTATATTTTAACATTTGTAGCGTTCTTTTTTTTCTTTTTGTTGAAGCTCCATTGTAAATCCAGCATAAATATTCATCTCTATTTAACTAATAGTTTCAATAGTAATCAAATCCCAACAATTTCCTTTTCTAGTTTAATTGAACGAGATATTGATAATCATTTAAATATCGATGAATATTTAAATATTGATGAATATATTTAAATGAACTCGATTTTAGATAATTCTGCTGACTTTAATAATTGGTTCTTGTTTAAATTTTGCTTTTATATTATATTATTTTTAAAAATAAAACCAAATTATTAATTAATTATTTATAAATCTATAAAATAAACTAATTCAAATTTTTATTACATTTCCAATTCCAGTTACAATATGCTTCAAAATATACATTTGGATATCGTGTTCGTGATTTTCATACTGGTAATGATTTTGGTCATAAACAGAACCGTGATCATGATGGTGTTACACGTGGTGAATATCATATTTTATTACCAGATGGTAGAGTACAAAATGTTCGATATCATGCTGATGATACTGGTTTTCATGCTGATGTTAGTTTTGAAAGTGGTCATTAAAAATTAAGTTTCAAATTAAAATAAAAAAAAAGATTTATGGTTTCTATAATTAGAATTATGTGCAATATTTTTTTTAAAAAAAATTATTAATTTTAATTATAATATTAAGTTTTTTTTTTTTGTATAGTTAAAATTTAATTTTGTTAATTAATTGTTAAAGATTTTTTATATTGTTATTTATTTTTTATTTTATTTTTTTTATAAAAATAAAAATTATAAAAATTATTGGCTAAATAAACCAAATCAGAAGCTAAAAAGTGCAATATTTTTTTTTTGTTTAATTTTATATTAAACATTTTTATATTAGGTCTAATTTGTTTGTCGATTTGTTGAATTTTTTATATTTGTATAATTAAAAATATTTTATGTAATAAATAAATATTTTATTTGAAAAATAATTATTGTTTTTATTGAATCATTTGTTTTATTATGATAGTATGGTTTGATAAAAGAAAACGATAATTTCCAGATTATCTGTGTATTGAAGAATAGGTAGCCAAACGAGATATTCAATTTAATAAATGCTAACACTCTCTAAACCAACCATCATGAATTGATATTTACTTTAGATCAAAAAAAAATATTAAATGGCTTCCAAATATTAAATGGCGTAATGTGAAGTAATACCTAATGAATTAAACCCCTGTCAATACCCTTGCTTCCAAAAAAAACTACCGCCAATTTTTATGTAGGCTTGACATTTTAGACCTCAGTACATAGTTAGTTAGTAAGTAAGGGGGGGATTATAGGCCCATAGGTATCCCTTGAGTAACAACAATTTCCCCTCTACTGCTCTTCAAGCTACCCCGCATTCTTAACAAACTTTAGCAGATCCCTGACTGGGATCCTTACCAACTCCTCAAGTCCATCGAACCGATAGTTACCCAAAATGCGGTAACCTCAGTACATAAATGGTTATCAGAATGTTAATTATTAATATACTAATATGAATTTGATTGAAATGAAATGATTCAAAAATTTGTCGTACACGCCTTAGATTGTAAATATATAGATATAAAAGTGTAACCAAAGAAATAATTACAATTTTGGTTTTCGCATGGACCCTGCCAAAATTCACACTGTCTTCAATTCTTCTGTTTTAATAAAAAATGATTTAAAATTTACAAATTTCAATTGAACTTTTGGCGCCTAAAAGTATGTAAAAAAATCAACAAAACAAATTTAGTTGTTAGAAAATTTTCAATATTTTTATTAATACATAATAATCAAAATATATTTCTTAGTTATCCTTTAAATCTTATAACGAAAATTCTGCTAATGCAAATAGATTTGTATTTAAAGTAATTTTAAGGACTAAATCCATAAAAATGACATAATTTTCATATCTTTAATCTACAAAAACTTTTTAATCACTATATCCTGCCTCAACAGAGATTAATAAAATATGATCAATATTAAAAAATATCCTTTTATATTTTATTTAAAAAAAAAAGGGTTTATTTACTTAAATTTCACATAAATTATTTCCAGTCATCTAACAAATTCTTTTATATTTCCTTTCTAATATACAAAAAAAATAATATCCTTTTAAATATTCATCTTTGAAACGTATACAGAGAAATATAAAAAACCAAAAAAAAATTATATTAAATATTTTTCACCAGCAGCAATTTTTTTTTTATGAAATCTTAATAATCTTAATTCATCATCTTTGTGTTGTCCTCGGATTTAATTGCTAAGAAATTCATTCAATTTCAATATATACATAGAAAAAAAAAACCACCAAAAAGATTACTAATTCTATCCTAAAAAATTTTTTTTTATTATTATTATTATTTCTGGTATCTTTATATAAATAAAAGGATTTCTAATTCCACATAAAAAAAAAATGAAAAAATTATTTTGTCTATACAATTTTCATGACGACAAAGACATTTAAATTATGTTTCGTAGCATGAAAATGAAAAGCCTTACTTAAATATGATTTTTATGATGAAAATTTTATATTTATAACACAAAAAAAAAACTCGGGGAAAAAGGGAACATTTCATTTTTTTTTAGTGATATCTCATCATTGTTACAAATATAATCAAAAAAAAAAAATATTCTTTTCTGTTAACTTTTTTTTTTCAGTTAATTAGGATCCTAAAGGATAATCCATTACAAAGTAAATAAAAATGGTTTCGCTTTTAATAACTTTTAATTCATGAATTCCATAACTTTTCTTATTGCTTTTAATTTTTCTATGTATATTCATTTCTTCAGCTACTAAATATCCTTGTGGTTGGAAAAGAAACTTTTACTAATTCACCAAAAATTATCAAAAAAAAAAAAAAAAAAAATCATCTTTTAAATTTCTATATATTTTTTGAAGGGATGATATTATCTTAAGGAATTTTTATTAAGCGCACCAATGCCATCGTATGCTGATCTGTAAAAAAAAGGGATGAAAAAAAAAGTTATCTATTGCATAAGTTAAATATTTAAATAATAAAAATGATATGAAAGAATTTTTGTTGAAATTTCATTTAAAAGTGAAATTTTATACTTTAAATTATAATATAGAAAATATAATAAAATTTTAAAAATAAAACGTCAGTCAAATACTTAAATGTTTCATATGCAATTTAAGAAATTAATATAATATTTAAGTGATAACTTTTACTGTACAAAATTATTAGGAAACATGCTATAAAAATGGTAAGGGAAATTTCCAATTTAATTTTTCTAGAGCACCATCTAAAAGTATTAAAGTAGTATCTGCCATATCTGAATAATCGATTAGAATTGAAGGGAGACATTCTATTTTAAAGATAACTCAAGGAGAGGAATATGTCAATAAATACAACGAGTTTATTTTAGAACAATTGAATGAATGGCATTAAGGTTATACAAACATGTGCGCTGACAATGAAGATATTGCAAAATACGTTGCTAAATACCTATTAAAAAATGAACCAACGGCAATTAAAAAACGTCTTAGTGAAGCTAATAAAATGATAAGCAAAGAAGATTCATCAACTTCGAGAAAACTCTTCAAAACATGTACGCAAATCCTGAGCATTTCGCCTCTGCCATTTAAAACTAAAGGAATCTTCAAAGCAGTGTATTTTTCTTATTACACGGAAACCAGGGCAGCATTACAAAGTACTTAAATTCAATAATAAAGAGGATTCAGATTTCTTTTCTAATAATTTTGATCGCTATATGAATGAACCGTCCATATGATCCTCATCCACACTATAAATATTAAAAATTGTATTGAGTTTGATTCTGACTTGTATTTCTGATTCTGTTCATGTCTTTTCACATGTTTTCATTTATGTTTCCATGTATTTCTGAGCAATTCCCAAGAAATCTCAAATTACTTGACTTTTCTATTGATATTTCTTAGTTAATGCTATTGAGATAGGCTACATATTTAGCATATTCATATGTAAAAATGATTTGAAAAACAAAATATTTGAAGATATTTACTTATAGATGAAGTTTATCAATATCTTTTTCAAGTATGTTCAAGTTCAAAGATTCGTACAATCATTCCGTATTCATTAAATATTATCTGATTATTCATAATTTTAACTTTTTGAAGAATTTCAATACAGAGTATTGACTTTCACAAATGTCTAGCAAAAGACAAATACAAAAATGATCCAAAGGACTAGACCAATCAGTATTTTTATGCTCAATTTTGATTTGTTACAGCAGAAACATATATCACATTTAACAACTGTAGTGACGATAAACTATTCTCTGAACAATTAATAATTTTATGATGAATTGTTTCTAGCTAGAGAAATGATATTAAACTATATAACATAAATTATAGTGTATATATAGATAGACAACAGATTTCTGCAAGGATAATGCTTTTTATAATATGTATAATACATAAAAGTTTAATTTTTGAATCTTCTTTCAACACTTAAAAGTTCTTTTAAAACCATCATTCATTATATAAAAAAAAAAATTTAAAAAAAAAAAATGATTTTTGATGTAAGTTTGAAGGTATAAAATTTATTTTGTTTGATAAAAATTAGTTTTTCGAGAAAAGTTTTTAATTGAAAAACTCATTACAAATTTATTTACAACAATATTTATGTTCACAGAAAATATTTTTAATTTTTTTTGTGAATAATTATTAAAGTTTTTTATTTTTTCATTTTTCAAAAACAAACCCCATTTACTTATTCCGGTTGTAAATTATATTTGTAGAAAAACTTTGATGAGTCCTTTAAATAATTTTATTTGGAAACATTATAATAGTAAATTTTATATTTTAAGGATTGAAGAAATTTTGTATACATTTTATTAAAAGTAGAGTTATGAAACTTGAAAAATTGAATTGTTGAAAGTTACATTTGTTTAAGTAGATATTAAACTAAAATTAACTGATGATGGTCAACAAATTTTATATTATTTTTATATTTCTTTAAAAAACTAAAGTTTTCGATATTAGAATCGATGGATGTCTCCGTGTCAGAGGACATTATAGTTAATCTATAACTACATCAAAAAAAATTATTTCGAATAAAAGATTTTTGTTCTCGTTTCAGACCGAAAGCTGCATCGAAAAATACGATTTAACAATTAAATAACTTAAAAAATGGTGAATACTCTAATCAATGAGGACAATATTAAATTTTTATAGTTGATTTAAGGACTAAATTTTCATTTATTGCTCTAACAATCCTACAAATAATTAGAATGCTTCCTTTTGACATAATGTTAATCCATCTGGGAACATAATCAAAAATTCATTTTTTTAATGAATTATTATTTTCAAATAATATCAAAAGAAGAATTGTTCCACGGAAAAGGCCACGAAGAAATAGATAGCTTCATCTGGAGATAGAAATGGCAGTTACACGATTGGTTACACGATTCGGAAAGGTGAAACTTTCATTGCAGATCATAAGATGCAATGCAATCCATTTACACAAACACAAAAAGAGTTGGTCGTCCAATGCAAACTTTGGCGCAGAAAACTCCAGAAGCAACACCATAATTTAGCAAAAGCTAGGTGAAATGATGCAAATTGCCAAAAATCGACAACTCTAATGCGTATCTAGCAAACAGCTAAATCAGTTTTTTATATAACTTACAAAGTATTTTAAAGAAAATTCCAAACATTTTGTTACATTTTAAATTAGAATTTCCAATTATCATTTTATATACAATGCATTTATTTCTCTTATCTAAATAATAAGTGTTAATCAGGGAATGATTAAGTATATAACTAATAAGAAACTTTATCATTATTCTTGACGTACATGACTTATGTTGATGACAACATTTCTATTAGTCACATTGAAAAATTATATATAAAACAACAAAAAAAAATGAAACAACTAAATAAAAACTTTATTTCATATTTCCGTCATTTTCATTCAACCATTATCCAAACTTCATTTTTGTTCAAGTATATTACTTTCTATAAATATATATAACTTTTATGAAATACACTCAAAACTTTCTGTTTTACTTGTCTTTACGACAACAGGAGTTAATATCCTTAAAAGGAGACAACTTATTTATTACTTTTATCAATTAAGGAAAAGTAATTTTGGTGAAATGATTAAATGCAGAAATATCAAATTAAAGAAAACGGATTCATTTTCACAATTTATTTTCAGTTTTCTTATATGTTGTTGTTTTAGTTAAATCCTTATCTTTGATTAAAAAAACAAAATTTTACATTTATTACATTTATTTTTAGTGACTTTATAGCAAATAATTTCAAAATTCAAATGCGATTTATACTAAGAAATTAATGGAAAACTTTTAATTAATTTTCAATTTAGAAATTTTAAAAGTACCGAAATTAAAAAAGCTATAATATTTAAAACTATGTTGTGTGAAGGATACAAATTTCGGTTAGGGTCTGATTTGCCGAACTCATTGCTTTAAAGTGGTACACCTAATACAATCTTTTTCAACCTTCCGAAATTGGTTACCAATTCGAAATACTTATTTTGTAATTGTAAGTATGCAAAGTTCCCAAGTATGGATGTTACCTGAACGGAACTGGATCAATCAATAAATCAATAATTGAGAAATACAAAATTGTCACGAGTTCCGAAACCGCTCCGCTCAGTATTTCAAATTTTGGTTTTGAACAATTGCAAAATTATGTGACAATAATACAATTATGATTTTTTAAAAATTTCCACAATCAAAAGTAATTACCATTAATTTACTTATTAAAATTTAATTTTTAGACAATTTCTAAATTTATTAATTATCACACAAACTATAAAATAACCATAACATCCGAAAATTTTATACAATTTAATCTAATCCATTGAAAATATCCTTTTCCCAAAAGCAAAAAAAAAACATAAATCTTTCGTCAGCATTTAATTTTATTCATCAAAAGATTTACAATTATCTTTATAATCGTTTTAATCATTCATGGTCTTATTTTCACCTGGCAATAGCAAATTTTCATATCCTTAACGTTTCAACCAAAATATAAAAAAAAAATCCCTCTTCCTTTACTCTTACACACTGAATAATATATATATAATATTATTCTGAAAGGTATAATGTCCTTTCTATAAAAACGTATATACGTACATCCTTTCTCCATTAAACAAAATTATTTTTTTTATATTTAATTTTTTTTTTTTTGGAAAATATACAAAAATTAACTAGATTTTCAAAGAGAAAAGTTTACATAAAATTCAAAAAATATAAATTTTATAGTGGCAGGATTTAATAAATGAAAATATCCTTGTACGGTTTATATAGAGTACTGGTATCCTTATATAAATATAATTCTGAAAATGAGAAATTATATAATACACAATGCCGGTTTTCTGTAGCTGTTGTTTTTTTTTTATTATTTTTTGAATGTCCTCTTAGAATTATCCAGAGGTAGAAATGAGCTTTCGTTGTTGTTATTTTTGAATAAAAATCTATCTTAATTCTGAATTGGTTATATGAAAGAATGGACTATGAAAATTAGATTTTCAACACTAAATTAAATTTTCTATATACATTAAATAGAAAATTCTTTCAAGCAAAAGGTTTATTGAAAATGCATGAAAAAACTGTGTTTCGCGGCTAATTAATTTTCATTTTATGTCATCATCATAGATAAAAGAATACAGAAACCATCCAAAAAATAAAAAACATTATTTCAGAAATAACTTTTTAGATGTATATTAAAAATTAAATGAATAATGTTGATAAAGGGAACGCGTTAGAACGTTTGAAGTGAAATTTAAAGCACCTTATTTGCCAACTATATAATACAACAAAAAAAACTTGTCAAGAAGATAAACTTATATTTATCTTTAAAGATTTTCATCAAAAGTGGAAATTTTAAAAGTGGATTTTATATGAAGAGAAATGATCGAAAGAAAATTTTATATTTTTTATACTAAATATATTATGATGATTGGTATTATATGCTTATGAAAGCATCTTTTCATAAATTTCATTTTTTTTTATATATATAGAAGAGATTTTTCAATTTCAATCTTAATATAATCTGCATTTAATCTATCTTCATTTTGAGTTAACTATATATGTATAGAAATATTTAATATTAAATTTTCAAAAATTCAATACTCATAAATTATATATATTAAAGCATTTCCAGATTAAATTAAACTTTTTTTATATAAAGATATAAGTAAATCTACACAAAGCATAAAGCCAAAGTCAAATTTCGGATATGTTACAAACCCAGTATTGAACAAAGTAGGCCGAACTCATATTTAAGTTGTTAATACAATCCTAATACAATCCTTTTCCAACCTTCCGAAAGTCGCCACCAATTCCAATTACTTAAATAACAACAAATTTTCAGATTAAATATTTAATCCGGTCTCGTCTCAGACCTAAATCTAATCCGTTGACTTTAAGAGCATTTATTCTGAAAATGAAATTCTTCTTACCAAGAATTCACAGATCACATTGAAGAAAAGAGTCAGGGAATCAAAACAATTCTGAATGGCATTGGGTAAAAGTTTGTAGCACTTGTGTATTCAATACTCAGAGGTGAAGCGATAAAAGTGAAAACTTAAAATATAGAAAAATCTTTCTGTGTATACCTAACGCTCCATTTTTACACGGTCTCTGTACATAAAATTTGGTTCCTCTGAAGTATCGATTTAATCGAAACTGTCAAGTTGAAACCACATCTTATATTGAAATCGTTTTAAAATGAAAACTAGGGTGGTATAAATGAAATTTTTCCTGATTTGCCAAAACCGTGCAAATCAAGTACCGTCTAAATTGAAGGTTAGGTACTCTAAAAACCTATAATTATCAGAAACAGATGAAAATGACTAGTATGAATCAAAATTATTCGTTTTTGTAGAAAGATTCAAGTGCATTTCGAGTTTTTTATTGCCCTGAAAAAATGTAACTCCCAAATTGTTCTCGCTGTTTCAATTTCGCACAGTTATAAACTCCATATAATTCCCATTAATCTTCAAGGGATTGAAAGAAATTTATAAATAATTTTAAACAAAAATTCTTTCATACTAAAATTCAGTCACTTCTTAGATATTGATTGATTAAAGATTGTAAAAATGTCCGTGGTTTAACAATCCTTCAATAGCTAAATGATGTTTTAGAAAAATAAAAAAATAAATTAAATAAATTACTCTAATACCATGAATAATAACGTTCACGTCTACGTAGAAGCAAAAATCGTTGATCCATAAAGAATTTTAAAGAAGCATTATTGAAATTAATTAATTTTATTGATACAGAATTTCATTAAATATCCTTGCCAACCACTTTTTTACTCTGTATACATACCAAATTTTGAAAGAACATATAAAATTAAAATATTTTGGAAAAGATTTTGATTTAATCTGGAAATGCTTTAACTTTAAAAATAAAGTGTTTTGATAGAAAATGAAAATTAAATCTTTTAATTTTATAGTTATCTATATAAAATATAATACTACAACCTAAAAAAAAATTTTCCTTATACTATATACAAATAATTCGATGCTTTTCATAATTATGTTATTTTATAAATTGGATAATAAATCACGTTTTATTTGTAATGAGGTACTCTATTTAAAGAATTTTATAATTATTATTATTCATACATTTATATTATAAAGTTTTTGGAAATATGGGGTTCTTAAGTCTTTTAATTAGAAGGAATTTTCCAATTCTATTTTTTGGGGATGATATAGAACAAGATATTTTTTTGATGTAGTGTTAATGAAGTACTCCCCCTGATATTCATATTTTTATACCAGATTTCAAGTAGATTATAATTTTCTTGGAAAACAACACAAAAAATTTCTAATTAATAAAACTATTATAATTATTCGTTATGGTTTATTTGTGGTAAATTTATATTAATTTTCCATTGAATAGAATTATACATTAGCTCACTCCACAAAAATGATCTAATTTTGAATTTTAATATTTTAAGATTGTAGAAATTAGGGTCTTGATATTATTATATAGAAATTTTTATTAGATTAGTGTATTAAAATTATAATTAATTCAATAATTTTTATTATTTAAGCCTCTTCGAAAATTTGGTTTTTCTCGAAAATAACAGAAATTGTAAAAGAAGATAAAAAATTTCTAGAAAATTTAAAGATAAATTTGTCAAAGAACAGAAATAAATGGCACTATCAAGCAATATTAAAAATGTGATGATTGTTTTACCAAAGACTCATTTGCATATATGTGATTCATAATTATTTGAATATTGACGGTTACGCTAATCAGTTTAACGTCTTTTCCATAATTGAATAAAACTAATCAAACGAGTCGAATTTATTGTAATACCTACTCTACATAACCAAACAAATTTGTAGAACGTTGATCATTAATCCAAATTGATCACTGGTCAATGAAGTTACATTCGAATGTCTGGATGTATGAAAATGATTTCCCCGAATGGCCAATGCAGAAATATCATGTACAATACAAATACCTGCACATTTGTTATGGTGGAGTAGACTCTTTATTAAAGAAAGCTGAATATTTTATAGAGTTTGTATGATATCGGAGTTGGAGTATAGAAAGAACCACGATGAATCAACAATGCAATCGATCTTGTTGTAGACCAATCTTTTCTTAAATGTTATTCTAGCTTAGAAATGATGAAATATTTCATAGCTCAGTGAGTTTTCATTACTAATTGTTATCAATAGAACTATAATAAATAATACTTTCAAGTTAATAAAACTGTTAAAATTCTAACCATAAATAATTTTGAAAAACAAAAAACAGTGTATAACTCTTAGCTTTGATCAGAAATATAATTTATCTACCCACAATGTAAAACCTTTTTCGAGTTCATATTTTTGTTATTTAAGTAATTTAACAAAATATAAAAAAATTTAACACTTTATGTAATAAAGTCAAGGTGACAATGAAACTAACAAAATTCAAATTGAATGTCATAAATTAATAATTATATAAATTTTAAAAAATTTATTTCGATTCAATTAAACAGATTTTCATAATAATAATCTATAAATAGTTAACTTTCGAAAAACATTAAATTATGCTTTTTAGTATAGTATCAAAAAAAAAATTTTAAAAAAAATACTTATAATTTTTACCATGTCTGTCTTTTTTATTTGGTGAAAATAATATTTTGATCAGTGTATTGACATATTTATTTTTTATATTTAAAAAAGATTCTTTACCAAAGCACCAAATGAATGGTCTATTCGGCACTGTTGCCGCATGTAAACTGACTTTATTAATAACAATGACTATTATTCATTAACCGATGAATCAGTATTATCCGGCTTTATAATTTTATACACATGATGTCTCAATGAGCTAGTCATATATGAAAAAACCAGTTACAGCAAGAGGCACGCGAACTGCTCATGATTACTTTACCTCTCTTTTACGAAGAAACTAAAACTTGTTATCTGGGGATTTATTCAACTATTACAGACTTCAACTTGTTTTCATACTGTCTGACATCATCCGATAGATGCCTGCTACAGGCTCTACAGAAGGCTGCAATGAAATGAGCATGGACACCTTCCATAATTGGCTTTGTTGTATTTAGCCAGTTGTAGTTTGTAACAACAAATTTTAATACTTTTTATTTTATTTATTACCAAGCTATTTCACTCCATATTTAAAGTGAATATCTACAAACCCCAAATTTAGTAATAATTTCTATTACTAAAATTAACAATGTAAATTATTATAAAACTAAAATTTAATTCAATTAATTGAATAATTGTAATTTGTAATTTTACACCTTTTACTACTCTCCGTCTCGTCATTTCAATTCACTGAATTTATCTAGACACTTTGTATTAATATTATACAATTTATTATGTTTAAGCTAATATAATTTCATTGATTAGATGTAAAAATATTTTGTCAGTATATATTATGTCAAACCTTGAATGCATTCACAAAATCGTACTACAATAAAAACATCAAAATGGCAAATAGATTAAATCGACCACCAACTGTTTATATACCGAATGTACACTTATCGATTACCTTCCTACTACCTTTTGGTTAACACTTCGGTTAGGTTTTTTTTTCTTGTTAAATATTTTATGATCTATTGTTGTAAATGCAATGATTTATCAGATATTTTAATATGCTCACATTAAAATCTGATAGTTTTTTTTTTATGTTTTGTTATTTGGATGAGTAAGGTCGTGAGTACTTGAATATAAATTTAATTACAAAAAATTTTTATAATTGCCTCGTTCATTCTTTATTATTATCATTATTATATTATGATTATTAAAGTGGCTCAAATTCTAAGGCCAAATTTAAAGTTTTGAACACAAACGCTACACACATTTCCAGGGAATGTAAACTGAATTGTAACAGCAAGGAAAACAACAGCAACAAAAAAGATACTTAATCAATCAAGATTTTTTTATTTAATTGATTTGATTTTACTATAGTGAATAATAATAATTTATATTTACTGCGGAAATTTTGGTATAACAATCAGTATTTTTAATAGATAATAGTAATTTTAATAAAGTTTTTAAAAGTTTCATTTCATTATTTTGCATTATACAATCTGAAATTATATTAATTATATGCAATTCATCATAATTTGACAAAATGTAATTGTAAAATATGATCGACGTAAACTTGAAAATATTATTATAAATTTTTTAAGTAAAAGTGACAGATAATAAATTAAGATTCTGAAAAATTTAAGGAAATCTTATAAATATAATATCTAATTTATGCTCTTGACGAAAGTACATCGTATTTAAATAAAACTAATTTCGTTGAGAGCATAACATTTCTATATATCTTAGCCAACTCAAATAATGACCATAATTCTAGTAAGAATAAGGTCAAATTACATAATGGAAATAAATTATTATTCAATTAAGATTCGGGTAAGTATAGTTAATCAAAATTTCGGGTAATGAGGTACAGAACTTTCACATTAGGGTTTGGATCATAATACATAAATCTGAAAATTGCAACATTAAAAATCCAGTCTATAATTTTCATTATTAATGGGAATTTTGTCATTATTTCTTGCTAAAAGATGAGTGACGCAAAAATCGTAAGTTCAATTTTTCTCAAATAATGTTTTTTTATATTTTTACATTTGTTTGATGAATATCCGTATCTGTATATTAAAAAAAAATTGCTATCTTCTATGCCCTCTCTAATTAAAAAAACAAAACATCGTAAGTATTTCAAGGTAAACATTTGTCCGCATACCTCGTAAGTTTGTGCAGTCAAAGTAAACTATATTAGTTACATACAATTTACTCTTAACACAACATTAATACAGTATCTTGAGTATCGTGAAGATTTATCACAAATTCACTTATGAGGTTTGCGTAGCGCACTGACGATTATGTAAATTGTAATATGTAGAAAATTTATGAAGTATATTAAAATTTAAACTTTTTCCATACAAAACTAATTTCTACGATATAAAAACTTATGTTATAAATGGTAATATAATGGCTTTTACAATACAATTTGTTAATTGTTTTACTATGGTAACACAACACTGTATCCTTTCATTTATAATAAGCCTGATTGATTATAATTAGTTAGTTTTAGTCCATTAATTGATTTCAGAAACCAATGGTAACATAATTTTTTTTTTACTCTTGATTTCGGTCACTATAAATGTTTTTGATATATATATTTCTTAATTTCGATACTATGGCAACACTAATATTCATTCATTATACAAATTACTTTAAAATTTATAATTTTCGTAAAAAAAAAAAATTTAAAATATTTTTCAAAAATTAATTTTATATGTAAAAATATTTTTCTACAATTTGTTATTTATGGTCATGGTCACTTCACTTTCCTAGTCCTATATAACCAAAAAGGATAAATTATATTAGTTTAGTTTTTAAGTTTGTTTTCAACATAAAATTTCGTAAATATTTTTTCATTTAAAAATGTAACAAATAAAAAAAGTTTATTTTTCATAGTTAATTTTTCAAAGGGAAAATGAAGAATTTCTAAATACTTTATATAAAGTTGTTTCCTTGTTGTTTTTTTTTAAATGAGGAAAAACTCCTTAAATATTTTTATATATACAATAGGAAAATATTTCAAAATTAATGAAATTTTTTATTTCATTTTCATTTTCCAATACAATTACTTTAAACATTTTTGTTTTTTTTCTTTTCAAGTTGTGCATTGAATTTAAAAAGTAATTTATTTTATTAATTCTTTGTAAATTAATAAAAATGAAATTGTTTTAATTTTTTATTAACTAATTTTAATTTATAAAATATTAAACTACAAAATACTTTAAAAAACATATTCGAATCAAATAAGACAAAACTATTTAAATATAAATTTTCGTAAAATTATTAGTTTTGTTTAATTAAATAATTAGTTTAAAAATTTAAAATTTAAAGTTAAATTTTTTATACAAAAATTTTGAAAAATCTTTTTATTTTTATTTTTTTATGTTAATAATAATCTCATTATTATAATTTCTTTGTACTTTATCCTGGGACATAAACAAATTATTTATACTAAATTAGAATTTTACGTTTTATATGTTCTAAATGAACATAAATTTTTTAGCATAAATTTACGAAAACATAATAAGCATATTAATTTCATATTGTAAATATCAAAATTTTGACTGTTTTATGAATAAATTTTGAAAATAACTCAATGAACGAACCACATTTGAAGAGAAATATGCTATCAGTATAAAAATTTATATAGCCTTTAAACGGATTTTTCAACTGTTTAGAAGAAATTGTATCAAATTGTGGCTTTTGAAAACTGGGTATAATAAGTAAACATTAGAAGGAACAAAATGTTACCAGCGTTTTATTAAAATAAATGATATTTTTTTGTATTGAAGAACTTTAAGATGCAACTCATCTCATCACCGATGAAGATTTAACCGAAATATAGTAGAAATCATATAACTTTAAGAATTGTCAAATAGATTTATTGAAAATTTAATTTGTTTACTCCAAGCTCCTCAGTATACATTTAAGATTAAAAATTGCAATGAATTGTTTCTTCATATTATATAGAAACTAATAAATTAAGGAGCCCATACAAAATTAATGATTTTTTCATTATAACTTTTAGAAATCCTTTATCAGAGCAATCCTTACATTAACAAATATTAAACTTAATATTAAAATGATTGTCAATTTTCAAATGTTGGGCTTGTCATGTCATATATAAATAACCAAACTTTAATATCAAAATTTTACATTTTCTTAATATTAAAATGCCTATTTCAATCATAATAATTTTTTTATTAGAACTATAACTTGAATGGCGAATTTTTCTGTTCTGTTTCCATTTAAATTTTTTGATGAATCGTGAAATGTAAGGTAGCCTAAAACAAACCCCTATATCGCTCCAGTTTTCATCAGTAAATTCAGCATTTGTTGTCTAAAAAAAAAAAAAAACTTTATTCCATATAATAAACATGCATTGATATTAGTTCTAATATTATGCTAAATATTCGTCGTCTTTTTTTTTTTTTTTTTTTTTTTGTAGAAAGATAAAACGAAAATCATATTTTATGATGGTAAATTATTATGTATATATCTACTATGTATTCATCTTAACGATATATTTGTATGTATATATATTTAAATTCTATGTTTCTAAGTATCTTCACATATGTTTATGATTGTGCTGAAAAGTGTATAATATGCGAAGAAACCACAAAAAATATGATATTATAAATATTAAAATGTGCAAATTGTATTTATGAGCATTTTGTACATATTATTATGTGATGATTTTTTTTTTGTTGTGCCAGAGCTTTAAGACATACTTTGCTGCTGTTATCCTTGTATCGTGTATCTCTGTTTTCTGGTTATATTTATATAATTTTTTTCGTAAAAACAAGGATAACATACACCTTCTTGTCTTCCACATATATTATATTATTTAGAATAATCATATATGTAACATACAATATATATATATGTATGTATATATGGTTAAGGTTTTTTTTAAGAGCAGCGATATAATTTGGTTTTAAGGTTTTATATTATTATTATTTTTTTTTCCTTTATCTGTGTCAGCAAATTTTATTTCTTTTATTCTAATATACATAAGAGTTTGCATATAAAAAAATCACTCCTATGATAATCATATAAATGGTTTTTCTTTTAAATATACAGGGTGATTAATAAATGTTAGCCTATATACAATAAAGGTCATTAATAACGCAGTAACAACGAATATGTTGCGATATAAAATTTTATTAAACTAATTGATTAATGCTAAGCAAAAGCCATCTTCATTTCAACTGATGCAAATCGACACTTCTTGTCATTGCCGTTTTACCATTGCTGTTGAAAATATTGCCATTGTACCAGAAAAGAAAAACCTACAACGATAATGAATATGTTAGATTGGCCGGTCGGAAAACATACGGCCAGATTAAGCATCCTGTATAACAAGTTTTGCCGTAGATGCAAAGATTGAAACGAAAAAGAGATAATCACATGCTTTGAATGCAAGTGCCCAACGCACTTGTTCCCATAGTAGCCACGAACTAAATGATCTAAATGATGATGAATCAGTAATCAGTAAGAAGTATAATATTAGCTATTCTAGTGAGATCCAGTTACAAAATCATAAAAGCGAATATATAGTGAAATTAGATATAGTCTTTAAGAAAAGTGTTGCTCCTATCAGTAATACTATTAAATCTGAAACATAAAATCACCATTTTTATATTTTTGTAATATTTTTAAATTCATCGAAGCTACATTATATCGGGTAATATGAATTTGAGCTAATTGTGTATAATTCACCGACATAAAATAAGATTTTCGTTATCACAAAATATCAATCAACGTAATGTTTTTAGTTTAGCCAAGTAAATAGCTGGATAATAGACATCCAACAGCTTCGTTCGTAATAACTTTAATAAGAACCTAGATTACATATTACTAATGCTATGAAACATATTTTTAACTGAAACAATATTTTGTTGTACTAGAAATTATAGCAGAAAAATAGATTAAAATTAAAGTCACAAAGTCTAATCAAAAATGAAGTCATAAAATGTTATAATGTGATAAATAAAAGTGACAAACTTAACTTTAGGATAAAGATGAATCGATATATATAAATTATTTTACACGGTAACAAGTGGACGATAATGTTGCACAGTTTATTACAATATCATCATTGGAAATTTAAAATGTGATGGAAAAGCAAGTATGACAGTATATCGGAAAAGTTACTTACTTAGTTACTACAATGGCGTCAATATTAATACAATTTTAATTTATTACAGTGGCAGTGAACATTAACTCATATAAAATTCAAATGAATTGGTAATTAAGTAAGTAATTGAATATCTAATCCATGTCCATCTTTCCATCTTTAGCGTAAGCAAAAATTACAATTAGAAATGTCATTCCAGCATTGAAAATCAAATTGTGCTGCTTATTGATAAAGTAAAATGCATGGAGTTTTGTGATGTGATTATAATATTGATAGAATAAGTTACGTTTCAAGTGCTTGACATTGACACTATTATGACGTTTTTTTCTTATAGGATAAATTGTTTTCTATTTTAAATTTTTTTATTAATAGCTTCAAAGTTAAAGACTCTCCTACAAAACTGAACCTTTAAAATGTCGTTTCTTTAAAACTATTAAAATAATGAATTCTTTTCAATTTTAGCACAAATTGTTAACTTATAATTTCAAAAATTTAAAGAAAAAATAGAATTTCTAAAGTGCGTTCAATCATTGTATTTGTATGAACATCCTCTGTGGATTCCTCATATTCAATTCATCCAAATTACAAATCCACCTGTACATATATTTAAAAACAGCCTATATATAAGATAAAATTAGATTTCTATTCGACATTATATATACTTACATTATAATGTATAGGAAATTCAAAATATTTATTATCTTTCATTTTTTTTTTCGATGCCGTTTTGTTATCATATACATTTGCTTTTAGAAGCAATTTTATTTTTGAAAGAATGGATCAATAAAATTAGAATTTTTAGTAAAAAAAAAAATACAGAAAATATTTCTAATATATCTAGAAAAAAAAAAAAATTCATATATTAAAATCTATTGAAATATACAAGGAGGATAAAAGTGGTTTGTAAATTGAATAGGAAAATTTCCATCTTAAAATTCTATTTATTTTTTATATATATTTTTATTATTTTTTATTATTTATTTTATATTAATAACAAAAGGAAAGAAATTTAAAGTTTTTTTTTTTTTAGATATTTCTCTTTTATTTCAATTTGAAAAAGATCTTTAAGCATAAAATTTTATTATCATAGATATTTAAATTTAACTACATATAATTTCATTTTTATTATTATTATATGAGAAATTCTTTTAAAAAAAATTTTTTTTTTTCAATTTTCTTTTGAAAAATGAGGAAAATCATTAAAAACTTTTTAAAACTATGAAAATTTTGCAGTTCAATAGCAAAAAAAAAAAAAAAAACTTGACCATTTTTCAACTTCTTCAGGAGTGGTCTACAAAGAATGTTGTTTTAGGAAAATCTCTAGAAAACTCTAAATTTATCTAATAAAATTGATCAGAAAAGACATTAAAAGTTTTTTATTATCGTTAAAAAAGTGAGATTTAAAAAAAAAAATAAAAAAAAATATTGAATTTTTGGTCGTAATATAAAGTTTTGATACCGGACCAAATATTGGTAATATTCTTGTCTACATATTTGTAATCTAAATTGTTGAATAAAATAATTTTGTTTTAGGGTTTTGCTTAAAGTACATTTAACGAAGTTTGAATTGGTAAATCTTTATTAACTGAATTTCAAATACAAATTTTATGAATAAATTTTAAATTGTTACATTTTTACAGCCGGATTTTTGGCTTCATATGCTTTTCAATTTCATTAAATGTACATCAATTTAATTATTAATATATTTTTGTTTAAAAAATTATAAAATTTTGGTTATTTGTGAAGATTTATTAATTGATATAACAAATTTTAAATAATGAAACATAAATTTTGTGATTTTACTATTTTTCTGACATATTTCTTTGGAAAAATTTATTATGAATTTGTCAAGCTAACATGCAAGTCAAAATTTAGCAGAATTTGTCACGTTTTCAAAAACTATTACACTAAATTTATTATTGCGGTATGAATTTTATTAAAAAATTATATCATCAATTTAAAATCTATACCATTTTTATTTCTAGTGTACTAGCCTATCAATAATTGTCCTATAAAATAATTATAATTGATGTAATCAGACGGTACGATACAATAAATGTATCATACCTGATTTATATATGATACTGACATATCCGAATGACGTCTTACACTAGAATAAAAATGTCATGTTTTAACTTAGATTGGAATAATTTTCATTACATAAATTATATTTAAATTAGGCTTCACATTTGACAGTCTTGATTTAAATATGATTTTTATATATGCAAAAATTTTAGGTTTGACGTAATTATAACATATCTGACACCTGACTCAAGCTCTATATGTCAATACTGTATTTTCATATTCATGTGGATTGCTTATCTTCTGTACAATAATTTAGCAGTCAGTTAGAAAACATGACATCCGGTTTGATATCATAGCTCAATCAATTCTATCATCCCTAAATAATATCTTTGACAAAATTATTAGTTTTATTATAAAGCATTTGAGCATCATAGAATTTACTTGTTTTACAAGTGTCTATTATATAATTTTGATTTACCATTTCTATAAATGACCACTTTTTGGTGCATCAACCTTCCCGGTATCAACTAAATATGAACTAATAAAATAATTGAGAAAAAAAAAAAACATTTCAAAAATCTTTTCCTGTTAAAGTTGGCAAACTATAAAATTCTACTCGTCATTAATTTTAGTGGGGAGTTGACTGTTTTTTTGCTCCTTCAATAAAATTCTGGATGGTCGCTAATGCTGCGCCTTTAAATAACCACAATACCATTAAAAAAAAATATTATAATATTTTATATAATTTTCTGGTTTTATAGAAAATCACAGTGTTAAGTAGTTAAAAACAAAAATAAAATGGCACGACCATAATTCTATATTTTATATCCTTTCTGACACCATGTGCTTGATATCTGTATATATACGTACTTGTATATATATTTAGAAGAGAAATTTTATTATACGGAAGTACGGATAGCTTGGTTTATAGCCATAAGAAAATTATTATAACAATTGAATAATAAATAAAATAGATATATAAACATAAAATATAATAATCCAAAGATTCTTATTCTTTTGGTGATGAGAAATATTTATATATAATACAGAAAATATACAATAAATAATACATATAGAATAAAAAGGAAAAACGTTTTCTGTTAGCTAAAATCCCATTAAAAACCACAAAAATTCCATTAAGCTATGCAAATTAGAGAAATAAGATTTTCCAACCAAAATGTCACAAAAAATTATTTCGACCAAAAATTTAAATTATATAATTATATTTATTTAGAAATACATATTTAAATTTATTTAAATACAAATTTTATTAGAGGACTTTGCTCTTGTTTCTTTTTTAATTTCAAAAAGTAGAGCAATGTCCTTCTATAAATGTCCAACAACCGGAAGAGATTTTGGTGTTGTTTATTATTAGGCAACATACAAAATATTTCGACTGTAATGATATTATAGATAAAGTTTCAAAGGTTTATTAATATTTTGGGAAGATTTTCACTATTACTAATAAGCATCTATTCTCAGACAGACAAGCGTTGTTATGAGCCTTGGACTCATATCAATTCAAAGCAAAACTAGTATAAGATTGTATGAAAGCTTTAATATCCCTGGGAAAAGATAACACTGAATACTGCCCTTATTACAACTCATGTGGATTTTTACTGTAATAAAGAGGCAGAGTTCTGTAAATCTCAGGAATTACACTGAGAAATGCGTGAAGAAACATTTGAGCCTATTCATTCCTTAATCATCAAAAAGCGTGCAACAGAGCTCTTCAAATGAATAAGAAGAAAGCCAGAAGAATGGCTCACATGTCACTTTGACCTTCAAGAGCGTATACAGACAATTGGTTTATCATCGTACTGTGAGATGTATTCTCAAAGGCTATGTTGTCGCTTTTTCTGAAACGTGGCAGCTGTTACTAAAGAAGCTTTCTGTTCAATCAATAGTACGAGTTTGTCAGTGACGACCAATTCGAAGGGATATGTCAAAGTAAGTCAAATAGCTGCAGTGATTATGACTTTCTGTAACCAAACCATATTTTAAATCTAACCTAACATAACCTAATAAACTCTTTAAGCTATTTCAATAAACCAACTGTCCTAACTTTAGTAAAATAAATCATTATGTAGAGTTGTGTTTGATCAAATTAATGCTTTTTTAAGTAGTTTAACGATTCGAATTTCAATGACTCTTCCATATTTCTGTGTTAGTCGGTGCACCTAGCATATGTTATCTTTATCTAGCATCAACTGACATATCCCTTAATTCCCTGTAACTCTTTATTGTACACTTGTAATTAATTTAGTGCATCAATCACTTGATCAACAACGTCCTGAATTAAGTCTTATTGTCTTGTACATATTTTTACAAATAAATATATATATGTATTATAAAATTTATAACCTAAATCTTTCCAGACTGTTTTATGTTTCCAAATTTGCATTTTAATGTAAACCAAATTGTATAATTGAATGCAAATATTTAATTACATTCACAATTTTTATAACACTTCAAAAAAATATATTTTACGATAATTAAAAATTCCCATAATGATAAATTATCTCAGTCACTGATGAGAAATATTTTCCTATAATACAATTTTGTCTACAACATTTTTTTTAAAAACAGACAACGAATATTGTTTAATTTGATTATATAATAATAATATAAAAATTAAAAAATAAAAATTTCTTCAGATTCATTAAAGTAGATCGCAATTTTGATAATCACCATAAAACCAACTATCACTTTTGTCTAGATTTTGTCTACATTTAAAATGATTGCTATATAAATATGGGAACGATTTGCAAACTATTAAAATTGACGTGTCGTTAATTGATAATAAAATAATCAGTCAAAAAATTTAAGTAGTTAATTATAAAAAAAGAATTAATGGAAAAAATGGACTTAACAAATATGGAACGATAAAATAAAATTAAGAAAATATTTATTACTTAAATTCAATTTTAATGGATAAATCACAATGCTACGATTCAACTCATTTCCATGAAAGTTCAGTAAAAATATGATAACTTTACTTAATCAATCAATACAGATGACATATTGGTTCGATAGATTACATATAAGTATTACCACACTGACGTTTTGATACTTTAAAATGGATTTACCGAATAAGGTGGATTTACATATCAGACATTTTTTCATCGCGACGGATTTTTTATTTTTTATTTCAACCAATCAAATAAAGAATCGCAGCGGGTTTTTTTAACGAACTGTGCAACTTTTGTGTGACATACTTCGCATATAAATAATCATTTTGTGGTCAAGTCAAATTCATCTTTTTCTATAGGCATAGAAAATGTAAAAGAAAATACGAATTTAAATGAAAAAAATACGAATTTTATATAGAAAGAGATGAATTTGATATAGAAAAGGAAGAATTTCATGTAGAAAAAGACGAAAAAACGTCACATATGTAAATTGTTTATTGAAATATTTGCGTCAGTTATGCTAAACGCCGGTACGTAAAACATTGAATAGAATATGTAAACTCATCTTTAGTATTCGACGTATACAACCGATAACGTTATACAAATAAAAATGTCGAAAATCAATGTTGACGATGTTACCAACACTATTTTTGTCATACATAAAATTATATTTTTATAATTCTCTACATTTTCTTTTAAAAATGGTTCTATGTACTGACTAAAAAAAAAAGAATATAAAAGATTTTCATTATAAAGAAGCAAATTAATATAATATTTAAAATAATTATTACGGAAAATTATAATTTTTATATATAGTTTAAGTTTCAGTGAAATGGGGTTGTTAGCATTAATTTTCCAACAATCAAATTAATTACTCATGACAATTTGAATATGTCACATATTCCAACTTTAATTTTTCTTATATTAGAGTGTATAATGAAAATTCACAAAATTTATGATACCAAAAGAATATGCAAAAAAATTAAATTCCTCTAAAATTCCACTAATTCTTCTTAATGTTAATTATATATAAAAAAAAAAGCAACAGTTTTTCAATAATAAGGCCACCATTAAAGGCTCTAAGCTGTCTACCCAAAATAACCATAACCATAAGATAATAGGTTTGATTTTTGTCTATAAACTATAATCTGAACTTTTTTAAAACCGTGATGTCGCTCCCATCATAGATTTTTCTATCTAGCTATAAATTTTTTTTATATTTATATTTATTATTATTTTATTATTTAAAAATCATAGTTTTAATATGCGCGAATTTATAAAATTTTAGAATCGATTATTATATTAAAATTTGGTTGAATTGTAATGGAAATTTTTATTGTGTACCTTAATAGTGCACACCTTGGTTTTATTAAAGAGCTGTTAACTATATGAAATACAGTGTACTACAATAAATAAACCACTTTATTCTCAGTTATTTTTAAAAATTGTGGATTAGAGGTCGATATTTTACTCAGAATTCAATTTCAATTTATAAAATTATTTAAATATTAAGAAATATCCTTTTGAAGCCATTTATAATTCTATTTTTTTCTGACTTTCCAACCGTATAATTAATTATATTTCTGTCTAAATAGTAAATACAAAAATAATAGGGACAGAAATTTAACGACATATTAATTTTAATGAGTTTTCCAGGTTGTCGATAATGAAATCATACTTTAGTCTTTGTTGTTGCGGAAATAGTGTAAATGTTACAAGTGTTGCAGAAATAGATAAACCGATCAATATATAAAGAAAATATAAATATCTCATAAGTAAAAGTCGAAAACGTCAATTAATGAACTGTAATTTTAAATTTGTTTCAATAAAACCTAATTTAACTATATAGTTTCCATCTCTGAACAATAAAAGATTTTATCATTTTATTATAGTTTTTTTTTTTTTGTACTTTCTAATAGCAACCTCTAAATTTCAAGCATTTTTTGTAAGAATAGAAATTTAGATTCTTTTTTAAATTGTAGTGCGGTGGAAAATATTACAGTGTCTTCGAAAATGTCGATGCTTTTTAAGCAATTTTTATAATATATATTTTATATAAAAGTTTTATTTGTTTGGTTATAGGTAAAATTATGTATTTAGTTAATTCCAGGTTAAAATTCGGAGTGGTTAGAAACAACTACGGAATGAACTTTACAAGCTTTTACATAATTTTTTGGTACTATACTTTTATATTCCTTTGATTTTCAATTGTCCTTAATCATTTCTTTTAGTTTTTTTAGTTCACATTAATAATTTAACCGAAATAAATTAAAATTATATTTTTTTTAAATATCGAAAAATTTAAAATAAAAAACATGAAAATCTGTGAAAATCCCCTTACAAAAATTCAATATATTTTTTAATAAAATTTAAAGTGTGAATTGCAAAAAATTCAATTTTACGAAATAATATAATAATAATACGAAATATTTGCGCCTCAAGTTATAAGTTAGGTGCTGTTTTGTCATAATATTACATAGTTTAATAATAATTGAATATTACTAAATTTTTTTGTTTTGTTTTGCAGGTGGAGTAAACACGTCTGCAATATCATTAACCTTTGATTTGGATTAGAATGTATAACAAAAAATTAAATATGATTTCCAAATTGATTTGAAAAATAAAAAATAACTAAATTTTATTGAAATTTATTTGATTGGATATTCCACAGAACCAAAAAAATTATATAATTTATTTAAATTTTTCATTATAAATGTTAAAATATTTATAAAAGAATTCATTTTAAATATTAATTATTTAATTAAACGATTATGTTTCTTGGGTATTTTGAAAAGTTCATTCTTAACACTGTTACCGTAACTGTTATACTATTGTTACATTTATAGTATAACACTTACTGCTAATGTAATACTAGTTAGCGTTATGTACTTTTCGTCGTGTACAAGAGAAGTGTTTATTAAAGTCGCCAGAAAACCATCTCTAATCTTAAGTTAATTCTAATACATAAACAATTATCAACAAAAAATTTTATTATGGGCCAGAAAGATAGTACAAATGTAGAGATGAAGTCAATTCTGAACAGTGTTTTTAAATGTAGTCAAATTATTGTTAAATACACATTGAAGATAATTGTCTTAATTACGGACGTAATATTATAATTACGGACGTAATATTATAATAGAGAAGAATACTTTGGGTACTCGTACTAGGTTTGACAGGCAAAATGAGTTGGTGAAAATCTACGTAATGGAAGTCTTTATATAACAAGCAAGATTAATTTATGAATGTATATTGGTTCTCCAGCAAACACCAATATATGATTGAAATACTGGTGGCCTAGTGTTTTCTGTACCACGCAGTTTCATCATTATAACTAACTAATATCTGTAGCTATTTAAATCTATAATTTTTTTATGTTATTTTTATTTTTTATTAATTAAGCCAGAAATTTGGCAACAATATTAAAAAAATATGTATGTAATTCCTCTTTCAATAATTCCTATTTTAAATATGTCTCTATTTCGGTATTTATATTTATTAATTCAGCAATAAAAAATGATGAATGACTAAATATTATTATATATAAATATCATAATTTTCATTATGCTACCGGCATTAATTTCCAAAATGCACATTATTAAATCATATAAAATGTCAATAAAATGTCATTTACTATTTATTTACTCAAATTCCATATTATTATTAATATTATTCAAAATAATATCATTAATTATTAAATTATTATATACGATAAGAAATTATTAAATAACATTCAAAATATCGATTAATCTTAAAATCAAATTTTATTTCATTCATACATACAACAACATAAAATAATTTTATGCTATAGATTTTTATTTCACTTAATATCATAATTTTAATTAATTTACATTTGAATTAAACTTTTGATCTAATGTTACCAGGGGCTTGTGGCTATTTTGACTAACTTTTTTCTGTTGTATTATATTACTAAAAAAAAACAGTTATTGCTTTTGGAAATGCCCATTAACCTTGATGAACTTGCAGACATTTATCTCTATCTCTAGCTAGACAAAACGTTTGTTGTTTTTATTTTTATTTTTATGTAAAACGCTATATATGCTCAAATTCAATGAATGGAAAATATAATATAATACAAGAAAAATATAAGCGATTTTTTTTTTTTTTTTTGTATTTTCTTCAGGTATATTCAATCTACAGGTAATAAAAAGATTAAATAATTTTTATTTTGTAGAAATGTGACACGCTAGCTTTGTTATGGGGTTAGACGAAGAAAATTGGTATAAAGATTAAGTTTAATTGAGTTGTGTATTTAAGATGATATTATATATCATTTTTATTGATTATTAAGGTGATTAATAAATTAATTTATTTGTAGGAAAAATTATTATTTAATATTTCTGGTTTATTTTTGTAATTTTGAAATATTTCAGATTATGTTGATATATGTTTGACCAGGTTTAACATATTGAAAAGAGTTTAAAGATTAAAATGTTAATCAGAAGAAAAATATTTACCAAATTTCATTAAAAAGTTGAAGATCAAAAATGTTCTTTCAATGTTCATTTAAAAAGTTATAAGCGATTAAAATATTATTTTGTAATCAGTAGTTATGAAAATGTATAACGAAATTACTATAGTTAAAGACAATTGTAGATAGAGAGCTAGCAACGTATTTACTTTCGTTATATTCCCAATCACTAAACAGTGAATTGAAGTTCTGGGAAACATTCGGCTTTATCAAACCGAAAAAATAAAGAGGCTGGTTGAAGGAAAAACAGACCTCAACGATGAGATTCATTATTTATTAATGAATAAATAATGAATTCGTACATTGGCGGTTTGTTACCATGATTAGTATTGTATGTATGTATTTGATAAAATGTTATGCATTAAACAAATTTGTTTCTATATTTCTAAGTACTAATAATTCGGCTGTACTAATAATAGCACGTCCAATCTATCCTTCAATTCATTCAAATCTAAATCCAATTGTGAAAACAACCGGTAAACAACCAATAACCTAGTTTTCCACAGTGAGAATTATCGAAAAATGGTAGAAAAGACAGAAAAACGGTAAGAACAACTGAAAAACGAGGTTATCACTGTGGAAACAACCGAAATACTGTGGAAATAACCGATAAACGGTTAGAATAACCTAAAAACGACCTACCACCGTGTGAATAACCGAAAGCTTGACCTTACACTGTGGGAAATTTAAATAACCTTACATTAACTAAATTTATAGTTCAGAATTCAAATATCAATTTAAATTTTAATATTAATTATTTTGTGGTTTTTTGTAAATTTGCAAATATTGTTTCTTTAATTATTATATTTATTTGATTTTAAATTGTGGATGTGAAATCATTTGTACAATTAAAATAATATATTTAATGCAATTATTTTGTAGATATTTTAATTTAATACCAAAATTTATCAATTGATAGCTCATTTTAGACGTTAAGTTATTCGATTCATAATTTAAACTTTTTTACTATGCATTTCGATTATATTTATCATGTTCATATATATTGAATATTAATAATATTTTTGTAATCCCAAAAGAATATTTTAAATAATATATTTTTAAAAAAAAGTATTATTGGAAAATTTTCATATTAATATCTCTCACCTTTCACAGAAAATCTAATAACCAATATATCAAATTTTTCCAAGAATATCTTACATTATATTAAAAGGAAATATTGAATTTTTTAAATAAAATACAATAATTTCAATATATTTTATAATACCTCGTGGAATTTAGAAAATGAAAATTTTACAATTTGATCGTGGTATTAAAATATAGACAATTACATTCAATTAGGACTCACATTAGCAAGAACTAAGAAATTCTTGACAAAGTGGGCGGAAAAGGAAAACTTCAACTTATGGACAAACCATAATGATTTTTATGGAATGACTTCATTTTTGGGACACATAATCACCTAAAAATCTAAATATATTATTCTGATGAATATAAGATAAAGTCGGAAATCTCATTATGTAGCGGTTGCGGGAAGAAGAGGAATCACTAAAACACCTCGTCTGTCACTGCCCAGCGGAAATATATAAAAGATTTAAACAAGTAAGTTTTGTGATCGACATGGAAGAAGCGGGTAGGTTTTTACCGTTTAAACAAATTGCGTTCATGAGAGACGTTAATTGGAATTATGTGCTTTAGGGTAGACAAATTTATCATGTGGAATATACAACAGACCATTGTGTTCTAAAAACGTGGATGGGTTTTGTTAATCTTCCCTCCCATTAAACTAACCAACCAATCCTTTACAATATTATCTTGGTATATTATCAATTGGCTAGTAACTAAAAATAATATTTTCGATTTTCCTGGATATAAATATGCACAAGAGTGAATGCTTTTCCAGATTATATAATTTCAATATTCTCAAAATATTCTTTTACCTGTACAGAGAATGATCATCTATAAAATTTTCAAAAATTTCCATACTTTATACAAAATTTTATTCTGCATAGTAAAAAAGCAATCATAAAAAATATAATTTTTTTTAAACGATTTATTAAAATTTCAATCATATTCCATAGCTTTTTCCCCAAGTATTAAAATCCAGTATACTAAAAAATATATGGATAGACAATAATAATAGGTAGCAGCACATTAAATGCAATAATACCAATGTATCTAAATATATATAGACAAGAAGTATCATTAGTTCAACAGTTCAGACTTCAGAACAGAAAGCTCTAATAAAAAATAATAAAAAAAATAAATGGGAAAAAATTTATAGATCAAATTGGAAGTCATCAATCAAATAAATCTTAAAAGTATTTTATTTTTTTTTCTATATTTTTATTCATTCATTTAGAAAGTATGGAATTATGCATTATTAGATTTTTATAAAGCTAATACGTATAGCTATAGACAAATAATAAAATATGACAACAAAAAAAAATATCATCATCATTTTTATGGGTATAAGAGCATAAAAAAAAGTGTCATACTCAATAGTTTGTTGCATATTATTTTGCTTTTTTGAATTCTATTTAGCACTGGCTCATTGTCGTTAACATAAATAAATATAGTATTATAGCATACGAGGAAAAATAGTGTTTTTTACCATACATTTTCGAAATATCAGCTTAAATTTAATTTTATCGATTCTTTTCAGAAAGTTATATTGAAAATGAAAAGCATTTTTTTTTTAAATTCGCTTTATATTTAGCTAAATTTAGTTATCCGATGAGTGAATGTTTTGATGTTCTTTTTCTATTATGATACAGCCTTGATCGAGTCTTGGTCTTCTCAATCTTCAATATTACATGCCACCGAGATTCAGTTATGTTTTTGCAGTAGTTGTGTTTCTTTTCGAATTATAACCGCAGTGGTTTTTTGGCTTCCGTGGTCGTTTATTCAATATATATGCGAAAGTTAAACACCTTCTTAAGGTATACCTCCTGCGCCCGAGCATTTATAAGCTAATAAATTTTTAATCCAAATTTCAGTTCTTGATTATGCTCAAAAAATATATTGACAATCAGATCTCGAATTGGTAGAAATTATATTGAAAAATTTTATTTTACATTTTTGGAGCCATAAACTAATTTTATTTTCTATTAGTTAATGTTGTTTTCCGATCTCTACTATTCAAAATTTCATCATTTAAAAGTGACTATTAAAATGACGATTCAATTATGAACCATTTCTAAATTATGCAGCGCGTTCGCTATAAGCTATAATATATCGAGGATATTTTTGATTGCCTTAATAATAAGTAATATAAATTTATGAACTTATTTGTAATATGCATAAAGTTAAACTATTTTATTAGAATGTTTTTAAATTGTTTCAAATACAATAACCAAAATTCGATTACTTAAATTTAAATAATTTTAATTGGAAAATTTTTTAAATGAAGAATTTTCTTTTCTAAAAAAAAATTTTTACTTTTGTTCCACTTTCGAAATAAACAATTCAATTAAAACCAAAACTTAAATTGAATTTAATTTTAAATTGAAATTCTAATAGTCAAATTCAATTTATAGAAAATTATGTTTATCGAAGTTTTGAAAAGATTAAAAGAAATTTTCAAATTGAATTTTCCATATAGATTTTTTTTTTTTGTATTATATTTTATACAATTTTTCTTATTTTTATGATACTTTTACGCCTTAACAAAATTGAATTTATAGAATTTAATAATACTAGGAACTAAGTTTATATGCAAGATTTAGGAAAGTATTATAGAAATTTTAGTATAAATCTGAACTTTTTCGTTATAGTTTTGTTATATAGAATAAAATAGCTCCCAGTTTAGGTTTATTATTACTATATTTTAATTAACATAATTTTATATTCAATAAATTGTCACAATAAATTTAATTCGGGTATTATCACCTCTAAATCTGAGTAATTAATCAAACTAAAACAATTAAATCGACAATAATCAAAGTAAATGCATTTTATCGATACCTCAATGTATATCGACGTTATACACCCTAACTAATAACCTTTGGCTTCATGAAGATTTTTATAGTGTAATGGAAATTTGTAAAAACAACTTTGGTTTTTTAAGTTTTATGTTTTCTAACCGTTTCAGTTACATCTAATAATCCAAATCGTCAAAAAAACAATCTCATATTTATGTAGTGGACTCCTGGTAGACGATTGGAAATATTATATTTTTGAAAATACGAAAAATTAACTTTAAAATAGAAAGGTCGATTTTAACGCCATTAACAAACACTTTTCAATAAAAAACTCAACAATTCGAGACTTTGGGATGCAGTGCTATTAAGATATGTAAAAATTTAGAATGCCCAACATTAGCCAATATTATTTAAGGTAGGATCTATGATTATAAATCTATAAAATCGAGAATATTCGATGTAGGATCCTGTAAATTGGACAGTAGATCTTTATAAGGATAAGGAGCTGTTTTTGTAGATAGTATGCTTTCCAAAAATCTAATTTTTCATAAACCGAAAGTGGATTTCAATTGCAATATGAGGCAATCCACCAAAATTTACAACTTTTAATAAATTACAGCATATTATTCATAAGATTCATATGATGTTCATGAGAAATAGTTTTAGCTTTATAAGTTATTCTTTAAAATAAGATTCACATAGCTATACGCCTCCATATTTCTTAATCATTTCTATTTATTACCTCCCTTAACTAACTATATTAAATATCTCAAATTTTCTAATAATAAACAATTTATAAAGTTAATTATTTTTCGAATTATATTTACCAAATTGACATTAACAAACTTATCAATAAAAAAAAAATTTAACAATCACAAAATTCTTTTTCGTGGTTAATAAATTCGGTCAATTAATTAATGAAAATAATCGACTTTTTCTGTTTATATAATAAAAGAACCCATAAAACTTCCTCACAAAATTACAGAAAAATGTAAAAAACCAATTTACTAACTATAATACCAAGAAACAGAAAATATTATAATAATCATTTAATTGTAAAATTCTAAAAAATAAAAAATTTAAAGAAGAAAATAAAAAATCGTTTGATCTAAAAAAAATTATATTTCAATTTTTTTCCTTCATTTTCAATTACAAAAGGAAATTACAAATTTACACAAGTAAATAGCATTTTCTTTCCTCTTCTTATATATATAGAAAAAATTTCCTTATGCTTGTATATGCCATTTTCCTACAAAGAAAAACTTTGACAAAAAGATATTATTCCCTAATTTCTTATTTACGCTTTAGTAATTTTAAATTGTAACAATAATAATACAGAAAGAAAAACGAAAGAACGAAATGGTAACAACAACCCACAAAAGCAGCAAAAATAAAAAAAAGGACTCAGAATATTTTCAGTTTATAAGAAGCATCCATAGACTTTAAGCATGGCTGACATAATATGTAATTGAAATAATAAAGCAGAAATTATTGTTATTTTTGTTTGCATTTAATACTGAATATTATTTTTATAATAAATTTTTTAAATGTTTTTTTTTTTTTTTAATTAATTATATTTTTCTTCTATACACTGTAAAAGAAAAGCATACAATTCAAAAATGAAAAATTGTATTAAAGTTTCTATGTTTAAAAATTAATCTTTAAGGAATATTACACTAAAAATTATAAACGATCAATTAATACTCGATAGAAGATTGATAAAACGGACAGATTATTATATCAAAAACAAAATTTAAATTATATGTAATTATATGGTTGTAACTTGGTAACTCAGACTTGACTTGAAATCATGGATTTATTACACTTACATGGGATTTCTAATGCTTTTATCATAATAATCCGCGTCGTCAGTCACGTTCGTCATTAGTAAAGTTTAATTTGAACAATAATTATTTTTATAATATATTAACACACATCGGACCAACCACATAATATTACTGTCTGGACTGTATTGACTGTCTGGAAGAAGATGTAGAAGAGCAACAAAGCTGTAACAATATTTGGTATTAGTCAGTTTGGTACAAAAAACAGGAATTGCCAAAAAAACAGGAAATATTGCCGGATTTCAAATGCAATTGGATTTATAGCTAATAATTCAAATTATATTTAATTTTGAGAGATTAACGACCTCTGTCGGCGTTGTACAAATATATACTAATACATATAATATTTTTTAAGCTCATCATAACTAATATTAATATTTTTTATATAATTATAATTATATTTCCCATGACGCTCTACAGCCTTGGCTTGCTCATACAAGTTTCGTGGCATTTTATTATAATTATAATCTAGTAAATTTATACGAATTCCGAACCATAAGTTACTTTTGAAGTCAGAAACTTGCAACAATTTAATGGTTCTTTAATAGTGAAATATTTATTATCAAGAAATGGTCTCAACTTCAATCGTTAGCTAGCATTGCTTAACTGTCTTAAAATCACAATTACATGTTTCAATTTTATTAATATTTTTAATGGTACTAATGTTAAACCAGTCAACTTATAGCGATATCTATGAATGGGTCTGCTATTGAACCCGGGACCTAATGCATCATACAGTTTAGTACACTACGCTACCGCCGTTGATATTATAGTTATGTCTTAATATTGATTAAATAATTTAGTCAGATCAGATTAAAATTTAAAATGTTTGAAAATGTTCTTAAAATCAAACTAACATAAAATATTTGTTCAGTTCAACTCTTAATCTAATTGTGACAATAATTAATGAGTTCATTTGCAAAAGATATTTACTAATTATAATACCGAATTACGAATAAACATTTTTTTGAATAACTTTAAGTTGATTGCAATACAACTAATTCCTTATGCAAAATGAACAAAAACCGCCATTAAAAAGTACTTAATTTTTAATTTGAAATATCATTTCATATTAAATTTACCCATCATGTTTTCAAATCAATTTTTTCAAAAGTCATTAAACTAAACAACCAAAAAAAAAATTTGCAATTTCATAAAATTTTGTATAATTATGTGTTATAAATTAATTTGACATAAATGAAACACCATTAAAAAAATCACTTTCAATCTACTAAGCTAGTTTTTAATAATAATAAATTTTAAAATAAATTATAATATTTTTTTTTTTCTGTATTGGTCTCTGTAATGATAACTATCATAAATAATAATCAATCATTTAAAAGCCAAAAAAAAACTTAATTTTTAGTGATTTTCACTATCTTTTTTATGTTCTATTATCATTTATAACATTTCCCTATAAACATTTTATAATATTAAACTGGCTAGACATAAAAATTATGTCGCCGCATTAATTTCGTTGGGAAAAATATTGGGAAAATATAATAGTAATTATAAGTATATAAATTTTATATATTTACGTACAGAGTATTTAGCTGAATCTAGTGTAGTGCCTCTTCAAATGCAATTTTCATATCATCCCAGTAATTAATTAAAATAATACAATATATATTTTATAATATTCTCGCTTTCCTTGTTAAATATAAAAAATAACTAATAAATTAAAAAATCAAAACCAAATATGAGTTTTTAATTGGTCCAAACAAATTTTATGAGGCATTTTCACATAAATCCTTAAAACCGAAGTAAAATATTTGGAAGAACTGGAAAAATCATTGTCGTTCTTCAATTTATGAACCCTCGCGTATAAAATATACTATATATAGAGTAAACCTTATTTGACTTTAGGTCGTAGGTGTCTTCATAGAACTCTTACTCTAAATTCTGATTTAGATAAGCATAATTTGGTTTTAATTTTAACTTTAGAGAAAATAAATATAAGAAATGACTATTTTGAATAACAAAATTATAGTTTTGACCTATGGCATCACATATACCATCCCAACTGAAATAATTAACTAATACAAATCATTATGACAACTCTATCAAATATTAAATTTTCGAATAAGTAATCGATAGTCAAACATTTTCTCAGCATTTATAAAAAGTTCGTTGAGATTGAGCTTAAAGAATAAACTGCTACTAATCATATAAATATTTCTGCTTGTTCTCACTAATTCATAACTAGTTCATTTGGAAGCTATTATTTGACCCTTTTCAATTATCAGAAAACTTCTGTTTTGATTTAATTGTGGATCAGAAACTAAATTACAAATTACAATACTAAAAATAACAATTAGATCGACTGACTGACAGACCGACAGACAAACTGACGAAACAAAACTATTTACTGATTTTTTTTTCATAATGCTTCCAAAAAATTATTTACTAAATTATACATGAAAATTATATTGAACAAAAAAAAACAAAACTAAATAACACACTTGCCCATAGTTTACAATTATATAGTAGATTTTAATCTGTGGTTGTGTATCAATTCCTATATATATTTATTTATATATACAAATAATATATTTATATACATATATATATATATATAAATATAAAATTATTATTAAAATCATTCATGCATCTACAAATAAGGAAGCCATAATCCAACGTCACGTCCGCAGATAAATTCATTTCAGTTCTAATATTCTTGTGTGGTCATCCGATTTTCTGGGTAATAATAAAAAACTGAAAAAACTAGTCTATATCTCATCGTAACTCTTTTTCTATACATTAACAACAACAACAACAACAAATGTATACTATTATGAATATTGTGCCTGAAATGGATAAATGCGGCACCGAAACCAGTACAATGGTTTACCCCAAATAAACTAAATTTTCTATCTATATTTTATCTATATATATGCACTATTTATATACACTCTAAATATTCTGTATTAGGTACTATGGTGATATGTATATACAAAAATAATAATAATAATAATGGATTTCCATGTGGACTGATAGCCATAGATCCATCTCTAAACAGAAACTATCTATGCGATATTTTTTTAGTCTGTGTAGACACAATATGAACATTTTAGATTATATACAAAATACTTGAAAAAATAAAAAAAAAACCAATTCTGAAAAAGTATGCAATTTTGCTGGCATATATAAAGGATAATCTATTGAAGCTATTTATTTTTCTCTAGAAAATTTTTATAAGTACATAAAATATATACGAAAAAAAAAAATTAGAAACATAAAATTTTCAGTGTATGACTAGAAAATATATAAATTCAGCAACAAAATAAAAACAAACTTGTAAAGCCGAAATACTGTGCAATAGTTTCATATTTATGTGCTATTTTAGATGCCGATAGTACACCTTCTAACCTTTAATACTATTTAAATTCGATTTGAGCTGCAGGGGCACGGTATGCAAAATAAAATTTCATTCTCGTGTAAGAATAAAAATAATTAAAAATAATTCGAAAATAATGATATTTTTTAACTTGCAACGCCATCTAGCGGATTATGACTAATGACTGTCGCCATTTTATAACAGTTTCAAAACATATCTTATAATAATAATCAATTGTTATATAATAAATTGGTGGACATGTATGTTTTGGACAACCTGAGAAATCGTTCTGCTTAACGGACGAATCGTTCTGCTTAACGGACTATTAGTCTGAATTTTAAAAGGATAATTAGAAAGGGATAAGTAAACTTTAACGAAAACATTTCAAGCTTTCCAATTCGAGATCTATTATGAAGTAAATTATACTTAGTTTAATAATAATATGGAAAAATTTCACTAGAACTTGAAAGACAGACACAAACATCTGAAAAAAGCATTAACATAATTTAGCTCTTTATGTGGCTCAAAAAAAAGTCTTACAAAATTGCTTGTACTTATGTATATATATTTTATTTTTGTAAATTGTTCAGTTTTGAAGCTTTATTTATTATGGTCTGATGGACAGATATCTAATTTGAGAGTATTCTAAATAAATAGAGATGATGAAGGTATTATTTTCTATTCTAAATATAAATTAATATTGAAATGAATATGATGAAGAATTTATAAGACTATATTATGAATAGCCTAATACCTAATCTAATCCTAATATTTGCAACAAAAAAGAAAATAAAAGAAAAATATTATTTAAAAAATCTAATCTGAGTTATTAACCATAATTTAACTAAGTTTTACTATAATTTTAAATTATTATAAAATAATTAATTATTTACTTTGAACAAATAATTATATGGCAATTCATTTTTTATGCAATATGACTGAAATATTAGTTTTCTTGTGAAGACACTTTCTAAGAGGATAACCAAAGATTAATAAATTACAAAAAGTAATTACACAATCTGTAAAAGAAAGGCTGAATATATTTACAATAAAAATATTAAGATGAAATGCGGAGAATAAGATAGAAATTCATCTATAACGAGACAGAACTAGCTAAGCATAAATAAAACTATTCAGATTGTATAGTGGGCAGAACACATCGATCGAGTGCATGCCAGAGCAGAACATCTCAAGAAATGTATTAAAATAGAGGCTAATAGATCAATTGGCAGACCAAGATCTAGATTGATAGTTGTAGTAACAGTTGACGCGACACTTCTACTTCGAATGACCAACTGGTGTGCCGCATTAATAAATATTCAAGAAAAAGGAGATTAATAAATATTCAAGGTCCGGGATGATTCGGGCTGTAGCGTCATACTTAGTAGGAAATTTAAAATTTAATTACTTATGTGCCTTATTCGACATTCGACAATTTTTACATAGGTGCAGTAAAGTTATATTCACAACAAATTTTATTAGCCATATCTGAAAGGAAATAAAGTTAATATATTTGTTAGAATTATTAATAAAGGTCATCAGCCGCAAGACAAAATATCTATTCCGAAGAATATCTAAAATTTAAATATAAATTTCTTATGAATTTTCAAATTTTAAAATATTGTGACTTCAATAAATTAATTAACTTTTTTGTTTGGACAGCAAAAACATCAGGAATTGTAATATAATTTAACTATATCAAGTTTTACCTGATTTTTATATATATTTTTTTTAAGTTTCATCAGTAGATTTATCATTAGTTTTTTATATAAATAATAAATTATTAATTATCATTTCAATTTAATTCATTTAAATGACAACAGTACTAATTTTAATTGAAATAATTAATTTTATTTAATATAATTTTATGTTAACACAAAAAATTTATATGTAATATTTATTTTATTTTTTAATTAATTAAAATTCTAATTTTACAGAATAATAAAAAAACAAAAAAAAAATATTACCTGACCTCATAATTGCTAAAAAAAAACTAGTTTTTATCGCATCTAAAATTATAATTTCTATATTGAACGCTGTAGAAAAAAAAATCTGCAATAACACAAAAATTTCTATAATAACATCAATAAATCTTTCAATAAAATAAAATCTCCAAGGTGCAAAAAAAAATATTGTAATTTATTAATGGAGTCTGGACTATAAAATCGATTAAATTAAAACTAAAAATTAATAATTTCCCACAGTCACAACCGTGACAATCAAATTTGTTACTAAAGTTGAACAAGTTTGTGTCGTTATTAATTAATTACATTATTATTTCATTTCCGACAATTGTAGGTATTTTTTTAACTTAGTTCCACTGCATCGTTAATTGAGCTATGTGATAGTAATTCAAAAGTTCACCATCCTGTTGGTATTTCCGCTGAATTGACAATCGATTCTGTCAACCATCATTTACGAAGGCTATATGAATTTTTTTAAATTACGCAGTTGTTTATTACATTAATATGTGACGGTTCAAAATTGATGTGTAGTTTTCAACATAAATTTAAAATGACAAAGCTGAAACCAAACCACAAATTTCCGATTAGGTCTTTCTTAATCTATTTATTTAATAATCAAAAATTACGTTTGTGAAACTTAACTTATTACATCGCTTATGTTTAAGCGATGTAATAATTGCTCCATTTCATATAGTGATAGCTTAAACTCAAGCTTTAAACTGATTATGCAGCTTAAGTGTGAAAATTAAGCTCATTTAGGAGATTAACCTCAGTTTAAGGAAGGCTTATCTTTAACCTTGCTCTTGCATTATGAAATCAGAAAATAAGTTAAACCGAAGTTTAATTTCTGACAAAAACTTAAGCAAGCTATTAGAAATATATTATTTTATAAATCATGAAACCGAACGTAATTCGTTCAAAACTATATTACATTGTTAGGGTTACTGGGTGGTTTAACCACCCCGCATGATAGTATGCTTATTAAAATTTTCTGGATAGTGACCATGCTTAACACGAAAACTGTCCTAGTTTTTCCAGAACCACCTTCCCCTCTCATTACTAAAACTGATTAATTTCCTACACAATTATCGGAAATGTCGTTATTTGTTGCCGACATTAGTTTCTATCCACTTTAAAATATTTAAAAAAAAAAATCGATGCTACTGGAATAAAATTTTATTTAATTAAATTAAATATTTTTGTTTTAAATATATTTTTTTTCATTTAAATTGATATGGAACGATTAAAAAGCTTTCAAATTTATATAGTTAACGAGTTTAATTGAATTACAATGGTAAAAAAAAGAAGATTGTTAATTTTTATGTCACTTTTTTAAGTAGATTTCAACAGGATCAGTTAATTATAAAATTATATTAAATTAATTATATTTTATTTTTATATTTTGCGTTTATATTATTAATTGAAAAATATATTTTATAATATGGCAATTTTTTTTTTTAAATAATTTTAATCACTTTGGTATATCAAAGCAAAGTGCATTTATAATTATAGTAAAAATTGATATTGATTTATTAGTGATTATTTCTGAAGTGTATAGCCAACATGGGAAGAATTTAATTTAAAAAAAAAAAATTAATTACAAATTAAATATTTTTCAATTAATGAAATAATCAAATAATATTTACAAAATTAAATCAATTTAAATACAATTGTAGAAAATTATATCAGAATTATTGTAGAGGTAATAATATTCTAGTTCATATGCCTGATGGGTAATGATGAGTCACAACAATTTTTTTAATACTAGTAACAAGACTTTGTTAATATATGATAAAATAAAGGAATATTTTCAGTTACTTTACTCAATTTTTACAAATAATCTTATCATTATCAAGAAATTATGCAAATTTGTAAGGAAATCTGCAAAGCTGCATTAAATTTCTACCTTTCTATAGATAATTTTATAATAAAATCTTATTTTTATTACTACTTATTTCTAATTTAAAGTTTATGTTAAGTTCTATTATTTTCGCTAAAGTAATTATGTTAAACCAAAAACTTTAAAAAAATTCAAACCATTCAGTTTCAATGCCGCATCTTAATTATAAGAAAATATTTGCAACTTCAATAAATTTAACAATTTCAACATAAATAACTTAATTAAATTATTTTAGTCTGTTTTAATCTGTTTAAGTATCAAAATGATTGGACTTCAAATCGAAAACACTTTAAAATTAAAGTAGATAAGGAAATATTTAAGTTTAATCCTTTTCTTAATAACAGTAATAAAATAGTGTTTTGATTTCCGTACTTTCAAGTATAATCTCTAACATTTAATGGAAAATTATGTTGTAATTGAACAGGGCAGTCCCGATATTTCAGTTACATGTAGGGTCGGGCTATGATGGAAGCAAATTAAGAATATCTGACTATAGTCACCATGAGAGGTTATGCAAAATTTATGTTAAAAGGTAGTGCTTTCGTTTGTACTAAAGCTATAGAGCAATATTTGTGTTTCTATTCACTTTTATTAGGAAAGGGCCGCTAATTTAGATTCCACATATGAAGCTGGATACTCTCAGTCTAGGTGTATACTCTCAGATTACATGGACCTGTGCAATTTAACATTATATTTTATAATTATTAATTGTATTGGAAATAAAAATTATATTAATGTAGTAATTTCTTAACATAGTTTAGTTAATTTATATCAGATTCTTAAGGTTTTGTGGGTTGCAGATTTTTATTATTAAAATGATATTACAAGTCGTACCATTATTTTTGTCATTATTCTTATATAGTCCTAATATAATATTATAGATAATATTTAATAGGGTTATAAAATTATAGAACTAAATCTAACTTATAAACCCGACACATATTTACATATTACATAATCTAACTATCAGTCAAAATTGCATCTCATTTCAATACAAATTAATTTCATATTAAGAACATTGTTTAATCTAATTAACTATAAATTAGAATTAAATCTCATAAAGATTAAAATTTAATTTTAATCTTTGATTTAGTGATATTTATAATCTTTGAATAATTTAAAATGCATAAATAAATTTTCAACGTAATTAAAAAAGTTTAAGAGTTTTTATTAATGAAATTAAAATTATTTTTGTATTACTTTTTCAATTAATTATTATTATAATTATGTATTCTTATATTTAAAATATTAATTAATGGAAAACCATGAAATATACAATTAAATGTATTAAATTTTTATATATATTTAGTTAAATTTGAATGTATCAAAAAAAAATTATATTAATTATTTCTTAACGAACGAATAATTAAAAATTTTGTTGCAGTTTCATTTAACCACAAACCAAAAAACGTCAATATTTTATTCCAACTTAAAAATTTTAATTATGTTATTATGTACGATGTTTCGAAAACAAAAAGTTCGAAAGTAAAAAAATCCGCAAATTTAATATTAATAATTTTTTGATATAATATCGCGAAATGCTGATCAATATTAGTGAAGATTTTTATCACTAGATGGTGTTAATAAATTAATTTATTTCAACTCATTTAATTTATTGATATATACTATGCAAATTATAGTAAAATGGCATTCAATCATTCTAATATGAATGATATATTGATTACTATAGTTACTGATGGCCACCGACAAATATAGGTATAGGTATCACTACATAATATATTCCATTTCTCTTACAAATGTAAGGATTTCCATGATTATCAAAGCAATATAACTATTCAGTATCCTAAGTTCTTTTCTGATGATACCTGGACAGTCACATAACATTTGTGTCTTATATCGTCTATCATTCCTGTCCTGTGCAAAAGGTTCAAACGTTGTGAGGCCCTTTCTCCAGAGCATGGACTCTAATGACAAAATGTCTTTTTTTCTAAAAACCCTTTTTTAATCAGCTCCAGAATCGTTTTCCCAGAAAAAAATCATTTATCATTGTGAAACCTGGATTTTGATAATTATACATTAGGTAGTGGCCCGCTATCATTTAGCAGTAGTGTAATTCAGTAATTGAAAATCCATAAAATGATTTAAAATACATTAGATAATTTAAATTACGTCTCACTATAATCAAATCACAAATTTCAATTTTAATAATTTTTCAAACTTATACGTATAATTAAATTTAATTTGTATATTTCGATATGTCTGTCAATCTGTCTTTCGAAATCGGAATTACATTATAATTATTACGGATCTCATATATTGTACGGTATATTCATATTACATATTTCAGGATGTAATATATGAATTACATTAAAATTATTTTGTAATTTCAATTATGAGAGATTCATAAAATAAAAACCGATTGTTTTTTTTTTCATATATAATTTATTTATTCACAGATAAGAATTTATATAGGAAAAATTACCTTATAATTTTATGAAATTATGGAATTTATTGTGGTTTTTAAATGTGTTCTCAATAATTTTATGAAATTTCATACAAAAATCAGATATATTAAATTAAGTTCAAGTTATTATTATAAAAATTATAATTGCAATATTTCATAACTTACAAAATGTATGCGAACGATACAGAAATGCAATAATTCTGCATTGAAATTTTCCGGTATTTATAGAAAAATATTATTGCAATAAAGTTCAAAATAAATAATTATTTTAAAATTATACATTAAATAAAAAATAAATATGAAATTATAATGGAAAAGTTTTTGGAATAATTATAATTATACTAATAAAAAACATAGATAAAATACAGAAGTGATTTTTACCCAATTAGATAATATTGCGCTTTTCGAAAACTTTTTCAAAAGTATAAAAATCGTTTTTGTTTTTTTTTCTAATTAGAGAATATGAAATGATAACGATTTTTTTTCTTTCGTTAATACATAATCATTAATTACTGAATGTTAGTGATAGTAATGGACATTAAATTACTATAAATATTCTCTAAATTTTTAGTATAATTATAATGCATTAAATTTTATGTAATTATACTTATCATTAATAATATTTTTGGAGGTTGGATGACATTAATGGTTTGCACAATTATATATTTAAATGATTTTAATTAGTTTTATATAAATATTTATGAATTAAATTTTGATTTTAAAACATAATTATATAGAAATGTTAATTATGGAGGTTAAGTTATTGGCATAATATTAATTAAGCTTTTACCAAATGGTATTTTTTTATTTATTTTAACCAGGATCAAATTAAATGTGATTATATAATTTTCGATTTATTTATATTTAATAAATTATAATATTTTTATATATAAATAAATTATATATATTTAAATAATGTACAATATTAATATTTTGCGTATAGCTATTACGAGTATATTAAAAATCAATTTGGTACCAAAATATTTATACCCATCAGTAAAACATTATTTTATAATAATTGGAGTTTACCAAAATTACCTAGTGCTAATTTAAGAAAAAGGAATATTCTAGTTAATTCTTCTTCTTTGATATGGCGATGTAGCCCAAATTTAGCCTTGAACTCCTCAAACCGATTTCGTGACATGTTATTGCAATTTGGACCTACTAATTTTAAATGGACCTACACTTTATGGTGAAGCAACATTTAATTGCAACAAGTTAATGGCCTTTAATAGAGAGACATTTGTTGTACGCAAATATGTATACTACAGTAATTGTACCCCAGCACCTAGCATCCTAAATACGTAATATTGTCAGGACGATATTAAACTAATTTTAAAAAATAAGATTATCTGTAATGCTGGCGCATAATATGTTGTTCAATTTTCTAGTAAAGAATGGTTATGTATAGAATCCTGTAGAAATAATTGATAATTTCTGTTTTGAATTGAAGTCAATTAAAGTTCAATGTTAGTAGCTCAAATCTACCTTTTTCAGTCTTACGCAAATTGTAAAAATGAGCGACATATGACGGTTGTAAATACAACTTCTACGAAATTTAACATTAAAATTGAATTTGCGTACAATATCTAAATATTATGGATATATTAAGGAATAAAACCTTTTAACCTAACCACAGTTTTTTCAATAGCATTAAGTAGAAGATTAATAGTATTATCTTTTCAGTCTAGGTTTTGCGCTAATTCCGTTTAAACTAAATACAAAATAATACAAATTTATTTCTTAGCATTTCAAATGTATTTTAATTATTACAAACTTTAAAGAAATTCTTCTAAATGTTTACATATTTATTTTAAAAAAACGTGCCCGAAGCTTGATATGAACTCATGACCTATTGTTCTGCAGTATTCCGTCTACCACCCTAAAGCTACAATATGAAATATTCAAACTGTTTAAATAATGTTAAACATAACTAAAATATTAAAATAATATCCCAAAGAGTTAAGAGTCATACCTTTAAAAATTGAATTCTAGAAACGGAAATTAAGAAAAAGATGTGGCATTTTAGAAGGTTTGGCAATTTACAAAATATTTTTTGTTGTTCTGGTATGACAAAATTCAAATTTTACTAATTTTATATTTTAAAATGTTTAAATTGGTTTTTAGTATAAGATAATAACGAAAAAGCGACAGAAGTTAATATTAATATGCGGATCTTTACTATAATAATAACAGATTAGACCTTGAATTGTGCCATATTTGAATTATCTTCTTGAAATTCTTTAAAGATGTATTTTTTTTTTTATTATGTGAAATATATATTTCAAAAAAAAAAAAAAAAAACATATAGAAATAACTTGTGGATGCTTTGCAGATATAAACTATAAGATTAATTATAACAAAACAAAAAACTAAGCAAAACTGAAAAAAAAAATGTTGCTGAAACATAAAAAAAATAAACACTGAATTTTATTTATTTGTTAATAACAATTTGTTTTATATTTTGTTAATTTTAATTTAATAATTTTAATTCAAGTGTTTTTTTTTTGTTATGTAATTGTGTACTGCAAAATATAAATTGTTGGCGGCGGCTTAAAAATAATCAAATGCATTGAAGGTCACGTTTATGCTGTAATTATGATTATTTATGAATATTGACGAAATTATTATGTAGAATTATTTATTAGAAGTTTCAAATATTTATTCGAATGACAAAAGATTGATTTGTATATTTATGATAATGTTTAAAATTATATTTGAATCCTTAGTCATTAACACATTACAAATGAGATCCTTTTCATTTATTTATCAGACAATCAGAGTTAAGAATATGATATGATATTTATATCTTTATGGTTCAATATGAGATTTCGGTACATTCACGAGCTACGAAACAACTATAAAAAAGCTAATCGTGTTCGTTTTACCATCATAAAAATATAAAGGATTCATTATACAGGATGTATCAGTCACAATACACACAACCAAACTGCAAAGAAAATGTTTGAAAATATCCCAGAAGGGAAAAAAGGAAGAGTTGAAAGGAATGGGAGAATAATTAGATGGGAAAACTGGATAACAGCAACTATCACTATCAGTGACAAAAGGAACTGGAGAATGACTCTTATAGTCGATCTACAATGAACGCTTTCGTCGCTCTCTAAACGCAGTCAGGTGCCAAAGTAAAGTTAAAATGTATTAAATTATATGAAAGTGTCTACATTCTACAATAAACACCTCCGTACGCAGCCATTTCGCAGCCATGAAAAAAGTTGATTAACTTTTAACTTTTTTCGCTTTCTTCGCATTGAAGTGTCAAATTCAAAACAAAAAACTCAAAAGTGTGAACGTGGATAAAATAAAAATTATGTTAGAAGAAAAATTAATTAATTTATTAATTAACAATAATTTATGTTTTAATTTCAAAAAATTACTAATATTTTCAATATCTGTCATAAGAAATTTGTAAATAAAACAACGAACGAAAGCGTTTATTGTAGATCGACTATTAACAAAACCAGGCCCGGGTTGTTACGCTACTGATGATGATGATACTTATCAGTTTTGATTTATAAGAATTATATATTCGGATCTACAGAATTTCTGTATATTTACAGGACGTTTTAAGTTTTAAATTTGAATTTTAGTAAACTAAAATTTCGCAGTTTAATAGCTCATAGTTGAAAATTCTGTTAAAAATTTCGGAATTTTGTTATTTAGAAGAATCATTATTTAACTAAATGGTAATTTGTATATATACAAATTTAATTTTGTACAAATTTCTGTGATGTCATTAAAAATGCGAAGGCGAACACAACATAAATTCTAAAAATAATTATATTTTCATGTACATATATTTCAATATTTCATAGTTAATGTGTCAATCAATTGTACTATGCATAACTATATATTTCCATTCTATATTTGGATTAACACTTTATACAATTTAATTAGAATTTTCTGAAAACTTCAATTCATTAATAATTAATTTATAATACAAGTTCCTGGTTGAAATAATGATTGTAAAAAAAAAAATTAATTCTACAATGATTGGAATTTTTGTACAATAATTAAAAACTTAAATGTAAGTATATTTTATAAAATTTAATTTGAAATATTCCATGTACAGAAAAATATTAAATATCATTATAAATTCAAGCCTATAAATATAAAAAATTGATTGACATTTATTTCGGTTTAATGAAAATTTAAAATTTATTAACAATTTTAATGTTTAACAATTTTTTTTTTCTAATTTCATCACAATGTGAATAAATGACATCGTATTCATACCTTCTATAAAAAAACAAAAATTATTTTATTCCTGATGCTAGATCTAATTTTCTTCAAACTGTAATTACAAAAAAAATTTTGTCATCATATTTATTACCTGATTAGATTACTTATAACAAGCAACAAAACTTTTCAAATCCAATCAAATATCATTCACATCAACGATGAGATTTCCACACCAGCAAAAAAGAAAATCATGAAAATTTCATTAAAAAAAAAATGTTTTTAACAAATAAAATTGAAAATCAGCACGAAACATTTTTCCTAGAGATAATAACATTAGCTAAGATCACCGTGAAATTAGTATATTTTGTATATAGGAAAAGTGGGTCCTCTAAATCTTATTTTTAGTATATTTTAACTTTTCTATAACTTCAATTTTGTATAGCTATATGAAATTCTTCTTATAGTATAAAATATGGTACTCAAAACTCAACAAGGCGGCAACATTGAATGATACCAAAATAATAAAAAAAAAATCAACCCAAATTCAAAAAAAAATTATATAATACGTAATCCAAAAATAAAAATAAACGTATAGAAAATTCTAACAAGAACAACAAAAAAAAAGTCAATCAAAACTCCACTTTTACAAACAAAACTTTTGAGACGTGAGTTTAGTTTAAGAATCAAAAAAGTATTGGTAACCATATTTTCATATTAAGATAAATTTATAGGATCAAAATATATAGACAAGTATATCGCTATAATCATCCTACCTTTGTTTTTTTTTTTTGGATCGCGTTATGTAGAGGAAGATATGAGCAACATCAATTAGAAGGTGACTATAAATTGTTAAAAAAAATTCTATCACCATAGAAATGTTTACCTTATGATATTTCTAATCAGATATTAAGATGAAGCATTATTTCTACTAATTTTTAATATTTTTATGGTAACATTTCCCAAAAAGTAAAACATTTATAATAACAAATTCTTCAAAAATTATTGCATATAGTAATATTCTAAATTTTTATTGGAAAGTTTATGGTAACATCAAGTATTTTTATAGTAACATTTTAAATTTTTATAGTAACGTTTCAAATTTATAAATGGTATGGTAATTTATTAAAAAAATAATAATAATATATTTTATGGTAACATCTATTTATTTGCCAGCATGAGTAAATAAAAAATTTTCCATCATAGAGGTCTGTATCGGTGTTAAAAAATTATATCGATCAAGCAACGAAATACATAATTTCTTATGAAAATGCTTCAATATTTCTAAATTAAGATTAGTATATGCAGAGTTGCAGAGCTTTGCATATTTTATTACATAACGTTTAGGTAATAATTTTGCTCTGTAAGAATTTCGAGGCGGTCAGAAATTATTTCAACACAAACCAGAGCTCTATAGATTTTAATTCAACTTATTCTATGCATGTGGAAAGAAACAACAATGGTCTCAAAAATGCAACTAATTCTGCTAATGGTGGAAGGGAACCTGATACCATTATAATTAAAAATGTATGTTAATATATAAATTTTTTAATAATAATATCAAGTTACTGAGTTTTTTTTAATTAGATTCCATTTAGCTGTGCTTGGGAAACCTTACGTGATAAATTTCGAGACATCAGTGAAGTTATATTTGTAGAAATTCGTGAAAATGAAGTTAGTGTAGTTCGATTCTTTAAAGAAAACGATGCAGAAATTATAATAAGTAATAATTTATTTTAAAAATTTTATGTTTTTTTATGGTTTCAAATATTTTTATTTGAAACGGATAGATCCAGAATAGAAAGACCAACTGCAAAATCTTAGCCACGTTACCCAATAATTAATTACACAAAATCTGTCCTAATATATTGAGAGTAGAATATCAGAATTTCTCCTGTTTAGCTAGGGTCTAAACGCTATAAAGAAATGTACAATAACATAAAATTTATTGTTTCATTTTATATTCTTTATTTTGTAATATCGTAGGCTTTCTTGTTATATATTAGCCCTAAAAATTGCACAATTCAACACAATACCATTTAATCTAAAAAAAAAACACACGCAACTAAGGTAATTTTTCTACCCAAAAAATCCACTAATAACTAAAAGCAAAAAAAAAAAATATACAAAAATAAACATTATTATAGAAATGAAAAGTTTTCAGGAAGGATGAATTTTATACAAAACAATATATACATACTACATACATATCTACATGAAAATAACCAACTTGTTGTCTACGTGGTTTGATTTCCTTTCCACTACGAATCATCTTCATTTTTTTTTCTTCTTCACTTGTTTGTTTGAAGAGTGTTCAATTCAAATTCTTGTTGTCATGTACCTTCAATTTCTATTTATTATTTCAAATGTATTTCTATGTATTTCGTTCGTCTACACTAAATATTTTATTTATATAAAAACATAAAAAAATATTTTTTGTAAATATTATATTGGTAAGTAAAAAGTCGAAGAATTTTATGACACAAGGTGGAGAGAGATGTTTATTATTAAGACATAGATGTATAGATTGTTTGTCATGTCGAATATTCGCGTATAACATTAGCTTTAATACAAAACACGTAATTTTATAGTCCTTTTCAGAATGAAGATCACGTCAAATATTGGATTTCATCGACCTTTCAATATTCATTTACCTTTCAATTCGTTGGTTAGTATTTTTTTTTTTTATATATTATAAATAAATGTGTTTTGAGTGTAAATATATTTTCCTTTTATCCATTTCATTGTGTGTTTGTATGTGTATAACATAATATTTCAGATAATAATTGTATTTGGAAGTCCTTTGGGGATTGTATACAACAACAACAAAAAAATTGGAAAATATTTCAAATCTGATTTCATTACATAAAGAAAAAAATGAATGAAAATAATAATAAAGAAAATTAAAGATACCAAAATAAATATATAGAAAACATATTTATACATCAGGATTTATTTCGATTTCAATTAAAATTTATATACGTGTCAGTATTGTAACAAATGTGGCACAATTATTCCTTATATTGAACGGTGGCCACACTTGGCAATAATGTGGTATACTTAGATAAAAGAATTTCGAAAGCAATTACTAAAGTTTTATAATTTTATTTGATTTAAATTTTAAAAGCAATTTTCTTATACAGAATGACTAGACGTGAGTCATACGATACCAATCGGTATACACAAACACAATGCTCCTACAGCCCTATGTGCACCTACGCTAGAATTTTAGGAGGTTTTCAGTTTTGTTTTTCGCATAAGAAATGTAAAAAATAGCTTATAATTATATAACTTTACCAGTAAATATTTCAGAAATATGGATAAACATTTTCTTCATTTTCTTCATTTTCTTGAACAAAATATTGAATTTTATGCAGAAAAAAGAAGCTAATGAAATACAAAATTTTAATGGCGTCATATTTTCGTTTCTAATAGCGATTTCACAGCAAATTACTATTACACAGTGCGATTCCACAAATGTAGTCCGCAGCAGATTATTATTACTTTCTGACAGTACATTATGCTTATTCGATACACTCATAAACACACTGGGTAGGATGTATATATCGAAACTGTCAAGATATTGCACCATCAGTAAAAATAATAAGAAATATTCTAAATAACTTTCCAAGTATCACGACAAAATTTTCTACGAATTATATTAGTTGTCTATAAAGACATATAAATATCAATGAATGAACTAAATCTTTGCTGATACTCACCTTCCATCGAACTACTTTATTTAATAAACTCATAAATTAAGCTTCTTAGAAGATTTTACAATATAAATTGCAATTAACAGATTGTTATAGCTTTTAACTATTATTCAATGAATCGCTAATTATACTATTCTAACTACCCATTGACATTGTATCTAACTAGCTATGTTATGATGTTATGAGGACGATAAAGACCTGAATATTTTGGCAACATTGATTTGTTCGACATGTTCCACTTTTACTTTAATACATTTATATAAATTTCAATTAATTTTATCCTTATCCCTGTGAGAAACAATCAATAAAGCAAATCTTTTACAAAAATTATTGTTCCAAATTTCAGACCCAGGAAAGAGTAAATTTAGATATAGATTTAAGGAATCCGTAGAAGATTCCTTAATAATTTCGTTAAGTTCATAAATAAATCTGAAAAATTCTTGTAAACATAACAAATTTTATTTTTCAGTTCAATTTTTATCCTCAAACTATTATAAAAAATTTACTTTTTGGGTTAGTATGTTTTCAAAAAATTTACATTTATTAACTTATTCATTTTTCCTGTCTTGTTCCTGTATTTTTATTCAGAAAAAGAAAACAAAAAAACTTTTATAATTTAATTCATTTAATTCAAATAACGTCCGACAATCTAGAATATTATTGCAATAAAAAGGACAATATAATATTATAACGCAAATTAAACTGCTTCTACAAAAAAAAAATCATTATTTTTCTGTCCTTTTTTATAAAAGGACATTTAGTTGCAGGCAAATATATTAAATTTTTATATTTTTTTTTTTAAATAAAAATTGGAGGTTTGTCAAAAGTCAACATTGTTAAATGCTTTAATTTAATTATTTAAATAAGAAATCATCGGAAAATGATTTCCAGCTAATTCTTTAACTATAACTGATAACTCTTTGTAATTAATTTTGTCGAATCCTTCAAATCGATGTCAGTGAGTTGTAAGTTCTGATCAATTATTAACAATTGTCGAACAATTTCTTTCCAAAATATTAATAGGTTAAAACCTTGATTCTAAGAAAAAATATATCCAATTATAAACTGCTACAGGACACATCATAATAAGGAAATATGCTGAACTGGTGGCACTAATTGGCTGCAGAAAACTGTCTTACAGTGCCACATAAAAGATTACGAAACTTTTAAAATACTATTTTCTAAATAATTTGATACAGACAGTTGAGATGAAGTCAGCTAATGTGATTACGAGCCTTAGGGAGATGGGATGAGTCGATAGAGTATAAGTGGCTTAAATGTTGCGAGTTTTTGATTTCTCGTCCTTACGAACCAACAAATCAGGCAACTATTTTAGTTAAACTGATTTTGACATACCTTGGTTTATCAGAATTAAAAGTCATTCTAAGTTATTTGCAAAAATCCAGTCAAATGGTCCGTAAAACAAAATTTAATATACAAGATAATATTTGTGAAATATTTTTTAAACAAAAACCAATTTATACAATTCCAAATCATTTCAGGTACTTTTTTTGTTGTTACAAAAAAAAAATTTTAATTTAATATACCATCATAACGATGACAAAAAAAATATAATAACATCTGATAGTCCTGAATTTTGTTCACTTCTATTTTTTCTGCATTTTCATATTTTTTAATAAAATTCAAAAAAAAAAAAAAATTTTGTTTTTTTTTTTTTGTTTAATTTTGTATTTATATAAATGTTATTTTTGTCATTATAATTTATACAAACGAGGATTTTAATGCAAATGTCACCTCGTGTGAAAATAACACGTTTGCTTTCTGCTAACATGTACAACATCCACTGCGACATCTACCTGATTCGATCTACTTTATTTAACCATTCTCTCACCTAAAAAGTTTATTTTTTTCATTTTTTTGGATACCCTCGAAATTTTATTCTCCTTTTATACACCGCTTCCCTTGTCACTAAATGTTATAGTGCTTGCTATTCACCTTGTCATCCAGACAATCCCCATAAGCACGAATCGTTTTTCATATTATATTTCTTTTACACAACAACAATAATAACAAAAAAAAACTAGTTTAAATTTAAAAACTAATTTTTAAAGCATTTCAAGGAATCCGTAGAAGAGTTTTAAAAAAAAATGCTTATAAATCAAATTTTAAAAGTCATTAGGTTGTTTAGAATTAAATTTTATATATAAATTTTGTTGGTATGTAGTAAAACGCAAAAGGATCACAGGAACTTGAAGAGATAAATAACGTTTAAATTTGGATTTACTCTTTGACTTTCACGTACATGAGAGATTGTTTTAAGATGAAGAGGAATTTGGAGTATTTCTGAAATTAATAGAGGCTCAATAAAGTTGACCTTTTTAAATAAGTATACGAAGTCATTAATACTTAAATTACTTAAATAAGAGTGTACTTACAAAGTTTATGGTCTATAAAATCGGCTTAAGGATGTGGACATCTCTAATAAATTTTAAGCTAATTTGCTTATTCATTCAATATGATGTGTAAAACATTGTTTGAAATTTTTTATATTAGCCTAAAATGTAGATAATATTGGCAGGTATCCGCACTACGACTTGCATTAACTTTCTAGTTATCAGTAGCTAGATGAAATAAACACATAACAAAATAGAAGATTGAGAAACTTTGCACTCGGCTTAATAATAGCAACACTGGCCTCCTAATTATTTTAAACGAAACGAAGTAGGCATTATCATTTAGCCTACCGATAGATAACATTTACGTATTAGCGACAGCTTTACCTACGTTGACTCTACCAACTTGTAATTAAAACTGTCATCTATCTTTTTAATTAATACTTACTTACTTACTTACTTAACGCTACAGTTTAGGTTAGCTAGGGAGTAGAGAGTAGTAATTCTCCAGCTTTCGGTTATGTTAAGCATTCTTATATCCGCTTTTTCCATCGGAGATTGGGTTTCCCACTTTTACGCCTACGCCTGCCTAGTGTAAAAGCCAGTTTTAGCAGTAGCGAAGTATGTGGATTCGTTACTCTTTCATTATCTCTGAAACGGCTAATATAGCTCGTTATTATAGCTCGTTCTTCAAACTCCATTAACAACGTTGATGGATCAAGATGCAAGGAAGAATTTGCCTCTCGTCGCTTCTCCATACAGCTGCACTGGGCGATGTGTGTCTTGTACAGCGTGATCGTGATCTTTCTAGTATGCGATCTTGATCTCATTAGCTTAATTAAGCCATAAAAGCTAATTAATACTTGTAATAAAGGCATTTGTATATTCATTAAGTATCAGTAAATAAGATTCTAGTTTTCGCAGTTTTCTCTGCAATTCTATAAATTTCACTGGGAAACTAAATTATAAATATTGAAAAATCACATACACCCGACAAAATGATTGTAGAATAAAAACTTTATAAACTAATAATATTTTTAACAAAAATATATTTTCCCAAAGTATAAATAAATACAAAATTTTCCGTATTATTGCATTTTACAGTGAATGACAAAAACATTTAACAATTGTCGCCGCGATTGTTGACGGGTTGTTTGCGGATGCAATATTTTGTTGGAACTGTCAACATTCTCATAGATTACTCGTTAAGATAATTATTATAATATTATTATTATTGATAGACAATTTTTGGTTTTGTAAACTGGTTAAAATTTCATTAGATTCCCTGTTCTATTTATATATGCACATATATCTCATGCAGAGAACCCTTAGTGTGCCGGCACAGTAGGACCTCACCCTTTAAAGGTGCACATCTCAATTGTATTTTAACAAAAATAAAAAAAATTATTCTACTGTCAATTTTATTTTGTTTACTCTATTAATATTTTCATAATTGTCAACATTTAATATCTCATATTAAAATCACTATAATATGAACACGACATCGGTGGTTTTATTTTAAATATATATGTAAAGTATATATAAATGTTTTGTGGGATTCAGAAATTATATAATTTGCATAAAAATCTTTATTATTTTATATATTTTGTACAATTTTAACATAATATATATAAAAATGCAAAAAACATAAAGGATTTCTGTGGTATGCCAAAAATATTTAATATATAAATGAAATTTGAAAAATTGTTAATTCGTGGTGTCAGAAATTTATGTTAGTTTTTAATGAAAACAATATGAAAAATATATAAAAGTGTCATAAATTTTTAAAATATATGTTTTATTTGAGGTTTTATAGATTTGGGAATTATTTTAAGAATTATTTCATACCGCAGTTACGGGTTGAAAATGCAATAAGAAAAATCGTGGTTTCTTTTTTTAAATATTTTACGAGTATAATTAAAATTTTATTTGTAATTCACCACTAAATCTATAATAGCTGACCTTATGTCTATATACTGTATTTATGGTTTGAAACAAAATGAGAAATATTTGTGGACCAGTATTTATTTATCATTAGTTACCATTTATTTATGTACCCACTTTCAATACCAGACATAGAAAAATAATATTCACTATTAAATTAATTCATTCCAATTTGGAGCAGAAATTTTAATGCTAAAAAAAAATCTTTTGAATCGGAAACTATTCGAACCAATTTTCCGAAACTTGTTTGACATTATAATCTATGTAAAAATTTGTAAGTAATCTTTTAGGAATAGTTTTTAGCTAGTCACCTAATTCATTTGATTTTAAAGTAATGAATTATGTCATTTCGGTTCTTGTTGTTTTTTCATTGACATATTTATTTGCTTGGTTAGTTAAAGTAACAGATCTCGGAAGACAACTGTCCAAGACTTCAATTAGCAACATATTGATACCACACACATTCTTGAACTGATGATAGAGAGGAGTTATTTGTGGTTGTTTATATCTACCTTGTAGAAGTGATAAGTTTTCGTGTATGGTTTGCTGGCTAGATCGTTTAGATTGTTTAGTTCATGGTTTCCAATATGGACCTGGCTAGCGCTGGACAACTTATTTGCGAATTTTGAAAGTATATTCAAATACAGCAAGACTCGATTATCCCGCATTTCTACGGGATAGTTTAAGAAGGTTGTTGGTTTAGCCAGTGATACTGGATCCCATTCTAGCTATACTTACCAGATACAGGCATCACAAATTTAGTCAACACATTTTCATGGTTCAGGGATTTTACTTGAAAATAATTTAAACATTATCTAATTTACATTTATAATTTTTAAATACGAATATTATGAAATTGTATTATTTAAACAAAATATTCAACTATTATTAACCCGACTTTTACTTCTTTTGTAACATATTAGATCAAATATAAAAAAAGGTCAAAATTTGAACTAGTAAAGTGAAAAATCGATATTTCGTTCGAATCTGTTTGACCATTTCAATGCATTTGTTTTTATATTGTTTACCATATAATATTTTGGATATACTGAATAAATATTTTAATCAAAACTATATGATTTATTCAGCTATTTTGACATTGGCTGACCATAATATTAGTTTTATTTCAATTTAGATGTGTAACACTAGAGCTAGACACTCCAAAATTATTATTCGTAAAACATTATTAAAACTATAGAAATTTTTAAATTATCTTGACACAAAATTATTTCACATTCATTTCAAATTTACATAAATATGAGTAGAAATTTAGTAAATATTTTAGTTAATTCAATTTCTGAATAAAAGATTTTTATTATAGTAAAATTTCAATTTAATAATTGGCTAAAATAAATCCAAAATTTAATTAAATGAACTTAATAGGAAAATTCTAGGTAAAAGAAAATCAAAATTTATTTCACCTTTAAGTGAATTTTATAATAATTTGTAATTTTGAAATATTACTTAACATTTCTATTTTCTACATTATTTGTATTTGCGTTATGGTCCTTAGGTATTTGACAGTATTCCACAACTCAGTTAAGGTATAACATGTATACCGAAGACCGAAAGAGCATTAACAATCAGCAAGATATTAAAGATCAAATGAAACAGTGAACGAAATATTGATTTGAACGAAATATTGCCACAGTGATGTAAAAACTAATTTAAATAGCAAAGCGAAAGAAACGAAAACTAAATGAAAATCACTTAATCTATTAGTGTGAAAGTGACACCTAGTGGTTAAAACATGTAAAAATATTACTGTTTATATCAATATATTATTTCTAAATGTATCAGAAATTTCGCAGCTAATTATACTTTCCATAATTCTATTACAATAAAACAAGAAGGATTAATAGAAATCCCTTTAACAAGAACATTAAATGAAATATTTATCAAAATCTGACTTATTTATATTTATTTAACTCTAAATGAAAATCGAAACAATAATTATTAAAATTTACATTTTCAATTAAATATAACTTCGATAAAATATTTACCGAAACATATTCTTAACAACCAAACCATTAACAAAAATAAACCTGGGAAATTTCACCAAAAAATATTTTATTTCCATATTTAAAAAAAAAATTTGAACATCAAAACCTAATATCATGTCATGTCTGTGACCTCTGAGAAACATTTATTGTTATTTTATATTATTTCAAATTATATTTTATATTTTCCTCAATTGGCTCTCATCGAAACTAAATACCATAAAAAATAGTGATTTTCATTGTACCAAAAAACATAAAAAACTTATATAATAATAATCCACAGAACCTGCCAGTCTACTTTTCAAAAAAAAATTATCTGACTTTTGAATGCATTACTAATCGCTAAATCAGCGCGCATCACTAACTTATTTTTGATACATTTTGAACGAAATATTTCCATTTTCTGTTTATTAAAAAATGTAGAACTATAAAGAAAGGCTCGGCATCAGAAAAAAAACATATAATTCAAAGGTTTTTAATGCATTTTCTGAAATTCATAAATCTTTAATAAATTATACAACATCGCAGATTTTCTTTATATATATAGATAAATGTTATTTGAATGAACAGATTTTTATGAATTTATTGAATTTATTGTTGATTTATGATTACTCATTTAAATAATTTGCATATAATATTTTTACATACATTTGATTAAATTAATTATTTTGATGGAATTGTGTAATGAGTCCAAGTTAAACTTTTAAATTTCTATAGACAGATGAAACATTTACAAATAATTTTGTTCCATAAAAAGATTCACTAAAGTTTAATAATTTTTTATATACAAAACCAGATTTGAAGAAAATTTTTTATATACAAAACCAGATTTGAAGAAATATTCTTGAAATTTTCTTAAAAATTCGATAATTTAGCACTCAAGCTCAACTTTGAATTAACTCGTAACGACTGACTAAACTGACTAACTGATCTGACTAGTCTCAATTAACTGTGGCCATTTGGATAGAAATACTTATTAATAATACCAGGATTCTAATTGTCACGAACTAGTAATATAGATTATAGGTTGCCATTTACAGCGGGCATTGCCTATTCGATATAATATAGTAAAGACAACTTAAAATCAAAGCAGTATATGAATCCCTATCGTTAAAGGTTTTGTAGAAAATGGAAGATATTCGCTGTGGCCGAATGATCACAAACACTAGGACATTATCTGACCCATAGGTTTCCCTTTATATATTCAACAAAATTGTCCTCTTTCATTATCCCAACCACCTCGTGCTCTATAAATTTTAACAGATTCCTACCAAATCCCCCAATTCGTTGAATTGATAGTTTCCTTGTATCCTAACCCGTCACGTTCACTGATTATATATGACTGATATTACTCTCTATATCTGCATTTCTTGGCATCTCCGACGTAGCGCCACCGTGATAAGATCAAGTTTGTGTACCCTTTTTCCAAAAAGACAGTGCAATGTCAAGATAACCACAATTACGTTTTTCTGTTCAGAAACGTTTCGTCACCGACATGGTGTCAGTTGTAACCCATATCACCAATGCTTTTTTCGCTATTATTCTGTCAATTTCATTCTTATAGAATTAAATGATATAAATCTAATGGTTTGGACAGTCCAAATCTCACCAGAACTAAGAATATTAGTAAATCATCAATTTAATCTAAATTAAAGAATATTAATTGATTTCAAAATATCAAAGTTCAACCTCTGGTCTAAAGTTGGTAAACTCTCTAATTAATCAATGAACTAACTTTACATTAAAATTCCATAATTTTAATTTCGAAAGTTATCGATCATTTTTAAATACATAATCGCAATAAATTTACTAAATATATAAAATTTTGAAATTATATAACTTAAACGTATGTCACATTTAACAAAATTGATCTAATAAAAACGTTATAAAATCAATCAAAATCGACGTGTAACATAATTACATAAAGATGACCTTTTGTCCACCAAATTTGTCTGTTTTTAACATTATAATAATTAAATTTTCTCATTAAATGAATAATTTTAATTTAATACAAATTATAAAATTTAATTCAATGAAACAAAAATAATAATAACAAATTATTTCCAAATATAGAAATTTTATCTGGAACAGCTAAAAAATCTAAAAATTTATTATTAAATCTTTGAATATTTCCAAGAATTCTGGTTTTCAACAAACAAAAAAAAACTACACTAATTAATTCAAATAAATTTTTGATCGTTATTAATCATAATAAACTTGATTAAAAATTCAATAATTTTTGGTTTTTAAAATTTTTTGTATAATTTAAATTAAAGACTTGCACTTTTTTTTTGTTGCTGTGTATCTTCGCCAGTCAGTGTTTAATTAAAAATAACGTGCAGACAAGATTTTTTTTTTTATAAAAAAAAAAAAGCTTTCGATCTAGACATTTTGTAGATGTATCCACAAATAACCTACAAACATAAAAATCTACTTAGTTTTTTTATTTCTTGTATGGTGAATTTAAAATGATTTTTCATGATCTTCTTCACAAAAACTCACCACAATCATCTAATAATAAGTGTAGGGGAAATATGGGTGCATCCATTGCCGACACTCAAGAATTAAACTTTTCCTTTCATTTAGCATAAAACATATTACATATTTTTGTATTGTAATTATTTTAAGCTTTTTAATAATGTTTTTGCATGTACTAAAAGTATTTTTATGTTGTTGCTGTGGTGAACCCTCTCTCTCTCGCTAAATAAATCTTAGTATCTTTAATGTTAAATTTTTATAATAATAATAATAATTTTTTTTTTTTTTCATAATTTTGTTTTAGTAAATATACAACAAAAACAAAAAAATTATTGAATAAGTAACGTGCCCATTATCCACTACTATATAGATACAATAAATAAATCTGCATGATTCCGTCAACATTGAAGATGATTTTTTTATTTTTTTCATGGTATGCAAAATAAAAAAAAAATTAAAAAATCTTCGATATAAAAAGACATCAAATTTATTGAATCCTTTATTTGAGTTTCAATTGGATTACCGTTAGCATCTCGGCTTTTTTATTAATAAAAAAAAAAATTTTTGTTTGATCGTTTAATTTATAAGATACAAAACATAAAAAAAAAGTATCTTAAGTGTTGTGATTGGTAAAACAATAAAAGTGAAAAGTGTAAAAAAAAAAATTTAAAACAAATTTTACTTTTTGTTGGTTAAATAAATTTAAAGGATTAAAAGAATTTAACAATTTTTTTATTATTATTTTAATAATAATAAGAATAATAAAAATTTTAAAGTGAAATTTTACTATTTTTTGTAGTATTTATCTTTGAGATACATAAGAGTATTTTTTTTTTTTTGTAAAATATTAAAATAAATTAATAAATAATGATGTCCTTAAAATTGATTGCTTTTATTGTAAGTAAAAAAGAAAATTTAAATTGATTTTATTAATTACATTTTTAAATAATTAAATATTTATAAAAATTATTATTAATTAAGTTATTAATTAAGTTAAGAGTTCAGAGCTACTCAGTTTACAAGAAACAATTGTGATATTAAGAGTTTCTTTGGTGTCCTGTCTATAATCAATATTTAAATTATAATATTTGCAGATTATATTTAGTCGTTTTTTAAAACCACAAATTAAAGAGTTTTTAAATTCTTATTTTTTTTTTAAATTAATTGAATAGAGGTTCGTTGAAATTGAACAAAGGAAAATTGTGTTAAATCTTTAAATTTTCTTCTAAAAATTTAATAATAGGAAAATTATTTAATTTTTTTTCGAATATACAAACGAAGCTGCAGTCCAAAAACTTTAAGCTTAGTATCGAGTTTTTGATATAATTTTTGATTAGAAATGAAAAATGGTGCTTTTGATACCACACTTGTGATATCGAATTCATTGTGAAAAAGTTGTAAAATTCCTAGTTTTTGTTAATTTTAAAAAGTTTGAATTAAAAATTAATATTATAATTGATTTTTAAAGTAATTAAAGTTGAAATTTTAATTTGAAATTAAGTTTATATTCAACAACAAGTCAATGCTAACCAAAAATTATATAATTATAGTTAAAATAGGTTTTTTTAAAAAAACGAAATGTCAAATTTCCGCATTGGAATAATATTCAAAACATTCTCGATGAATTCGATACAAAAATTTTCACTTCTAATTTCACAATATAAAATTTGAATGAAAATTTCACTTCTTAGTGCACTCAATACTAGGCTTAGTGTGTCTTAGCCTGCGGCCAATTTTATTTGTGAAAATTTCTTGGTAGAAAGATCTATATTTATATTTTGTTTACTTCATTCTCTACTATATGTAAGTTTTTGGTTTAAAACTAAGGTTAATGAGTGGTTTTTTTTAAATTCATAAAGTTTTCGGTTTACAAAAGAAACCACGAAACAAAAAGTTATTTAAAAAAACATTCAAATTTATTAAAGTTCCTAAATATCATTATTTACATAATAATTTTCGCAACAATTAAAAATTTCGGTAAAGCATAAAGTTTTCAAAATTTCCAAACACATTTTTAATATCTTAATAATAATTTTGTCTGACAATCATAAATTTTATGCATAAAAATTATCATTTACTATTCAATATATTCGAAGCATAAAATTTCTATTCTATTTATTCAAATTGTATTAAAAAAAATCTAATGTGAATTCTTTTATGATGCTCAATAATGGAAGTAGTTATCGGAACGTTGTCGTCATACTGCAGAAATACAAATTACTAAAAGAGATTAATTCTATAGAAACAGATTATTAGTAACTTTGCTTAAAGTTAAGTTATGATTTTATATCCAAGGTTGTCCATTTACAATGATTATTTAAAATAACTGATGGCCATATAATAATTTATAGCTCTTCTACGCTTAGACATTGCTTGTCTACATTTAAATGTAGACAGTACAGAAATAAATATTTTGTAGGAAATGTTGACAATTATGGCTATTTTTATAATATCAACTTTGTTCTTTCTGCAATTCGAAATCGGTTCACTTTTTTTGTTCGATCTATAACCTGGTGATCACTTAGAATTGCAAATGAGTTAGTAACACAGTGAATATAATTCTAAATTATATTCACTGTATTTGAAAAATTAACTATGTAAAAAGTAATTGCAATGATGTAGTCCACATACAGTAGTCAACATCGCCTTACACACTGCAGTTTTGAGAGCTAGTATTTTTTGTTAATTGGAAAAATTATTTGTATTTGTAATAAATTGTTGTATACATTTTTCAACCACTCATAAAAAACAAATCCATAATTTTAATTTCATTCAGAAGCAATACAGGAGACAGTAGTTTATCATCCTGACATTCAGATTAATGCTAAACCATCCAAAATCCCAATTCATTAAATTAACCAATTTCAATTTCTCAATTAAGAATTAATGTTTTTCATTAAAAAACTTTCTTACAAATGGAATTAATAAAACATTTTTTTATTAATAATTAAATATTATAATAATATGAATTTATTAAAAAGAAAACTTATTCAATATTTTAATTAACCGAAAGAAAAACCAATAAAATTTTCATTAAGATAACAATAATCATCATCATAATTAAATTATTAAGTCAAAAATTATTTATTGGTTTTTCTTATATATTAATAATAAAAAAATAAACTTTATTAATATAAAATATGAAATTAAATTATCTTAAGGATAATCAACATAATCAAATAATATTTTCTACACACTGACGAATATCTCGAAAATATTATGAAGATTTTTATTAATAATATTTTAATAATAAAATTCATAATAAATAAATATTTTAAGTTTCCTTTTTTTTTTTGTGTGTGAAAGGAAGTAAAATAATCTTTTATTTATAAGGATATGATATCATTTCAAGGAAATTTATATAACTGAATATATAAAAAATCTTTTAAAACTGGAATGGAAAAATATCATTAGATACACTCAGGATCTAATAATTTTTTTTTATATATATATTTCTGAATATAAATTACTGTATATGATACAGAAAACGCATAATTATATATTACTAAAAGAATCCTTAAACATTACAATCATTTATTAACTTGAAGAGATCATATTACATTATACAAATACAACAAAAAAAGAACGTGCTACGTAGCTAAACTATTTTTGCAGTAGTTTGATATTAAGGAGGAATTTTTGGGTGACAACAGCTCAATATTATGAAGCACTTGTAAGGTTTTGTACAATAGTAGTTCAAAATCTACAATAAAAGATCAATAATTTAATATATATTACTGGCTAGGCAGGCGCCCCAAGCGGCAGAAACCTTATATATGTTAAACTCTAACTTGGTTGGTTGGTTAATTTGTAAGAAGGAGAATCCGAAAACCTCACGCAGTGAAGCCACATATGTGCACGTTGTACAACCCAGTCAATGGCTGAAATTTTTAGTCTATAGTACCCACATCCTGAATGAACTTAATCAGATTGAAAGGCTTCTTTTCAGTCGTGTTTTCAGTTCAGATCTTTACATCTAAGTATATTCGTGGTGTATAGCCCATTTATCCATTGTAAGTTGGTGTAAGTTTTTGCGTAAGATTACAAAGAGTTGGCAATAGATCCGTTTTTTGCCAGTTCATCTGCTTTCTCATTTCTCTCGATCGAACTATTTACTAGTGACCAGAGAAATTTAGATCATTATTATTAGCTAGTGCATTAAGATTTACATTCTTTCACTAACTTAGACCTTTGCAAGCACCTTTATTGCAGCTTAACTGTCTGAGCATATAATTATTTGTATGTTAATTAAAACTACTTCGGTTAATACTTTGGCAGCTTTGTTTATATAGCAGTGATGTCCGCTTGGAAAATCATAATGTCATGCTGTTGATCCAACCTAAAACTTATTATTTTACTTAGTTTGAAGCCGAAAATTTAGAACTTGATTTACTATATTCAATAATGATTCGAAAATATTTACAACGGACAGACAAATAAACGGACACCAAAAAAAAGTTAGTTTCTCTCTAAAAAAATCTATCAGGAATAATTCATGTTATGTGAATTATCTATGTGGAGATCCTGAACTTTAAGTTCTTCAAATTTTTCTTCGTCATTCAAGAAACAACAAAATTATTTTGTTTAGGATATGTGTATATAAATCCTTAAGATAATAATAAAATAATGGGATTAATTTTTTTTTATAGTATACAATAAAATGACAGAAAATATGTAGATATATACTATTAAGAAAAAATCAAAAAAAAATCAGAATTTTTTTTTTATATTCTGGAAAAGACAGATTTAAGGAGATATCTACTTGGCATTATGATCCTTAAAATATTTATTTCAGTACAATATTTAAGTCTTATAGAAATCTGTTTTTTTTTTAGAACTTTTTTTTTTTTTAAAGATTTTATTTAAGTTTAATAAATTTTATTGATTTATCATAATTCCATAAAATCATACAAAAATTATCTTTAAATTTGATTTTTGAATATTTTTGATTTTATATAAATGCAAAAGGAAATTTATGTTTTATAATTATCGTGAAAGGATCAGTGAAATTCAAAATAATTAATTATGTTTTCTTTTATAAAGAATTGACTAAACTCAAATATAATAAACATTTTCTTACTGAAATTAATCTTTTATTTCCAATCATTCAGTAATCAGTGGTGCCAATATATACATTACTGAAAATCAGCTACGGAAATGTCAAAATTAGTGGTGCCAATATTACATATTTCTTATTATATGTTAAATATATTACAACGAAACTTAAGAATGACTAATTAAAACGATCAAAACAAAACAGAATTGATGACAGATGGAAAAGGAAAGGGTCGGGCAGAATATTTTAAAAGCTCTTGGGGAAGGTTTATGTCCTTAACTGATGAAGATGAGAAATATTTATAACAAAAATATTTATTACTAATTAATAATTGATTGGTTGGTTGGTTTGAGAAGGGAGGAATGGAAGTGACCAAACCACGTACCTAGACCGTACGGCCCGTTGTACCCCTTTACGAAACGTTGACCATTTTCACCACGAATCATGCCACCCCACTTCCTTTATAAAGTTTGTCAACTTCGCAGGTTTTACACTGCTTAATTCTATTAAATCCCCTATAAAATAGGAACCGAAATTTTTTAACCTTTTATTACACAGATAAGGACAGTGACATAAAAAGTGCTCAACTGTCTCTTCATCCTCAAAACAGCCTCTACAAGCTGTTTCAGTTGTCATTCTGAGTCGCCTGGCATGTTTACGTAATAGTAAATGCCCCGTGACTGTTCTTGTGTACAGTCTGAGCATGGGTTTGGTCATGTTCAGAATACTTCTCGATTGTTTAGCGTTGGGGTTACTCCAGAACAGTTGTGTGTGATTAATAATTAATAATATATTTATATAATTTGAATGTGAATTAAATTAATTGTTAAATATAATTGGAATTTTGTTAAATGACTTGTAAAATATAATGGAAAAAATGGAATAGTAATACTACAAATAACAAAAACGTATTAAACATAATTAAAAAAATTTGATTTGTAAAAATTTAATTTTATTTTTATTTGTTCTGATTCTATAAGCTATAAAAAAAAAGTAATTTTTTACCTTAGAAAAATTGTGAATACCTATTTTATCAGTCTCCTTCAAATATTAGCACATTCATTAGAAGGTCTGCTCCCACCAACTTATGCAATCTGTCTTACCTATATAACAACAAAAATCATGATGTAAATATTATTTTCGGGAAGCATAAATTTAATAAATAAACTTAAATTATATTATTACATAAATACAAATATATGTACTGTACATATATAAAAAAAAAATCTCTTATCCTGTTAGCACTTTTTTTGACATTAAGTATCCTCCTCAGAAATTCTTAAATAAATAAATTCAATAAAATAACAATAAAATTATTATATATTTTAACAAAAACATGTAAGTAAAGAAATGCTTTTTCTGGCTAGAGGGTCCTGAATATTACCATTGTGAGGACTGAATTTTGAATTAATGTTTACATTTTGAATTTACCATAAAATAACATACATTTTACACATATATTTCATCATCATCATACCCCACATTTAGACTGACACACGTTTTCTAGACATATTTTAATAAGGGCTAAAATAAAACGATTTCGTAAATGTTCAAATAAAATATAAATAATTTTTTTTTTATGTTTCTCTGTTCCTTTTTAAGAGCAAAACGATTTGTTAGATTTAAGAGGATTTTTTCCTTTTTTTTTTATTATTATTATTATTATCCAATGTGCGAGAATGTAAAATTTTTGTTATGATGTGTACATTTTGTCTATTTTAGCAATTATTTATGTTATATGTTTTATCATATAAAGCCCATCATAAAATATAATTCATTTTATATGCAAACGCCCTGAAATTACCTTCTCATTCGTCTCGTCCTTGTCAAATATAAAACATTTCCGGGCGGCGGGCAAGCGGTTAAATATTCTACAGGGACGATGAAAATATAATTGTGGGCATAAGTTTGTACTAAATATTTAACAAAAGATTATATTTTTCTGAACACTAAATTTGTATTTGTATATAGTTTTGCAGGACATGACAACCCACCTCAACACAAAAATTTACAAAACACATAAACATAAAAGTATTTGGAAATTATAAAGAGTGCCAAATATAAAAAAAGGGGTTGTCAAGAAAATTGGGGGTTTATAAATTTATTGTATACATGAGAGTTGATGTTTTAGGTGTGATGTATGAAAAGGAAGCACGTGAGATAAATATTAAGTGTTGTAAATATACACTTTTCTCATCATCACAAATAAACAAAACGAAAAAAAGAAAAAAATATTTAAAACCATTTGAAATTGTTTTTTGCTGTGGCATTTACGTATTTGCAGACAAAAATTATTTTGTTATTATTATTGTTGGTTGGTTATTGGATGCGTGTTAGGTTTTCTAGATTTAATTGAAATAATCAACCACTAGGGTTTTAATTATTATGGGCTGAGAAGATGCTTGGAAATAATCATTAATATGAATTATCTGTATATGAATATATTTATAGGTAAATTTAGTAAATTTTATTTTGTGGTACCTGGTTTTAACATTTCTATATATAACCAAATAATGATACCTCTATAAAAAAAATGTTGTATAATTAATTTGAATAATTATTTTTTTTTGTTGGTAAAGGATATGAAAATAAGAAATAAATTCAATAAAGTTGGCGGTTTATGATGGTGTGTTGTAAATGTAATGGTTAACCCTTTTTGAATTTGAAAGAGATTAGAAATTTTCAAATATATTTATTAAATTATATAGAATATAATTTAGGAATATGTAAAATTTAAATTATTTTAATTTAATAGAATTTATGATTTATATTAAAATAAACTTTATAAATTTTAATATTATATGTAAATTTAATAAATATTAATTAATTAAAATAATTTGAAATTTTTAAAGTGTGTTGTATATATATAGAAATAGAAATAAAAACATACTTTTAATTTTCAAGAATATACTGCAACTAATTGGTTCATTAATAGCATATCTCTAATAGTGCAACAACCGAAAATCGTGCGTTCCACAAGTAAAACAACCGCAAAACGAGCGTATAACTAGTCACTATAGGAACAATCAAGAAATAATCATTGATTCCTTTAATTTTTAGTAGTCCTACTAAAATAATTCGATCATAATTTAACATTTTATTTTCACTAATCTAGCATTTAATTTTCTAGTTTATAATATATTATTTATTCACTACTTCGTACTTGGCTCTTAAAACGCTTGTGAGATAAGAAATCCATTTTTCTAGCTCAAAATAATATTTGTACACAAATTAATATTATTACTTAAGCTATCGATACATTGTACAACTTAGATGTTAACCGGGTTGTAAATTTTCAAATGTAAAAAAAATTCTCTAGTAAATGTTGGATGATAAATAATTATATAATTTAATATTATTTCAATCAATAAAATATATTGATAACATAAACATATAAAAACGTGTATTTTTTGACATAAACGTCAGAAATTGATTTTGGTTGTACAACTTCCGCATACACTGTACTACACTGTACAACTTACAACCACCAACTAATACCTACATAAATTAAAATATTTTAATATTTCTTTAATCGACTTATCAACTGGTTATTAACGTTTTGTTACTTGACCACAAACGATACAACTTCACAAAATTAACAAACATGTTGTATAATGTATGGGCAACTTTGGGTTTAATTCAAATTTTAATATTTACGAACGGAAGAGCTGTTCAAAGTTTTCAATTTCTAGTTTTCTATTTTAGCTTAATTTGTTTTTCTGCTTTTGGTGTTGTCTTCTTAAGTTATTATGTCATTTTTCTCATTTCACTTTTTATATCATGAAATTCTTATTCGTTCATTCATTTCGTTCTGTTTTTATGCTACTTTCTAATTAAAGTATGGGAAAATTCTCATACTTTATCGAAATTACTTTAGATAATTTTTAACAAATGTTTTGGTATTGATCTCTTCACTATTTATCTATAGTATATAAATATTTGCAATCATGTTTATTATAAATATAATGTTTCATTTCATATAATTATTTTTGTTTTAATCCAATTTAATTATGTTGAGATTATAATTTTTTTGAAAAAAATTTTATTTTTCATTTTTATTACCCACAATCACAATTTAAAAAGTTTCCATCCAGACAACATCTGGTTTTGAAAAATAATTTTTATTTAAATTAAAACTGCAAAAAAATATATAAATTGTATTTATACAATCTCAAATTACATCAAAATTGAAATGATTATTAAAGACAAATTTAAATAATGAAAAAAATATTGATTAAATAACCAACGTGAAATAATTGTATCCTGAATGGAAAATAAAGGATGCATATTCACTGATTTACTTACTACTTGCTATCAAAAAATGTGCAGAATATTGATAATAATAATAAAAAAACTGATAATAATTTAATAATTTTTCTGTTTATTACAAACAAATTTTAAGGTAAAAATTAAAAATATTTGGTACAATATCACATGCTTAACTCTATTTTTTCAACATTATTCATTATTACAAATTAATCCCAGACAGACAGACAAACAAACAGCTTCCAACTTCTAAAATATTTTATATAAAATATCAAAATTTTTGTTTATTAAACGAAAAATAGAAAGTTTCTGATTATTACCAATGTTCAGAATATCTAACAAACAAAAAAAAATCCATTCTGTTAACTTCTGTTCAAAAAATAATATAATTTTGAGTATTCTGTATACAAGGACGATAGGTAAGGATATGATAGAGACCAAAAATTTCATCTATTTATCGAAATTTTACAAGATATTGCAAAAATTTCATAGCAATTTTTTAGTTCAAATTGAAGATGAAATTTTAAAAATTTCTTCTTTCTTTATATTTGGATTCATTATAAAAATACAATGTAAAATTCTTGTCACGTAAATGAAAACAAAGAAAAAAAAATCAAAACCTAATATCCCAGGAAACTTTTCAAATCCTGCGAAAATATTGGAAAATCGTCTCACAGGACATCGTATACAAAAAGTATATACTTATATAGATTTCAAACTGTGGGTTTGGATATGTATCGAGTCGAGACAATTGAACTTTTTTAAATAAGTTTTGAAATTTAACAATTTAATTTTAATGTTGCCTTGGTGTACTTTAACTAGATCTGGTTAGTAATCTGGTGAAAATAAAGATTATATTTAATTACAAAATAATAATTTGAAAAGATTTTTTCATAATTTATAATTTTTGGTTAATTTTTTAATATAGTTTGATACGACCATTTAAATGTAATCACTTTAATAATAGAAATCTAGAAGCTATAAACTTTTCAAAATATTAATTTTTCCAAGAAATTTTCCAAGTTTTGGACTTAATTTTCTAATAATTGTCATGTAAATATTCTTTAACAGAAACCATATTTGATTTCCATATAAAAAATTAGATTTCTGAAATATACATATTATTAAATATTTATATTTTTTGAAAAGTGAAAATATTTTCCAATGTTCTACATATCGATAATTTTCCGATGAGGCTAAAAAAATTAAAAATTGTACCCAGCTTTGTACCATTCAACTTTGACATGTAATAAAAATTAAAATTATTTTAATTATACTCTTTATATTTAAATTTAAATAACAATTATCAGTAACATAACATAAATATTTGTCAATTTAGTAAATATTTATTAAATAAATTTTAACAATAATTATAAAAAATACAATTAATTTTTACAGCTTAAAGGCTCTTCAACAAACCAACTAAAAAAGGTTTATTAAAAAATAAAATACTGAGTCACTACAATGTACATTTCTTGATAATTTTAGTTTTTTTTGTCATTTTCTTCATTGTCGCATATCCATTTATTCAGACAGTTTTAAAACCCAACTAGACACATGTCTAATCAAAAAAGTTTTTCATATTTTTTTTTTGTTTTTTAAAATAAAATCAAAATCACCCTGTGCATAGTCAACTAAACAAATATAATCTGATAAATATATGAGTGTGAATACAAGTATCTGTCCTGCGGTGAACTTAATTTAGAAAAAAAAGGACATATCATATTATAATACTTATATTTATTATATAAGTTTCTATCATATATTTATACGAGTACTAATAGACGTATACGTATAGCCTTTAAAAAAACTTTATTTTCTAATATTCAACTTATATTTAATACCAAAAATAAAAAAGTCCTGGTATATCTGAAAAGTTGTTACTAACCTTTTTGCCTTATACGTTTTCTATTCACATCCGTACTTCGTACAAATTTTATTAGTTGTACATATAGAATAAATATATTTATATAAAAAAAAAGAAAAAGATTTATATAATATTATGTATTGCATCCTTAAGGCTTTTAGAAAATAGGAAATTCCAGGCCAACAGGATAAAAATTATAAAATTGACCAATTTTGTCATCACTTCCTTATTATATATATCTAAAACTTTATTTAATTTATATATATATTTTAAAATGTGACATTTCCATGTTAAGTTGGAACGTATCCATGTCAAACTGATCTGATTATTAGTGTTTATCCTAGCCAAATTGATTTGAAATTGAAAAAAAGTTAAACTGGTATTTTTCCAGATCAAACTGGGATGTACCCAAGTGAAAATGATCATTTTCTAAATGAAATTGGTCTGTAACCAAGTCAAATTGATCGTTTTCTAAGTCAATATGGTCTTTTTCAAAATCAAACTGATCTCCAGTTTAACCTTATCTTTTCTCAAGGTAAATTGGTCCTAATGCAAATAAAACTTGTCCTTTTCCAAGTCAAATTGATCTAATTCCAATGTAAAGTTGTCGAATTACATGTGATACTGGTCGTTTTCTAAATCAAATTTGTCTTTTTTTAAATAAATGTTCCTCAATTTATAGCTGTAGTGTAAAATTATGTTAATGGTATCACTAGAAGTGTTGATTATATTCAAAAACGTATAATTTTCTATAGTTTTTACTGAATATTTACCAATTTCATGTTGTACGCTATAGAATTATAAAATAGAAATTAAAATGACATTACAAAATACAAGTTTGATTTGGAAAATGACTAATTTAATTTGAAAAAGGACCAACTTGACTTGGAAATGCTTCTATATAATCTATAACATAAAACGTACTATAAAAATATGTTGTCGTAAAACTTTTTTTTATTTTAACAAATAACAAAAATACACATTATAAATATGTCCTTATACCAATAATTACATTATCAAAAAAAAAATTATAATTTTGTTTAGAAACCCTGAGAATTTCTCATATTAAATTATTTTAATTTAATATTCAGAATCCGGACATAATAAAAATGTGTATGTGTTTTTTTCTGTTCTCTAGTTTTGTTCCTTGAATTCTAAATAATATCCTTCCTACAAAAATCAAAAAAAAAACTACACTCATCGTGACCCAGGAAGAATGGGACGACTTTTACGGATGGACATTTATTTTTCACAGTAAAAAACATAAAAAAAAATATTATTAAAAATAAAACTTTTATATTTTGAATATAATTTGAATAAATTTATGGTTAAAATATCTTTAGGATATATAACATTAGATTGTGGAAGAATAACAAAAATAAACTTTTTTTCATTATGAATGTTAGTAATAAAAATATATATTTATTTTAAATATAATTAAATTAAAGCTAGCAAAAAACAAAATTTTAAACAGCTTGCCTACAATTTAGCTTAAAGGATTTCGGATGGTGAAATACCTTATATGAATATCTGATGAGCCAGAAAATTATTTATAATAATTAAAGTTATTATAGGAAATAGATAAAAATTCACAGAAAAATAATTTTTGTTATGTTGAATTCGATGATTATTATGTGACCATAATTTTTAATGAATTTAGATTTAGTTTGAATTTTGAATATTAGAGGAAGTTTTAATGTAATTCTTGTTGTTGAAAATAAATTTATAGTATGTAATTTCAATAAATATTAAATATTTGTATTTTAAATATTAGTTCTTCTTTTGCTGCTCCTAGTTTTAACAATTTCTTAATACAATTACATGATAAATGAAATTGACTTTTAATTAGAAATTAATAAATATACTTAAATAAGAATTGCAATTTTAGAATTTTTAGTTTAATTGAAATTTAATCTAAAATCTACTCTATTAAAAATTAAAAATAACCAAATTAAATCTTTATTTTCCAACTCTTTTCGAATACAACCAAGACTTACATTTTCAAAGGACATTTCAGTTTGTAAGAATTTGAGATTGTGAGAAAGAAAATGACTAATTTTTGTATGATTATAAAGATAAATGTCAAAATTTCTCACTACCTTATTAAAAATTGAGACAAATATTTCATTTGTGGTACATGTTTTTATATGGAACGTGAGACATTGATACCAAACGCTTTTATTGAATCATTATTCTCATTTCTCGAAAAAATGTCAGGCAGTATTAAACCATAATTCAACAATCAGACATAATTCAAATAATCAGTGGTTAATACTATCGCAATTTTTTCACATCTCACAATTTTAAAACTAAAAATGAGTATTTATCATAGTTTTCACATTTTCTTACGAAATTGTTAAATTTTTAGTAAAATTTTAAGATCTTATATTTAAGAAATTGAAATGTGATCTAATTTTTAATAATACCATGTACTCGAAATATATCTTTCACTATCTCAATCAATTTTAATAAGTCTTTGAAAAATATTAATCATTTTTAATAAAGATTTCACCATTATTTCTTCGTTATAATTAGATCACCTTTATAAGTTTATTGAATATCACTTTCATCCTTTCTAAAGATCATTATCATAATTTTCTGTAATAATTTTTTTGAAATTTGTCCATTATATTAAATTGCTAAAGTAACTTTTATGACACTATGTCAAAACCTAAAAACTTCTAGGAATTAATTTGAAATTGATTATCTTGATTATTGATAATATGAAATTGTTGGTATTACCAGTCATAAAATTGTAGTGATTGATTTAATTTTTGACATTTTATTGTTTTTTACATTTGTTACGTAAATAAACTTTTAGATTGACGTCGATATAGTCCAATAATATAGATAATAAACTGCGAAAAATACAAAATTACATTTTTTTACTAAGTTCAATTAACATTTGTACTTACACAAATTCATGAGAACCAATATATCATTTTTTTTTTAAATAATATTACCCAATTTAATCACGATAAATTTTGACATGTTAAAATTAATTTTATTAGGTTCAAGGTTTACCAATATCTTTTTTAATGATCTAATTTTTGAAATCAAGGGTTTTTGCAATCGTGTACAATATAAAAAATACTTCTATGAGAAAATAATAATATGAAAAAAAAATAACTTTTTCACTTTTGTATAGCAATTAAAGTGCAATTATTAACTTAAAGTGTTCATTTAGTTGTGAATTATATATTTAAAATCTTCTTCATAAATTAGATCTTATCTTGTCAATGAAATCATTGACTAAACATTTTTATACGGTCAAGTGCTTCATTTAAATTAACATTTTAACAGTAGTAAATCAAATTTGATATTTTGAAATATAGTTCGCACGTATATTACATAAAAATGTTCAAAATTTGTTTATATTTGAATAGAATTTCGTAAAATAACTTTTTAATCAACATTTTCAATTATATATTTTGTATAGAAACGATTACCACTAATGACTATTAAATAATATTTAACCATAAAACTGAAAATACTCAAATTTTTGTGGTAATACCATAATTATCTTGTACCAAGGTGAACTATCTGATATTATTTAAGCCATTCTATATTATAAGTGAATTTTATGTTTTTCATATCAATTCTAATTTAATGATATTTTTTGTCTTAAACCTCTGTATTTAGCTAATTGACCTCTTGAAGAATAGTGCAATTTCTTTCCGAACACTACCATAATTTTGTTATATGAACGTAATGTTAACTACAAGGACACTTTTTTGATATTGCAATATTTTTACACGAATCTTATATTTCATATTCTTCAATTTCATTATTACATAGTACACTTTTTAAATTTTCCTTTCGAATTTTTACTGCTGTTAATTCTTAAATTATACCATAACAGATAAAAAAAACCAATTTTAATTCCAGCCAAATATAAACTTAATTGATTCAAGCATCGCAAAAAAAGTTAATTCCTAAAAATTTGTTTTTAGAGTTAATATCCTAGAAACCTAGAACATAAAAATATTATTTCCTCTAACAATTTTCTATTTTTAAAAGGAATTTTCAATAATTCTAAAATTTATTTTCTTATTTTTCTATTACTGTTTACTGTGAGGAAAATTGTTATGATGAGAAATAAAATCTATTTATAAAAATCAATAACTATAATAATAATACCTAAAATTGAATTTATTGTATAGTCATAGAAATAATTTTGACAGTTACGACACTCATAAATTTTTTACTGTCTTATAAATGTCAAATGGAGCCAATAATAAAAAATTGAAGTTTAAAACTTGAAAGTGTCTTGTAATTTTTGCTTCCAGTTCAAAATTTTACTATTGATGGTGCATGATTTTAACTTATAACATTTTCGTTGACCAACAAAGGATTACATATAATCAGAAATAATCAAACGTTTTATTGATATACCAAATTATTTAAAGTAAATCTTATGCTAGCAATATTTTTAAAAAACTATTTTTAAATTCTTGTTCTAAATTTAACTAAAATAAATTTTCCATTTTCTAACTCAATTTTTATTTTTTGCTTAAATTTTCCTTATAAACTCCTAAATCTATTTATATTTTTCCAATTAAAAAAGCATAACATTTTTAAGCTTGTTTGGTAACAAACTATATAAAGCACAAAATTTCAAATATTCTATTCCAATTGATAAAAAAAATTTACTTATATACATGGAAAGTGAAGAAATTTCTGCTACAGATTCTTTTTTTTTTTTAGAATAGAAGAACCACAATTTTTACAATAATAGCAGCACGAATTAAATGAATGTATATTATGGTTTGAACATTTCATTTGAAAGCAACCATAACAGCAACAAAAAAAAAGTAGAATTGAACAAAAAATGTAAAAGAAAAGTTTTGTGGCTTTTTTCCATAAAAAAAAATCGATCCTTTAAACCTTTTCCTTGAAAATATTTAAATTTTAATGAACTAAGGGGATTGTTCGATAATTTATTTGATTTATAAAATTCTATAAATATGTTTGTATACAAAATGTGATTTGAAATGTTACCAAAAAGAAAAAAAAATTAGATTATTTTGATCAAAGTCTCATTCACATATTTTTCTTATTTTCCGCACCGATTATGACTCATACAAAGTTCATTTCATAATTTTGGAAAATTCTTAACTTGTTATATATAAATTTTTATATTTTTTGACAATTGGTAGTTAAGGATCATAGCATGGCCGGCCACCATTTGACAATGAAGACTTTTGATAATTATTGTTTCAATTCAATTAAATAGAAAAATCGAATATTTCCACACCAAGTTTCGTACTTAGACCTCACGCAGCAGTTAAAACTACATAAGGTTATTAACGAGTGAGCTAATTGATAACACCATAATTTGAGACTTAAAGAACATTCTTATGTGAACAATCTAATCAATGATAAGCTTTTTAATTCCCAGAAATGTTATTTGAATGAGTAATCGCTATCGCTACATCTATTAGGTCAATAGGGCCAACTATAGACACTATCAATTTAAGAATTTAATGTTGCTAGTAAAATTATCAAAAATATATGAATTAAATTAGCAATTGTTAAATTTCTGTAAAATATTCCTAATATTTATCAGTTTAATTCAAAATATAAAAAAAAACTCTGAGTTTATATTCTCTACATATAAACTCATTAAAACTTGACTTTCTGTAATTTTTACACAACTTTGACTATTCATAAACTATTCAAAAATTATTTTATATAATAATAACTCCCCCCCCCACCGAAAATAGAATCACCAAACTTTTAAGCACTAATATAAACCAACAACAAAAATATATCCAGTTCGTCCTCCAAAACTGTAAAAATCAACATAAAATTGTATCTCTGAAACAAAAACAAAAAAAAAAACCAAGCACTATTTCAAACATAAATGAAAACCACAGAAACTTTCCTCTGAAATAGAAACGATCTAACACAAACTGATGGTTAAGTTATTTTTTTCCGTTTTATATTCGCACAACACCATCAAAAGCAAAAACAACCCCGACGTCCTTTCAAAAAAAAAATTACACCCCAATCCCTCGGAGCAATTTTAACTTATACACAATAAATACCCGAATGAGGTACACTCATTCTTTCACACTTAAGAGTCTAAATAAAATACCAGAAAAAAATAAAAATATCGGATACCATCATTTCTTCTGAAGGATATAATGCCCTCCTAACTTCATAGCTCCAAAAAAAAATTTACAAGGAATGCAAAACTGTTCAAATTAAACGGAATTCACATAGTTAACAGCAAAAATATTTTGAATGTAAAAAAAAAATTAAAATATCCTTGGAACTTCTTCAATTTTAGCCAAAACCAAACCTTACACAGACACACATACCCAAAAAAAAAATTGTAAAAATTATTTTTATTTGAATATTTTTTTTGCTATTTGTTGAGGTGTGAGGACGACCCAACCGACAATAGAATTCAAAAAGAAGAATGGAAATATACACGAAAATTCGTAAATTCCATCTAACAAAATATTTGTCGGTATAAATTGCACATATATATAGAAAAGGACATTTAACAATAGTGTTGGCAACATATATTTGCCGACAAAATGAAGTTGGGAATTAGATGGTCAATCGGTATACAATTCGGAGGATAATTGTCTAATCAAAATGTAATTACAATTCGGTTTATTTATAACCGATTTGTTTCAAGTTAGCAGAAGAATTTATATAGCCACCAAATCGTAACGCTAATCAAATCGTATCGATATTTCTATACTCATTTAACATATTTGGTTATGTAACGTAATTATCTGATATTTATTTTTGATGCTATGTTATGATTTCTCAATTCTTCATAATTCCACAAAGTATTTACGCACTTACGGCTTCAAAGTACTTACGACTGCAGCCAAATCCGGTCACAAATTAAATAAATTAAACATCTAATACGCCGAGTTATTGTAAATTATGATTGTGGATTGATTACCCGGGTCATAATATCGAGGTTCATAATTTGAAAATGTCATTTGATGAATTATAATCCACTTAAAATGTCAATAGATCCATTATTAAGTAATACTTGTTGAATTATACGCACTATTGTAATGTCAGTAATTACTCACGATATCGACATCCTTACTGCACATCATTGTTAACCAGTAATTGGGCCACTGAGGTGGCAGATTAGTAAAAAAATAAATATTTTATGCTAGCAAGGGTATGATAATTTCCTTGCAATAAACGACTTACTATGTATTCTACCTTGTTGGTTATTTTAAAATTCATTTCATTATGTACACGTGGCGTATACATCCAACCACCACCATCGTTGTAAGAATGAACACGTTTTTTACTTGAATTTGAACGTGAGATAAATATAAGTATTAATTTTTTTTTTTGTATATATATAATACTTTTTAAAGTTGCGGTTAACTAACCAAAAAAAAAAATAATAAAAAATTGATAAGGATTTTTTTTTTAAATGTTACAACAATAAGGATCAGAAGATATTTCTACCTCAAAGCTAAAATTAATCAAATTAAAAATTGAAATATAATAGAAAAATTTATTATAAAACGAGAAAAAAAAGTGAAAAAATTATAATTAAATTATAGTTCCATAGTTTATATAGTAACACATTTTGATGCAGGATTTTGTCGAATTAAAATAAAGAAGCAGAATTTAATTAAATGGATTTAATGTATTACCGAAATGATTAAATTATGTAATATCCTGCATAAATTAGTCCATTTTCTAAGTGTAGTTCTCCATCTAAAAAAATTAATACTTTTTAAACAGCTGGAAAAATGTCAATCATAATTTTGATATTCAAAAAAAATTTCGAAACTTAACATTTAATTTAATTACGTATTTTCTTCTTATGTTCTAAAAGGACGAAACCTATAAATTTTTATTAATCAGAACTTTTGAAGTGGCATTTTAGAACTGGAATTTTAATAGAATATTTCAATTTTTCAAAATTATAGTTTTTAATTACACAATTTTTCTTACGTGATAATTACGACACTTACGTTGTTTGGATGTCTTATTACATTTCGAATTATGATTAAGAAAGTCGGCGGATTCAAGATAAACTTATTTTCAATGTAAAACTTGCAACATAATTATAATTATGATATATAAAATCTTAATTATGTTGCAGTTCTGTAAGTCAGATACATATGTATAGTTCTAATTCTATAGCTAAAGTTAAGTTAAGTTATAGTTGCGGCAGAACCTCGCAATGACCACACTGGATCTATAGTAGTACCACTTTTATGGATAACTATAAGTCGGACTAGGTATTGAAGAGCTTTTTAGTAAGCAAAAGGATTTCGCTATTGCAGCAAACTTGAAGAGTTTTCTATTACCTCTTTGACCTCTTTGAGTAGTAATGAGAGCTATTAATTTAGCGAGTGCCGGGCAGTGGCATAAGAGGTGTTTCCGGATTTCTGCATCTTGCGATATGTCCAAAATTACGCGTATGTTTGTGTGCATGTAAACTGCTGTTTTGTATTTCGCATGTAAAATCGGAATTCTTAAGCTTGAATGTTTATAAAATATAAATTGCCAGAATAACAACCAATATTTATTATCAATAACTTTTATTTTCATTTAGACGGCACTCCAAAAGTTATATTTTAAATATTCTTCTGCATCTATGTAACATTTCAGTTAAAACTTAAATTTAAAACTACGCAGTCAAAATTGTATTCAACGAATATTCTTTAATATCACAATCAATCTAAGTTAAAGGATATAATAATTATTTGAAAATTTAATTTTAAATTTCCTATATAGATAAAATTTACATAAAATTTACATTTTCATATTAAATTCCTTTATAAAAACAAACATTAAAAATTTAATATAAATTCAATATCAGTTACACAAATCAATCAATTATTCAATTAAATATTCATCACATTTCAAAAATATATTAAAACAAACAAATTATATTAATAAATCTTGTTCTTCTTCATATATAAATTAATGTATATTTATGTTTATCGAATGAAAATTGTTATTTTGTTTTTTGTTTTTTTTTTACATAATTTTACATAAATATTTATATGTTAATTTGTCGATCAATATATTAATAACATATTAATGCCATTAACAAATTTATATACAACAATCTAATAAATTCCATTTTATAAATATCAAAATCATCATCTTCTTTAACATTTAACATAAATTTCTTTATAAACTTCCTACTTTTAATGTAAAATTAAATAAGAAAATATTTATAATCGTGCACGCAGTCATCAAGATAAAAATCATTACAACATAAATAAAATAACATAAGAAATTGTACATGCAATGTTGTAGTACTTAACACTTTAGTAGTCGCGGCTTGTGACCGACGATGACGGCTTTATTTTGAAAAAAAAACTGTTAGCAATGTCACTGCCACTCCAAGCAAATGTAAATTGTTAAAATATTAGTGGAGGAAAATTACTTGTAGATTTATTTTTTTTACATTATTAATTGGACTTTTAAATGCAGAAGGTCAAGCATAAGTTTTACTAATTTATTTTATGCTATTACAGAGATTTGCATTTTTAGATTAAAGTAAATTTTTTTGTTAAGACTTTAAAAAGTTAATATTTTAAGGAAATTATAAATTAATCTTTAAGAAATTTATAAATAATTATTACAACATTTATTTAAGTTTTAATGTTTTAAATAAATTACAAATTTAATAGATTTTATTTAACAAATTTTATGTTATTTATATTGTTAGTTGGTGTAGTTAGAGAAAATTTATTTGAATTTTGTTTTTTAATAGATTTTACAAATTAATTTTGAACTTGATATAAAGAAATCAATATTTATTTTTCAATATAATCAATATAAATTGATTACTAAAGTTAACTAAAGTTTATATAATTTATGATATGATAATTAACAATTATTGTACATTAATTGCCACTGTATTATGTGTCAAATTGCAAACTATTTGTTTGAAGATCGAATTTTGTCATTCACAATCACACTAAACACAACCATAAACTGAGTTCCCCAAATTTGACCTAGCCATTACTTTCTTTAACTTTAAAGCTTAGTGATTTTCTTACAAAATTAACATCGTGAAATCAGATATGAAAAATTTAGCTTATAATATCTCTCAAAGAGTGCGCAGCTCGCTTGAATAAAGCCATGCAAAAATGTAGTTTGTTTTCTAATCAACAGATGGTGTGTAAAAAGTCTCCTATTATTTTTCACGTGAAATAATGTTCTGAACATATTATTTCACATGAAATGTTAAAATATTAAAATATCAAATTAACGACAAATTTGTTTAGAAATATTTTACTCAATTTTTTCGCGTTATTTTACCGGAAAATTGGGACAGCTTTGGAGATCACGTTCAAATTTCATTTCATTCAAGCTCCATACTAAGCTTAACAAAATATCTAACCGGTTTTGTAAAATCAACCGAAGATATCTAAGCAATTTAGAATTACGTAGGTTAGCGATTGTGAACTGAATCTAATTGACATTAACGTCATCTAATTGATATTTTATGGAAGAGGTTAACCGAATTAATGATGATAGCCAACTATAGTAACTATTATAATGATGTGCTCTTCGTTTAAAACAAGATATATTAGCAAAGTATATAGCCACAAACCACTAAAGCAGCCTTCTTGTAGAACAAAGTTTTAATTTTTCGGTTCTTCTAATTTTCAAAATTTTCAAATTTAATATCAAATTTAGAATTTATGTTGTTTGTGAAGTTGTCCAAGAATTTTTCTCCTTGCTATTCAAAACATAATTTAATTTTTTTAAATTTCGTTATTTCAAAATTACATTTATATTAAATATACATAAAAAATATTTGTGTAATTATTCTTTTAATTTACATAAATTTGTCTATATAAATAAAAATTCATATTTTAATTATTACTTTTCATTTTTTTCTTTTTATTTTTTGTACATTATTTTAACATAAATTCAATGATACTTTTAATGACCATTGTCATTGAATAAAAAGAATACTCTATTTATCTTTTATACTACATATTTTAACAATAATAAATAGAAAAATCATTAAAATACAGCATATTTTATTATTTCAATTTTTTATTAAAACTGAAAATTTATGGGCATATATTATTAGCTCATAAAAAGAAGAACCACTTTGTATCTTTTTGAAAAAAAATTTCCATTTAAATGCAATAGATTCAATTCTTTTTTTTTTATTGTATGAAATCATGTGTGTTTATTTTCCATCTGTTGTTTTTTCTGCTGTAGCTATACTAAAAAAAAAAATTATCTATAATGTGCTAGAAAAAAAATCGATTTAATATAAAATCTCATTTTAAATAAAAGCGACAATAAATTCAATTCCAGGTGAAACATATAAAATATACTACTCTCTGTTATGTAAAAGAAGATAAATAGCATTAAGATAAATATCTTTAATTTTAAATTAATGTTCAACATAATAATTTTCAATATCATTTTATAGATTTTTTCATTTTTTTCGTAAAGTGTAAATTTGAATGCCAATTTAAATCAATTATTTAATTATGTATTATTTATATTAACAAATATATCGTATGATTTACAGCATCTGGTGATTATTATCACAAAAATACTTCACTAAATATTATCTTTAATATATTAATAATAAATAAATTATGAAAATTAATTATTTAAAAATATGTTTATACAGATTATTTTTATATTAATTATAAAGATTTAGATTAAGGCCAGCACAACGTATCATTTTATTAGAACCAATCATAAATTTTAGCTACTGATGGAAAAATATGTTTGGAAATAATCTCTTAAGATCACGGCATTACTTATAATTTAAAAATTCTCGTTTATTTGAATTCGGTCAGTTTCCTTGACGAATAGTAAGATTTTCTTGCCAAATAATAAACTTTTTTAATCAGACTTAAAAATTTCCGATAAATTATTCAGAATTAATAATATCAAAAAGTTCAGAGTTACTGGTCTGTTGTGACAGTTGTCATATATAAATACTAAAAGCTACTCCAACAACAATTGAATAGCTCCAACAAAAGCTAAGTGGTAGCAGTCACCAAAAAAGTGATCAGAATAACCAAAATTTGATTTTGTTATTAGTCATTAAGGTGGCTATAAAGTTAGTTAGTTATTAAGCAGATATAAAAATTGTAAATTCATACAAAAATTGGCATAGAAATTTAAAGACTATTTAATTGTAAGATATTTAAAATTATATAGCTGCAAAATATTAGGCACTCTATACTTGACATGTTTTATGATTATATATATCTCTTAAATTTTTGACAGTATTTCATATTTTGAAGTTCCCGAAGCGATTTTTCACTTTTTTGGAAATATGCTTGCATACAATTATGACTGTAAATACAGTCCTAAATGAAGCAATAAAACTATTCAAAAGTGAAGCAATAAAACCATTCAAAAGTTATAATTTAAGCTGTACATTAATTGCTAATTATCATCAGTAAAAAATCGAAAATTTAATCCAGAATTAAGAATAGTTTTTTATAGAAATTTGCTTAATATTTAACCAAAATTACCAATTACAAAATAATTCTTAATAATTTCTTATTGGAATATTTGTAAATCGTATTTTTCTTAAATTATATATTTAAAATCATTCACAATATTTAATTGATTTGAGCAGGTAACATACGGGTATTAAATGAGGCAGCAGATTTTCTAGCAACAAAAGGATCAGACCAAATATTCACCAATCCCATACAATTGGGTACCATTGAGCAACTGCAGAATTAAAACATGGATAAATTCACAAAGACTAGAACTCTGTACAAGCTAAGAGGCTGGCTTGATATTAGTATATTTAGAGCACAAACAATAAACTGGTTTACTTACTGGACAATGGAACCTGAAAAAAAAATACTAAATAAAATGGGACAAGCTTCAAACAACTTATGTAGATGTGCGACTGACTAATAAGAGAAATCAATTGAATATTTCTTATGCGAATGTGAAGCACATTCATCATCTCATCTCGGACACGGATTTATAAATCGTCCTACTCACTTAAAAACCTACTATGCACTTCTTTGAAAATACTAATAATTTACGGATATATCAAAATAGGACAAATATGAACGCAATCATTTAGTGACATCGGTTCGTTACCTACTTCTTCTAAACCTTTATCTATCTATTATCTATTAAATTGATTTTTCAAATCTTTTTAATATTTCAAATATTTTTCATAAAAACCAATTTTCAAATTAATATACAACAAAAAATAATATATAATAAAACAATCTCAAGAGATTAAAATAAATTAGAAACAATCAAAAATTGATTTTCTTTATATAATTTAAATTTTCTCAAAATATTATTTTATAGATTAAACATTTAATTTAAATATTAATTCCCTAGTTAACATTATAATAATAAATACTTTGTCTAATAAATTGTTAAAAGTACCAAAATAATCAACATTAAAATTCAATTTAAAATTTTATTTATTTATTTTACATTTTATCAAGGTTATTGGCATCGGTTAATATTATTTAATACCCTACAAAAATGAAAAAAATAATGGAAAAGGTTAAAAATCTAACCACGTTTTTTTTCTTATGCTTCTCCGCCAACATCATATAAGAAATTCTTTAAAATTATAATGAAGCATAAAATAAACTCATAAGCTACGTAGCTACATACGAATAGCTTTAAGACAAAAATAAAATTTTTATTCATTTAAATTAAATAGTACCACGATTCTGCCATATGGAAATAATTTTAAATTTTATTGCAATTTATTATAAAATTAAATTGTGGCATTATTAATTCAAATATTTAAATCAGATGAATTATCTAATGAACTTTTTTATATAAATCTAAGAAGATTCAACTTCACCTCTGTATAATAAACCCACCTTTTAATGTCTATATTTGGAGTATGTGAATTAATTTGATTGTGCAATATTTAGCCTTGTTATTTTTTTAAGTAAATTTATTTGTTTATTATTTTAATATTGGTTACGAGAAGAATCAACATTTTTTAAAAAATTTAGATTTTAGGATTTTTTTTTTTGTGACAACATTTGAACCTTTAACTTTGGTTATCAATATCAATAATCTGATTAGTATTTAATTTCCAATGTTTTAAGTATTGTACTTGAAAAAAGATTTTCAGTATATTGACAATAAAAATTTCTGGTTTTTAACTTATAAACAGAATGAAAGTGAATGAAAGTTCATGAAGTAGTTAAATACACTGAGTCTGTGAAAGGCGAAAAGAAGACTGTAGAATATATAAAATGTGAATGAGTGACGCTAGTGTGAAAACCGTAGTGACAACTCGATCTTTACATAATTAGAACCTCAAAATCATGGCTCATGATACTTAAGCCGCTGTACTTTTTTATTGATAGTACGGATCTGGACAGTGACACATAATTAGGAAAGGAAAATCACAATATGGTTGCAGTGATTGGGGCTAGTAGTGGTCCTTCATGTAAAATTAAATCTACAGCTAGTTACTTACAGTGCGATATTCTCTTAAGATTTAAGTACTTTTTGATAATTATAATAATCTTGACTAGTTTTTGGAAAATATTGAACAAAATTATACATACTGTAGTTACTTGAGCGAGCTCTGAAAATCAATGTTTCAGTAAATCTTTTCAAAAATTCACCAATAATACTGTAAAAATAATTGCTACACTATCAAAAGCTAGAAAAAAAATTTACGAGCAACTTAATACAAATTAGCAAAAGCAAAAAACTGATTCCAAAAGTATTAAAAAAATTATGTTGACATAAAGCATTTTTTAAATTCCAAAATTAATCGTTATTTCGTTAGTGCCACAACGTTATAATTAGTTTCGCATAACGTTACGATATTTTATCTAATTTCCATTATTAAATTAACGTAACTCATTTCAAAATTGGCAAAAAACTTACTTATTAAGAAGTAATAAACAGTCCAGAACTGTCATAATTAGTATTGTCATAATAAGCCGGACGCTTTGGTGGAAATGTAATATGATTTTTAAAGCTCATATTAGATTTTAAAACAGTGTAAAGCTCAATCATAATTAGACAGAAGCATTTTAATTTAATATTTTATACTTTAATTTAATATTTTGAATGTATGTAATTCAAAACAAATTGTGCGACTCTCCTTAACATTTTTGCTAAGAAAATTGTTCAAAAATATAACAATAATTTTTATGTAATATTTAAACAAAAATATAAGTTTTAGTTTACCAAAACTTACAAAAACAGTTTCACAAGTATCACTTCAAAAACTCTGCTTTTCTTTAATTAAAATTTGTATTTTTTTAAGTGTTTTTTATATTTTTGAGAAAATTATGTACAAAACCCAAAAATTCACAAGAAAAATGTAATATTGTACAAGTCGGTAATTAAATTTCGTCACAAATGAAAAACATTATTTTCATTGTTTTGTTATATTATGTTTCAGAGAATCTTATACAAAAACATTGGCAAAAATTAAGATTTCAGATGTTATGCACTTGTCTTTAGATGGCATTTCTCATGATCTCATATCATAAATAAAAATATTCTGTAAAATTTTGTTTCTTCAGTATAATAATATGAAAACAGATTTTTCCATGTTGGTTGGTTGTTGTGGATGCACCAACAATCATTAAGTAATTTTCATTCCATTCACATTATTTATAAAACATAAAAACTGCAATGATACCAGTCAAAAAAAAATTTATATGATTTTTTAGTACTAGTAAATTTGAATCAGATTTGAAACTTGATTTTTCTTATTTTTACTTTGTACGTTTGACTGTCTGTCTATCCGTCTTTAGCGGTTAGTCTTCTTTTATTGCTTATCTTCTTCTGCATGTTGTCGATAACACTTTTAAATCTAATGAATATTTGCTTCTGAATTCTAAAAAATTAACATGGTTTTTTATTGATTGACTTCATTCGTCATTGACAACTAATTCTTCTTTTTCAAAGTTATTTGATCGATAACAGATATTCGAATTACAAATATTGAAAATATTTTTCAGCAAACCTCCAAATTCTTTATGTAATTTTTGATATAAAAATGATATTTTCTTGAAATAAAAGCATAAAAAATATCTACAAGCAAAATGTTTCTTTTTTTTTGCATCTAAACATTATTTCGGTATACCTACCATAATTTACAAAGCAAAATATAATTGAAGAACAAGAAGTGAACTTGTTGTAAGGTTATCTAACCTGTGATGACTTTTACATTAGACATAATTTAGTTATATGATGTTACCTATATTTTTTATAGGTTATATAAAAAAAGAAGTGATTTTGGTTATTAGGTCGTTCAAATTGAATTTAAAAATTATTTCATTTGGAATTTTAATGTCGTTCCATTTTTTAATACTAATTTTTTTTGATAATTTTTATGTAAAATTATCATCCGAAAATTTATAAAAGTTTAATTGATGTTCTTGAAAGATAATTTAGAGTTGATATAGAAAAATATTTGCGGCTCCCAACTATAAGGGAGCAGCTTTTGTTAAATAGTTTAATATATTTTTTTCTGCTGGTAATTAGTTTTTAAATGAACATTAATAATAGTTTTTATTCAAGTTAGTTTTTAAGTTTATCATTTACTCTTGAATAAGCTTATAAACTTTAAGGGTTAACATTAAAAAGTAATAATTTTGTTAGAGATTACAAAATAAATAGCAAAAATTGTGGTGTATTGTAATTAATTGTCATTTAACAAAAATGTAAAAAATGTTATTATTGTAAATTAAATTTAAATTATTTAAGTTTTGAAAGCCATCAATGAAGGAATAAATAAAGTATTGTAGGTTGACGACAATCCTAGTTTGTAAAGCAAAATTTTGTACAATTTTTACGTCATGCAAAAAAATTAACTTTGTAACTGATAATTAAAGAAAATATTATTTTAGAATTGATTTTCTATTTTACAAGTAAATCTTGAATTTTTTATTACTGATCAAAAAACTTCTTCAAAACCTCAGTAATTTATAGACAACAAAATGTTATACCTTCAGTTATAATTTGTATTGGCCCTAAATTTTGGCTCTGACTAACGAATATGGTGTTAAATATGTTTTTCAGACTTAAACTGAACTAATTACTATAAAAATAATAATTTCATAAATAATTCTTACAATATAATTATTACATATTTAATTTTATTTATTTTTATTTTTATTTCAGAGTTGCTTATTCACAATTGTTGCATATACTTATGCACAAATTGCAGCAGGATCAAATACATATTTACCACCAAAACCAACTAAAAGTGGATACAATTATCCATCACCGCCAGTACCTTTTCCAACGGTAAAGATATATACCAATATATATTATATTTTTACATTTACACTTTTATAAAATGCAACAAATAAAATTGTAAATGCAAGCAACAATGTTGCATAATCAAAATAAAAGTATATTTATATTTGCATAAAATTTGACAGTCATAAATAAATTTTATTACAATTAAAAAATGTGTCATGTTTTTAGCAAAAATAAATTGAGCATTCTAGAAATTGTACGCTAAATATAAATAATTGTCAAATTAAGTTTTTTTAGATTCAATGGATTCAAAACGATACAATAAACCTGATAATAATTTCATAGTAATTATAAACTGATAATTTGAAAATTAATCGAAAAATTATATAAAGTTTTGATGGTTTAGAACAGGTGCGAAGTAACGTAATACGTTTTACATATGAAACACATACAAAAATATATCAGGGTTCACCCTTAGTAGACTATGGTAAAGGCCAAACTCAAATTTATGAAAAATCAAACGATACCAAACACAAATTCAATATTGAACCATGGCTTTGCTTCCGTTTGTCAGAATATGATATTCTTTAATGAAAATTTGCAGTTTAATATAGTAAATATTTACCAAAGTGGTTGTTAAATGCTGTATTGAAAAGTTGATTAAGTAGAATAAAAAAACATACAAAATAGATGGTGCTGCATGTTTAATCATAAAAGTCTAATTAAATGTTAAAAGTAAATGAAAATGATAGCAGCCGCAAAAATTGCAACATTTTAGCTAAAGACAGTAAAGTTACATAAAATTTATGCGAAAACAATTTCCATCATTTTCATCTTTTTTTATAGTGTACTGTCGTTCAATATAATTTGTCTTAACCTAATTATTACTATTGTCAAGAAACCAAACCATTTTTATAATTTTTCCTAAATTTTGACTGAATATTTTTCGGTCCTCTGTGATTCGAACGAAATTATACTTTTATCATTTAAATTTTGTCCACCATAAATTTGTAATGCCTTCAATGAAAAAAAATTACTGAACATTTCTATAACACGATTTAAATCTAAAATTGCAAAATAAATATATAAAAAATAAAATATATTTTATTTAGAAATTCATTAAAACTGACAAATCAACCGTGTTATGGCTATTTATTAACAAGCTCTTGTTATGCTGCTCCTAAAATATAGTTCAGTATTTTTTTTTTCATTATTATTATACATTTTATATTACTACATCAGTTAAATTGTTTTGTGAACTGAAGAAGACTATGTACATTGAAAATTAATTGAAAGAATCATCAGAAATTTATTTGGGTAACCATAATAAAATATCTTTTTTTGAACAAAAATCACTTTAAAAATAAATATTGTCTTCGCACCCACTTCATTTTTACAACAACAACAAAAAACACTGAAATGTTCATCAATAAAGAATTTTTACTTTTAGATCATTAAGGTTGGGAATATGCCAATTAAGTAAATGTTATTTCTTCTGCTTCACAAAAAAAAAGCACTTTCAATTTGTAAATGGTACTATGCACAAAATAAAATTCAACAAGGCGTAAAAAAGATATTTAATTGATATAGTCAAGTGACTCTTTGGACTAACTTTTAATTTAGTATTAAGGATTGCTTCTATATATGTATATATTTTTTTTTATTACTAGTAATTTCATCATAATTTCTAGTTAAATTTTTTGATAATATATTTCTAAGGAATATTAGTTAAATTTGTATGTATGAAACTTATGTTTTTTAATAATTTATAAAAATTAAGAGGAAACAAATTAATTTGAATTTTTATGTGATAGAATTTAGTTATAGCAATAGATAAAATAAAGGTGAAACATAATTGCAAAAGAAAATATTTTCACAGAAGAATTTTGGAATATACCATAAAAATGTTACCATAAAATTTCTACTGTATATTTGTCAAATACCATATATAGGAAAAGATCAAAACTTATATAAAAGTATTTGTATCAAAACTTAAATTCCTAGAATAATTTTATCCATAATTTTTTAAATTTAATAATGATTTGCTACAATGTGAATATAAACTTAACAGTTTCACAAACTATTATATTATTAATTGAACTATTAAAAATTTAAAGCTTACCATAAAAATAATAAATGTTACTATAATTTTTGTATAAATAAAAATGAATTAAATTCTGCTTACAAATTTTAAATGTACCATAAAATAACAAATGCTACTATAATTTGTAAATAAAAATAATTGTTTACTATAAGACTATATATCATATAGTGTTACCATAGTAAATTATCATCAGTTTAAATCAAAATGATTAGAAAAATAAAAACATGAATCGCAAAATTGTAAAAATTTTATAGTTCGATTAAATATTCTAATTTTATTCTTACATGTGCTAACTATTTTATGGTTATATATTACAAATTGCCATTAATACAAACACCAGATGAAAAAATATAACCACGTGCCGTACGACTAAGAAGAAGTTACCGTCGTATAAAAAAATGAAACAGATAACCTATTTAAACTATCCCGAAAATATATAACCAATTCAGCAGCTTTGTTTATTGGTCACTGGTCAATTGATCAGCACGCGCATCTCATTCAACCAGTTACAGAGAACTGAGAAAGCAACTATAACCCAATTCACCTGCAAGTGCCATTCCTCTCAAGTGACTAAGAGACTTATAGTCATATGAATTGTAACAAAATAGTGCTAACGCGCTAATTGGGGTAGCCGCGATGTTGTATGGTACTCGCCACTTAAAGCAACCAACCATACATTTATACCAAAAAATTAATATTAATATTGGCATTGAAATAATTTATAATTAAAGAAATATATTTTAAAAAAGATACTATATTGTAAAAACTATAAATCATTAATGAGTAATCAAAAAATTAGTATTGAAATATATTTACAAAAATATAGTCCTGGACATGATGAAAATTCATTTTAAAATATTTGTTGTCAACATTACAATTTATAATAAAAAAACACATTTTTCTTTAAATTACAGAAACCAACACAAACAAGACCACCACCTGGCCCAAGACCAACACCAGGTCCAAGACCATCACCAGGTCCAGGCCGTCAATTACCTCCCGGTCCAGGTGAACCAGTAAGTTTACCAAAAAAAAATATATATTCAACAATATTATTTCTACATTTTCCTAATAAATTTTATTTTATTAATATAGGGTCATGTTCACATTCCTGGTAATCCATTTGATTTTCAATATACTGTTAATGATGCCGAAACAGCTAATGATTATTCACATAAAGCTAAAAGTGATGGTGACGTAACAAATGGAGAATATCGAGTACAATTACCAGATGGTCGTACACAAATTGTACGTTATACAGCTGATTGGAAAACTGGTTATCATGCTGTAGTATCATATGAAGGTGAAGCCCAATTTCCACAAGGACCAGCGATTGGTGGTAGATCTGGTTACGGATATTAAAAATAATATTATATAAAACAAAAAAATTTATCATACTTTTTTCATGATTATCCTTACACACTCTAAAAAACACAGAAAAAAAAAATATTTCTTTATAAACATTTTTTTGTTTCGAATACCAGCAATAAGATAACGAGTAGAAAAAAAACTACATTTTTTTTTATGGAAAATATAAACACAAACTTATCTTTACATAAACATGAATTTTCATGATTCATATATCTTATAAATTTTCATAATTCACGCACATATATCACTAAATATTCATTTTACGCAGTACACAATCCAAAAAAAAAAAAAAGAAAAATCCTTTATCCTTTACGGTGGAAATGATAAGAACAGACAACAAAAATGGCAGGAGGATAAGGAAGAATTTAAATCAACAAAAATTCAAATTGTGTAAATGACCGCAAAATAATAATTTAGAATTGCTACAATTAAATTTTCGTTATAAAGTATCCTTTTGCGTTGCATAAAAGAATCACAATCCTAAAGGATATGAAATTTTAAAATATATACTACCACGAAATCCGAACTACTGCAAAAAAATATGCTGTTCTATCCTTGATATCCTCAATTTCACTTTAGACTAATTAACGATTTACACTTTACACCACCTAAATTCTCCACGCACAACTTACAATTACACATTAATACCAAACCATCTCATTAAAATGGTACAATTTCCTTGTTTATCAGTACACTCTTATGATATAGTATAATGTTATCCTTATTTTCATGATGGTATCCTTATTTTCATAGTATCCTTATTTTTCCAACACAAAAAAAAAATAAAAGCGTGAATGTAATACGATAATCTCAAAGATTTATTGAAAATGTTACAATCATGACATTTTAGCTGGCAGTAAGAAGACTTCAGAGACTGGACTTAAGGTTTTTGTTGTTTTTTTTTTTTGTTCGTCCTGGGACGTTTGCATTTTCAAACATCCTTAATAAAAAATTATTTAATAACGAAAAAAAAAAAACATTTTACTTTCCCCACAGATCCAATTTTTCCATTTTTTTTTTATATGATGAGTAACCAGGATTATGTTAATTTACACTCTTCTAGCAAGGATTTTTCTTTATACAATATATATATATACATGTTATTATCCTCTTCAACACTCTTATTTTCAGCTGCTGATATATTTTTCATTTTTTACTCTATTTCCCTGTGTTCTGTACAGTTTTTCATTTTTTATGTTGGTGTAGTTTGAAAGTATTTTTTTTGTTAAAAAAATCTTTTTTGTCAGTTAATTAATTAAAAAAGATTTAAAAAAAAAAAATGTATGTTTTTTTTTTATTTTTTTTTGTGTAAAAAATTTCCTTACTATCAAATATAATTCAATTTTTGTACATTTAAAATTTAAGACAACATTTATAATATATAATATATGTATTTATAAATAAAATGAATCTTTGTAAAAAAAAAAAAGTTTGGTAATTATCATAAATAAAATAAATTATAATAAAAAAATTATATAAATAAATTATAAGAAAAATAATAAAAATTATGTTTTTTTATATATTAATACCCTTTCGATATGAAACAATATTATGTACCCATCGTACTGTGTGGCCCGCCAAAAATAATTATTGATACAACGCTGTGAACAGTCATGCACACAATAAATAGGTAAAATATAAAACTGGGAATATTGAAAAAATTGCAATTTAAAGACAGGTTTTACAATGTGAGCAGGTTTTATAGTGTGAGCACAAGCTTAATTAAACTGACTGTGTGGTTTGAGTCAACAATATAAGATCATTTAGTTGGCGTGACTGTTGCTTAACTATCTAATTCTAATCCGGAAAATTTGAATTATTGTGAATTTACAAATAAGAATATGTAATGCTCTGTTTCAAATTTTAATACTTCGTTCATAAAGTTCAGCGTTCTTTATTTCTATGTCATTTTCGGGACAACTTTTATTAAAGCTAAAACTGAGAAACCAGAAAATAATTTAAACCGGAATTTCAACTCTGACAATGGCAAGATGTCTCTCACTGTGAAACTGATTATTCACTACAAACAAACTTAGTTATTTTTACTACCCCTTTATTAGAGAATGGTCTATAATCGTAGTATGGATTAGGGTTAGGGTGTACCTACAATAAATTCTAATCCTCCAGATGTGGTATTTTTTTGCTTACTAATTCCAATTATTCAATTAATAATAATAAACTTATATTTGTGGACATATACTTACCAAAATACATCAAAGGGTTAAATAAAATTGTAATTGATTTAAAATCGATTTAATTAATTAATTTTTATATAATTTAAAAAAAAAATTAAATGTGAGAAGAAACTATTAAAACAAATAATGAATAGAAACTGAAATTGTACATTGACAAATTAAAATTTTGTTTAATTGGATTTTTAATTATAGTTCGGTAAGTTTGTTATAAATATTTATCAAAAGTTTTAATTGAAAATCAATTAAAATTACAAGATTTTGCTGATAAAAGAAATAATAGATTTTTGCAGTAATGAAAGTTGTCAATGATATGAAAATATTTATTTTTTGACATTAAGATGTAATCGAAGTAAAAGCCAAGAAAATTTGTATTGAATTGTAAAAATTTATTATGATTGACAATGAATGTAATATTAATAATCCTTAAACTATTTATCAATTTTTGATGTCATGAAAGATGATGATTAAATAAAACTCATGAAAAAGGGTTTTCCATCAATTCACAATAGATTTAAGTACACTCTTATTTAGACTTAATATATTTTTTTTTATTTAGTTCTTTATTAATATTTAAATTGGTTAATTATCTTTTACAAAGAGTTCGGAGGATTAACAAGTTGGATATTCTAAATATAAAATTAGCTTAAATTGTTTACATATTAAATTAAGAGTTGTTCATTAATTAATTATCTATTCAAATTGGTTCAATTCGATTCCATTTTTATTCTAACTAACTAGATAACAATTTCTTTAACTTTGTAATTTCTGGTATATTTGGATATGAAATTGAGATATTTTATGAAATGTTATCATGAAGTTTATATAAAATTTTACTTATCTATATCCTAAATTTTCCTAAATGTTCCAAAATGTTTTATTTATTGAATTGACTAACAAATTTTAGCTTTTAAATCAAAAGCTTTCATAGTATAGTTAAAATTCAAAAATCGTTAAAAGTTTTTTTCTTCTTAACGCAAACTGCGCCATCTATGAACATTATCCTTAACACATTTAATTTTAACATTCAAATAATTTCATTTATATAAATTTATAATTGCAATTAAATTTATTTTTCTGGATTCTTATTATTCCCGCCAGATTTGAAAGATAATAGTCACATCGACTTATAATTTAAAGCAATTTTTCCAAAAGTATGTGCCACGACACATTAATGTATCGTGGTCTTGTCCCAGTCCCATGTACACCATTATTATTGTAAAATTAGAAAATTCAAAAATAAACAATTCTATGTCATTAAGTAAGTTCATAAAGAGTTTATTTCTCATTTAATTCTACAAAATGTTGGCGTATTCCATTTTTGTCAATTGAAAAAGATATCAAGCCATTGAGTTTTCAAAAAAATTTAATGATAAAGCCATAATTAATTTATCGCTTTTTCCATTTATGAGAAATAAACTAATCGCTAAAATTTGAGAATATGGCATTTTGTGAAATGAGACCATACTATTAATATTAAAATTTAGAAATTCTAGGTTGTTCTTGCTTTCTTTCCAATCTATTCTGTTTTCGGATGAATAAGTAAAGCAATTATTATTAATTATTGTAATATTCTCCATTATAATTTACAAAAAACATTCATTATTTTGTGTTGACCACATATAAAATTTGAAATTATATAATTTATTCAATGCATTATTTTGGACCTTCGGGTTAGCTATTAATCTTATAACAAAAATAATATTTTTCTTATAAAGCTAACAATTAAATTATAATGATGTGTTGTATAATTTGATCAGCTTGAAAATTGTGTCGCTATATAAAATTATAGGGAAACACTAATTTAAAGATTCAACTATTAGAATAATTAAAAAATTTCTTTTTCAATTATATTATCAAATTTTACAAATAAGTTAACGTTAATAAAAAATAATTAATTGTAATTATTAGATTTGATTAGAAAATAGACTTTTCATGTTCCAATAAAAATGTAAGTATTTAATATTTTTAAATCTCTTGCGCTACATGGAAATTTTCTGAAAATTGACAATAATTGTTTTTGAATAGAAAATTTGTTATATATAGAAAATATATTTAGAAATTATGTTGGTTTTCTGAAAGTGTAAATAATTTCTCACTTCATCACAATAATTTTTAATCTTGTAATAAATTCTTTCATGGAAAACTAACTAAACTCTAATAATTTAGAAATTATTTAAATATGTGAATATCCGCTTTTTAAATAAATATTTACAAAATAGTCAGATTGTTGTTGTGAAAGTTATGATTTTGTCTTTATGCTCCTATATCTAATCATATTTATGTATATATAAGAAAAATAGAATTATAAAAATTTGTCATTTTAAATTATAATTAATAAACTTACAAAATTTTTCATTTTGACCACTTTTGATATGTAATATGTAATATTTTGATATATGATATGTATTAAAACCTTATTTTTATTATCCTTAAATCATTTTTTCTAAATAAAACATTAATTTTAACGATCACTTTATTTTGTGATTATATTCAAATTTCAAATATGAAAGTCTAAAATTATTAATACCAATTAATAAAACAACTAAGTTGAAGTGTTTATAGACAGGCTCAGTTGGGATGCATACAATATTTTTTTAAATATAATTTTTGATTTTATTATACCCTTTTTAAACATTACATAAATTTTATTAACGAATTAAAATAATTTTCACGAAATATTAATATTATTATCGTTAAAAAAGTAATCTACAAATTAAAAAACATTAAAAAGACACATTCAACTATTCAAAGTACTTGAAGTAGTAAATCATAAACATAAAACATAAATAATAAAAAAAATTATATACTTTTTAAATGAAAATTCACATCATTATATTCATAAAATGTGTGGAAAAATCTTTATACTCGTCTGTATGTTTACGATGAAAATATTTAAATTAGGTCATATTATATAAAAAAAAATTATAATTAAGTATTAAAATTTAAAATATATAAGATTTTCAATTACATTTTCAGTGTCGTCTGTCGTGACATATTTAAAATTTGGTGTTGTCGTGTTACTTAAATACAAGGAATTTTTTTTTCTAATATGTTTCACTTTCTTTTGACACGATCTTCACTAAAACAACTAATTTAGATTGCAACAAATTCACTTTTTATTGCATTATAACAGAAAATCTATTTGAATTGCAGAAAAAGTAAAAAAAAATACAAAACATTTTATTTTATAACATCACATTTATTACCTAATTTTAAATACATTTTTGTACTGATACGTTTTGACGTGCAGCCGTCTAATTTGTGAACATAAACATCATCAGCAGGAATCTTCATTGAATCCTTTGTTTTTATTTTAGTTCCGATTATAAGTAAAATGTTAATACAATAATTTTATCTATATAAGTTTATCATTATATTTAGTTTCCGTTGACGCTGACAATTTAAATGTTCAAAAAAACAGAAATAGAAATTATGATTAAATTATAAATTTCGTCATATTTTACATAAAAAAATATCAAACAAATTATATAATGAAAAATAGCCACCTTGCGGCGGAGAATTATTGTATGATGACTACTTATACGACATACGCTATATCTACTTTTTAGAATAAGCTCGAAAATTTTGAAACATAAACGTAAATGAAAGTATTTTAATGGAGCGCATCTAATTATATGCTAAATGACTAAATCATCCTTTTTTTATTATTTCGTATTTCGAAGATATCTAAATGAATAAGTAAGATAGCTATCATCAGTGACAGCCTTCAAAAAAAATTAATTCTCTTAATTGTTTTATTTTTTGGTAAATTACAAAACTAATATCTAAGATCTTCCTCCATTAATTTCTAAATTGCGTTTTTTTCAATTAAAGAACGAACACACTAAGAATAATTTGAACATTCTTAAATATGGTAAAATTAATCCATTTTCAGTAAAGTCTTTTATCTTCCTAGATTTTTTCCATTTTTTTTAAAAACCTGAAACTATTATGTTACCTTCACTATATATTTTTAATAAAATCTTCTTTATAAACATAGTGAAGTGACTAAAATGTGCTTCTTTTAGTGTTCCCGGCAATATAAAAGAAAAATCTAATTCACCCACAATCACGACTTAAATCATCAACCATCTGCAAAACTGGTACTGTTACTTAGACTGTAGTATGTTACCACCAATATAATAAAATATCACGAAAATAACACATAAAAAAAAAAAAAATCAGCAACAAATCTATTTGATGCCTAGATGAGTATGAAAAAAACAAAACATAAAATAAGCAATTGAACACATCAGACTTTGTGGCCCGATTTTGTACATTTTAAGTAAACAAGCGCGCGCATATTATAATCTAGCACTTTTTAATTTATTTTTCGGATTTGATATGTAACAAAAACAGGGTGGCCCAAAAATTGTATTTTATCAATTATGGACTGTATTCTAAAACTTTTAAAAATCAAATATTCAAATTTTAATAGTTAACATTTTACAGAAATCTTTGTAACATGTTAGAGCTAGTGTATGCATCAGTCACTTACCAGCAAATTAGAAGTTTTTACAATGTTCTAGGTTGACTATAATTATTTAATTATATTTAGTCGCTCATCAAGTTCACCTGAACTGATTTCTGCTAATTAAATTCAACCTTTCCATAATGAAAAATGGAAAAAGTCGATAGCAGCGCAGCACAAAAATAACTCTAGAGTTGATACAGACTGATTTAGCATTGAAAGAAAACTATAGATACGAGTACCTAGGATCGTATCTATAGAGACATTGATATTATATTAATTAATTCTCGAAAATAAATAATCCAAAAGTAATGTCTATAAATTAGGACCGATACTTAAAATGTACACATTTAAATTTTAACTTTAACTTTATTATGTTTTGGGACACACTATCCTTCAACTAAAAATTCATTTAAAAAAAAAAGAATTTATAGATGACAATAATTTCATGAAATTCATCATATTGTTTTGAATTATAAACATCACATAAAAATTATTATAAAATATATTTATATTTTTTTTTTCAAACATTTTTTAAACAATGCTGCATTTCTGTAATAATTTTGTAAAGTTTATAACTAAATTTATATATATATAAAAAAAAACTATCTTTGAAATTATAATTGTATTGCATAAAAAATATGATTTTTAGTTTAATTATCTGAATTTATAATCTTATGGAATATAATTAAAATTATACGTGGAATAAGGGTGAATATAAGAATTCATTTTTATCCAATTATTTTGCATATTAATGAACATTTTTCTAGAAAAAAAGATTTTCTATGTAATTTTCTTTTCTTAATGAACTTTTCATAAAATTTTGTAAACTTATTAGAAACTTTAATTTGATAGAATTTTATTATATTCCGTGACCATTATTTAAATAAAACTAATCAAAAGAAATGATTTTTTAATAATGAAAGAAAAATGATTATGAATTAAAATTTGCATGTAAACTAAGTTGGGGGTGTAATGTAATGTGCAACAAGTAAGTTAAAATGAATTATGCAGTGAATTCATTATATGATTCAACCTGTGAACGTTTTCAAACTAATTATAAAAACTTCTGTAAATTAAGAGTCATTTATACAAAAATTACCAGCGATAGCAAATATGTCAATATGACGTAATTTTAATGGATAGCAAAAAGGAAGATAATTTTGAATCAACATTACTTAACCAATAGAATCAGCTTAATCATTTTAATTAAAAGTAAATATGTTGATGTCCATAGATATCTATTGTCATCATATGGACGGGTGCTGTTTCGCTTCTTGGAAATTTTTAAATTGCAGCATTTCAGGTTAATGTTTAGTAATTTAGTTTGAATTTAAACTAAGTTACGGTACTAAAATTAAGAACTAAAGGTTAATTCAAAATTAAAAGTTGATAAAATATTGTTAATTTATTTAATATTGATCCAATACATAAAACGGTAATACTTTTTTAGATCTAAAAGATTGAAACATTTCTTCCGAAACGGAAAGAGTTATAAGTTATAATTAACAATTACGTCCTTATATCCAGAATAGTACTCTCAAAACCTGACAAAAACTATAAATTTAATACAAAGAATATAAATAAATATATTTAAAAATTGCATTTATTTCTTTTTACTATACAAATTGCTTGAAATTCACCATAAATTATTTGTATATATTGCTTCAAAAAAATTGGTAATATTTAGTAATAATAAATTTTTGTCACCATTTATTTTTCAAAACTGTAGATATGTATCTAAATAAATTTTATTATGTAATAAACATTGAAATATGCATAATATGGTGAAGATATTTCGTTATGATTTTTCTATTATGCAAATTAAAGTCTCATCAGGATGAATTGCCAAATAGTATTGTATCAAAATTTAGAGGAAATGTTCAAAAAAAAAGTGTTAAATTTTATTCAAAGCGGGATACTTTTATATAGTTGAATTTGAATATCGTGGAAAAAATTATTGTTACTTTCAGTTCATTATTTTCAAATAAACTTAGATTAATACCAGTAATGTTATAATATAGGATTAGATTCAGACCGTCGTAATAACCTTAGAGAGCGAGTAAGGTATAATTCTATTATATATTCCCATCTTATGTTATTTTGAAGGAAATTAAGAAACAGACGTCGAGGTGAAGCAAGGAGCAGGTGAAATATTCTCCTTGCTGAAGAACCGTTTTGCAGAATATCACGCTGTTATCTTAAGTCTCTTCAAAAGAACCAATCTACGCGATCCTAACAAAATTATTGGAACAAACATGTAGGAATGAAACATTCAAAGATGTTCAAATTTGGTCCATCTAAAATATAAGCTACGGAAACGCTTTGAATAAGCAAGAAGAAAATCAGATTTCTTACAATACACTTTTAAGATAAAAAAAACATTTACACAGACGGATACGTCACCTCGGTTGTTACATAATTGGACCTTCAGATTGTGGTGCACTTAAGAAGCTGTACTATATTATCGACAGTATGGGTAATTATGTGTATGATTAGTAAAGGGAAATTGCAATTATCCATTAATAGGACTAATAATGATAAAGTGATCTAGTGTTTACAGCTGCAATTGAACGCACAACCTCATTGTTAGTATAGAACAGTATGTTTTTCAATGAGCTACCGAGGCTCACCAAGAATACTTTTAATTAAAAGTAATTTTTCTAGTTATTATACAAATTTTTCTAGTTATTATATAAATACAAAATTCATTAAATTTTAATTAACACTATTAAAAATGTCATTATTTTTAAAATTTAATATTTAATTTTTATCATATTCTTATATTTTAGACAATATTTCTTAAAAATTAACTATACTATTTTAAAAATGTAAGTCTATATCTCTTTTCAAAAGAAAATAGTTCTATTAATGTTATGATTAATGGTAACACTATGTTTTTTTTCAAAGCTTAGATAACCATGAATATAGCAAAAGTAATCAAAGTAACTACAACCAATCGACCTATAAATTTTCATTCATTTCAAATTGACACGTTTACCATATTCTTCTATTCATCATAAATCTACTAGAAAATGCGTTCATAATTAATTTTAATAAATTATTTTTAATAACTGGCGACAAAAACTTTGTTATTTTATGTCAATCTCATGCAACACTTTAGATTAGAACGCATCCAAATTATTGCCTTTCAAGTCACGACATTAAAAATCATCATCATCATCATCAAAAAACAACAAAAACGAAGACGTTGAAAATAAAATTATGTTTTTATGTAATCAAAAGAATATCTTTTATATTAGATACAAATAAATGACAATTGCAACTCGTGTTTAATGCGAAGAATATTTTTTTTTTATTTATGGTTAATGCAATTATGAACTGCAATAAATATTTTGAATATATTAGATAAAAATATAATTTTTTTTTTTAACTCATTTTTATTTTAGATCACACTCACAAAATCAAATTAATGTCTTAAAATTAAATTTTTTAAGTATACAGGATGCCAATAAAATTATTAAGTAATAGATTTCGTTATAGGATGATTTTGTGAAAAAAGGTTGAAGAATTATTCCATTATATGAATTCTCTAAATGTCACTAACAACTGCTTTGCTTTACTAACTAAAAAAATCATATTGACACATTGAATAACTCTGAAGGCTAAACTTAAAGATATCTTGTAAAATATTTTAAAGATATCCTCGTAAATATAAAATATATTATAAAAACAAGATAATGTTAAAAAAAAAATTGTGGGTCCATGGAAATTATGCATCATGGAAAAATTCCCACACAAACTGAAGATACTCAATAAAGTTCTTAGTATTTTTTAACTTTTTAGTATTTTTTCTCATTTTAGGATCAACTCCATAATTTCATTTATTCTGTTTTTGGTATTTTTATCCTATAAGACGTAACTTTCTTGGGTCTGGCTTTATAATTTTCACTTTATTTTTGGTCGAAGATTGAAGAATTTCCATTTTACCAAGAAGCATTTTTACATCTGAATGAATTGTTTTGTATTGTATGTAGATTTAGAGTTTAGTAAACCAGAAGAAAATATTGGCTTCTACATATTTATTATGTTTACTCTGTTATTTAAAGTCTGTCAATATTAAAATTTTTATAAAAGTTCAGAACTTGCCTAATTTAAGTGTCTCAGCCTTATCCAAGCAATAATTTCTTCATATTCGCTGTTTCTCTTCATTGAAACAGAATCAACAGTCACTGTTAACTGACTTTCCATTTTTCTTCAGATGGTATTTAAGTTTGCAGTAGCCTGTAAACAGCTCAGTTGTTGTATGACTGGTTTCTTTAGTTTATATATTAATGAACATATAGCATATCTAAATAATGTTGGTCTTTTTCCAAGACAAACTGATCAAATTCGAATTCATAGTGATCTGACTTATTCAAAATAAAATTAGTCTTTTTCCAAATCAAACTTATCTTCCTCCAAGGTAAATTTGTCTGATTACATGTAAAACTTGTCTGTTACCGACGAAGTCAAATTGGTCCTTATTTTAAAATAAATGTTACTCAATTTAAAGCTTGGAAGTACATTTTAGTTAGTAATAATATCATGACTATAGAATTGTTATATTATAATTAATTCAATAATCTATTTTATATTGTTTACTAAAGTAGTATCAATTTCAGGTACTATATTTTGTAGCTATAAAATAGCGCTTAAAAAGGCTGTTAAACAATTAACACCTTAACTTAGAAAAAGACCAATTTGATATGGAAAAGAATTAACTAGACTTAAAAATAAATTTTATTAACAAAAAGTTTTATCAAAACTAGTTTCTTTTTCGAATTTTAGCTCCCTTTACATTTTATATACTAAATTCTTAATATAGTTTATAAAATAATTTCATAATAAATTATGATATTTAATACATAATTCTCATTATTTAATGTAATTAGATATTAAATATCTATATTTAATAAAAAAAATAAAATAAACGATGCTAATCGTGAGATCATGTATTGCTAAATTGTAATATCATTTACTAAGCAAACAAACAAACATATTGAAACTAAAACAGTCCATTTACTAAATATTAAATTAAGGTCAATTAAAATCATTATTATTATTATTATTATTGATTCCCCCGAATTAATATAATAATTTTGAATCATCCTGTATACAATATTAATATATAAAATATAAATAAATCTTTTAAATATAAATTTATATCTAGTTATATTATGTGAAGCATAGATTTTACCTTGAGACGATTATGCTCAGATAATGGGATACGTACGCGCATATATATAAAAAATAAAAAGATTGTGTGCATTCTCTCTTCGTCCTCACGATTATTATTATGATAGTAAATTTTATTATTACATATATGAAATTCACTATTTAATTTTCCCTTTTTGTAAAAAAGATTCTTCATTCGCGTCTTCTTTTCATGAAAAATTTGTCATTATATATTTTTGTTATGATTGTTGTTTTTTTTTTTTTATATATACAAACATCTCAAATTATGTTTATGGTAAAGATTTGATAGCATATATACATAATATTTTTATAGCACGATTTGGATTTGTAAATTTTTAAGTATAATGTTAAAACGGGGATGATTTCATCAAGAGCAAAATGAAGATTTTTGTTACCTTTTTGTTACCAAAATAAAATCTTCTTTTTTTTTCTTTTTTTTTTTGTACTTTTATGCTACCAACTCTAATTTTTTTTTTATTTTTAAAGCTCAAAAATTAAGAGCTTAGTATATAGTTAAAAAAAAAGAATATCTTGTAGATTATTACCCAAAAACAACAAAATTGTTTAGACATCAAAATAAAAATTATTTTTATATAAATACGAGCACAATTTTTATTAATAATTCAGTCAGAATTTTGTCTTATAAGTTTACTTATCATCTTAAATATTATAAATCTATCCTATAATCAAAGTTTATCAATTTGTTGGATACTAGAAAAATTAAATTCGAGATTTATATCTAATTTTTATTTAAATTCGTTCAAGTGTCATCTTTACATAATACAAAATTTCTTATAAATAATAACGATTAACTCATTACAATGATAAAGGTTGGATTTTAATCATTAAAATTATCATAAATTAATATTTTTGTTAATAATTCTTGTGATTTCATATTCAGTTTTTATGCCTATCACTGATAGTATCAACAGTAGTTTTAGCTAGACCAGAACCACCAGTTAATTCATATTTGCCACCAAATCCATCAGATTCATATGGTGCACCTGGAAATAATGGTGGTAATAATGGTATTGGTTCATTTGGTTCTAGTCAACAGAAGCCATCAACAAATTACGGAGCACCTGGTTCAGATGGTGGTTCAGTAGGTAATGGAATTAGTACACCATCAAATTCATATGGTCCACCAAATGGACAAAATGGTAATGGTGGTGGTAATAATGGCGGTGGTGTACCATCATCTAATTATGGTGCTCCTGGTTTCGGATCAAATGGTAATACACCATCTGACTCATATGGCGCTCCTGGTTCAAATAGTCAAGGTGGTGAATCACCATCTTCAAGTTATGGTGCTCCATCTTCTTCTAATGGAAATGGACGACCATCATCTAGTTATGGTGCACCTGGTAATGGAAATAACGGCAATGGTAATGGTAATAACGGTAACGGTAATGGTAATAATCGTCCATCAACAAGTTATGGTGCTCCAGGACAAAATGGTGGTAAAAACGGTAATGGTAATGGAAATGGTAATGGCGGACGCCCTTCATCAAGCTACGGTCCACCTGGTAAAGGTACAAATGGAAATGGTAATGGCAATGGTAATGGTGGCCGTCCATCTAGTAGTTATGGCCCACCTGGTAATGGTAGAAGTTCAAATGGAAATGGTAATGGTAACGGCAATGGTAATGGTGGACGTCCATCTAGTAGTTATGGTCCACCTGGTTCAGGATCACAAAATGGTAATAATGGAAATGGTAACGGTAACGGTAAACCTTCAGATAGTTACGGACCACCTGGTGCAGGACAAAATGGTAATGGAAATGGAAGAAATGGAAATCAACCTAGTTCAGAATATCTTCCACCAAATCAAAATGGTGGCGGTAGTAATGGTGGAAATTCACAAAATGGCGGTCAAGATGGTTATGATTATTCACAAGGAGGAAATGGAAACGGTCGTGGAGGATCAAATGGAAATAGAAACGGAAACGGAAATGATGGCAATAATGTAAGCTTTTATTAATAATTTGATTATTTTGATTATTGAGCTTTTTCATTAGTTTTTTTTTTTTGTTGTAATTAATTATTGTATTATGCTTTTGATTTTGATTGATTTATTTGAAATTGCTATTTATTCTTACTTGTTGCCTTCCTCCTGCTTATTTGTCATTGCATAAAACAAACAAAAACAAACATCAACAAAATTGCCCATTTTAGGAACCAGCTAAATATGAATTTAGTTATGAAGTTGAGGATGCACCAAGTGGTTTATCCTTTGGTCATTCAGAAATGCGTGATGGTGATTTAACTACCGGTCAATATAATGTTTTATTGCCAGATGGCAGGAAACAAGTAAGAATTATTGCTAGAAGGAGGAAGATAAGTAATTTTATATAATTAATATTTCCAGATTGTTGAATATGAAGCTGATCAAGGTGGCTATAGACCACAAATTCGTTATGAAGGTGAAGGTAATGGTGCCGGTGGTCAAGGTGGTCAAGGTGGACGTAACGGGCAAGGTGGTGCTGATGGTTATGATTATTCAGTAGGAGATGGTCAAAGTAATGGTAATAACGGCCAAGGAGGAGCTGGTGGACAAGGAGGACAAAATGGATATTCAAATGGTAAACCACAAAATGGTAATGGTGGCAGACGTAATGGAGGTTCAAACGGTCAAAATTTGGGACAAAATGGTTATTCGGGTGGACAGCCAAGTGGACAAGATAATTCAAATGGTCAGGGTTATTCCAGTGGTCGACCAAATGGTAACGGTGGTAGTAATGGTGGCAGCAATGGTGGAAGCAATGGTGGCAGTAATGGTGGATATTCAAATGGTCAAGATTTAGGTGATAATGGTTATTCAAATGGTCGACCAGGACAAAATAATGGCAGTGATCAAGGTTATTCAAGTGGTAGACCAAATGGACAAGATAACAAAAATGGTCAAGGATATTCAAGTGGAAGTCCAAATGGCAATGGTAACGGAAATGGTGCAAGACGTAATGGATCACGGAAAAATGGAAATGGTAATGGAAATGGAAATGGTAATGGCAATGGTGGTGCTAATGGATATTCATATGATAATCCATTAGGTGGACAAAATGGAGGTGGACAGAGTGGAACAATTGCTGAAAATGGTGGATACCAGTATTAGAAAATTAAAAAAAGTCTATATTCTAGTTTTGATATCTGATTTCTAATTATATAGGAATAAACATATATATTTTTTATGCTTTCGTGTTACGCATAATTTCTCAATTTATATTCTCTTAATGAAACAATAATAATAATAAAAATTAAATAATTGTAATTATATTCACCTGTGTTTTTAATTATGTAAGTCGGAGAAATATCATTTTTTTGTTAATTAAATCTATAAAGTTAAAGCGATGATTAAATTATATTCAACACGGTATCATCATGACATTTATGTATAAACTAAATCGTATACAATAAATTTAATAGTAATATTAAGTCTGTGGATAACACAATAATCTTTACTATGCAGCCTATAAAGTAATCATATCGAATTAAATTGGAATCCTAATTACAATTAACATTTACAACCTCAATATTACTCTAAATGTGATAATAATTACTAAACTTTTATGGACTACCAAAATAAAGGGAAGAAAGCAGCCAATCTAGGAGAGTCAAAAACTTGAAATTAGTTTAAACAAAACTCAGCGAGTCAGTGGGTATTATTTCCAGAATGAATTATTATTTGGCATCATTGAAATTGGCCCATTCAAGTTAATAGTCTAAAATATTAATGTCGATCTAAGATATGCACAAAAATTTTAAACTCTAGGACTATATTTTACGAATTTAAATTAATAAAAAATAATTAATTATCAATATTCTTAAAATTTATTTCTATTTCTAATGTATTTAACGATATTAAATAATTAAACATATTTTTGATCAAAATCACCAAAATTTGTCCATGTATTATCCCAAAAACGTGGATCAGCTGTTGGATCTAATGGTTTATTACCAGGTGGAATTGCTGTTCTATTATATTTATGTAGTTCTTCCAATAAAGATTTTAAAATTTTTGGATATCTAAAAAAAACATTTAATATAAATTTTATATTAAAAATATTATAAGTATATATCAAAATTAAAATTTATTACCTTTCTGATAAATTAAATTGTTCACATGGATCATCTTTAATATTGAACAGACAAGGACTTTTTAATGGTTCACATATTTTCCCTTTTCTTAAATAATTTCTTGAATTTGGTAAACAAATAATTGAAGCTGTTCTCCTAATACTCTGAATTTCTTCTATTGATGCCATCATTTTTAAATGTTTAATTGCTCGACCAGCTGGTGATATTATTACATTATTTATATCATAACAACTTTCGTTCCTTTCACCGGCTGGACCATACCAACTATCCCAAATACCATTATAATGTGAACCCTTTAAAACTTTCCAATCACCAATTGTTAATGATGCACTACCCCAAATATCATCGATATTATGAAGTATGTCCTTGCGAGGTGATAATGTATTCTCTGATAATTCTTTCCAAATACTTTGACCATCTAAATTTGTAATATTCGTTAAAGTCCTATTAAAAAAATATATAAGAAAAGGAAAACTATTAGCAATTTATGAATTCGTTAAGTAAAATAAATTTTCAACTAAATTTCGAAATTGAAATAATTTCAACTAAATTTTCGAAATTGAACTTCGATGATTTCGATATTTAAAATATCGTTGTAAATATGTAATAAAAAATTATATTTACTCAATTCCTAATGATTCACCAACCGCAGACAAGAATGTTGGTAACCAATCAACAATATGCATTGTTTGATCCGATACACGTTTTGATTTTTTTAATTTTGGTGACCATATTAAACCAACACCTCTGACTCCACCTTCCCACAGCGTATTTTTAACCCCACGTAATGGCCAATTTGATGCATGATTTAAATTAAAACCTTCAGCTGGACCGCCATTATCAGTACTAAAAACAATTATAGAATTTCGTAGTAAATTTTGTTTTTCTAATGTGTTAACAATTGCACCAACAGAATCATCCAATTTCGAGGCCATGGCTACAAAATCAATAAAGTAAAATTTCATAATAATGTGTAATTATAATAAAAAAATACCAGCATATTTTCGACGATTATAATCTTGAATATGATTCATTTTAGCAACAGTTTCATCTGGTGCTGGCAATGGATTATATGGATTTCCTGAATGAACAGCTGCATGAGCAACATATAAAAATAATGGATTTGTATTATTATGTGATTTTATAACACGACATGCTTCTTCAGTAACAATATCTGTTGTATATTTTCCATGTAAATCATAACCAATGGTCTGACCTATAATGGATATACGAATATATCATCAAAATACAATCCACCAAAAATAATGAAAAAAATTTCTGAAATTAACCTCTTCTTATATCTAATCCCCATGATGGATTTTCAACTGCTGTATGATCAAAATAATCATGATGACCAGTCCAAAAACCAATATGAGTTTTAAAACCACGATTTAATGGTGTGTAAGCTGTTTTATAATGACCTAAATGCCATTTTCCAGCAATATGTGATGAATATCTATAAATAAATTTCGAAATTTATATGAAAAATTTATAAAGTTTTCAATTAATTAATTTAAATTACCCTAATTCATTTAAATATTCTGGTAAAAGGCTTTCGGTTAATGGTAAACCTCGTGGTTCAGCTCCATATAATACTGTATGCTGCATTCCTGTGTTGGGAAATGTAAAAAGTAAATTTTTCTTTTATATATTTGCTAGATATTAAATTAAATTTTTTACCAGTATGAATTGGATATTTTCCAGTCATCAATGCAGAACGAGATGGTGTACATATTGGATTTACATAATATCGATTTAATATTATGCCAGAATATGCTAATGCATCTATATTTGGTGTTGGTATTTGTGCAGAACCATGAAAACCAACATCATTCCAACCCTGTAATATCATATTTAAAAAGGAATATAAAAAGGTATGTAAATTTGTATGTCTTACCAAATCATCAGCTAAAATAAATATAATGTTCGGTGGTGTCTTAACCTCATTTGCTAGACTGGACTGTAAAAGGCTAAGGACAGTAATTCCAAATAATTTGTATAAGGAATTTTTTTGTGGTGATTTATTAATTCCTGAAAGTATATTTTTTTTAGATTGATATATGATTCTAACTACTATAATGTTATACAAATATATTAGTATAACAGTTACGTTATTACAGAAACTGTTATACTGTAAACAGTTACAGTATCACAATTTCTAGTATGCTACTTTAATAGTTACATTAAATGCTAAAATCTACCCTATAACAGCTACCGTATACTAGTATAACAGTTACACAAACTTAAATATTTTACATAATATTCTAACTCTAATAATATTTAAGTCTAATTTTTCATTCACATTTGGATATTTAAAAACAGAATCTTATAAAATAAATTCAATTTTTAGTTTTTGTAAAATTTTTAGAAAATTCAAATAATTATTAAAGAATCGTATCACTTTTTAAATTATGCTTTGATACTATTTCAAATTGCAATATAATTATAGAATTTTCTAAGTAAAATACACTACGAATCGAAATCTACCACAAAATATTAATAATTTTAATAATTTATCTTTCGTACAATTGCAACCACATTTTTCAAATAAAATTTTAATATAAAAATATTTATAAATTATCCAATAATCACTAATTTAAACTAACCAGTAATATTCATAATAATCAATTTGATTTCATATACAAATCGATTATCATTGACATTTTTCATAAATTTATATGTGTTCACACATAAATTAATTAGCATTACGAATTTATTTCAAACTACATAAATATAATAATCATAAGAATAAATTAATTTTGATTGTATTTAATATTAGCGATTAGCTACAAAAATAATGCTGACAAAGTTTTTAAAGTTTGTAATTATACATTCATAATCATAATAATTATGAATATATAAACGATAGTGATAACACTAAATGAAATCCATAGTACAATAATGCCGATTATCATCGGTATTATTGTACCGATTATCAAACAAACTTAATTATTAATTAAACAAATTAAATAGCAACTAATTTAAGTATACCGCATTCAATATTTCATTCTGTATATAATTCAAATATAGTCACAAGTCACAACTCACAAGGAAATAAATACGAATTCACCAGTGAAACGCTTGGATATAGCGACGTGTTATATTTATATGCATTGGATATGGAAACATTTTATTAATATAGCCAAGCAACATAACATAAACCTATAGAGAAATATGGACACAAAATAATCAATAATATTAGGAGTGTTTTATTTTGGATTCCCATTATACAAAGATTTATTGACTAATTGCCAGACTATCCAATAAACTTGAAGGTTACCAATCAAATAATTTATAGTATTATTATAATGTTTGAGTTAGCTTGAATAATTATATCAATATAATTTTGTTTGACAGTATTTCATCCTGTTTATAATCATCTTCATATCGTAAATTTGACAATTTTTATCATTTTATTCATGATATTTTTATACTATAAATCACAATATGATTATCAATTCTACACTATCCACAAATTTAAATTAAATTACCCTAATTGTAATTTATAAAGCCATTAAAAGCGACAAAATTATTATAAATATATTTTCGATATTATTAAATTATTATGATTATAAATGACCTTAAAACAATTTATAGTTTATTTATTACAAATTACCATAATTTTAGGTAAAATTAATTTTATGTTTATATTTTTTATAAAAATAACTCTCATGTGTTTTTTACGATAAACACTTTTTAAAACTAGATCATTATCTTAAACTAAATTAAACAACAATAAAATTATTGTCTGTACCATCAAAATTATAGTACCTGTCATTTTCATATCACACTTTTGTTATTATAACTACTATTTTTTTTAATAAATTATTTTCTTTCTTATTTTTTATTAATATATATTTAATTTGCATATCACTTTAGTGTAAATAATCACCGATATAGCCTCTGTGATTATGATTATCAAACTGAACTTAAAATATATTTCCAATAATCAGCATGTAAAAATTTTAAATTTAAATTTTCTGTATTAATTTTGTTTGTCTCTACATCTACGAAACAGTGATTGGCCAAAGCATTATCAAATATACGAATTACTGACATTTACGACAAAAAAAACTGAGTATTTTTTGTACACAATTTATGTTGTCGAAATTGATTAAATTTTTATAATTAAGAATATTATTTCCAAATAATAAATATTGCAACGTTATCATTGCATTGTTTTCAAAGCTCCAAACAAAGTATAATTCGTTAACCTTTTTAATTGCCAACTCATAAAAATTATCTAATTTCAATTTTCTATGTAAAACCAAAATTCAGAAGCGTAAGTAAAAAAAAAAGCAATGATACATACTAAAAACCTTTAAGATTGTCTTTGTCTAGCTAAATACCGATAAGATTCAAAAATAATAATAAAAAAATATTTACACTCATTACTAATTTTATGTTATTATGTATCGCATTTTTTTATTATCGTTTATGTTGGCAAACAAACTGTACCAATATTTGATTACCGACACGCACGACTAATCCAATCAGTAATTGAGTAATATTGTTACCAACACTTTTTTTATTACTTTATTTAAACAAATATATTTACGCACCAAAATGTAAAGGCGTTAGACGTTCGCACGATCAAGAGAAAGTCAAGTTCACAAATAAAACCAATAAAAATTAATAAATCAATTTGACTAATTTGATTTATGTAAAATAAATTAGTTAATTGAATATAGTTAATTTGGCAACAACTTTAATTTAAAGAAACTTACTTATTAATTTCAATTCTCGTCCACCAGGCGAAATATTTCATATGTATTAGAAATTTTTGGTTAATGGCTAACCTCAATCCAAAATCAGAAATTCATAGAAATTGTATAATCTGAAAAAAAATTAATGGCATCTGAACGAACTCGATATTGCATTTTTAATGATATTTCATTTCCGAATTGTGTTTCTGGGTTAGAAATAAAATTATCTTAACAAACTTAACAAGACAATTTCAAGAGTTTTAATAACCTTAACTTTATTCTGAATTGAATAAAATTTAAATTTAATAATAATAAAAAAAAAATATTTCTTTTTAAAATAATTTAATAAAGTTTATAATGAAACCACATTTGTTAAACACAATAATAATCACTAAATATCATTGTGCACTGTAAAAACCCTTCAATTTAATATGATATTCATATAAATAATTCAAAAATGAATTGCCAACTTTATACTTTCCGAATTTACCAGATACTAAATTCACATAATTATGTCACTACTGCCAAATTGCATCTATTTAGTAGTCCTATTTAGTATGTACCAATAGCTGCAACAAGGAAACTATACTAGTACAGAAGTTACAGTATAACAGTTTTTGTTACCGTAGCCGTTGTACTAATTTAATACCCTAACTTCAGTTACAGTATAACATTTTCTGTTACTGCCGTGTTATACTGCAACTGAAGTTAGGGTATTAAACTAGTTAGTATAACCATTACAGAAACTGTAATACTAGTATAACCCTCTCTTTTGGCGCTTCAAACCAAACTAATTAATTGCAAATACAAAAACAATCATTCAAATTTTAAAGTGAATTCGATATTTTTCCATTATTGGTAATGCTAATACCTAATAATATTATTTAATTTAATGTTAATAATTACAAATATACAAATATAAATGAAAATGAGGCAATAGATAAATAAAAATAAAATGAACTTGTATTAAATTTACAAAAACGCCTAAAACTCTGCAATAAATTTGCTGAAATTATGAAGAAACTATTTTATATAGAATATATTTTATTATACACTTTGTTGTAAGTTTTTGCAGATTTTTATTATTTATAAAATTAAAAATAATCAAATATTACAGAAATAACGTTAACTCGTATATTTTATTTATTCAAATTCTGAACAATAACATTACAAATATATTTTACAAAATATTATTGTCAAAATTTAAATTCCACTAAAAGCTAAAGCAAATAAATTATGTAATTTATCTAAAAATCCAATATATTAATTCGATAACTGAGCAGTTGTACTCCTTTGCTACACACCTACTAGTCTTCAGTTAACTCAATTTCTAATTTCGGTAGATCTCTTTTCAAGTAATTAAGTTTTCTAATTATTATAAAAATAATTTCAATTTTATTAAATTAATTTAATCTACGATTAAAAACTGTTTTCTGTACTTTAAAAATATATATTAATAATAACTTAGTTATTTACATATAATAATCACCGATGAAAATGAGTATTTAAATATTTTTTTAATTATTCACGAATATTTCTGTAAAATAATTTTAATTAGCTGTCACCACAAATTTTGCACATCTATCTATAATATTCAGTGATTAAGGCAATCAGGGCAATTTGAGAGTATAAATATTTAATTACACATTAATTAAACTCGTGAAAGCGTGAGTAAGAACTCCGTAAACTGATTTGAATAATATAAATCCACTTTGGAGCATATTTAATAGAGATTTCAAACAATAACTTCCTTTATAGTAAAGAAAATTTTCATTGCGACAAGATTAAGATTTAACTAGCGATTAATTTTAGTTTCGCGAACGTAATTATATTAATTTGCAAAGAAATGAGGCCTTTATTCTGTATGAAAGTTATAAAATTTATTAATATTTTTGAAAATTCTTCTGAAAGTGTGATTAAAGATAAGAAATATTATCATTATTGAACTCTCAAATATCTCTGAATAACAATCACTGAATAATTATGTACGTAGGTGGCTCACTTTCATAGATGACTCTTGATCAGTAATATAAGCCCATATATTTTATTTTTTTATCATAATATTTTAATTAATATATATTCTACTATATTTTCAATTTAATTATTAAAATAAATAAGGTTTTTAAATATATTATTTGAACTTAACTAATGACACCAAATTTACTTTATTTTCAATAAATTTTCAGTATAAATCTCTTAGTATTATTTAAAATTTATAATTTAACAAATTATAAAGAAAATGTTTCCAATTAATAAAAATAAATATTAACACAACAAATAGATATTTTGTATTTTTAAGATAAAAATAATTAATTATTATTTTTTTGTAATTAATTAATTCATTTTTTTATATGCATGTAATATATTTTTGTATATACAATTTATAGCACATTGTCATATTAAATTAATTAGTTTATTAATTATTAATTTATATTGTTCTTTTTTTTTCTTCTTTCAATTAATTTATAAAATTTCTAAATCACAATGACGTATTTTTGGGAATTTTTTCTGTAAAGAAAAAGCCATTAAGCAAAATTTTAAAATAAATGAATAAAAATAATTTACTCTTAATTTCATTTCAATTCTATCAATTTCACCACCCATTAAATCAACAATATTTTCACCATGTGTTAATAAGAATGATTCCAGTTCTTCGATTGTTTGGAATGATTGTACAGTCTACAAAAATTATAATTAAAAAAAAATAATATATACTGTACTCAGTGTTAAATATTTACCCTTAGAAGGTCACTTAATTCTTGTTTATCTAAATATGTTCGAGTTAATTGTCTACCATCGAAATCAATTTCAGCCTAAAAAATAAATAAATATTTAATTATAATTTGAAGACAAAATATCACGACAAATATTGTAAAATTATATAAAATAATAAATCGATAATAGTTTAATTAGGAGTCTACTAATTTTCATTTTATCAAAAAAATACAAAAATAAATAAAATAAAGAATATATTGTAACTTTCCCCGACAAACTACTTACTTTATAACGAACTAATGAATTTCCTATATCAATACCCTTTACATCATGTATAGCTCGAATCATTACATCACTTTCTAATTCAGTATTTATTTTATCTAAATGTTCTTCAGGAATAGATCTACCAAAAAATAGGACAATATGTATTTTAAATAAATTTCAAAAAAAAAAAAAATTAACCTTCCAACTAATGCACCAACATTTGTATAAATAATAAATGATGCAGTACAACCTAAAATACCACCAATTAATAATGATCCAACTGCATCAGGATATGGTGAACCACTTAATGATGAAATACCCATACAAGTAACAGCAACACCAACACTTAAAACAGCGGCAGCATCTTCGAATAATACTGCATTTACACACGGATCTTGTGCTCTCACCACTAAAATTTATATATTTAAAAAATCAATGCAAAATCTAATAATAAATCAATAATTTATTTTATACCATAATCTTTAAAAGTCGTCTGTTGAACTTTTGCAGCACGTCGTATTTCATTTATAGCAACACATAAAGTAGCTCCCTCTGATACTAATGAACCACCTAATAGGAAATATGCCCAATAAAAATCTTGTATTGGCTGTGGATTTAATAACCCATCAATTCCATGATAAATAGATAATCCGGTTCCAATACAAAATATTCCAACACCAGATATTAAACATGACACATATTTCATATTTGTATAGCCATAAGGATGAGTAAAATCAGCGGACTTAAAATTGGAAAATGAAGAAAATATTTTGTATATACCATTTAAATATGGCAACAAAACAAATAATTTTTTTTATTTATTTACCTGTGTCGATTTATGAATACCATAAGCTAAAACTAATTGATTTAATGTATCAGCTAAAGAATGTATAGCTTCTGCAAACATACTATGTGATCCTGTATACAACCAGGCAACAGATTTAAATATAAAATTTGTAGCATTTCTATAAAATACATAAATGTAAAGAAAAATATATTTAAGTATATTGTATTGGTAATTACATACATTACAATTGCTAAAACTACAACTCTTCCGGATTTGCCCATCAAGCCTGGTTCATCATCAACTAAAACTGCTCTATATCCAATTTCTCGTCTATAATCACGTAGTCTACGTTTCACTGTAAATATATCTTTAAAAACAAATATTAATTGTTAATTTTCAAAATAAATATTAAAATAATTTAAATACGTACTTTGTTGATGACGTTTCTTTTCTATTTCTCTTTTAAGACATTCTCTTAATAAATTCTCCCTTGAACCCCAAACTTCAATTGCTCTATTTTCAACATCTTTACGCCAATAAACTGTAATTGGTGGTTCCTGTTCATATGGTGATCTTCTTTTAATTTTTGGTAAACAATCTAAATCGGAAGGTTTTAATAGAAAATCTGACATCGCTCTGGACGGAGTAATAAAATTACGTTCCAACGAAGACCGAGTACAATCAAGTCGGTCACGTTTCTACAAATGGAATTTTGAACGTAAACAAATTTCTTAAGAATCAATAAATTTCATAATAATTACAGAAGTGAATATTTTCTTTCTTTCGTCAATAATTTTTTTCTCTTCATTGTTAGCTGTTGGTATTAGTGTTGATGATACTTGCGGTGTTAAAACTTTTTCGAAAATTACTTCATTCAATTTTGCATCTTCAATTGTTGTTGTTACTGATAGGGCACTTTTATTAGTTTTAATTTCATATGTTTTAATCTTTGTATCGTTTTTACTATCTTTGTTTGTCGATAAATCTGAAAGTTTTGTATCCTTAACATTATTTTTATTCAAATCTGTTGAATCATTTGAAGAAGCAGTTTTTGTATCGGTTTCCTTAAAAAAATAATTACTTTAAGAAAAGAAAAAAAATCCAATTTTTTGTCTTACTTTTAATGGTTTTTTAGTTGTAAATCTTCTTATATTGTTTACTAAATTTTGATCATATAATTTTCTATGAAATAAAAGTTGATGACAATTCCTTTCAGACGTAAATGTACAATTTGAAATTTTTTTAATTAGCTATAATGAAACAATTAAAATAATATATTTAATATTGTATACATAATACATGGAATTTTATGTAATCTAAATTGGAATTTACATATTCTTTGCTTTTATGATTTCCAATCAGTTTTGGTATTTGTTTTTGAAATTTAAGTACACTAATTACATCAAAACTTTGCTTAAACATGACTAACAATAATAATATTTTAATAAAAATTTAAAATACAAAATTATATTAATTTTATATAGAAAAAATATATATAAATTTTGAAATATTTTTAAATTGAAAATATTTAATTTTTAGGTTATGAAAATTTTCACGTAAACAAGTTAAATAAATAGTACTTTTGTTTTGCAATATGCAATTATGTTTTTACGTCATCGCACTTAAATTTTATTAATAGATCAATAAAAAATGAAAATATAATTTTATTTATATTTATTGTTATATTTTTTTGACATTATGACATTTTTTTTTTTATTTATCACCGATTTGATAATTCTTTTGAAAAAGTATGATGTGGCCAGTGTTAACAATACAATTTATTTCAAAAATTTGACAGCCAATGGTACTACTACCCTGTAAACAAGAAGTATCGTTTTAGATTCGTAAAACAAATAAGTTCCTCAAACAAAACTTTTCACGAATCGTGAAGGTGTATCGTTTATACAATCGTTTATGATTCACCAGTCATACGATAATTGATATTTTAAACGAAGTATATTTATAAATTCGTAATTGGTTTTAACTCCGTTTAAGTGAAAGCTTTTTTTTACTTTTCGCTTTTTTAGATTCATAAACAATACGCTAAATTCGCCTTAATAATTTATTCAAACCGAATTAAAAGGAACTTCGTTTTTAATATCAATTATAATGTATAATATGACTGATGTTTCGTAAACGATACACCTATACGAATCGTAAAAGAAGTTTTGTATGAGGAAGTTTATTTCTTTTCCGAACTGAAAACAATACTTTTTGTTTACAGGGATAATATTAATCAATACAGCTGTAAGTATTTAACAACAGAACACTAACGGTGATATATGACTTAATTAAATTTGAAATTTGTATTTAAAATTATATTTAATATAACCCAAAATAAAATTAAAAATATTATTAATCTCAAAAAAAACTTTCATTATTGTGTTGTAGGTTATAGCATTTTATCGAAAACTAAATAACACATGACCGACCACCAACGAAAAATCAACTAACTATACATTTATACATACAAAAAACGGCAATTATCTGATTGTTTATAGAATAACAATAGGTGATTGTAATATGCCTCTATACTCTACAGTTAAACTGTTAAAGAACTGTTAGCCGATATACAATAACTAAAATTATAACATACTTTTAGGAGAATCAATAATTATTGTATCAATAATTATATATTTTTTTTATCTTATTATTTATTATCTTCATTTATATCAATTTTAAAAATCAAAATATATTGATGGCCATAAATAAATATATGCTAATTCGAATTAATTAGTAATTTATGATAATATTTTTTTTCCGGAAAAGATAGAAATTACATAAAATATATATATAATTATTACCGACTAATAATTATTTATTTACATAACTTTTTTTTTTAAGATGAACTTCTATTTCCGGATGATACGTTGTGTTTTTAATCAAGGCTGTTACATTTCGGTATTATTGTTAGAATTTTTAATAAAAAAAATTCATTTATATTTCTTTATTTATCATGATTACAAATTAAAATTAACAAACGTGCTTTCGTTTCAATAAATTCTGAAATTTGTCAATTTCATAGAATCACAGTATGGAACAATATAATTAATTATATTATTATTATTCGTATCAGGTGTTGCCACTGAAAATTTAAAAGTTTTTTAATCTTTTCATTAAAAAAAGTCGAAAACTGAACTTGATAATGTTTAACATTATTATTGACTTCAATTAAAGAATAATAATTTTATTTTTTATTACAATTTTATATTTATACTAAGAAATCTACTAGGATTTATTATAAAAATCAAGTTAGTCACTTAACATTATTGTTTATTGCTATTAAATTACAAATAAAAATCAGAGAAATATAATAAAAAGAAATTTATATTTGTAATAAAATCAAATTAATTCAATTACAAATTGAAATTATAATAAATTGTAAATATATATTTTAACTGTAGGAGTAAAATATAGATTTAATTAATTTCTTTAAATGATAGTTATGTTATGACAATTATATCCTTTATACATAGGAAATACATTTTATGTTAATAATTAATTGGTGATCTAATTCATAACCAGCTACAAATAATTATCAGTTAGACTATAGACTTGCTATTAAAACTTTATCAATCAAGTCTTAGTAATTAATAATTGGATTGTCTCTAAACAGAACTTGTGAATATTAAACAATTCAATTCGTATCGCTGAGATAAGCAACAAAGCAACATTGGTTAATTTCCTGAATAAAGTTGATTTGAATTTGAACACTAGTATAGTTCGCCTCCTTGGAGGAGAAATCTAGATACACAATTTCATTTCTTTCTTCTGAATATTAATAAAATATTTACTTAATTCGAAACTTTTAATTAATTACTAAACTAATAAATCAACCCTACTACTACTCTATATTAAAATTAGGACAAATATATTATAAAATACAACCGTGAATTATAAAAAAACACAAAACCTACGGTTATATCGTATAAAGATTGATAACGATGAAATATTGCAAAGATTTAATAATATTTTTTTTTTTTTTTTTTTGCTTATTTTCAATACTGTCAAGGTGTATCGAAAAGCTTTTTATTTTTTTTATTTTTTCTTCAATATTCCAAATTAAAATTATAGCTTTTATGATAGAAAATTATTATTGGGCCGGTTGGTGAACTGCCTCAGGGCCAGTAATTTAGGTAGTCATGTACATATTTTGTTTTGCATCAATTATAAATATTATATATGAGACCATTTCATATTTATATGTTTGTATATTTTTTATACTGTAATTAATTTATATTAAAAAAAAAACTACACTGTTAAAAAATTTTATGGATTTTATATAATTTTATATTTTAATAAATATTTATTATTGTTTTAATACGAAATTTTAAATTTGCTTATTATTCATTTTATTAACAATATTCGATTCGATTTGGCTGATTGGTTTTAAAGGAATGGAACTTACGAGACCCTCACTAACATAGGTAATAAATAACTGAAACCGATCGCAATGCAATTGAACCCAGCAGCATTGTTGCAGTATATAAACAAATCCCACTTCTTTAATGAATGAAATCATCTTGATTCGATTTAGTAGACAATTCGGTTAAATAATTATTATAAAAAATTATTTTCCGGGTGCTATCTATTATCTGTAAACAGGATTCCTTGATGAAGGAATTCATTGATGAAGATGTCGATAAATCGAATCTTCAAATACTATGCTGCATGAGACGGTCACATACAATAAGTTCGAGTGTGGTGACACATATACTAAGTTTCTGGAATCATGTAGTGATCACTGTAAAAAGATCAAAGTATTTTACTATTTTGGTTGCTTTTATAACATTTCTTTTTTTATGATCAATCAATTAGAAATATTTGACCATTTTTTTTTTTATTGTGTATTATTATGGAAAAACTAAAACAATTTCTTGTCTGATAAATTCGCGCGCGACATGATCAATGAAATTTTTTTTTTTATGTTGTAGCATATTTACTTTATTATATTTTTATATACTGTATTTTTATATACTGTATACTATAAAAAATATATTACTATCTCACTATATATGCAATTTGTAGTAGGTAAAATAAAAATTTTATTATTATTATTAAAAACGATCTTGTTGAGCGTTTAAACTTTTTTATTATTTATTTTATGCAGAAAAATCTGTCAGTCATTAATCGATCGTGTTACGATTAACAGTTTTTATTGTATCTTTGAAAAATAGAATCATAAAAAAATTACATATATTTTTTTTTTTAAAAAAAAATAATTAAAATATATATTTATTAAATTTTAATTAATCCAAAATATTTAAAATAAATTAATTTATAATTACGATAAATTAGAATATATTCGATTTTAATAGAAATTAAAATTATATAAATTTAAATGCTTTGACAAATTATAGAAAGTGTCAATATTAAAAATTATGTTATATTTTAATATGAATCTGTAAATGAAAAGTTTCATTTTGAAAATAAATTTTAAATTATATTTGTTCTATTACATTGTAAATATAAATTAAATCATAAAATAAGAAGTGAAAAATTAAATTAAGTGGTAAAGCATTAATAATTGCAAAAGGTAATAATATTTTATTTTAATTTAAATATAAATTATATTAGTATATTTTAGTTATTATTGTTATACACTATTTAACAAAAGAATTATAGCTTATAAAAAATTATGAAATTAAAATTTTCAATTACTGGAATTAGAGAAATTTATGCTTGTTATAAATATATTTTCTGTATAGTTAAAATTTTTTCTAATGTTTCCATAATTATTTTGAATTTTTTTTAATTATACATAAAGAAGTTTTTAATTATTTCATATAATTATACAATTTAACACGTTTGTGACTAAAAATATTATCAGATAGATTTATGTAGTTATTTTTGTTGTTGTTGTTTCATAAATATATATTTAGTATTATTATAGGAATTATTTTATTTCAATATTCCAAATTTAAAGACGTTATCTAAAATATATAAATCAATTTAGCTCATTTTAGAGGGCATTTAGGTACCTGTCAAATGAATCATTGACGACGTATCTATTGAACCATTTCGAAGCTATGAATAAAAATATGTAACAATTATTTGTTTTTTAAATCGAATCAATAAATTTGTATATACAACCACCAACCAGGGAGATTTGATGTCTAAAAATTTGACATACCATTTTTAATACAGAATGAATCAAGAAATGTAATAGATAGTAGTTTTGAGAATAGTTTGCACCTAAAATAAAAATGCTTTTGTTAATTCTATAATAAACCCAGTACGATATTCTGATATTATTCCTGATTATGTATTAGAATCTTAAATAATTATTTAAAAAATTCAAATATTTAAAAATGTTATCTAAAGAAAATTAATTAATTATAATTAACATAATGATCAATAATTCGAAATGTAGGTTTATTGAAGCCGTACTCTCCAAATCTAATGCATTTGAAATTCTTTGTATCAAGGTATCAGTATACAAACTGATAAAAACAATTTATAAAATAAAATTTTAATAAAACAAAATTTAATAATTACGAATTTTTTGAATTATGATGATGCAAACATTCCATTTAATAATATTCTCCATAGGAAGTGTTTGTTATGTGATTTATTAACCATAACCAAAATATTTACTTAATTTTTATTAAGCTAAAATTTATTCAAATTTAAATTTGAAAATAAATATATTTAATGAAAAAAAAAATTGAGAATTTATGATATTTTCCGGTTAGTTTTAGATAAAGTCTAATTAAGTCATAATTTAAAATTCATTTTCCGTATTACAAAAGTTTGATGGATGTATAAAAGTTGGATTTCTTTAGGGGACACCTAAAATATCACCAAATATTTGTCTCTCAGAAACACTTTTTTTTATCACAGTATTATATAAAAATGATTAATGTTTAATGTTCAGTTGACAATTCAATAAAATATATTTAAAATTAATAGAAATTTTAAGGTTCGTCTGATTTGAAAATTGTAAGCTGTTTTTAACAATAAAATCGTTTTCGCTTAAATGAGAAAGCACAAAATTTTCAATTACTTTTTCAATTAAAAAATTTGTTGAAAAAAAAAAATTCATTATTATTATCATCAGGAAATTAACAAAAAAAAAAATGAGGAAATTAATAAAATTAAATAATTTTTTTTAATAAACTACAAAATAAAAATTTCGTAATATTCTAATTGCGGATAGAGTTAATTATGAACGAAAACCTAAGCAGATTTATCTATATGAATATGGAAGCAACATTAAATATATAAAGATATAGAAATTACTTAATCTTTTAAGCTTTTAACAATTAATTATTATTATATATATATATGATCAATTTAGAGCTCAGTTTAAATATAAAATTTTGATAAATTCATTTAATTTTGAAAATTAAATGAAAAATTAAATAACAAAAAAATTAATTAAAATATCATTTATACAGTTTTTATACCTGATGTATTCTGAAATTACAATTAACGCTTTCTGAAAAACATTAAATCATTTGTGAATTAGAATATATATATAGCATTTTCAGCTCAAGTTAACGATTTTACAATTCAAATTAAGGATTTAACAATTGTAAAAAACGATTTTACAATTCAAGTTAACGATTTTACAATTCAAATTAACGATTTTACAATTTTAAAAAAACGATTTTATAAATTAACACACAATTATTAATAATAATTACATAATGTATATAATCTAAAGCATAATTGAAATAAATTTTGAAAAACAGTTGACGACTTCTGAATTACAATTGGAAAAGTGAAATAGGTAGAATATTATCGATATCGTTCTTTTTCGAAAATTGCAACATAAACTTAAATCTGTTTCTATGGTTCAGTGTGTTTAGTATAGAGTAGTGAGTGGTTCACGAGGAACTGTTTAAGACATTTTAAAACCACAACTCTACAAGTATAAAATAATATTTTATCATCAGGTTTTTTGACGTTAAATAATTTTAATTTATTGAAATAAAGTTTATTTAACATATACAGAATATGCTTACACTTTGACTTGGCAAAAATAAATTCAATATTAATGAGAAATAGCATTATTAGCAGTTTATTTTTCACTCTGTCGATTATCTGTCCAAACTTCCTACGAAAGTGTTCATATAAATAAGAGCTCAAAATCTACTCTACTACATAATACGTAACATGGTACTCGTAGCTTTTTTCGAACACAATACGCACCACGTGAACAAAATATTGGATTATAGATTGTTATAGTGTAGCCTCATTACGCAAGCAATTAATTCTGAAATTTATTCAAAATCTAATTTTAATTAATATTTATCTCTTTATTAATTATCGTTGTCGATTAAATCTATTTAAAAATTCCACCAATTTTAAATGTATACAACTGACGTTTAACTGAAGTCATAACTATTTCCATACACCTGCTATTAATAACAAGTTGTTAGCGACGGTACAATATTAAATTATTAATAGGTCATGTAAATCAACTATAAACGTTAAATTAATTCAAGTTGTAGTTTAAGGTCAATCTAAAAATTATAATATTTACATAAACAACAACATATAAAATTACCATTTACCAAAAAAATAAATATAGTTTTTTTTAGAATTGAAATTATTAACGAAAAAAAAAATGATATTTGTCATATTTAAATTTTAGTAAACACATTTTTTTTTTTATTATTTAAAATATTGTTCTTATTTTTAATTTATTTACTCAAATATTTTGTAATTTATTTATATTTAAGCAGTTTTCTAAAATAAATAAATTACACAATGTTCTATTAATTACGATAAAATATTCTATTCTTATTTAATATTTATGTTAACTATGCAATATTACATGATTACATTGAGTTCATTCAATAAACAGTGCTTTCATCTGTTAAGTGATTACCAATTAAATACCGACAAAAGCTTATTATTCTATATTGGAAATAGTGACACTATTTGATATTCTTTCGGCATAAAATGATCAAATATTAAACCACCGCATTCATATTTAAATACTTCGTATTACTTAAATTATTAACAATGAGCTGCAATTAGCTCTGTTTTATAATTAAAAGTCTTAAATATTCTGGCACAAAATTCTAGTTGTGAAAGTATAGTATTCACCTTCTACTCCAACAAAACGACCTTATATACGTAAGTCATTGATCCTTTGATACCGAAATAATGAAAGTACAAAAAAAAAACAGAAACAGAAATTAAACATCTAAAATTTTACATTAAAAAGGTCCTTCGTCCAATATATCTTTACATAATTATTATAATTAATATAATAAATGTGAAATCAATTATATTAAAACATAAAAATTAACTTTATAAAATGATAATTAATTAATTCCAAAATAAATATTTATAAAAATATTCTTTCATTATGTGAACATGCAAAAAATTAAATTATTTTGTATATTTTCTTTTCATAAAACCTGTCAGATATAAAGATACAGATATATGTTTTGTTTTTGTAATTGACTATGGCATTTATGGACTCATCATCATGTTATGTTGGCCATTGTATCTCAAGTATATAGTACATAAAGTAGTGTTGTTGAACGGTGCTCCAACCAATTAATATTTATGAATAATATATTCGAATAATATTAACACAGTTTACGTTTTCGCTTTATATATTTAATGTTATGAGTTTTTCGCTTATCAAATAATTTGTGATGTGATCATCCACAACAAAGTAAACGCTTTATAAAAAAAGCCTCCTGCTCAAGACAAATATAGTATTATCCAGTTCTTCGTCTGACGTCTGTCTCGTGAAAATTTTAATGATAAAGAAAAATGTAAAATTTTAGATTCTTATGAATAATTTTTTTATTTTTGTATACATAACATCGTAATTCGTAATAGATGCTATCAAAATTATCAACATTTTATTCATAACTTCTTCTTATACAGTATTGACTAATTTTTACTGTACAGTTTCTATAGGTCTGTGCAGTACTTTCTAGCAATATCCGTAATTAAGTTCTGATGTTTCCATCCTCGAAAACAAGTAGTCTTCAATAATGATTCAGTTTGACTTTTGACAATCTGTGCAGTTCAATTAATTATTAATATTTACAAGAATAATTTTATTCATATATGAGAGACGGTAAACGAATATAGAAGTTATTTCGAAAAAGTTCCCCAAGTGTTGAAAGGCGATATTTATTACAAACATTTAGTAGTAATTTACTTAAATTTTAAATTTCAAACTTCTGTTCAGTTTTTACTAAAATTATTAAAAACCTCTAAGGTATTATAGAGTAGTATCAAAAAATGGGTCATGTCCTTGAAATGTATCAAAATATATTAAAATGAAACTTTTATTAGGACGGAATTAAAACGGCACTTTAAATAACATTCTCTTCAAACTAGTTTGAAAATTTTGTATACAACTTCTGCAATATAAGAAACAAAATAAAAACGTGATCAAAAGTAATAAAATTAATTTATATGGTCATTTCTTATAAACAGGTATTCGTATTCAATTATGTTTTTACTGCAGACAGTCTGTCTCTCCCCATAGTAATGATGAGCCAATTTCTTGGAATTCAATATACTCTACGTGTGTTTATCAAAATTATTAATTTCAAATCAAATGATTGACTTCAATGTGTTTAGTTTTTTGTTTTTTTTTCAGATAGTTATCATGCCAAAACATTTTCCAAAAAAAAAAAAAACAAGTAAATATATTGACAGCTGTTGAGTCTTTTTTGAATGTAACAAGCATTATTACCTCTCGGAAATTTTTAAAATTATGTCATTTTCAAATTGGAGGAAATTATAATGTTCACCACGTGAATGGAATTACAATATTTTTTTTAAATTTCAACTATTAAATTCGTAATGAGCGTGAATTAAAAATTTGATTGGAATTTGAAAAATTGCAATAATTTGATTTGGGTATCTAAGATATAGCTACATAAAAAAAAATTATTTGTAAATTTGTAATTTTTATTAATATTACATCAGATTTCAATTAAACTTACACAGAAATTAAAGAAATTGGTTTTAAATGTTTTGTGGTTGAATGATGTAATTTCGGATAAAAGTTCCATAATATTTTTTTTATAAAAAAATAGTAAAATCAATGTTAAATTTTACATTGACCAAAAACGGTTTTTACAGATATTAAGCAACAACATACAAATTATTGTACATACAACAGTACAACTTCTTTAATTGGTACAATTTCGATCTTAAATAAATAAAAATGAAAAAATATGATAGTCTGAAAATTAATATTAAATTAGAACCGTAAAAATTCATTAGATTTCAAGCAAGTAAATAAATAGATAGATAACAATGGACTGGTCTTTAATGCAGCCACATATTCAACTAATTTCGCGTCGTCTACACAAATTTTACGTATTTTTGCTTAGGAATAGTTCAATTTTTATGAAAGTGTTTTCTTATGTCACAACCAGAACCTGTAAGTAAACGTGTAAATCCATGTGTGTCTATATTCCCCAAATACTGAGTGTCTCTTCCCCAATACTGAGTCCTTACATTTGTGAATTTCCATTTTCAGAATAACTATATATAGTCTGAGATCATGTAACTTATTTGGCCGCTGTATTTGTTTTTTTAGATTTTCTCAGATATACAGTTCAATTCCATATGAATTTCAGCCTTAAAGAATAATGTAAATATATATATGGAATCAATAAAAGTACAACAAATCAGTTTTAATCTAAAATTTTATACATATGTACGTCAATTCAGAACCGAAAAGTACTAGAGTACCCAACAAAAAAAAAATTATGAAATAACAATTTATTCATTATATCTGGATTTCCCGGTACTATATAATATTTAATTGCCTATAAATTTGATAAATTTTATAAAACGATTTAGATAAGCATAATACATAATTGTACACACTTCCAACAATCAAAATAATTAAATTTTAGATTGATTATATGTATAACAAAAATTTGAATGATTTACAATAATCTTATCAATGGAATTTAAAGATACTGGGGTTCAGGGTTAATCATAAAATTTATGAAAAACATTATATATTATTTATTAAAGTTTATTGTAACGATTCAAAGGTCTCAATAACAGAAATTGTTTTATAAAATAGGTCAGTAATAAAGATATCAAATATGTTTAAATAAAAAGAAAATTATGTTGTAAAATAACAACAATTTTTTAACTCTTTAGATTGTACTTAATTGAAAGGTAATTGGTATAAAATTGAAAAATATTAGTAGTCTATTTTTGTATACAGAAATGGTTCAATCTGAGAACGTGACAAATAATTACAAATAGTGCCGCCTTAACAAATAATTTTGAAATTTCTGTCTTCACTATCTCATTCATTCTAAATCCTTCAAGCTTTCCAACACGGATTCTATGAATAATTTTAGTAAACATTTTATTTGGTCAAAGAAAGGTCAAAGCAGAAGCAATATAATATCAAAGAGATAATGTAAAAACACAGTAAATTTAACCAATGGCATAGCGCCTATGTCTCTATTAAATTCATACAGAAGAACATCAGAAACAGTTCCGATTTATAAAGTAGATACAATGTAATAATGCATACAAATTATAGGTGCGAAATTTATGCGACCTGTATAAGGAATCCTTAAAAAGTTTATTATATAGTACCAATTATGGAGGTGCGACCTTTATAAAACTTAAAAAATTATATTAAAATTAATATATTTCCGTAAAACTATCTATTTCATGGATATAAGACGTGTGCCTAAAATTAACAATAAAACAGAAACCTCGAATTATTAATTCATACATTTTTGGATTTACATAAATGTCTATATTATAAATGTACCGGTATGGCTAAAAATAGCATCAATATTCACCAAAAATGTCTATATTATTTTAATAATACAGTTTTTCTGATAGTTTTGTATAAATTGTTAAACCTTTAAATGTTATATATATCAGCCAATGTTATTTAGAAGCCAACCTTGTGCAAAATTTAAAACAAATAATAAATTTGATAATAGATTGACCCTCATAAATAATAACAATAACACCAACATATAATATGTATAATAAATTAATATATTCATGAAGAAATTATGTAATACTATAAGTCACAACTCATAAATTAAATTATGAATTAATTTGAATAAAAATATATATTAATTAGCCCACATATTTTTGTTTTAAGATTTGATCTACTCACCTACTTACATCAAAATTTATTGATTTGAAATTAAAACTAGATAAAAGTTTTGCCAATTTATTATCATAATATTTACATTTATAGTTACTTTGTAATGTTCGTTGAATAATTCAATATATTAATGTAAATTATTTTTAAAATATTACGAGAACATTAGTAAGCATAGCGTTTCTAAATTAAGTAAACAAATCGTCATAAAAAAAAAGTAACCACCAACATTCTATTAAAGTTCCTCTTTCCGCTTTACCATCAGGAAGCTCATTAAAGATTAATGTAATTAATCAATAATCATTAACAAGGAAAAATTATTTATTTGAAATGATAATGGCTTCGGAATAAAATTGAATGAAATTAATTAGTATAATATATCCTACAATTTGTGTGGCATATGCTTTTCATTTCACTTTTGTGTTTACAAGATATCCTATGAATTCTAATGGATAGGTAACGTATATGTAGTATCTAGTACGCTAGAAACCTCAAATGTCATTCGAAAGTTAAAAGTATTTATCCATTAAATTCTTTAGTGTTTTATAAGCTGGTAACCATGAATTCTTGGTATTAAATACATACACTTAATAAAAGTTTTTCAAAGAAATACAAATGTGATTTCTTTATCAAAATGTCGGAAAATTAAATACCTTTCCGGTTAAAGTAAATTCTAATATTTATCACCAATGATAACATGAATAAATACCGGAAAAATTACAATTTATTCAAAAAAAAAATCTCGAGTACTAGTTAGTTAGTTAGAACGGGTGATCTCTGTAGTGGTCAGTTGATCACAAAATCTAACCCATAGGTATGCCCTTTACTTAACAATATTATGTCTTATTTCATTACTGCAGCCACCTCACGCTCTTTACAAACCTTAGCAAATCCATTATTGGTATCCCTACAAAATCCTCAAATTCGTTGAACTGTTTGTCTATTAAGATTCTATATCTACTCCTATTTAGCGCCGATTACTTTAATACTGATTAATAAATTAATGTAATTATATATAATATTAAAAATTCATCAGAATTTATTAATTATTAAACATAATTTACACAAAATATAAGCCATTAATAAATAATATATGAAATATATTTAAAATTTGATGTTTGTAACAAGAAATTGGGAAAAACTCTAGTAACAAATAAACTAATAAAAAAATATTTACAACACTTTTAAATTAATATAATTTGCACGTTTTATAGAGAGTAGATTACTTTTTTAATAAATTAAGTTTTTTCTATAAAATGTTTCCTTCAACTTCAATTAAATACAAAAATATAAATACTTTATAATCTATTTGTAATTAATTTAACAAAAAAAAAATATGACTGAGTCAAGAATTAAGTACTCAATAAATAATTAATTAATGTCCAATCAAAGGGCTATTCATATTGACGTGTTAATACTTTAAAACTAAGAAATTCCACAGAAGTTATCAATTTTTTCGTTCAAAAACTTGATATATTACATAATAATTTTATTGAGTAATAATCATACTGATAATTAATATTAATATAATATTTTAAGTATAATATCTAATCTATGATTTTTAGATTTTAGAAATTCAAGCAGTCTTAAAGTTAATTATGTACATTTGATTATCTTATTATAATGATATGCTTAATATCAGAGATTCAGTTTTACATATTAAATATTAAGGTTAATACTTAATTTCCTTATTCATTCATTAGTGTCTCAATAATAATAAATGTTTCCTGACATTTCATTATAATTTAGACCTACATTTTTTATATGGATTCTTTATAAACTTTTAATTGCAACAATGACTTTTAACACGTTCGTTACTCACATATTTTATCGGTTTCTCGTCGATACTTACAAACAATAAATATTATGTTCCATATAATTGAACAGTGACATGAATTTTGAAATAAAATAGTTCGATTTCTTCATAAGAAACAGAAATATTAAAAATTTAGTTATTGTAACTTATTATAAATTTAAAATTATACAAATTTAAAACAGAAAAAACATTTAAATATTTAAATAGCTATAATTGGCTTATCCACAGACCATTGCAAAAAAACGTGTGTCATATTCTACTAGAAACTATAAACAAAATTACTTACCATTAACTACCGCAAAGTAGTAGCTAATTAATTACATTTCCTGTAAAATGTAACCAATATGTGTGATGACTTCCAGCTAAAAATCAGATGTCACTACATATACGTGACGTTGAGTGGTGAACGTGTTAATAGTGAAACATTTAATTGTCAGCAATAAATTATTATCTTAACAGATAATATTGTTCTCAATCTTGAAACCACTATAAAAATATTATATTTATACTAATTTTAATTCTAAGATATTTCAATTACAATTGAAATTTTTAACTAAATTGTTTCAAAAAAAATTATTTATTAAATTAGGAAATATCGAAAAAAAAAATTAGAACTACATACGCACGATTCCAGGATTATGTTGTAAATCATTGATTACTTAATTATCGATTAAAATTATAAGATTTAACCAGCTATTAAAATATCAAAATCATAAAATTTATTAACATTTTTAACAATTATCGTTCTGAATCTGTGATTAAATGTTGAATTGTTCAAATTTATCTTAATAGCTTAATATACTGAATTAAGAATGTACGATATTTGTACTAATTCGCCGCTGATTAAAATTTTTTATTTTGTGAAACTGGGGCGATAAACTTTATTAATTAATCAAATAGAATTTTTTCTTAATACTCGGAAATTTTACTAAATTACGAGCTATTAGTATACAAAATGTTGTTAGGTAAGTTCATTTCGAAATTTTTTATACTTTTCAAATAAATCTTTCATTTTTATCTGTAAAATAGAATTTTCTTAAATTAATTAACTCATTTTTAAAACAAACAAAACTGAATTTGTAGTTCTTTCATTAATTGAATTATTACTAAAATTTTGATTATATATTGTGCAATTTGAATGTTATTTATACATTGACGTTCTCAATTGATGTAACAAATGAATTCGCCGCACCTTTTTCAAATAAACCTAAATTCTTCAAATATAATTTTTTTTAATTAAATATAATTTTGGGGTCAGATTCCATATTTTTAGTTAAAATTATTTTTGTTTAAAAACTTCGAATTAAGCCGACATCAATGCGCAATAGACACTCAATAACACGGTGGATAATCAATATAATTTTGTAAATAATTTACTTGTAATTATAATTTCTCAAAAACAAAAATATTTAGTGTTTTTCACGTAGTAGATAATTTAATGTTCTAAAAAAAGCGAAGGAAATAATGTGAATTTGTGTATTAGAAATTGATACTATATGTCTGTCAGTCTGTTACATTAACTCAATTTATAGTACCAATTAGTCAGTTCATTTATTATGTATAAGCATCATGTAAAATGTTGCACTGAAAAATGTTATACATTTGATGAAAAATGCATTGGTGTTCTTGAAATTTGAAGTCAATCATTGAGTCTTGATGAATTTAGTGATTGATTGAATAAAGAAATTAACTTTATATTTTTAATTTTGTAATATTATCAATTATTATAAATTCTAATAGAGTTGAAAGGCCTTTTGATTCCACAACGGATTACAAATAAACCCAAAACAAATTATTAATTTTCATTTCAAGTATTTAACTTGTAATAATTTTACATTATTATATTTTGTAATTCAAATAGAAAATTAATTTTAAAATAAAGAGTACTACAATATAATATATATAATTTACACCTGTTGAAAATCTAAAAATTAAATTTAGTATTTATTGTAATAATTATTATTATTATTTTATTTATTATATTTATATAGTGCTTGTAATCTTAATCGTACTAATTTAATATTTTATATATGATATTAAATATAATGATAAGGGTTTGTAATAAAAAATAAAATTAATGTAGTACTCAATAATATACAAGGTGCACAACATATTTGATTTCTTTCACTTTAGTTCTGTCGGTTGTTTGAACCGGATTGCCTATTACTACATATAAAAAAAAAATCAAAATTAAAGAATTTAATTTAATTTAATTGAAAAACTTAATAATTTTTTAATTACGTTTTAGTAATTTATTAAATAAGTTTTTAATAAAGTGAATTTTGGTAAAAAAGTGAGTTAATTTATTGTATAGTTTTTAAAAAAAACGTTTAAAATTAATATGGTTCATGAGGATATAGTCCAACTAAGTCAGACATTACTTTCATAAAATATTATATAATATTGTAAATTTTATCATATAAGTGTAAACAAGATAGATCAAATATTAACGAACATTTAAGTCCTTAATAGAAAGGATGAAAAAATAATTAAATTATAAAAATGATTTTTAGGCTATTTTGCATTGACATTTTTAATGTAAATTGAAATATTTGCTATATATTATTTATTCATTTAAATAATTCAAATTATGTAATATAATTTAATTAAACATATGTTTACCATTTATGTTAGTCAAATTCAAATAAAAATTCAATTATGTTTATGTTAAAAAATATGTTATTTTAAAACATTAATAATAAATTTCTTAGATTAGATTTGTAAAATTAAATTTATTAATAAAATGAATTATTTTTAAAATATTGTATTACATAGAAAATTGTCTAATTTAATTATATTTTTATTATTGTAGATGGAAGAAAAACCACCAAATGAAAAATCTGGATCAGCAGTATTTACATTAACTGATTTTAATTCAAGGTTAGTACACAATTCTTTTAACATGTTAACATTTTCAATATATTAACTGACATTAAGATTAAACATCATCTGAGAATTGAATTTTCTGTATAATGTAAATTTCTGTTTCTTAATAGAAAATTCAGGGCACACTCATAAAATTACGTCCGTATTTTCCAACGAAAATAAATTAGATAAACGATTTTTTCTTCTTTTTTCGTTAGTATCAACTAATTTTACCATAATATTTATGATAATAATGGAATATTGCCATTAAAATTACTTACGGAACCATTTTGATGTACGAAATTACATAAAAAATTACAAAATATGTTTCGTTACAAATACAAACGGAAAATGTTAATGAAACTATCCCTTTTTCCTTCTGTTTTCGTTAATATATCGACAACTCTTTTCTTTGATAATATTTGTGATAATAAAACAATATAATTAATTACCGAAAAGTTTTTAGAATTAAATTAAAAATATAATTAACACTAATATGTTAAATTTTAATTTGACTGAACTTAAAATAAAATAAAAATAAAAATAGGCAAAATTCTTAATTCATATAAAGCCAAAATTAAAAATTAAACTGAAATTTATAATAAAATTAAAATTAAAAACACGAATTAAATTAAAAATTAATTAAAATTAAAATTAAACAAAAATATAAATTATCATTAAAAGTAGAAAAAATAAAAAAAAAATGGAAAATTTAAGTTTAAATTAACGATCGCTAATTAAATCAAAATTATAATGTAAATTTACAAATGCAATTGAAACAAAAATAACAATTAAAACAGAAAATAAAAACTTATATTCGTATTGAAATAAAAGTAAATTTGAATTGAACTGAAATAGAAATTAGTTATTATAATTAAAGTAATTAGTTGAATATTTTAAAAAATAAAATTAAAAAATTAAAATGAGGTAAAAAAACCAAATTAATAATGAAATTAAAATAATAATTAAGATTATAATTAAATTTAAAATTAAAAACCAAATAAAGTAAATTAAAATAGATACTAATTTATTTTCATTTCATTTAGCAGTCTATAAATATTATTTATATATTGAAAGCTTTGAACTAACAACTTCCATTGAATTAACGAAATTAAATCGTTATTTTTAACGATTTGTGGCAATTATTAGCAACGAAATTTTTGTAATTTTCAACATGTCAGGTTTGTTAATTCAAATATTATCGTTGTTATTTATAACGAAAATTTATGAATATTTATGGAATGTTATTAACATCACAAATGTTCGTTATTTTCAATGTAATTCTATATGAATGCATGTTAATTCTATGAATGTATCTGTTAAGATTAACGTGTGTACATTTACGTATAATTCTGTTAATCTTAATTTAACAACCCAATTTTTTTAAATTATAAAAACTTTTCAATTGGTTTGGTTTCAATTGAAATTATTGTTGAATTTTAAGTAAATTTTCATTTATTATATATTCTAAAAAGATCCGAAACGATCAATATCATAATTCAATCTTATACAAATGCATTCAACGTTTCGAATCTTAAAATACCATGATCGATGTTACAATTAAATTGAATTTTTAAAAATTGCCAAGAAATATTTAGCATTACAATATAAAATTTTAATACAATTTTGTTATTATATTAATTTAAAATTCCATTTAAAGGACACAATTAAATGACAAAGATGGACTTATTAATGAATATAATCCAGCTGCACATCGACCACTTGATATGTCAAATTCAACGTACGGTTCCTTAGCACATTTACTTAAAAGCTCTCTTGGAACTGGAATTTTAGCAATGCCAATGGCATTTAAAAATGCTGGTTTATTATTTGGTATGATAGGAACAATTGTCACTGGATTTTTATGTACACATTGTGTTCACGTATTGGTAAGTTTCATTTTAATCATAATATAGTTTTCCTTAAATCATAATTAAATGTAAATACATATTTAGAAATTTTTAAAGTACTCTAAAAATAAGATTAATAAATATTTATTAGTGACCTTAACTTAGTTAAAAAAAAATTATTCAGTTAAAATAAAACTAAAAAAAACCCCAAGTGACGTTTTAATTAATTAATTAATTTACAATGTCTTTGTTGATAATAAATAATAAATTTGTGAAATATGATTTTAAGATAAGAAATTTTATTTAAAATTTATTTCATTCATTAGCTTTTTTAATACGAATTTACTGGGGTTATATCTTAAACTAGTTTTAATTTTATCAATAAATATTATCATTTTATGACAGCAATTAAAGAAATTAATTATTTAATAATTTTTGTAACTACATTTACATTTGATAGAGTAATTTTGTTAGTCTTATATGCATACCAGTGCTATCATTGATTAGCCAACTGTCTTCAAATTATTGTATAGTTAGAGGTTTCCAACAATTTTTATGATTTATTTACTTTGTTGAAAACCGCCGAACACAGTGTTAATAATCCATATCCCCGATCCATACTATTCTAACTCAAAAATTTTCAAAAGAGCATAAAGATTGTTCTATTTGAGTCCTAGTTGGTCCATGAAAAATTTGTATTTATTAGAATGATAATTTATTTTTGCACCATTTCAAATTAAAATATTACATATTAATTAACAAATTAATTAGAATTAATAAATTTAGTTACATTACTATTGCAACTCAAACTAACATATATTTCAAACTGGAATCATTGTGTTCTAACTTGACTTAGAATACTTGGTAATTTTCTTCTGATTGACTTACAATATAAATATGATATCATTTAGTCTTCAAATTCATTTCCAAATCAAGATGGAATACTTTTCAAAAATTGGAAAAGTAAACTTACGTTTATAATGTAGTATTATTTTGCAATCAATAGATAGAATCTAACATAAATTCAAATTATTCCTAGATGTTGTAATTTGACTTGTAATAGAATTATGTAAACATGGAATATTTAGTGCTTTTCAAACATAAGTTAGAATACAAGTCTGAGATAATTTTCCCAAGGGTCGCCTTAATATGGAGCACTTGAAAACATCACAAATACCAAGTATTCTAACTTCATTTGGAATAGTATGGAACGTGGACATCGTATAATAGATTTGTGTGGTACGCAGAAATATGAAAATATATAAAAATAAAAACCTCTGGTGACTCCACGGTTAAGAAACCTTGAAAAATAGTTATATAAATGTTGAAAGTATTAAATTAATATATTATAAAATATTTATTTCTACCGGAAAATTTTCATTGTTATTTTTATTATTATTTTTGTTAAATCATTTTATAAAAATTAAAAGTTCATTGCAAATTTATTAAACTTTTGGCGCCAGTAACTATATTGAGTACAGATTATTGATTAGAATTTATTTTGCTACAAAAAAAAAATTTTGTAATAAATAATTCTTTAAGGAAATTTCCATCCAATAGAGAAATAAATAAAAAATTCCTCAAGATAAAAATGAATTAGCTATCAATTCTATATAAAAAAATAAAATAGGTTTAAACACTTCAAATTAACAGGTCAACTTTAATTGTACAAACACGAAATTTTTTAAAGTGTATAATTAATTATACACTTCAATATTCTAAATCAGTTAAATTGACAAATCATTAATACATTAATGGAATTTATTATAATATTTTTATGGAAATTTAATTTGAAATATTATTTTTTTTAATTGAAAGATTACTTAAATAATAATTTTTTGGTAATTTAATTAATATTGGCAAATTATTAAATTATTTTTATTATGGTGTTAAAGTTAATAGAAAATTTATATTTTCACAGATTAAAGATTTATTACATATAAATTATGTTATCTACAATTAAGGGTAATGAATTCATTACATATATAAATATCAAGAAAAATATTTTATTTATTAATGTAATAAAATCAAAGGTTGTGTATGAATTTAAAGCCATAAGTGTCGCTTTCCTGTCCAATATAATGTAAATAGTTTAGCCGCGATTCTGATTCTGAGTAATAAATTCTATTAAACAATTTTAAAATTATCATAAACTTCTATTAATTCTAATTGTAATTTCTCATAAAATTACTATGTACTCATCCAGAAATATTTTATTAAATACTTTAATTGAATTAATATTTAAAATTTTAAATTAATTAAATAAAAACTACACTTTTTTCAGGTAAGAACATCTCAAGAGATATGCAAAAATTCAAAAATTCCATCTTTAGGATTCTCTGAAACAGCTGAAAAAGTTTTCGAAATTGGACCACACCGTTTTAGGCCTTGGTCAAATTTTGCAAGGTATATTATGAGATAGCAATTAATACTTTGGATTATAATTTAATTTCATGCAATCTTACTTAGTAATTTATACCAAAATATTCATCCGAAATTATATTGATTGTTCTCTGGCACTTCTCTAAGTGTATTAATTCGAAATATTGTTGAAAAAAATGACACATACAGTCTTTCAAAAGGTTAAATTTGCAAATACGAGACCGAAAATATTATCTAAAAAATTATTTGACCATGAACGTGACAATTTGTTTTTAAAATAATTTTCCTGATTCAGCAAAAAAGAATTTCAATTGTTAATTGAAAATGAAAATTATAATTTAAAATGAAAAATCATATTGACGTCAAACTATATAATTTTACTAAATTATGCACTTTTAATTTTGGATGATATCATTTTAAAAAAATTCTATTATGTCGAATATTTGAATTGGTATTTTTTTTTTTTTGATTTCCGCTTTACGAGGAAATTAGAATTATTTTATATAAATTGACGCACCTTTAATTAAAAGAGCAACCACTTTTTAACTAAATATAATTATATATTAATTTCGAAATGGAAATATTTATTATAGAAATAATATAATTCGGAAAAATTATAAAGTAAGAAAAATGAAAATTATATAGAATCAGATTCACAATGGAAATTTTCACTATTCATAATTGTAAAAAAAAGAAATTGAGATACTAAAGTTTGTCATAATCGCGATTGTAGATGTGGAGTATGGAGTTTATTTCCCGAGATGATACTGAGGAAAATAATCTAACAATGGATTAAAGGGCACTTTTTATATGCCAGTTCTTGTACTCTCTGTTACATAAGTCTACATTAGCGAGAATAAATAAGTTATAATATTTTGATTTCAACAAAAATAATCCTTTAAGTTAAGTCAACAATTTTAGATAGCTGGGAAAAATCCAGAAAATAACAATAAAATAAATTAAAAATATGAAAGATATAACTAGTATATAAGATCACTTAACGCGTTATTGGGAGGGTTATTAATCACAAAATATTTAATTAGAGCTACTTTAGTTTTCTAAAAAGCATACTACTTTAACTCCCGAAAATGAAAAATAAAACTATTTTTCTGATTATCTAGTAATTAATCAAACTATATAAGTAATTAAAACTGGCTAAATTTTAAGACGAAACAAAATTAATTAAATTGTTTATTTCTTCATATTGAATAATACAATTTATTACTTTGAATTAATTAAAAACCTAAAAATATGTAAAGTGTTTTGTGACGACAAATCACATCTGTGATATTGTTATTGAATCATAAATATTTATCAGTTTTATAATATGATCACATAAAAAGTACATAATTAGAATTCGTTACACTTACACCAAATTGGGTACCACGATAAAACTACTATAAAATGTGACGATCACCGGAATAATAAATGTTACGTGATGCAACATTTTGTTTTATGACATATCACAGTCACGAACCACTTAGGTAGAACAAATATAAAAAAATCTCTTAAATTATATTTTAAATTGTATAGTTTTGAATAATTTTTATTATAAATTTTCATAAAATTAAATTTTAAGAAAACTACTTTACAAGACATTGAAATTTCAAAATATTATTAATAAAAAAAAAAAAATCTTGAAAAGCTAATCCTGGATTTGAGTAATTACTTTAAATTAAATATCCAAATTTTATTATTTAGAACCTATGAAGAAAACCATATATGACTATTAAATATTGACTATTTAAATTCAATGGAAAAAAAAAACCTACTTTAATTACGTATAGCCTTAGTTTAAGAGTAATTGTAGTCTCTATATATATGAAAAGATTCCTCTAAGATAAATATTTACCATGCCTACCTACAATATATAAGTTCAGATCTTATCTTATCTAAAAGAAACATTTACAGGAAGTATAAAATTCCATTTTAAAAAATAAATTTCTCAACTGACAAATCTAAAACAAATATAATATTAAACTCAAATTGCGACTTAGACGCCGTATTTTTATGAACTATATAATATAAATCTGAAGTATATTTATCAATAAAAATATTTATAACGATAAATATTTATGTAATTTAAATTATTTTTGTCATTTTATGTAATTATTATTTTTTTTTTATTTTTACCATTTTATGTTCCTTCTATTTAAAAAATCAAGCATAGATAATACAATTATAAGAAGTAGCAATAACATTTTCAAAAAAATGTTTACATCGTTTATCTTAACAGACAAAGTGACTCTTTACTAAATAGTTCAAATATTGTAGATAAATTATTAGCTTGCAGTGATTTCGAAATTTTCATTTATTTCTATAATAATTTTATTACTATTTTAATTTTCGATATTAATCAATTTTTATTGAAATTATTAATAATTCAAAATTTATTTCTGTTTAATTTTAGACAATTTGTTGATGGATCCTTAATGGCTACATATTTTGCTGCATCATGTGTTTATATTGTATTTATAGCAACATCTGTTCATGATGTTGCCAATCATAATTTGGAAATAAATTGGGATATACGAATTTATATTGCTATGACATTAATACCATTATTATTTATTGGACAAATACGTGAATTAAAATATCTTGTACCATTTTCAGCAATAGCTAATTTCTTTATTATTATTACATTTGGAATAACACTTTATTATATGTTCAATAAACCATTACATTTTGAAGATAAACCATTATTTTCATCATTTGCTCAGTTACCATTATTTTTTGCTACTGTTGTATTTGCAATGGAAGGTATTGGTGTTGTAATGCCAGTTGAAAATACAATGCGTAAACCAGAAAAATTTCTTGGTTGTCCTGGTATTTTAAATACAGCTATGATAACTGTTGTTACTTTATATTCTGTAATTGGATTTTTTGGTTATGTACAATTTGGTGATGAGGTCAAAGGTAGCATAACATTAAATTTGCCTGATGATGAAATGTAAGTTATATATATTTATATTTTGAATAATTATTAAATTAATATAATATATTTGATTATAGTACAGGTGATATTGCTAAAATTTTAATGGCAGTAGCAATATTATTCACATATGGTTTACAATTTTATGTACCCGTTGATATTTTATGGCGTAAAGTTCAAGATAAAATACCAGTTCAACGACATAATTTTGCACAGGTGGCAATGCGAAGTGGTATTATATTAATAACTGGTGTAATTGCAGCACTTGTACCAAAATTAGAACCATTTATTGGTTTGGTTGGAGCGGTATTCTTTTCAATATTGGGTAAGAATTTATTTTTAATAAAGATTTTATTTTAATAAATTGATTTTTATGAAATTTAAAAATAATAGTGAATAATTTTAAGAGCCAAAACTAAAGTAAATTTAACTAGTAACTATTATTAATACTGAAGATAACATCAGTTCAAAATTTAATTATATTAGCCTAATTAACCTGTAGTTTATTATTATAAATTAACCTAATTAACCTGTAGTTTATTATTATATTTAATTTATATACTTGAATTGAGTTGGATTTTGGTTATATCACAAACTAATAACCACAAACTAATAAGTTTATTAGTTTGTGGTTATATGCCAATTCAATTCCACACGAAACTAATGTGATTGAATTGAATTTTTAACTATTGAAAATAAAATGGCGGCGTCAAACCGGCAAGAATAGTAAAATTAAAGATGGCGGCAGTAATAATATTTTGGGAGCAAAGAAGAATGTAAATTTATTAATTTATGTGTTAATATGATGTGCTAATTAATGGATTTTAAGTGACTAAATTATTATATACAATTAATTTCAAATCAATTTATTTATATCAACCAAAAACTTAATCATTATTCAAAATCTTATATATTAAATCTTAAAATTTTCTTTTCTTTATATTTTTAGGGATCTTTGTACCCAGCATAATTGAATCAATTTATTTATATCCTAATCGACTTGGTTTTATGAAATGGATGTTAGTTAAAAATGCATTTTTAGCTGTTGTATCAATATTTTGTTTAGTAGCTGGTGCTACTGTTAGTATAAGAGATATTATCGAGATCTATTCATAAATTTATAAAATTAAAGTTAGTAATAATTAATAACATAATTTTTAAAAATTTTAAATTTAAATATTAATTGATATTTAATCAATTTTTTTTTTTTTTTTTTTGGTTTTTCATTTAAGAATTAAAATACAATCAGTATTTTTTTTTTGTTAAAAAAAAATTAATAGAAATTTTAACGAAATTCAAAAAAAAAAAAAAAGTATATTTTAAAAAACGTATTCAAAAAAAAAATAAAGTTTACTTTAAATTAATTTTTACTTAATTTAGAAATAATAAAAGTGACATGATAAAATGAAATTTTAAGATTTTAGTATTTAGTTGATTGATAACTTCTTTTTTTAAAAGTTTTCAATAAAATTTTATGATATAAATTCTGTGACTTAATTTTAATTATATATTATTTTTAAAATTTATATTCATACAAAAATTGTTATTAACAATTTGATTTTAAAATTTAAGTATACATATTATCTAATATATATTTGTTTTATTTAAATATTTTTTAAATTATAATAAAATATTCATACAAAAATCGCTAAAGTTTGCTTGTAAATAAAAAAGCTTAAAACATTATTTTTTTTGTATTTTTACTTATATAAAAAAATGGAAGCGTTTAAAACTGTGGTGTTATAAATAAATTCATAAAATAAAATGCGGTCAGTACATGAATTTTACATAGAATGAAATCGAAGCTTCAATTAGTCAATATTGTAAAAGTAAGGGAATTAAGCTTTCTTGGTCATATTATGCGTAATATTGTCTGGCAGAGAAGCAGGGGGTGAAAAAGAATTAAATGAATGGTGTAGGTTGACGACAGTAAACTTATTAAGAGAACAATAACATCCAAAGCAGCAAACAATATTCGTTGATGAACCACATCAAAACTTAATAATTATAAAAATTAATGATAAAAAAACTACTTTTTTACGCCTTCCTCACTTCATTGTCCTTGTCAAAAATAAAAGTTGGAAGGAAACAAAATGTTGTAAACAGTATATTTATGAAAATACACATTTTAAAGTATTCTTAGACGAACGCGAATTATACGAAGCGTCAACGGAGCGAACTGTTCGCACTATATGGCGAATGTGACCGCGAATGTAAAATAATTTTCAAATAATAATATTAGGGTCTCATAATACACTCATACCGCGCTGTAGGGGGTTCTTTATACGGCTGTTCCATATATCGGCCTTCTTTCTTGAACATTTCCGATTAATGGCGCAAAATTTTGGTGCCTAAAAAAGGCGAATAAAAAATATAATTTTCATAATGTATATAAAATTTAAATTAGTATGTTTTGCCGCTGCAGCGTTTATGTGCTTGTATTTATATTTGCTTTCTGATTGTATTTTGTTTCTAATTTCGAACAAGGAATAAACATTCTTCTTCAAAACACAGCACTAAAATTTCTCGAAGAATTAACTCAACCATTCCCTGCTATACAGAGCTGCAAAAAGAAGCAGACAAATTTTTTAAACCAAGTCAATCCACAACAGCCGAAATTGATGAAGGCATAATATTACAGCTTACCGATTCTTTATGTTCATTTTGCTGCGAATATTTCCCGTCAATGTAGTAGCTGTACACGCGAAATTGCGAATAATTGGCGGTTGTTTGGGAGAACCTTTATTAGAAATTTTACATCTATTGCATATTTGAATAACTCAGATAATGTATAATTAATTTTTTCAAATTATTATCGTTTAAATGTACAAACATGAACACATGAGGCACTGACTATTGTAAAGAAAAGTTTTGCTCCGTTAATAAGAAAATCAAATGACTATTTTTTGAACAACAACAACAAAAAAAACATTTATTTTTAGTTTATAATTATTTTTTATTAAATAGTAAAGTTATAGCCCAAGATTAAATTGTGATTAAAATCTATTGATAAAATCTTAACAATAAAAAAATCTTAAATATCTTAAAATTGGCTGAAGAAGAAATTAAATATTCTTAAATTATGAATAATTATGTATGCAATTTTGTTTGTTTTATATTTGCATTTTATTTCTTTATTTTTCAAAAATTGTTTGAAATAATTTATTTCTTTTTTTTCTTATTTTTATCATTTGTCAATACTTCGGATTTACGTTTTTGATTATTTTTAGCTTGTCCCGGAGTTTGTACTGGTGTACCATTTTTAGATGCTTTTTTCTTCTTTTCTTGTCGTTCTTTCTCTTCTAATTCTTGATTTTCCCGTTCAATTAAAGTAATTAAAGTGTTGCAACGTCTTTGCAATTCAATTGCTGTACGGGATTTTAAAAACCAATCAAAACGGAATTGTGATGATGCGCTATATTAATGAAAATATGAAACAGTTCAACAAATACTTCAACAAAAAAAAACAAATAAACAAAATAATAAACAATTTATAAAGAAAATAATTACCGAATTGTAGCCTTCAGTTCTTCATAAACATTTTCTTTGTCGAAACCCAATTTATGTAACATACAAACTAAAAATCTATCTTCAACTTCACTATAATTTTTACCCTTATTATTACCATATTGTAATCTTAATTGATGGAATGGTGCACGATACCTAGACATCTATAAATAAAAAAATAAATAAAAATATTTTTTTTTAATTACAATTTCCCATCTACCGAAAATACCTTTTGATCTAAGGCTTTCTTAATTGATTGTCGCCGTTGAATTTTGGTTTCTCCTCTTTCAATTTGTGCCATAATCCTTTCAATATCTTGTAATTCATGACATCTTTCCCAAAATACCGTACTATATTCCATAACCTCTTCGGGTGTTTTACCTTCAACATCTTTAGCAATATTTTCAATATCATCACGACCATATTTTTCATTTGCTTTAATAAATTGATTAAAATCACGTTTTGTCCATGATGTAAAGCCTTGTGTTAACAATGATTCTTTTTCAGCTAATTCATCGTCTGATAATTGTTCGGCTTCATCAATTTTTTTTTGTTCTTCGCGTTGGGTTTTTGCTGCTTCTGAACCAAGCTCTGGATTTTTTGGTACTTTATAACCTAATGTTTTACGATAATAATAAATTTCTTGATCTAATAGCTCAAATAAACGTGGTGGAAAAAATTGAAAATCTTGTACAATGGGTTGTTTCGGGGGTCTTGGGGCTTTTGGTGCTTTTGGTTCTGAAACACGTAATGCTTCACGAAAATATGCATCAACAGCATAATTTGCTTTACGTTCACGTTTTGGTGGTTCAATCCAATTACCCATTACTGTATTTAATTTCTGTTTTTCACGATAATCTTCACCTTCAAATTGATATACAGAAGATGCTCCTGGTTCACCAGGATTATCTAATGTAAATGTACGTAACGAACCTTCACCTAGTGCATCTAATTTGGCTTTTTGTTGAGCAGTTTTTTCTTCACCTCTTTCTAACAGTGTATCAATATCTTCTTCAGTTAGTTCGGAATCTTTGGATGCGAAAACATGATTTGCACCAAAACGTATCATATTTAACATTTCATCTTTATTTAAATTTGAACGATTATCAGTTAAACGACCTTGTTGTATAACCATTTTATCTAAACGTAATTTCATTTCAGCCCGTTCAACAACTTTCTCTTCCATTGTATTTTCAGTTATGAAACGGAAAACACGTACTTGTTTTTTTTGGCCAATACGATGTGCCCGATCCATTGCTTGTAAATCAATTTGTGGATTCCAATCCGAATCATATATTACAACAACATCAGCAGTTGCTAAATTAATACCTAAACCACCAGCTCTTGTTGATAACATAAATACAAATTTTTCACTATCTGGTGCATTATATTCTTGAATTTGACGATTACGATCTTCATGCGCTGTTTGACCATCTAACCGGCAATATTGATATTGACGCCAAACACAATAATCTTCAATAATATCTAACATTCTAGTCATTTGACAGAAGATCAATACTCGTGAATCCTGTTCACGTAAACGTGGTAATAATTTATCTAATAATGTCATTTTACCAGAATTAAATACTAAATGAGAATCAGTTGTATATGGTGGTCCAGGTTCAGCACCATCAAATAAATATGGATGATTTGTACATTTACGTAACTGCATTAAAATATTTTGTAATCTCATTTTTTCGACTTTACCAGCACCATTAACAATATCAATATCTTTTAATAAAATTTTTGTATACCAATCTCGTTGCATTTTCGATAAACCAACATAAATTTTAACTTCTTTTTTTGGTTTTAAACGTTTTTCAACTTCAGATTTTAAACGACGTAATAAAAATGGCTGTAATACAGCATGTAAACGTTCAATTAATATATTATCACCTAAACATGTATTTGTATTAAACCATGAATCAAAATCATCAGAACTATTGAATACATCGGGTAATAAGAAATTTAATAGTGCCCATAATTCATGTAAATTATTTTGTAATGGTGTACCAGTAATAAGTAAACGATTTGCCGTTTTAAATTCTCTTAATATTTCAGATAATTTCGATTTTTCATTTTTAATACGATGTGCTTCATCAATAACCATATAACGCCAATTAAATTTTTTAAATACAGATTTTTCACGAATACACATTTCATATGATGTTATACAAACATCCCATTCACCGGGCATTAAAATATCACGGATAAATATATTACGTGCTTCAGCATCACCAATAAGACAAACAGCAGTTATAGATGGACACCATTTATTAAATTCAATTACCCAATTTTGAAGGGTTGATTTTGGTACAACAACAATATGTGGACCGGCGTTATTTCTATGAAAAAAAAATGTTTGTAAATTTTAATTTTATTTGTTTAAAAACTAATGAATTTGGTATATTGTAAGAATGGAATTTAAAAATAAAAGAAATTAAAAAAAAAAATTCTTATAAACAAAAAAATTTTAATGTTTTCTAAAATCTTAGAAAAACCATTTTATAAAGCTCTACAGTGCAATCGGCTAGTTCATATTTAATCTTGCTAGTTCATATTCAATCGGAATTAATTTATGTTACAGGTTTTTCGTTTTTTAACACAAACATCTCAAAAAGTAGAACACAAGCAGAAAAAAACTAATTTATAATAAAGGAAGGAAAAGATGAACGAACGTACATGAGGTTTGAAAAATATATTGCAAAAGATAAAACGAAATTGTTTTTAATTAACAGCTAATAAATAATATTCGTTGCTAAATATATAACTTACTTGAAATGCTTTAAGTATCCTAATAGTGAAATAGTTTGTAATGTTTTACCCAAACCCATTTCATCTGCTAAAATTCCGTTAATACCATTTTCATATAACGATATCATCCAATTTAAGCCACGAACTTGGTAATCCCGTAATTCACCATTTTTAATATATGCCGGTGATGACTCAAATCGAAATACATTCTTTTTAGTAGTTTCTTCAGCTAATAGCTCTTCATCTTCCTCTTGTTCTGTTTTTCGATGACGATGGCTATAATTATATCCAAAAGTAATGTATATTGTATATTGTGTACTTACACAAAAGTAATGTATATTGTGTACTTACTCAGCAGCTGCATCTGCAGCACTGCTAGCTCCTTCACCGCTAGCTGGTGCTCCTTCACCGCTAGCTGCTTTCTCTTTAATTTTTTTTGGTCTACCGGGTGCTTTAGTTTTAGATGGACTTTTTGCACTACTTGTCATGAAATGTGTAAAAATTTCCGTTTGTTTTAGTAAAAAATCAAAACGTTTACCCCGATCCATTTCAATTTTATTATCAAATTCCACTTCACGTTTTCCATCTGAAGAAGTTTCCTCAGATGCCGAATCATTCTGAAATTTTCATTAAATTTTATTAAATAATAAAATTATAAAAACAATAAGAAATAGTAGTTAAAGTTGGTAAACTGTCCTTCAAGTTTTGTCCTTTGTTATTTTACAGTACGAGTACATTATTCAAATCAGATTTCACAAAAAAAATAGTAAAATATTATTTAAAATGTGTTAAACAAAATTCGCATTTCGTCATTTTACGTAGTTTTACTTTCTTACATATATAGATAGATTTAATTGGGTTCATAAATATTTATATTTTTACGGCCCTATTATAACTCAAATTCTATTTTCTGAGTTGTTATGATTATATCTATATATATGTAACAGAAACATTAATTTTAAAAGATTGATACTTGTCTAATTCGGAATCTTGAACAATGTTTTAGAACAAAATTCGACAATTTAATTAAATCTTAAAAACATAGCCTTATGCCAGATTGTAAGATTTATGTTTCATTTTAGAGCAATTCAGTTCTTGATTTTAATCATTTTCGTAAGTATTAAATCATGTGAATATTCTAATATCAAAGACAATATTTTTATTACACATTTTTTTATTATGCCTTTGTGCATTTTATCGTATGGTAATTGGTAATTCCTTAAGAAAAAAATTAGTGTCTGTATAAATTAAATAAGCAGAAATATATGGATATTTCTACGTTTTGTTTTTTTTTTCAAATAATCTTTTCTTTTAAACTTGGGAAATGTTTGGATACCCGGCATAGTGCCACCATTATTTGCCTTTCACCAAAAATGTAAGTCAAAGTCAAGCTGTATTTTTAATGACAGCGTCTTTCATGAAAACCTAATTTTTGTTAAAAATTATTGTATTTCTTACCGAATTTTCATTTTTAGGCAGTACTTCAACTTCCTCTTTTGATGTTGACATTATAATTAATTGATAATTACCTTTATACCAAATAAATAAATTATTATTTATAAACTAAAACTTTTAACAAAACCAATTTCACTGAGATAGATACAAAAATGAAATCAATCAAAAAGCGGCAAATGTCAGTACTGCCATATGTCACCGACCAGAGTTTTTTTTCTTTTTCTTGTGTATCGCGTTTCGCGTTTCGTTGGATTTGGAGGATGTCAAAAAAATATTGTTGCGCCTATGTTTTTACATTTTGATAACCAAAGTAGCAGTTGCATTAGCATTAGCATGATAAATTGATTAAAATATATAGCTTTTTTTGCAATCTGAATATATTATTGGTTTCTTTTTTGCTAATCAGACCAATTGGAGCGATTATTTTGTAATTATTTTTCAATCAGATCCATTTTCAGACGAATAAAAGACCGATAATAAGTTAAATTATTTTTCCAAATAAATATCAAAGAAATGAAAAAGTATAAAATACAATATAAAATTGTGGTGTTCATAAAAAGTACATATGGCAAATTGATGGCGACATTTTTCAATCATGACAAATTATGCCTAAAGCCTGAGCTACATTGTTTCGATCGGTTCAGTTTCGATTCGTTTCGCAAAGTTCAAAATTGACGTCTCCATATATTTTTATATGGGAAATCGATTGAGTGGACATATAGGTCGAATCGGAACGAATCGAATCGAAAGAGTTTGGAACGATTGGAATTTTGCGAATCCAAACTGAAGGAAATGTCAAGAGCAGCGTTTCCCAAAGTGGGTTCCGCGGAATCCTGGGGTTCCAGGGACTGATAGCAGGGGTTCCGCGAACTTTTTGTAAATAAATAATTTATAAACAAAAAGATTTATAAATAATTCTCGATTTTATTCGATCCAATTTAAAATTCTTTTTCAATTCCATTGATATTGCCATCAAAAATGTATTTCCATTCTATTTCATATGTGCCAATTCCAGATATACGCATCCATTTATCAACAATAAAACCAGATATAACAAGAATTTGCAAGGAAAAAAAACAACAACACTGTTCACACTAATAACATTCATAAGTTTTTTTTTTTTTGTTATATTATTAATCAACAATCGAACGAATTTATTTTATTTTTCGTATTATTGCTATTTTTTTTAATAAGTACATACTATAATTTTCTGTAATACTATAGCTCTTATTAATATTCTCAATATTAAAATTCTAAGATTTTTGTAAATAGGGTTCCGTCAAAAATTTGAAATCAAAAAGGGTGCCGCGGTGAAAAAACTTTGGGAAACGCTGGTCAAGAGAAATGAAATGTGATTGTTTCAAAAATAATAAAAACAAAATATATGTGGTTTAATCGAATTCGATCTGTAACTATGTGTTCAGTTTAATTAAAAGTCGAATCGCATTGAAATTGAACTGAGCGAAACAATGTAGCCCAGGCTTAATCGGGATGAATACACAATATATACAAATCATAGCAGCGTATGGTTCAAGCAACGTTAAAATCCTTCAATTATTTTATACAATTTTATCACATCATAAACTGTTGATAGATTTAAAACAAGTTTTACTCTACAGTCTACACAATCCCACAACACCAATACCCAATACGTCAACGAAATATTCGTAGTGAAACGTGAAACCAATAGCACAATATCAATGCTGTAAGTGTTTATGTCGCTGAAGATCCTAATTTATCAATTAAACATTTGTGAGACTTCCATAAGATCTGAAACCAAATGATCATTTGATGCGTAGTCGTTTTTCTCATTGGGCATTATAACAGCTTGAAGTTGATCCACTTTTTAACAAAAAAATCATATTTTCGGATGAAGCATATCTCTGGTTGAATTGATGTTAATAAACAAAATGACCTATCAATTGATTTAATGCAGACAAATCACGAAAACTTGATGCACTCGAAGTCAACGTCGAACAAGTTATGATATTCGTCCAGCTGAAAAAGTATGCAAAAATTGGGTTGATGGAATTGACTTTCTCAGACGTAGCCGTGGTGGTCATATGATTGATATATTGTCCAAAAACTAATGTATTGGAACAATGAAAGACCCTTTATTATCATTACTTCAGCAATGTCTTTCTTTATAGAGAAAGGAAACAAAAATGAAATTATGAAATTATATAAATATAGATATAGATGTATTATTATACTATTTATTATACAGTGGTATTTGATTTACTTTATTTATATATTTTCAATTTCTCAGATATAGGAGCTTCGTAGTGGCACATATAAATGAATTTGAAATTCATGAATTTAAAAAATAAATAAGATTTTAACATTTGTTACATAAATGTGAATAATGTACTCATACAATTCAGCTAAGAATATACAGTTACATTTAAAAAAAATTAATTGTTAGATAATAAATAAAAACATTTTAAAGCTAAGAATAGAAGAATCATATTTAAAAGAATTTTTAATTGTTAGATAATAAATAATATTTTAAATTTAAAGATGAAAAATTATTATTTGTAATTTTATCATTATTCGACAGCAAATTCTAGTAATTTATTCATGTTTTCTTAAAACGAGATTTTTGAATGTTATAATCAATGGCGTGACGTCGACGTTTTGGTAGTTCAATCCAATTATCCATTTCTTTATTTAATTTCCGTTTTTCACGATAATCTTCACCTTCAAATTGATATAATGATGTTTGTGGTTCACCAAAATTATCTAATGTAAATGTACGTAACGAACTTTCACCTAGTGCATCTAATTTGGCTTTTTGTTGAGCAGTTTTTTCTTCACCTCTTTCTAACAGTGTATCAATATCTTCTTCAGTTAGTTCGGAATCTTTTGCTGCAAATACATGATTTGCACCAAAGCGTATCATATTTAACATTTCTTTTTTATTTAATTTTGAACGATTATCAGTTAAACGACCTTGTTGTATAACCATTTTATCTAAACGTAATTTCATTTCAGCGCATTCAACAACTTTTTCATCCACTGTATTTTCAGTTACAAAACGGAAAACACGTACTTGTTTTTTTTGGCCAATACGATGTACCCGATCCATTGCTTGTAAATCAATTTGTGGATTCCAATCCGAATCATATATTACAACAACATCAGCAGTTGCTAAATTAATACCTAAACCACCAGCTCTTGTTGATAACAAAAATAAAAAAAAATCACTATCTGGTGCATTATATTCTTGAATTTGACGATTACGATCTTCATGCGCTGTTTGACCATCTAACCGGCAATATTGATATTGACGCCAAACACAATAATCTTCAATAATATCTAACATTCTAGTCATTTGACAGAAGATCAATACTCGTGAATCCTGTTCACGTAAACGTGCTAATAATTTATCTAATAATGTCATTTTACCAGAATTAAATACTAAATGAGAATCAGTTGTATATGGTGGTCCAGGTTCAGCACCATCAAATAAATATGGATGATTTGTACATTTACGTAACTGCATTAAAATATTTTGTAATCTCATTTTTTCCACTTTACCAGCACCATTAATAATATCAATATCTTTTAATAAAAGTTTTATATACCAATCACGTTGCATTTTCGATAAACCAACATAAATTTTTACTTCTATTTTTGGTTTTAAATTTTTCTCAACTTCAGATTTTAGACGACGTAATAAAAATGGTTTTAATACAGCATGTAAACGTCCAATTAATATATTATCACCTAAACATGTTTTTGTATTAAACCATGAATCAAAATCATCAGAACTATTGAATACATCGGGTAATAAGAAATTTAATAGTGCCCATAATTCATGTAAATTATTTTGTAATGGTGTACCAGTCATAAGTAAACGATTTGCCGTTTTAAATTCTCTTAATATTTCAGATAATATCGATTTTTCATTTTTAATACGATGTGCTTCATCAATAACCATATAACGCCAATTAAATTTTTTAAATACAGATTTTTCACGAATACACATTTCATATGATGTTATACAAACATCCCATTCACCGGGCATTAAAATATCACGGATAAATATTTTACGTGCTTTAAGATCACCAATAAGACAAACAGCAGTTATAGATGGACACCATTTATTAAATTCAATTACCCAATTTTGAAGGGTTGATTTTGGTACAATAATTATATGTGGTCCTGCAATATTTCTACAAAAAAAAAAATGGAGAATTTTAATTTATTTTGTTATCAAATTAACTTATTTAAAAGGTGTAAAAAAAAATTCGAAAAATAATAAATTTTCTGGAACAAATTTTAGGGAGACAATCGAAAATAAATAAGTAATTTTTTTTAACCATGTTTTTTAATATCGTCTGTAGTTATTAAAAAATATTTTTGATACTTCTGTCTGTTTGTCTTCATAATCTCTACAATCCAGAGATTATTGATGGATCTAATATAATATATTTAAGTTCTTTGGCAGAACTCAGTGATTTACGGCTGAAACCTACCAAACACCAGAAGGTAATTTATTTTTTAAAAAAATGGGTTTTTACATAATAACTTTGATGAGTAAATTTAAAAAATTTACAGCGGTCCTGCATATAATTTCCTCAAAATTTCAAACCTCCAAGTATTTTCTTGACAAATTTATTTTTAGTAATTAGAAAATTCATTGTAATTTGATACTAGATATTTAAAGGTTCATAAAAACACAACGATTTACACATTTCGTATATAGTCTTTGGTCATGAAAAATATAATTTTTTGAATTTAACTTCCCTAGCAAATTAAATAATTACTGTTTACAACTTACTTGAAATGTTTTAAGTATCCTAATAGTGATATAGTTTGTAATGTTTTTCCCAAACCCATTTCATCTGCTAAAATTCCGTTAATACCATTTTCATATAACGATATCATCCAATTTAAACCACGAACTTGGTAATCCCGTAATTCACCATTTTTAATATATGCCGGTGATGACTCAAATCGAAATACATTCTTTTTAGTAGTTTCTTCAGCTAATAGCTCTTCATCTTCCTCTTGTTCTGTGTTTCGATGACGATGGCTATAATTATTTCCAATTAAATTTTTTTCTCCTCTATAATTATCAAAAGTAATGTATATTGTGTACTTACTCAGCAGCTGCATCTGCAGCACTGCTAGCTCCTTCACCGCTAGCTGCTTTCTCTTTAATTTTTTTTGGTCTACCGGGTGCTTTAGTTTTAGATGGACTTTTTGCACTACTTGTCATGAAATGTGTAAAAATTTCCGTTTGTTTTAGTAAAAAATCAAAACGTTTACCCCGACCCATTTCAATTTTATTACCAAATTCAATTTCACGTTTTCTAAAAGCAGTTTCCTCAGATTCCGAATCATTCTGAAATTTTTATTAAAATTTATAAATTTTATAAAACAATAAAATAGTAGTTAGTTTCGATTTTCAACTTAATTAAATTTTAAAAACACTAAATATTTTACAACAAAATTTATAAAAGATTGTAAATTTAATATTATATTTATGAGCATAACCTCGTTTAAGAACTCAGTTCTAGGCTTAGACCTTTAAATAAAGGTTCTAGGTATTAATATAATTTTTTGGACGGATTATTTTGGATTTGTTATTATTACAAAGGTATTAAAGGTAGTAAATTTTACTTAACCTAGAAAAGCTCCGAACCCTTGAAGAATTGTTAAATTTTTTGTTACACATTTTTGTGCAATATAATTTATTATTTGTGGATATTTAATGCTTACTTTTCACAAAAATTTTAACTACTATAATTTCAAATGATAGGTATATTTAATTTCATTTATTTAAATATCAGTAAACTTCTTATAATTATTACCAAAAGAAAAACTTATTTAAGAGATGAGGAAAATGGTAGCTATATAATTTTTTCAAATATAATTTATTTTACCCAATTAAGATTTTCATCCGGTTCATCAACTTTATCTTTAACTTTAGACATTATTAATTATTAAATAATAATAATCAAACTTTTGACTTTTCTCAACTAAATTATTAATATTAATAAACCAAAAATTTAATATTAAATTATCAACAAATTTTACCCAGATACAAAAATTAAAAAAGCGGCAAATTTCAGTAATGCCATATGTGACTAGTTATTCAGCTTTTGGGTTAATTAACGCTGTGATTACACTAGCCATAAATTCCTGATAGAAATGTTAGACATTTCTATCTGATATTTTTTTTTTGACAAGTAAAAAAAACACGCTGGCTATTTGATGTCAGATATTTCTGTCTAACATTTCATTTTAATCATGTCGTCACCAAGAAAACAATTAGCTATAAAAATATTAAAATAAAAATATTTTTAATAATATAGTTGTTCACACCTCAATAATATGTATCTTTTATTTATTTAGTAGTAAACTATTTTTTTCCGCCAAATAATCACCCCAAAGTTATTAAATTTTAAATTTCAGGATCAAATATTACATTTTTATCAAATATCGCCATTTGCAAATTAACAAATGTCAAAAAAAATCTGCAAAAAAATCTGAAAAGTTGTCTAGAGAAAAATCGTGTTTTTTCTGTCGGGACAGAAATCCTGTCTGGTTTACACTTGACATTTCGTAGACAGAACATATATTCTGTCTAAGAAAAAGTCTATAGTGTAAACCGCAAGTAACTTGACAAATTTTCAATAATTTTTTTGACAGTTGTTGCGAAAATTCATGTATGCAGTGTTTTTTTTTGACATGTTCATATTTATATTTTGACATTCGAAATTTCTTTACTTTATTGCAAAAAAACTTAATTTTTGACAATTTGAGTCGACTTTCATACCATAAATAAAAAAAATTTAAAATAAGAAAAATATTTTTATAGACCATAATCAAATCATATATGTTTGTAAATCTAGTTCGTTTACCTTGGTGGTGTGGCCTTGACCATCATTTTTCAGAAATACATAATTTTTCAGAGTGAAATTTAAGAATATATACGCAAACGCATTATAAAATTATTTTTATGATATTCTGATGTTGTGTAGTTTTAAATAGTATCAGCTAGTGCTACGGCCTTACTGCTGCTTGAATTAAATAATTTATTAAATATATTTAGAAGCAAAACCATCAATAAATAATATTTTATTCATTATATTGCGGAAATTTATAAAAAAATTAAATTATATATACATATCGACATTTTATAAGTAAGTGATAACTGGAGAAGTTTTCAAAAGTGTATGAATAAATTTTGTAAAATATTTTTTTTAGTCAACTTCTTCTACTGTTGGACCACCGCTTCGATCATCACTCGTGGTATTTGGCTGAGCACCACCATGTATTTTTGTCATTATTGGACTGCAAATTCTGGTAATTTCTTTCATTTTGTCATCAAATTCATCTTTTTCTGCTAGTGTATTACTATCCAACCATTTAATAGTTTCTTCACAACACTTTAAGACAGTAGACTTTTCAGATGCACTTATTTTATCTCCAGCTTCTTCAACTGCATGTTTAACACTTAATACATATCCTTCTAAATTATTACGGACAGTTATTTTTTCTCTTTGTTTTTCATCCTCATCTTTAAAACGTTCAGCTTCTGCCACCATACGATCTATTTCCGCTTGTGATAAGCGTCCTTTATCATTTTTAATTGTTATATTTTTAATATTTCCAGTTCCCATTTCTTTTGCACTAACATTTAATATACCGTTTGCATCCATATCGAAAGTGACTTCAATCTTCGGCACTCCTCTTGGAGCTGGTGGAATGCCAGAAAGGTCGAAATTTCCCAGCAAATTGTTATCTTTCGTCATTGCTCTTTCACCTTCGAATACTTGAATACTTACGCCAGACTGATTATCGGAATATGTAGAGAATGTTTGTGTCTGTTTACATGGAATTCTTGAATTTCGTTCTACGATTTTTGTCATAACTCCTCCAGCAGTTTCAATGCCCAAAGAAAGTGGTGCAACGTCCACTAATAGCACATCTTGAATCTTCGAGCTCTTATCACCACTTAAAATTGCTGCTTGTATTGCGGCACCATAAGCAACTGCTTCATCAGGATTTATAGATAGGTTCAAATTTTTTCCACAAAAAAAATCTTGTAGTAAATTTTGTATTTTTGGTATTCTTGTAGATCCACCAACCAGTACTATGTCATGGATATCACTTTTTGCAAATTTTGCATCGTTCAATGCTTTTTCCACTGGTTGCAATGTTGCTCTAAAATAATCTGCACAGAGTTCCTCAAATCGAGCCCGAGATATTTTTGTGTAAAAATCTATTCCTTCGAAAAGTGCATCAATTTCAATTGTAGCTTCTGTACTAGATGACAAAGTTCGTTTTGCTCGTTCAGCTGCAGTTCTCAGTCGTCGTATTGCTCTGGCATTTGATTTTAAATCTTTTTTGAATTTTCTTTTAAATTCATCGCAGAAATGATTGACCAAACGGTTATCGAAATCTTCGCCACCTAAATGCGTATCGCCAGCTGTAGATTTGACTTCAAATAGTGAGCCTTCATCAATTGTTAAAATAGAAACATCAAATGTGCCACCGCCCAAATCAAAAATTAGCACGTGACGTTCTCCAGTCAAATTTTTATCCAGACCATAAGCCAATGCTGCTGCTGTCGGCTCATTTATTATTCTCAAAACGTTTAGAGCAGCAATAGCTCCAGCATCCTTCGTGGCTTGTCTCTGTGAATCATTAAAATATGCTGGTACCGTAATGACTGCATCTCTAATAGTCTCACCTAAATATGCTTCTGCTATTTCCTTCATCTTTGTAAGTACCATTGAGCTAATCTCTTCTGGATTAAATGTTTTTTTCTCACCTTTAAACTCAACACAAATTTTCGGTTTTCCATTATCATTAATTACTGTGAAAGGCCAATGTTTTATGTCACTTTGAATTTTCGGATCATCAAATTTACGTCCAATTAACCTTTTTGCGTCGAAAACAGAATTTTTTGGATTTAACGCCACTTGATTTTTAGCACCATCTCCAATGAGCCGTTCTGTGTCTGTGAAGGCAACATAGCTAGGTGTTGTTCTGTTGCCCTGATCATTGGCAATTATTTCTACTTTGCCATGTTGAAATACTCCAACGCAGGAGTAAGTTGTACCCAAATCAATTCCAATCGCAGGCATTATTCGTAAAATCTTTATATGTAATTAATGTTTAACTTTAAAATTTCACTTCAAATTATACACTGTTCCTAGTGCAACTTCCAAAATCGTAATGACGAAATTCTATAAATTTTGTTTATTTTCACCTTCTGTTAGAGCTTTCTAGAAATGAACTATTTCCAATGATTCAAAGTTTAAAAACGCAAAATATATTGGATAACAGCCTGTTAAATTTTGTTTTGCTATTGGAGATGTATAGGTTTTTGTTTATACTATATAATGTTTGCATGCGTGACAAATAAAATTTGTTTTGATTCAATTCTAGAAGAGAACTGTAATATTTATATCTTGTTTATTTGTTTATATTTATTTATTTTTTGGTTGGATCAGGGGTTGACAAACTTTGTGTAAAGTAAAATTTCGTATAACGAATAAGTACCTTTTTTTGGCATTTTAATTTCGAATAAAATAATATAAAGCTAATTTATTTTGTTAATATTCTAGATATCCGGCTAATTGGAAGAATGTAGAATTGAGTGAAAGTTAATTGATAGATAGAATGAATGCACAATTCACCAAATGCTAAATTATCGAATACATATTTAAGCAAAAGTTAAGTAAAAAAATAATTAACTAAAACCAAATGCTTCTCTTGGAAATAAAATCATCTGAAAAAAATAAATATTGAAACTAAACCCATTTTCAGCTTGAACCAAAACCCAAAAAGGATTTGGGTTTGGTTCGAACCCTATATTTACATTCGGTCAGTTTACATTCTGTTAATTTGTATTCCGTTGATTTACATTATTCCAATTTTAAATTGTGTAATTCAGTATGCATTCGGTCAATTAGACGCAAATCGAACTGGGTAAACTAACTATTATTAATATTACATAGAAAATGGGCAGCACATATTCACTATATTTTTAATGAAACAAGTATAAGTGCCAAAAAATACTGTTATCTGAAAGATTTCATACACCTGAACTAGAAGTTTCTTTTCGATGATTCTTTCTATAAAAAGTTAATACGACATGAATGAAAAAAAAAATATTTTTTATATTAACAGACTTTTAAACTCTTTAAATTTAAATTTTGCGCATTAAAAGGTAAAAGATTAATAAAATGTTTTTCATGTGGTTGTTTTAGAGGTCTGAACAAAACTCTCCAGACAGAAAAATCAGGACAAAATTAATTAAGTTAACAAATTATTAAATTCGCGTTTTTCGTGATTATTAATTTAAACAACTATGAAAATATATTTAGCAACATAAATCAAGTAGCTGAGACGCTAGTGTTGTATATTCTAGTTTGTTTACGTCATTGATATATTGTGAGAGAATTAATATTAATATTAGCTACATTATAGTTTATGTTTATAGTATCTATCCTGTGATTGATTATAGGTATGTATGTAGTATGTATATATTTTAGAATAATAGATAAAAGGAGAGAGAGCAAAATCGTTGATTTTTTTGGTATAAATATTTCGAATTTCTTTTATTTATATTGTTTTCATGTATTAAACAAAAAATATTTATTACATAATTTATTTTTATATATAACACATAACACGATTTTAAAAATAAAAATATACAAAAATAAATTCTTTTGTTTTTTATTTATTTATTACATATAGATTACATTTTTTCCCAATTCACCCAAATTTTTAGAAAGGAATTAAAGCTAGCTATTCCAGTTCAAAAAGGGTTGGTCTTGTTTTCCCGATACACTAAATCTGGAACAGAATATCCCGAACACGACAATTCTGAATCTTAAAATCCCGGATTAAATATGCCGGTAACAAATGGGTCCAAAATATTCATCAACGTCCTTGGTATGTACTGAACTTTTAACAGGCAGTCTAAAGAGCACAAAATGTATCCCAGCATGGCACAGGCATATAAATTTCAATCTAATTTCGAAACCCCACAGATAGTGGCCTTGAGCAAAATCGAACTTTAAAAAATAATAGAAGAGCCCAAAATTAATTTTCTTAAAAATTCAAATTATTTTCAGATTTTTTTTTCGAAATTCTCTATTTTCTCAAATTCATCAGGTTTTCGGGATTTTATGTTTCCGTCTAATATGGTTATCCCGTTCAAAAAATATTTAAATTATAAAAGGTAAATGAAACCAACTTTTTGTTTTCAATTTTAAATATTGTTTTTATTTAAAACTTATTAAAAATAAATGAATAAAACTTAATTTTACTAAATGCTTATTTTAATTTCTAATACTTTAAGAATTATGGCAGTCTAATACATAAATAATATAAATATTTTGTTTTCAAAATATGATTTCAATATTATTTTAATCAACTTCTTCAACAGTTGGACCATTTCGACTACCAAATCCTCCAGCTTGTTGACCAGCACCACCAGTATGCAATTTAGTCATAATTGGACTACAAATACCACTAACTTCTTTCATCTTGGCATCAAACTCTTCTTTTTCTGCTAATGTGTTATTGTCCAGCCATTTAATTGCATCATTGCAGCAATTCAATGCGGATTCTTTGTCCGATGAATTCAATTTTCCTTCAGCTTGTTCAATTGCTTGTTTAACACTAAATACGTATCCCTCCAAACTGTTGCGAGCAGATATTTTTTGTTTTTGTTTTTCATCTTCTTCTTGATATTTTTCAGCTTCGGCCACCATTCGGTCTATTTCCGCTTGTGATAAGCGTCCTTTATCATTTTTAATCTTTATATTTTTAACATTTCCAGTTCCCATTTCTTTTGCAGTGACATTTAATATACCGTTCGCATCCATATCGAAAGTGACTTCAATCTTCGGAACTCCTCTTGGAGCAGGTGGAATGCCAGAAAGGTCGAAATTTCCAAGCAAATTGTTATCTTTTGTCATTGCTCTTTCACCCTCGAATACTTGAACACTTACGCCAGACTGATTATCGGAATATGTAGAGAATGTTTGTGTCTGTTTACATGGAATTCTTGAATTTCGTTCTACTATTTTTGTCATAACACCTCCCGCAGTTTCAATTCCTAGAGAAAGTGGTGCCACGTCCACTAATAGTACATCTTGAATCTTCGAGCTCTTATCACCACTTAAAATTGCTGCTTGTATTGCGGCACCATAAGCAACTGCTTCGTCAGGATTTATAGATAGATTTAAGGATTTGCCACAGAAGAATCCTTGCAGAAGATTCTGTACTTTTGGTATTCTAGTGGAGCCACCAACTAATACTATATCGTGGATTTCACTCTTTTCCATTTTTGCATCATTTAATGCTTTTTCTACTGGATTCAATGTTGCTCGGAACAAATCTGCACAAAGTTCTTCGAATCGAGCTCGTGATATTTTTGTGTTAAAATCTATTCCTTCGAAAAGAGCATCAATTTCAATTGTAGCCTCTGTACTTGATGACAAAGTTCGTTTCGCTCGTTCGGCTGCAGTTCTTAGACGACGTAACGCTCTAGGATTTGATGTTAAATCTTTTTTGTATTTGCGCTTGAATTCATCGGACAGATGTGTAACTAGTCTATTGTCGAAGTCTTCGCCACCTAAATGGGTATCGCCAGCAGTAGATCTGACTTCAAATAGTGAACCTGCATCAATTGTTAAAATAGAAACATCAAATGTTCCACCACCTAAATCGAAAATTAATACATTTCGTTCTCCAGACAAATTTTTATCCAGACCATAAGCCAATGCTGCTGCTGTTGGTTCATTAATTATTCTCAAAACATTTAAACCAGCAATAGCTCCAGCATCCTTAGTGGCTTGTCTCTGTGAATCGTTAAAATAGGCTGGTACTGTAATGACTGCATCTTTAACAGTTTCACCTAAATATGTTTCTGCTGTTTCCTTCATCTTTGTAAGAACCATTGAGCTAATCTCTTCTGGATTAAATCTTTTACTTTCGCCTTTGAATTCAGCACAAATTTTTGGTTTACCATTTTCACTGACTACTTTGAATGGCCAATGTTTGATATCTTCTTGAATTTTTGAGTCATTATATTTTCTGCCAATCAGTCTCTTCGCATCAAATACAGTATTTTTTGGATTTATGGCTACCTGGTTTTTGGCAGCATCACCAATGAGTCGATCTGAGTCTGTGAATGCAACAAAGCTAGGTGTTGTTCTGTTGCCCTGATCATTGGCAATTATTTCTACTTTGCCGTGTTGAAATACTCCAACGCAGGAGTAAGTTGTTCCCAAATCAATTCCAATTGCAGGCATTTTCACTTGATTATATTTCAATTTATTTAAATATTTAATTTTATTCTTTAAAAACTTTATTGCTTTAAACTTTCTTTACTTATTTCAGTTTGTTTTACACTTTTAAAAATATTCTTTAAAAATTTTCTTCGATTGTTGTTCACTTTGCTTTTATTTGTATACTGAACAGTTCTTGCTGTTAACAGCTTATTTATATGAAATTTGCCTGTTAAAGAATGTTCGAAAAAACTTTATCAGAAAGAAGTAGAAATTTCTAGAGATATTTAACAGACTGTTAAATGTTTAATATAAGTATAACAGAACAGAATGAAATACATATAAATTATATATGTACATGGTTGTAAATGTAGAAAAACTGGGAAATAAATGAAAAATCTCTGTTATGCTTTTAGCTTTAACAGTTTGATAAATATTATTACAGAACAATATTTATTAAGTATTTTTTAAATCAAAAGATTACTTACATATTTAGAAATTTCTGTAATTTATCCGGAATCTCTAAATTAGTAACTATAGATCATTTTAAAATTATTGGTTTGTAATTATTTAAAACTATTTTTTAGGGATTTTGAATCCAGTTGAAGCTAAATAATACAAAATCTAAAAATCTTGTTATATACAAATTTTTATTATATTATATATACAAAATTTGTATTTTTATATTTTTATAATAGTGACAATTATTCTGATTTTTCAAATAAATATATTTATGTAATTAATGAGATATGCTACCAATTAAACTAATTATTTTCAAATTTAGATAGTAAAGTCCAATATTTTTTATCAATAAGAGAAATTTCGTGTATTTTTTACTTTCATTTCATTTTCATATTTCAAAATGTGACGTATCTGTTAAATTTAATTCCTTTATCACTTTTCGCAAGATTCTTGTAGTAATCATTAGATAAAAAAATATAGCATTAAAAAAAAATTTAAATGTCGTAAATTTAAGTATGTACTTTTTACATTTTATTGTAATTTTTCTGTTGTAAATATCTACGAAGTCAAGCTAGTCTGTTAAATAAAGGTTTATATTAAAATGCATGTGAATTAGTTAAAAGATAAAAAGATAAATATGGCATAAAATATTTTCTTCAATAATTTAATTAATTAATCGAAACTAAATAAACTTCCATCAAGTAATAAAAAGCTTATTAAACATTAACAATGTTCATAATTAATAAATGATTTGAAATTTAGGTGGGTACTTTTCATTTTAATGTAATTTTTCTGTTGTACAAAAGCAAAGTCTCTTCAGTTATTTCATTTCCAAAGTTAACATAATATAAATAAAGGTTTACATTAAAATTCATATCAGTTAATTAGAAGATGTATAATTTAATAAATTAGTGAAAACTAAATAAATTTCCATCATTTTATGGATCTGCTTTGTCAATGTTACTATAACTATTTAAGAATTTAAAAAACTGTTGTAAATTGTAAGTCTTCTAAATAAACAAATTTAAAAAAAACGTTAAAAGTTAAACTAAAATTTGAAAATTTGTTTAATTTCTCAAGTAAAAATATGAATATCTATCGAAGTCGTACAGAATATCAAGCATTAATAATTATTACATATTATCTGATTATCATAATAGTATCTGGTCGTAACACAAGCAAATTTCTATTATGGTAATTGTAAAATAATTGAAAATTTATTAAAGAAAATTATATTGGTTTTCATTTTATTATCTTGATTTTATATAGATCTGACAACAAGAAATATAAAATTCAAAATTTGTAAACTCTCTATTCGTAAGTAAGATTTTTTCTAGATCAAAATGAAAATTCGAAATCGATGGTTGTCAGAATGAATACACACACATGCTTTTCAAAAAGTGTCCTCTTGTGGCTCTTGACAACCTCAAATTATACTGCGAGAATAAATTCAACTTCCTCTTCCTTAACGTAAAACGCTTAAGAACAATATTATAAAATATTGTTATTGCATTTCGTCTCTTTTAAATATAGGTACATACACTATGGATACTCATAATGCAAATACTCATCCTTCATCTAGTACCAGTTTATTCTCTAGGTCTAGCATATTTGATCGCAACTAGATGTAGCTGAAAGTATAAGTGCAAGAGTAAGTGCCAAATACTTTTATTTTATTTTTTAAAAGCCAGGGGGAGCTATCACATTTTTCACTAAAAGAAAACTTTATCAATCAAGCTAATTTTTAGAATTCATGACAGAATTTAACTAGAAATAATACCTTGGCAAAACTGGTGACCGGTTATGCCAATTTAGGTGTCAAAATATACCGATTACAGCTTAGGCTCAAACCATGTCTGTAGTACAATTTTTCCCATATGCATATGGTGTGTGTGGGTTTTATATATGTTTTATAAAAAGTCATATTTATAGTGATTTGATTATTTATATTAATATTTTGACACTTAAAAACAATTATATAATTCTACAATAGAATTAATAAATATTATTCTACAATCTACATTTTGCTGAACTGATAAGAAAAATTTTTAATATTTGAGATTTGCGATTTGCCATTCGAGTTGATTTTATAAATAACAAAAAGAAATGTAAATATATTTTACTTGTACACCAATATATTATACTGAAATTGAATAGAGTTCACTTACCTTGTGGCCTTGACCATAAATTCATTTTTCAGTACATAATAATACGCATATTTCTTCACACATTGAAATTTAAGCATACTTTTTTAATATTTATTAAATTATGTATTTAAAATTTAGTATTCATCGATTTTGTGAATTAAGTTCAATTGTAGGATAAAGCTGCTGCCTGCCAATTCAACAATTAAATAAAAATAAAACATTTTGAACAAAAACCTTCAACAAATAATTATTAATTTTTTATTTATTATATTGTGAAAATATAGGTAATTTTTATTACATTGAGAATGGTGAATATTAAAATATTTAAGTTATATATAAATGTATTGACTTTTTAGAATTAATAAAGTTTTCAAAAAAAGTAAATTTTGTAATATATTTTTTAGTCGACTTCTTCTACTGTTGGGCCGCTTCGAGCATCATTTGTGGTGTGGCCAGCATTCATTCCATTTGGCTGAGCGCCACCACCATGGATTTTCGTCATTGTAGGACTGCAAATTCTGGTAATTTCTTTCATTTTGTCATCAAATTCATCTTTTTCTGCTAATCTATTATTGTCCAACCATGTAATAGTTTCTTCACAACACTTTAAACCAGTAGACTTTTCAGATGCACTTATTTTATCTCTAGCTTCTTCAATTGCACGTTTAACACTTAATACATATGCTTCTAAATTATTACGGGCAGTTATTTTTTCTCTTTGTTTTTCATCATCATCTTTAAAACGTTCAGCTTCTGCCACCATACGATCTATTTCCGCTTGTGATAAGCGTCCTTTATCATTTTTAATTGTTATATTTTTAACATTTCCAGTTCCCATTTCTTTTGCAGTAACATTTAATATACCATTTGCATCCATATCAAAAGTGACTTCAATCTTGGGAACTCCTCTTGGAGCTGGTGGAATGCCAGAAAGGTCGAAATTACCAAGCAAATTGTTATCTTTTGTCATTGCTCTTTCACCCTCGAATACTTGAATACTTACGCCAGACTGATTATCGGAATATGTAGAGAATGTTTGTGTCTGTTTACATGGAATTCTTGAATTTCGTTCAACTATTTTTGTCATAACTCCTCCAGCAGTTTCAATGCCCAAAGAAAGTGGTGCTACGTCCACTAATAGCACATCTTGAATCTTTGAACTCTTATCACCACTTAAAATTGCTGCTTGTATTGCGGCACCATAAGCAACTGCTTCATCAGGATTTATAGATAGGTTTAAATTTTTTCCACAAAAGAAATCCTGTAGTAAATTTTGTATTTTTGGTATTCTTGTAGATCCACCAACCAGTACTATGTCATGGATATCACTTTTTGCAAATTTTGCATCGTTCAATGCTTTTTCCACTGGTTGCAATGTTGCTCTAAAATAATCTGCACAGAGTTCCTCAAATCGAGCACGAGATATTTTTGTGTAAAAATCTATTCCTTCGAAAAGTGCATCAATTTCAATTGTAGCTTCTGTACTTGATGACAAAGTTCGTTTGGCACGTTCGGCTGCAGTTCTTAGACGACGTAACGCTCTTGGATTTGATGTCAAATCTTTTTTGTATTTTCTTTTAAATTCATCACAAAAATGATTAACCAGGCGGTTGTCGAAATCTTCGCCACCTAAATGGGTATCGCCAGCTGTAGATTTGACTTCAAATAGTGAGCCTTCATCAATTGTTAAAATAGAAACATCAAATGTGCCACCACCCAAATCAAAAATTAACACATGACGTTCTCCAGACAAATTTTTATCCAAACCATAAGCCAATGCTGCTGCTGTCGGTTCATTTATTATTCTCAAAACGTTTAGACCAGCAATGGCTCCAGCATCCTTGGTAGCTTGCCTCTGGGAGTCGTTAAAATATGCTGGTACCGTAATGACTGCATCTCTAATAGTCTCACCTAAATATGCTTCTGCTGTTTCCTTCATCTTTGTAAGGACCATTGAGCTTATCTCTTCTGGATTAAATGTTTTTTTCTCACCTTTAAATTCAACACAAATTTTTGGTTTTCCATTATCATTAATTACTGTGAAAGGCCAATGTTTTATGTCACTTTGAATTTTCGGATCATCAAATTTTCGTCCAATTAACCTTTTTGCGTCGAAAACAGAATTTTTTGGATTTAAAGCCACCTGATTTTTAGCACCATCTCCAATGAGCCGTTCTGTGTCTGTGAAGGCAACATAGCTAGGTGTTGTTCTGTTTCCCTGATCATTGGCAATTATTTCTACTTTGCCATGTTGAAATACTGCAACGCAGGAGTAAGTTGTACCCAAATCAATTCCAATTGCAGGCATTATTTTTTTTTATTATTTGCAAATCTTTATAATAAATTTTTAACTTTAAAATTTCACTTTAAAAATTATTCACTGCTTCTAGTTCAACTTCCAAAAATATAATGACAAAATTTTATAAACAAATCCAATATGATTCAAAAATATTGTTAAAGTTAAAACGCAATATGTATTGGGTAACAGGCTGTTAGATTTTTTTTTCTATTAAAGATGATGTACATAGTTTATTGTTAAATATGTATATGTACATATATATACTAATTTATATACAAATATTATGTTTGAATGACGACCTCAAAAACATAAACAAGATAAAAAAAATTGTTTTGAGGAAAGGCTGTAATATTTTTGTGAATTTGTTTACATTTTTATGATTAGATCAGGGGCTGGCAAACTTTGTGCAATGTAAAATTTCACCTAAAAAATTAGTAGTTTATTTTATATATTAATTTCGAATATAAAAATAATATTGTAATTATTTATTTACTGTGTCGGTTAATTGATAGAATGCACAACAATTCATCGAATGCAGAATTTAACAAAACAAAATTAACCGACTACAATTTTAATCAAGTTAATTAAAAATATGATTTTCTGAAACCAAATTATGTAAATTTATATATCTACATAATCTAATTGTACATATTCGACGAATTCACTTTTCGTCAATAGTGGAGTCAGTATATTTACATTTAGTCTATTTACATTCTGTATATTATACATTCGGTCAATTAGACGCAAATCGAACTGCGTAAACTCTATAATGAAACAAGTTATAAGTGTGCCAAATATAATGCGGTGTAATGTGTGTGTCAAAAAATAATGCGGTCTAAAAAGTTTTCTATACCTGAACTTAAATTTTTTTTTCGATGGATTTTTTCCACAAAAAGTTAATACGACATAAAATGAAGAAAAACATCCTGCATATTAACAGACTTTTAACCTTTCTGTAAATGTAAATGTTACGCAGGTAAAAGATTAATAAAATGTTTTCATGTGACTGTTTTAGAGGTGTTTTCAAAGACAGAAAAATCAGGATATATGTAATTAATTAAATTAAGAAATTGTTATGATATTAATTCAAGGTTATAAATTTTAATAACTATCTATGTAAATATATTAAGGAACATAAATAATCTTGTAGCTAAGACTCTAGTGTTGCATGTAATTGGTCATTGACAATTTATTTCTACTTTGCAAGCATTATTCCAACGCAGGAATATGTTGTTCCCACCCAAACGAATTCCAGTTGAACAAATAATTAATGTTCAACTTTCAAATTTCTCTTTAAATTACGTATACATACCATTTTTAGTTTAACTTCCAAATTTTTAATAAAATTCTATAAACTAATCAATCCAATGAATCAAATAATATTGCTAATGTTAAAACGCAAAATGTATTGGATAACAAGACTGTTTTTTTTTTGCTATTGTTATGATGTAGTTTATTGTTAATTATTAATGCTTGCAAGACGACATAAACAAGATAAAAATTGTTTTGAGGAAAGGCTCTAATATTTTTGCATATTTGTTTGTTTAATTTATTTTTATGGTTGGATCAGGGGTAGGCAAACTTTGTGTAAAGTAAAATTTCATATAAAGAATTATTAGGTTTTTTTGTATGTATGTATTTTAATTTCGAATAAAAAAATTATTTATATTTTAATTATTTACAAGATCAGCTAATTGATAGAATGCACAATTCACCGATTGCAGAATTTAACGTAACAAAATTAACCGAATACAATTTTAATCCAGTTAATTAAAAATATGATTTTCTGAAACCAAATTCTGTAAATTTATATATCTAATTGGATGAATTCACTTTCGGTCATTAGGAGTCAGTATATTTACATTCGGTCTATTTACAACATTCTGTATATTAATTATATATGTATACATACAAATCGAATTTTGTAAACTGATTATTATTAATATTATTACATATAGAAAATGGCAGGACGTTTTTAATATTTCTATGATGAAACAATGCATGTGTGCCAAAAAGTAATTCGGTATAAAAAGTTTTCTATACCTGAACTAGAAATTTGTTTTCGATGAATTCTTTACATATATAAAAATTAAAAAGTTAATACGACAGACATAAATGAGAAAAAAAATATCCTGTAAAGTAACAGACTTTTAACCTTTTTGTAAATGTAAATGTTGCGCATTATAACGTAAAAGAATGATAAAATGTTTTCATTTCGTTAGTTTTAATTTAGAGTTCTGAACAAAACTTTTCAGACAGAAAATTCAGGTTTTAATTAATTCAATTAAGAAATTTTTATCATATTTCATTGATTTCGTAGTTATTAGTTTAAATAACAGCCTAAATATATTAAAGAACATAATCATGTAGCTGAGATGATAGTGTTGTATGTAATTGAATTGGTCATTGGAAATTATTTCTACTTTGCCAGAATTCCTCCAAAAGTATGTTGATTCCAAACCAATTCCAATTGCAGGCATTATTCTTTTTTATTTTAATATAATTAATGTTCAACTTTAAAATTTCTCTTTAAATTACGTACCATTTTTAGGTTTAACTTCCAAATTTTTAATGAAAATGTTCTGTAAACTAATGCAATGACTCAAATAATACTGCTAAAGTTAAAACGCAAAATGTATTGGATAACAGGCTGTTAGATTTTTTTTTTTGCTATTGAAGGTGATGTAGAAGTTATTAATTTATATACATATACAAATATTGTTTGCATGACGACCTGAAGAACATACATAAATATGATAAAAAAAATTGTTTTGAGGAAAGGCGAAAGGCTGTAATATTTTTGCGTATTTGTTTTGTATTTTTATGGTTGGATCAGCAGGGATTGGCAAACTTTATAATGTATTTATAAAATATTTATATTTTAATAATTTACTAGGTCGGCTAATTTTGATAGAATGCAAAATTCACCGAATGCAAAATTTACCGAATACAATTTTAATCAAGAGTTAATTAAAAAAATGATTTCCTAAAAAAAAATTTTCGACGACTATCGGTCAATAGAGGATTCAGTATAATTATATGTTTGTATTTACTTACATTCTGTCTATTATGCATCCGGGCAATTAGACAAAAATCGAACTGGGTAAACTGTATTATTTATATTACATATAGAAAATATCACCACTTTTTTAATATACATGCATACATATATGTATCTATGATGAAAGTATAAATGTGACAAAAATAATGCGGTATCTAAAAAGTTTCCTATATCACCAGAATTAGGAATTTTCTTTTCGATGTAATACGACATAAATGAGGAAAAATATATCATGTATATTAACAGACTTTTAAACTCTGTAAATTTAAATGTTACGCATAGTAAATTTATATGTTGCGCATTAAAAGGTAAAAGATTAATCAAATGTTTTTCATGTGGTTGTTTTAGTTAGAGGTCTGAACAAAACTCTACAGACAGAAAAATCAGGACATAATTAATTAAGTTAACAAATTATTAAATTCTCGGTTTTCGTGCGTGATTATTAATTTAAACAACTATGAATATTTCCTAGTATTAACTTTTTTCCTAGTTCCTTATATATTTAGGAACATAATGAAGTAGCTGAGACGCTAGTGTTGTATCTTCTAGTCTAGTTTGTTTACGTCATTGATATGTTGTAAGAGTTTCGTTTCTACCAATATTAGCTATATTTTGGACAATATAGAATATATATGTAGAGGTATTTTATGTACATATGTATTTTAGAATAATAAACATAGATAAAAGGAGAGAGCAAAATTGTTGATATTTTCGTTATAAATATTTCGAATTTCGTTTATTATATTGTTTTCATGTATTACATAATTTATTTTTATATATATAACACTGATTTTAAAAATAAAAATATACAAAAATAAATTCTTTCGTTTTTTATTTACAGAAAGATTACATTTTATGAGCTCAAATACAAAAGTGCTGAAAATAAACTGACTGTTGTTGGTATAAAAATTTAAATTTTATTCTAGATTTGTTTTGCTAGACTTAGTAAAATAAGTACAATGCCATAGATTTTAAAAATAGCAAAACTTCTAAAGATAAAAGTCACGTATAAATAATGGTAACTAAAAGAATATCAGTTTTCACAATGCAGCTGAAGGATTAGAAAATTTCATTTCAGAAAACATTCAAATTATAAAGTAAATTAAACATTTTTTTTTTTTCAATTTTAAATATTGTTTTTATTTAAACTTATTAAAAATAAATGAATAAAAATTAATTCTACTAAAAACTAAATGATTATTTGAATTTTTAATACTTTAAGAATTATAGTAGTCTAATACATAAATGATTATTGTGCAGCCATTTAATTGCTTCGTTGCAGCAATTCAATGCGATTTTTAAAAGAATACCGTTTACTAAATTATTTAGAGTTTGCTTACTTTTTCATTAATTGCGGTCCAATCCAAACCATAAATAAGTAACTAATTATGGACATAAATACGGGTAGTGGCGAATCTACTAGAAGCCATCCTTTAGTTCGTGGATCAGCAACGGTCATAGCCCAAAGATAGAAGTCATAAGGATTTGCGAAAAGTTTTGAACTTGCAATTATATTTAATATTGTATTCAGAAAAAAAAACTGTTGAATGGTAAATGAATAATTTTAAAATTTTATTATAAAATATAAAATAATAAATTTAAAACAACTTAGTTTCAAATAATACTGAAAATAAATTAAAATAAATAAGTAACTTAAAGTCGCTTAGATAATGTAACTAAGCAAAAGTCTTAACATTAAAACTAGATGTTAAAAAAATGATTTATTATTCTTTGGAATCCCATTTTTAGTGTAAAGGTTGCTTATAGGCGTAAGTATTGTGAAATATTTTTACTTATACAAAAAAATTATTCAAAATTTCATAAGTTTGGAAAATAATTAGAAGTATTTTTAATAATGTATCAAAAGAATATTGGATATTTCAATGAGCTCTATTACCAGCACTTTCATATATAAGAATAAGATTTATGAGCATTCTTAAGGATCGTCTTTTTGAAAATATATATGTAAATAATAACAAAAAACATTTTCTAATTTAAATAATTTTTTTTATTTTTCCTCTTAAGATTCACAGATTTTAATTTTATTATAAAATAAGTTTAAAAATAAATTTAATTAACAGTCTTATAATTTAAGGAAATACATTATTAATAATTATAACTTAAATATCTTAGTATTACTTTAATTAATTAATATATTAATCAACTTCTTCTACAGTTGGACCATTTCGACTACCAAATCCTCCAGCTTGTTGGCCACAATTTGTTCCTTGAGATTGACCAGCAGCACCGCCTGTATGTAATTTAGTCATAATTGGACTACAAATTCTACTAACTTCTTTCATCTTGGCATCAAATTCTTCTTTTTCTGCTAATGTGTTATTGTCCAGCCATTTAATTGTATCATTGCAGCAATTCAATGCGGATTCTTTGTCCGATGAATTCAATTTTCCTTCAGCTTGTTCTATTGCTTGTTTAATACTAAATACGTATCCCTCCAAGCTGTTGCGAGCAGATATTTTTTCTTTTTGTTTTTCATCTTCTTCTTGATATTTTTCAGCTTCGGCCACCATTCGGTCTATTTCTGCTTGTGATAACCGACCTTTATCATTTTTAATTGTTATATTTTTAACATTTCCAGTTCCCAGTTCTTTCGCAGAAACATTTAGTATTCCATTTGCATCCATATCGAAAGTAACTTCAATTTTTGGAACTCCTCGTGGTGCTGGTGGTATTCCAGTTAAATCAAAATTGCCTAGTAAGTTGTTATCTCTGGTCATTACTCTTTCACCTTCGTACACTTGAATAGTTACTGCGGGCTGGTTATCCGAATATGTTGAGAATGTTTGTGTCTGTTTACATGGAATTCTTGAATTTCGTTCTACTATTTTTGTCATAACACCTCCCGCAGTTTCAATTCCTAGAGAAAGTGGTGCCACGTCCACTAATAGTACATCTTGAATCTTCGAGCTCTTATCACCACTTAAAATTGCTGCTTGTATTGCGGCACCATAAGCAACTGCTTCGTCAGGATTTATAGATAGATTTAAGGATTTGCCACAGAAGAATCCTTGCAGGAGATTCTGTACTTTTGGTATTCTAGTGGAGCCACCAACTAGTACTATATCGTGGATTTCACTCTTTTCCATTTTTGCATCATTTAATGCTTTTTCTACTGGATTCAATGTTGCTCGAAACAAATCTGCACAAAGTTCTTCGAATCGAGCTCGTGATATTTTTGTGTTAAAATCAATTCCCTCGAAAAGAGCATCTATTTCAATTGTAGCCTCTGTACTTGATGACAAAGTTCGTTTTGCTCGTTCGGCTGCAGTTCTTAGACGACGTAACGCTCTAGGATTTGATGTTAAATCTTTTTTGTATTTGCGCTTGAATTCATCTGAAAGGTGGGTAACTAGTCTATTGTCGAAGTCTTCGCCACCTAAATGGGTATCGCCAGCAGTAGCTCTGACTTCAAATAGTGAGCCTTCATCAATTGTTAAAATAGAAACATCAAATGTTCCACCACCCAAATCGAAAATTAAAACATTTCGTTCTCCAGTCAAATTTTTATCTAGACCATAAGCCAATGCTGCTGCTGTTGGTTCATTAATTATTCTCAAAACATTTAGACCAGCAATAGCTCCAGCATCCTTAGTGGCTTGCCTTTGTGAATCGTTAAAATATGCTGGCACTGTTATCACTGCGTCTTTAACAGTTTCACCTAAATATGTTTCAGCTGTTTCCTTCATTTTTGTAAGAACCATTGAGCTAATCTCTTCTGGATTAAATCTTTTACTTTCGCCTTTGAATTCAGCACAAATTTTTGGTTTTCCATTTTCACTGACTACTTTGAATGGCCAATGTTTGACATCATCTTGAACTTTTGGGTCATTATATTTTCTGCCAATCAGTCTCTTCGCATCAAATACAGTATTTTTTGGATTCATGGCTACCTGGTTTTTGGCAGCGTCACCAATGAGTCGATCTGAGTCTGTAAAGGCAACAAAGCTAGGTGTTGTTCTGTTGCCCTGATCATTGGCAATTATTTCTACTTTGCCGTGTTGAAATACTCCAACGCAGGAGTAAGTTGTTCCCAAATCAATTCCAATTGCAGGCATTTTCACTTTATTATATTTCAATTTATATTTAAATATTTAATTTTATTCTTTAAAAACTTTATTGCCTTAAACTTTCTTTACTTATTTCAGTTTTATTTATTTATTTCAGTTTGTTTTACACTTTTAAAAATGTTATTTAATATTTTTCTTCGATTTGTTCACTTTGCTTTTTAGTTGTATACTGAACAGTTCTTGCTGTTAACAGCTTATTTATATGAAATTTGTTTGTTAAAGAATGTTCGAGAACAGTTTATCAGAAAGAAGTAGAACTTTCTAGAGAAAATGTTTAAATAATTAACAGAGACTGTTAAAAGTTTAATATATAACAGAACAGAATGAAATGCATATATAAATATTTGTCTCCTTCGTCGACATGTAAATACAAATTGGGAAATGTGTGCTAAATCTCTGTTATGCTTTTAGTTATAACAGTTTCATTAACATTATACAGACAAAACAATGTTAATTATTTTTTTAATCAAATTAAGTTATAAGATTACTAGAAATTTCTGTAATTTCCCCGAAATTTCTAGACTAGCTAGCACTAGATCATTATGAAATTTTTGTCTTGTACAGCAAAATAATTGTGTAATATTTTTTCTTAAAAGTTTCAGTCGATCTAAGATTACTGGTCTAAATATTCGTAATTGTAGAATTTAAAATTAAAGCATTTTTTATGGATTTTGAATATAGTTGGAGCTTTTTGTATCTTCTTGTATCAATCTATTTGTATCTTCAGAAAGTTTTGTAATAAGAAAATTATTCTGATTTTAATTTAACCTTCCCAATTAATTTAACAAACATTATATTTAAGCACATAATGAAATGGAAGCAATAAAGCTTATTAAACATTAAAATTATGTTTATAATCCGAATATAATAGTATCTAATAGATTTTTAATATATCATAAATTATCCTTTAAATTTAATTCCTTTATCACTTTTTGTGAGATACTTGTAGTAATTTTCCAAAGTTAGCACAATATAAATAAAGGTTTATATTAAAACTCATGTGAGTTAGTGAAAAGATTAAAAGATGAATATGGCATAAAATATTTGAATTAATTAATCGAAACTAAATAAATTTTCATTATTCTGATTTGTCAATGTTACTATAACTATTTAAGAATTTAGACAAAACTATTGTAAATTGTAAAAGTCTTCTAAATAAACAAAATTAAAAAACAAATAAAAATTAAACTAATGTTTGAAAATTGGTTTAATTTCTCACATAAAAATATGAATATCTATCGAAGTCGTACAGAATACCACGATCCATTCATTAATAATTATTACATATTATTTGATTTCATAATAACAGAACAGATTTGCCAGCCAACATAAAATTAAGGGGAAATTAACAGTTTGAGATACATTTTTTTTATGAATTTGACAGTTTTCATTTACATGGGTAAGAAGGAGACAAATATATATTTTTTATTTAATATATAATTTTCAGTTTATTTGTACACAGTATTATTAATTTTAACAGCCTGCCAATTAACATTTATAATAACACTGAGCAATGCAAATTTATTTTTATATGTATTAAAGTACTGTCGAGTCATAACATTAAAAAAATTTCTAATATGCTCGCTAATATCTAATTACTTGAGTTGGAAGAAAAATCAATTTTGTCGAATATAAATAAATCATATTTTATCTGTTTAAATAAATCATATTTATACTAATACATAACTTAAATACATTAATAACATTTTATATAAACAAATTATATAAATTAATTTAATTAAATATAGTAACTGAATATTTTAACATTTAAAATATAGTAACTGAAATTAAATCAATCGAAGTAATTTTATTATGTATTTTCATATCATCTGCATATATCCCAACTTTGCTGTTTAAAATTAAATAATCAATCCATACTGGTTAGATGCTAAAAAACCAGATGAATGACTGTAAATTGAATCATAAACTATTAATTCGAATAATTTAGGAATACTAGATAATTTTGCAATCGGTCAATAATTTGAATTTCACTTTTCGTCTTCTTTTTGTGTATTGCTCTAATATATGATTTTTTCCAAAAATCAGGGAAAATTCACAGTGTTAAGGATTTTTAAAATAAGGTACCTAATGGAAAATCAATTAATTGTGAACAATTTTTAAGAATAATATCAGGTACACCATCATCTGGTCCAGGGAACGCATCATTACATAATTTACCTAGATATTCCTTAACTAGTGTGACTGAGAAATCTATAGATAATTTTCACCACTTTTATTTTTTAAATACTTTCGCCAGGACTTATATTTTTTATTTCTCGATTTTTTCAAGAACTATTGAACTAGAATTGCAGCCTGTTGAAATGTTGAAACCATGCAATAAAACCTCATAGAATATAGAATTTATTATCTACCTCGTCAATACTTAAACCATAAATTAATGATATAAAGTCCATTTTTTTGAAGTTATATCGATAAGATATAATTGACAAGGTATTTAAAGGACTAATGTAGTAATAAGAAAAGGTAAGATAATCGTTGGTGATATTATCAATATTAACTAAAGGCATATTATTCAGAATATTAGTCGAATTTATAATTTACTGTAGAAACTGTTGAAGGTAATTTGAATTACAGCTGAATTATATTCTATATAAGAATATATTCAGAATTAGTGGCTATACGGTTCGGAATCATGATGTACTGGTTAGGATCTAGTGATGGAACAAAATTAGATTAGAGTCATTAATTATAGTAAGATTAGAATTATTTTTAATATTATTATTAGTGCTGTAATTATTATTATAATCTGGAAGAATAGTATGTTGAGTACCAGACTATTGGTCTTCAAAATTTGAAGATCAAACTGAAATTTTTGAAGATTTATATTGATTATATGAATTTTAGATTTCATACTGTCAGATCTACATAAAATAAAGATTATAAAAACATTTATAAAAATTGTGTAATTTACAATATTTTTATTAACTTACTATAATTTTCTTTAATATACATTTTTAATTATTCTACAATTACCATAATTTGTATGGTGCTCGTGCTATATTCATAATATTTAGTAGTAATTGGAGTAACTATGACAAGTGACAACTATTTGAATTATTAAATATTCAGGAACTTTAACTTATAATCAACATTTTCATTACCCTAATAAGATGGAATGGAATTATGGAATGTAACTAGCCTACTGCAATTATTATTTTAATTAAGTTCTTGCTGGGTAAATAAAGCAATAATTTATATAATTTTTAATAAATAAAAAAAAGAATTTTATTTAAATAAGAATCATTTATTTCATTTTCATTGTCTACAATATATTATTTATAAAAATAGTTTTACATAATCTTAGATTTAATTTCATTATTTTGTATATCAAATGCTTTTTTAATATTAAAATTATTTTTCTTTTTGGAATATTCATTTATAAAAAATTTCCCAAATAATATAATAAATGTTGTCATATAAATAATTAAAGTGTAATGCATCCACAAGGGAAAATCACATCCTGTTACGATTCCATTAATTCCCATAATCAAGGCTCCAGTAAACTGAATCTATAAAATTCAAAAATGCACTTAAAAAACAAAGAAATTCGTTTTTATAATTTTTTTTACCAATTGCATTACAGTCAAATATTTTTTCCACCATAGAATTTTTTGGACTCTTGGACCCAAAACTGTTAATCCATAATAAGAATACATAATAATATGAATAAATGAGTTTACCATTGCGGGGAAAAATGCTGAAAAAATAATCATATTATAATATTATGGATTTAGTTACAATTTCCAGGTAAATATTTTTATACTCGATCCACTTGGAACCCATTTAACACCAACCCACCAAATTGGAAACATGGTACTATGATGGTATACATGTAAAAATGTTAGTTGTCTTTCTTTTTTCCGCAATATAAAAAAGAATGTATCTAAGAATTCAATAAATTTTGAAAAATAATACCACCAAACTGCATTAACCATCTGCAAAATAATAAATTTAAAAATGTATTTTTGGTAAAACGTTCAAAAATTTACCTTATAATCTGCTGGATTATTTTGCTTTTTACTTGGTTCACAAATATAACTATAATTAAGACTGATCGATGAACTGAAAAGTTGCCAGCAAATATAAGCATTAAGAACTGCCATTGCGAAGTTATATGGTAGCATTAACAAATCAACATTAATTGGTTTCCGACTGTGAACAAAAAAGTACAAATTTAATTTACCTTTTACTATATTATTTTAATTTATGCTTACTTTTTCATTAATTGCGGTCCCATCCAAACAATAAATAAGTAACTAATTATGGACATAAATACGGGTAGTGGCGAATCTACTAGAAGCCATCCTTTAGTTCGTGGATCGGCAACGGTCATAGCCCAAAGATAGAAATCATAAGGATTTGCGAAAAGTTTTGAACTTGCAGTTATATTTACCATTGTATTCAGAAATAAAAACTGTCGAATGGTAAATGAATAATTTTAAAATTTTATTATAAAATATAAAATAATAAATTTAAAACAACTTAGTTTAAAATAATACTGAAAATAAATTAAAATAAATAAGTAACTTTAAGTCGCTGAGATAATGTAACTAAGCAAAAGTCTTAACATAAAACTAGATGCTAAAAAAATGATTTATTATTCTTTGGAATCCCATTTTTAGGAGAAAGGTTGCTTATAGGGGTAAAGTATTGCGAAATATTTTTACTTATACAAAAAAATTATTCAAAATTTCAAGTTTGGAAAATAATTAGAAGTATTTTTAATAATATATCAAAAGAATATTGGATATTTCAATGAGCTCTATTACCAGCACTTTCATATATAAGAATAAGATTTATGAGCATTCTTAAGGATCGTCTTTTTGAAAATATATATGTAAATAATAACAAAAAACATTTTCTAATTTAAATAATTTTTTTTATTTTTCCTCTTAAGATTCACAGATTTGAATTTTATTATAAAATAAGTTTAAAAATAAATTTAATTAACAGTCTTATAATTTAAGGAAATACATTATTAATAATTATAACTTAGATATCTTAGTATTACTTTAATTAATTAATATATTAATCAACTTCTTCTACAGTTGGACCATTTCGACTACCAAATCCTCCAGCTTGTTGGCCACAATTTGTTCCTTGAGATTGACCAGCAGCACCGCCTGTATGTAATTTAGTCATAATTGGACTACAAATTCTACTAACTTCTTTCATCTTGGCATCAAATTCTTCTTTTTCTGCTAATGTGTTATTGTCCAGCCATTTAATTGCATCATTGCAGCAATTCAATGCGGATTCTTTGTCCGATGAATTCAATTTTCCTTCAGCTTGTTCTATTGCTTGTTTAACACTAAATACGTATCCCTCCAAGCTGTTGCGAGCAGATATTTTTTCTTTTTGTTTTTCATCTTCTTCTTGATATTTTTCAGCTTCGGCCACCATTCGGTCTATTTCTGCTTGTGATAACCGACCTTTATCATTTTTAATTGTTATATTTTTAACATTTCCAGTTCCCAGTTCTTTCGCAGAAACATTTAGTATTCCATTTGCATCCATATCGAAAGTAACTTCAATTTTTGGAACTCCTCGTGGTGCTGGTGGTATTCCAGTTAAATCAAAATTCCCAAGTAGGTTGTTATCTCTGGTCATTACTCTTTCACCTTCGTACACTTGAATAGTTACTGCGGGCTGGTTATCCGAATATGTTGAGAATGTTTGTGTCTGTTTACATGGAATTCTTGAATTTCGTTCTACTATTTTTGTCATAACACCTCCCGCAGTTTCAATTCCTAGAGAAAGTGGTGCCACGTCCACTAATAATACATCTTGAATCTTCGAGCTCTTATCACCACTTAAAATTGCTGCTTGTATTGCGGCACCATAAGCAACTGCTTCATCAGGATTTATAGATAGATTTAAGGATTTGCCACAGAAGAATCCTTGCAGGAGATTCTGTACTTTTGGTATTCTAGTAGAGCCACCAACTAATACTATATCGTGGATTTCACTCTTTTCCATTTTTGCATCATTTAATGCTTTCTCTACTGGATTCAATGTTGCTCGGAACAAATCTGCACAAAGTTCTTCGAATCGAGCTCGTGATATTTTTGTGTTAAAATCAATTCCTTCGAAAAGAGCATCTATTTCAATTGTAGCCTCTGTACTTGATGACAAAGTTCGTTTTGCTCGTTCGGCTGCAGTTCTTAGACGACGTAACGCTCTCGGATTTGATGTTAAATCTTTTTTGTATTTGCGCTTGAATTCATCTGACAGGTGGGTAACTAGTCTATTGTCGAAGTCTTCGCCACCTAAATGGGTATCGCCAGCAGTAGCTCTGACTTCAAATAGTGAGCCTTCATCAATTGTTAAAATAGAAACATCAAATGTTCCACCACCCAAATCGAAAATTAAAACATTTCGTTCTCCAGTCAAATTTTTATCTAGACCATAAGCCAATGCTGCTGCTGTTGGTTCATTTATTATTCGCAAAACATTTAGACCAGCAATAGCTCCAGCATCCTTAGTGGCTTGCCTTTGTGAATCGTTAAAATAGGCTGGCACTGTTATCACTGCGTCTTTAACAGTTTCACCTAAATATGTTTCAGCTGTTTCCTTCATTTTTGTAAGAACCATTGAGCTAATCTCTTCTGGATTAAATCTTTTACTTTCGCCTTTGAATTCAGCACAAATTTTTGGTTTTCCATTTTCACTGACTACTTTGAATGGCCAATGTTTGACATCATCTTGAACTTTTGGGTCATTATATTTTCTGCCAATCAGTCTCTTCGCATCAAATACAGTATTTTTTGGATTCATGGCTACCTGGTTTTTGGCAGCGTCACCAATGAGTCGATCTGAGTCTGTAAAGGCAACAAAGCTAGGTGTTGTTCTGTTACCCTGATCATTGGCAATTATTTCTACTTTGCCGTGTTGAAATACTCCAACGCAGGAGTAAGTTGTTCCCAAATCAATTCCAATTGCAGGCATTTTCACTTTATTATATTTCAATTTATATTTAAATATTTAATTTTATTCTTTAAAAACTTTATTGCCTTAAACTTTCTTTACTTATTTCAGTTTTATTTATTTATTTCAGTTTGTTTTACACTTTTAAAAATGTTATTTAATATTTTTCTTCGATTTGTTCACTTTGCTTTTTAGTTGTATACTGAACAGTTCTTGCTGTTAACAGCTTATTTATATGAAATTTCTCTGTTAAAGAATGTTCGAGAAAAGTTTATCAGAAAGAAGTAGAACTTTCTAGAGAAAATGTTTAAATAATTAACAGAGACTGTTAAAAGTTTAATATATAACAGAACAGAATGAAATGCATATATAAATATTTGTCTCCTTCGTCGACATGTAAATACAAATTGGGAAATGTGTGCTAAATCTCTGTTATGCTTTTAGTTATAACAGTTTGATTAACATTATACAGACAAAACAATGTTAATTATTTTTTTAATCAAATTAAGTTATAAGATTACTAGAAATTTCTGTAATTTCTGTAATAGCTAGCACTAGATCATTATGAAATTTTTGTCTTGTACAGCAAAATAATTTTGTAATATTTTTTCTTAAAAGTTTCAGTCGATCTAAGATTGCTGGTCTAAATATTCGTAATTGTAGAATTTAAAATTAAATCATTTTTTATGGATTTCGAATACAGTTGGAGATATTTGTATCTTGTATTTAGCTATTTGTATCTTCAGAAAGTTTTGTAATTAGAAAATTATTCTGATTTTGATTTAACCTTCCCAATTAAGAAACATTATATTGAAGCACCTAATGAAATGGTATCAAGAAAGCTTATATTAAACATAAAAATTATCTTTATAATCCGAATATAATCGTATCTAATAGATTTTTAATATATCATAAATTATCCTTTAAATTTAATTCCTTTATCATTTTTTGTGAGATACTTGTAGTAATTCACTAGATAAAAAATACGGCATTAAAAAACAATTTAAGTGTCGATCTATTAAATAAGAATTTTCATAATTAATAAATGATTTGAAAATTTAGGTGGGTACTTTTCATTTTAATGTAATTTTTCTGTTGTACAAAAGCAAAGTCTCTTCAGTTATTTCATTTCCAAAGTTAACATAATATAAAGGTTTATATTAAAATTCATATCAGTTAATTAGAAGATGTATAATTTAATAAATTAGTGAAAACTAAATAAATTTCCAAAATTTTATCCAAGCATCCAAGCATTAATAATTATTACATATTAGATTATCATAATAACAGAAGAAATTTGCCAACCAACATAAAATAAAGTGTAAACTAACAGTTTGAGATACTTTTTTTACAAATTAACAGGTTGAAATACATTTTTTTTTATAAATTTTACAGTTTGCATTTACATGGGTAAGAAGGAGACGAATATATATTTTTTATTTAATATATAATTTTTTGTTTATTTGTACACAGTATTATTAATTTTAACAGCCTGCCAATTAACATTTATAAAAACACTGAGCAATGCAAATAATTTATTTTTATAGTATACTGTGAATCATAAAAACAAAAGATTGTTCTATAATTAGATAGAACATTTTAATTATTTGAGTTGGAAGCAAAATGAATGAATTTTGTCGAATGCAAACAAATCATATTTTATTTATTTATCTGTTTAAATAAATCATATTTATGCTAATACATAACTTAATACATTAATAACATTTTATATAAACAAATTATATAAACAAATTATATAAATTAATTTAATTAAATATTTTTAACATTTAAAAGACATATATATGTACAATCAGATAACAGAAATTAAATTAGATCAATTTAAAATTTAAAGTATTAGTTCCATTGAATGTTACATAGTTATATCATTTCTAAGAAAAGCACCTTCATAAGTTGGTCTTTTGTCAATGAATGGTTAATAATATCTTTATATTGATTAGCAGCCATCGATATTATATTTAAAGGTTCATATAATTAGTACGACGATATGCAATGATTGTCATCAATCGAAGTAATTTTATTATTATTATATCTAATAGTGATATAAACATACTATTAAATAAATTAAACATATTCAAATACGTTAACGGAATCTAGATAATTTTCATCACTTTTATTTTTAAATACTTTCTCCAGGACTTTTTTATATCTCAATCTTTTCAAGTACTGATTGAACCATGGAGGACTAGAATTGTAGAATCTGTCGTGGACTGAAGGTACATACATGTTGAAACCAAGTAATAAAACCTTATAGAATTTACTTACTGCTTCGTCAATACTTAAACCATAAAATAATGATATAAAATTAGTTTTTTTGAAGTTATATCGATAAGATATAATTGACAAGGTATCTAAAGGAAAGATTAATGTAGCAATACATTAATCATTAAGGTAATGGGTGCATGAAAATTGTCAATATTAAGCAAAGGCATATTATTCTGAAGATTAGTCGAATTTATCCAATTCTATGTAAAACTTAGACCAAGTGGTTTTTCTTAAAAAATCTAAAAATTGAGGTAGAGACATTTCACTTATGTAAAATTTGTTCTTGACCGCTATGAGCATCCCACTACCTTTAGAGGTACAGTCAAATTATCATTAACAATATTTAAGTATCGATCTTTCCTGAAAACAGAGTTTGATTATTCAAATAGTTCTAATGAATTTATGGAATGATATAACCAAGATTCAGTTAAAGCATAAATATCCAAATCCAGACCTTTAAAGTCCAGACGTATAAGTTTCACTGAATAATTTTGGGTAAGTCTAACTAACCACCGGTGGAATAAATGAGTGCATTTACAAAGTTTGGGGATGTGCTGTTAGGATCTAGTGGTAAAAATTGGAGTAACTGACAATTGAGACCCCTATTTAAATTATTAAATATGAACGAACTTGAACTTATAAATCAATATTTTTATTAACCCTAATGAAATGAGATGGAATGTAGCTACCATATAGTAATTATTATTTTAATAAGTTCTTGCCGAATAAATAATACTTAATTTTTGTATTAAATTTTTATAATTTATAAATAAAAAAAAAGGAATTTCATTTAAATAAGAATTATTTATTTCATTTTCATTTTCTTCAATATATTTTTTATAAAAATAGTTTTACATAATCTTAGATTTAATTTCATTATTTTGTAAATCAAATGCTTTTTTAATATTAAAATTATTTTTCTTTTTGGAATATTCATTTATAAAAAATTTCCCAAATAATATAATAAATGTTGTCATATAAATAATTAAAGTGTAATGTATCCACAAAGGAAAATCACATCCTGTTACGATTCCATTAATTCCCATAATCAAGGCTCCAGTAAACTGAATCTATAAAATTCAAAAATGCACTTAAAAAACAAAGAAATTCGTTTTTATAATTTTTTTTACCAATTGCATTACAGTCAAATATTTTTTCCACCATAGAATTTTTTGGACTCTTGGACCCAAAACTGTTAATCCATAATAAGAATACATAATAATATGAATAAATGAGTTTACCATTGCGGGGAAAAATGCTGAAAAAATAATCATATTATAATATTATGGATTTAGTTACAATTTCCAGGTAAATATTTTTATACTCGATCCACTTGGAACCCATTTAACACCAACCCACCAAATTGGAAACATGGTACTATGATGGTATACATGTAAAAATGTTAGTTGTCTTTCTTTTTTCCGCAATATAAAAAAGAATGTATCTAAGAATTCAATAAATTTTGAAAAATAATACCACCAAACTGCATTAACCATCTGCAAAATAATAAATTTAAAAATGTATTTTTGGTAAAACGTTCAAAAATTAACCTTATAATCAGCTGGATTATTTTGCTTTTTACTTGGTTCACAAATATAACTATAATTAAGACTGATCGATGAACTGAAAAGTTGCCAGCAAATATAAGCATTAAGAATTGCCATTGCGAAGTTATATGGTAGCATTAACAAATCAACATTAATTGGTTTCCGACTGTGAACAAAAAAGTACAAATTTAATTTACCTTTTACTATATTATTTTAATTATTTAGAGTTTGCTTACTTTTTCATTAATTGCGGTCCCATCCAAACCATAAATAAGTAACTAATTATGGACATAATTACGGGTACTGGAGAATCTACTAGAAGCCATCCTTTAGTTCGTGGATCGGCAACGGTCATAGCCCAAAGATAGAAATCATAAGGATTTGCGAAAAGTTTTGAACTTGCAGTTATATTTACCATTGTATTCAGAAATAAAAACTGTCGAATGGTAAATAAATAATTTTAAAATTTTGAAATAAAATATAAAATAATAAATTTAAAACAACAATTTAAAATTAATTATGCTGAACAACATAAATTAAAATAAATAAGTAACATTATTAAGTCCCTTAAGATCAGTGGTTCCCATAGTGTGGGTCGACAAAAATTGTATTATTTAGTTGTTCGTATTAAATTACTTTTAAAAATTAATACAGTTTTGTTTGTCGGTACAAAATTCATATCCAATTTTACACACTGCAGCTTTAAAAGTATTACTTCCACTCACAACGACTTATATATGTGATTTTGCATTTTCAGCAATGTTTGCATTAAAAAATAAATATCGCAATAAATTACAATTATCATACTCACTTCGCCTGAAAATAACTATTACAAAAATAGATGTCGAAGATTTTATTAGCAAAAATAGAAAACGGGCCCATTCATCTCATTAATTAATTATTATGATATTAATAAATTTATGAATTAAAGTTCTTGCTGTTTTGCATTTTATTTTTTTTTACAGATGGGCCGCGAGAACCTTACGGTCTTAATTAGTGGGTCGCGACTGGTAAAAGTTTGGAAACCCCTGGCTTAGATAATAACATTAAAACAAGATGCTAAAAATATGATTTGTTATTCTTTGGAATTTCAACAAACATAATCCCATTTTTAGGAGAAAGGTTGCTTATAGGGGTAAAGTATTGCGAAATATTTTTACTTATACCAAAAATTATTCAAAATTTCATAAGTTTGGAAAATAATTAGAAGTATTTTTAATAATATATCAAAAGAATATTGGATATTTCAATGAGCTCTATTACCAGCACTTTCATATATAAGAATAAGATTTATGAGCATTCTTAAGGATCGGCTTTTTGAAAATATATTAAATAATAACAAAAAACATTTTCCAATTTAAATAATTTTTTTTATTTTTCCTCTTAAGATTCACAGATTTTAATTTTATTATAAAATAAGTTTAAAAATAAATTTAATTAACAGTCTTATAATTTAAGGAAATACATTATTAATAATTATAACTTAAATATCTTAGTATTACTTTAATTAATTAATATATTAATCAACTTCTTCTACAGTTGGACCATTTCGACTACCAAATCCTCCAGCTTGTTGGCCACAATTTGTTCCTTGATATTGACCAGCAGCACCGCCTGTATGTAATTTAGTCATAATTGGACTACAAATTCTACTAACTTCTTTCATCTTGGCATCAAATTCTTCTTTTTCTGCTAATGTGTTATTGTCCAGCCATTTAATTGCATCATTGCAGCAATTCAATGCGGATTCTTTGTCCGATGAATTCAATTTTCCTTCAGCTTGTTCTATTGCTTGTTTAACACTAAATACGTATCCCTCCAAGCTGTTGCGAGCAGATATTTTTTCTTTTTGTTTTTCATCTTCTTCTTGATATTTTTCAGCTTCGGCCACCATTCGGTCTATTTCTGCTTGTGATAACCGACCTTTATCATTTTTAATTGTTATATTTTTAACAATTCCAGTTCCCAGTTCTTTCGCAGAAACATTTAGTATTCCATTTGCATCCATATCGAAAGTAACTTCAATTTTTGGAACTCCTCGAGGTGCTGGTGGTATTCCAGTTAAATCAAAATTCCCTAGTAAGTTGTTATCTCTGGTCATTACTCTTTCACCTTCGTACACTTGAATAGTTACTGCGGGCTGGTTATCCGAATATGTTGAGAATGTTTGTGTCTGTTTACATGGAATTCTTGAATTTCGTTCTACTATTTTTGTCATAACACCTCCCGCAGTTTCAATGCCCAAAGAAAGTGGTGCAACGTCCACCAATAGCACATCTTGAATCTTCGAGCTCTTATCACCACTTAAAATTGCTGCTTGTATTGCGGCACCATAAGCAACTGCTTCATCAGGATTTATAGATAGATTTAAGGATTTGCCACAGAAGAATCCTTGCAGGAGATTCTGTACTTTTGGTATTCTAGTAGAGCCACCAACTAGTACTATATCGTGGATTTCACTCTTTTCCATTTTTGCATCATTTAATGCTTTTTCTACTGGATTCAATGTTGCTCGGAACAAATCTGCACAAAGTTCTTCGAATCGAGCTCGTGATATTTTTGTGTTAAAATCAATTCCTTCGAAAAGAGCATCTATTTCAATTGTAGCCTCTGTACTTGATGACAAAGTTCGTTTTGCTCGTTCGGCTGCAGTTCTTAGACGACGTAACGCTCTAGGATTTGATGTTAAATCTTTTTTGTATTTGCGCTTGAATTCATCTGACAGGTGGGTAACTAGTCTATTGTCGAAGTCTTCGCCACCTAAATGGGTATCGCCAGCAGTAGCTCTGACTTCAAATAGTGAGCCTTCATCAATTGTTAAAATAGAAACATCAAATGTTCCACCACCCAAATCGAAAATTAAAACATTTCGTTCTCCAGTCAAATTTTTATCTAGACCATAAGCCAATGCTGCTGCTGTTGGTTCATTTATTATTCGCAAAACATTTAGACCAGCAATAGCTCCAGCATCCTTAGTGGCTTGTCTCTGTGAATCGTTAAAATATGCTGGCACTGTTATCACTGCATCTTTAACAGTTTCACCTAAATATGTTTCAGCTGTTTCCTTCATTTTTGTAAGAACCATTGAGCTAATTTCTTCTGGATTAAATCTTTTACTTTCGCCTTTGAATTCAGCACAAATTTTTGGTTTTCCATTTTCACTGACTACTTTGAATGGCCAATGTTTGACATCATCTTGAACTTTTGGGTCATTATATTTTCTGCCAATCAGTCTCTTCGCATCAAATACAGTATTTTTTGGATTCATGGCTACCTGGTTTTTAGCAGCGTCACCAATGAGTCGATCTGAGTCTGTAAAGGCAACAAAGCTAGGTGTTGTTCTGTTGCCCTGATCATTGGCAATTATTTCTACTTTGCCGTGTTGAAATACTCCAACGCAGGAGTAAGTTGTTCCCAAATCAATTCCAATTGCAGGCATTTTCACTTTATTATATTTCAATTTATATTTAAATATTTAATTTTATTCTTTAAAAACTTTATTGCCTTAAACTTTCTTTACTTATTTCAGTTTTATTTATTTATTTCAGTTTGTTTTACACTTTTAAAAATGTTATTTAATATTGTTCTTCGATTTGTTCACTTTGCTTTTTAGTTGTATACTGAACAGTTCTTGCTGTTAACAGCTTATTTATATGAAATTTCTCTGTTAAAGAATGTTCGAGAAAAGTTTATCAGAAAGAAGTAGAAATTTCTAGAAAAAATGTTTAAATAATTAACAGAGACTGTTAAAAGTTTAATATATAACAGAACAGAATGAAATGCATATATAAACATTTGTCTCCTTCGTCGACATGTAAATACAAATTGGGAAATGCCTGCCAAATTTCTCTTATGCTTTTAGTTATAACAGTTTGATTAGCATTATACAAACAGAACAATGTTCATTATTTTTTTAATCAAATTAAGTTATAAGATTACTAGAAATTTCTGTAATTTCCCCGAAATTTCTAGACTAGCTAGCACTAGATAATTATGAAATTTTTGTCTTGTACAGCAAAATAATTTTGTAATACTTTTCCTTACAAATTTCAGTCGATATAAGATTACTGGCCTAAATATTCGTAATTGTAGAATTTAAAATTAAAGCATTTTTTATGGATTTCGAATACAGTTGGAGATATTTGTATCTTATAAATAAGAAAATTATTCTGATTTTGATTTAACCTTCTCTTAAGGTTGACTGAAGAGTCGTATAAAGTTAAATTTATTATTTTATTATGTACTTATGTAATTTTTCTAAATAAATAAATTATAACCAGAGATAATTTTACAGATCAAAAAAATTGATTTAACAAACATTATATTGAAGCACATAATGAAATGGAAGTAATAAAAAGCTTATTAAACATTAAAATTACTAAAAAACAATTTAAGAATGTTCATAATTAATAAATGATTTGAAATTTACGTGGGTACTTTTCTTTTTAATGTAATTTTTCAGTTGTACAAAAGCAAAGTCTCTTCAGTTATTTCATTTCCAAATTTAACATGATAAAAAATGTTCGAGAAAGTTTATCATAAAGTAGAAATTAATAGAAAAAAAATATATTTAGTAATTAACAGGCTGTTAAAAGTTCAGTAGACAGAATATAATATATATATATATGTATGTATATGTATATATATATAAATTCCTCTCTGCACATGAAAGAGAAGGTCTGACTTTTCTAAATAATAAAACCTAAACTGTTAATTATCCGTTTATTTTAAGTTGGCTAGCAAATCTCTGTCGTTATTGTAATATTAATCATTTTAGATAATATAATTATATATAATTAATGGTATTTATTCTTTTCGACTTCAATTAATATTCATTAAACAAATTTTCAAACTATAGTTTAAATTTTAATGTTTTTTTTTTGTAATTTTGTTTATTTGAAAGACTTTTACAACTTATAACAGTTTTGTCTAAATTCTTAAATAGTTATAGTAACATTGACAAATAATCAGAATAATGGAAATTTATTTAGTTTCGATTAATTAATTCAAATATTTTATGCCATATTCATCTTTTAATCTTTTCACTAACTCACATGAGTTTTAATATAAACCTTTATTTATATTGTGCTAACTTTGGAAAATTACTACAAGTATCTCACAAAAAGTGATAAAGGAATTAAATTTAAAGGATAATTTATGATATATTAACAATCTATTAGATACGATTATATTCGGATTATATGTAAACATAATTTTTATGTTTAATAAGCTTTATTGCTTCCATTTCATTTTGTGCTTAAATATAATGTTTGTTAAATCAATTGGGAAGGTTAAATTAAAATCAGAATAATTTTCTTATTACAAAACTTTCTGAAGATACAAATAGCTAAATACAAGATACAAATATCTCCAACTGTATTCGAAATCCATAAAAAATGCTTTAATTTCAAATTCTACAATTACGAATATTTAGAACAGTAGTCTTAGATCGACTGAAACTTTTAAGAAAAAATATTACACAATTATTTTGCTGTACAAGACAAAAATTTCATAATTATCTAGTGCTAGCTAGTCTAGAAATTTCGGGGAAATTACAGAAATTTCTAGTAATCTTATAACTTCAGTCGATTTAAAAAATAATGAACATTGTTTTGTCTGTATAATGTTAATCAAACTGTTATAACTAAAAGCATAAGAGAAATTTAGCACACATTTCATAATTTGTATTTACATGTCGACGAAGGAGACAAATGTTTATATATGCATTTCATTCTGTTCTGTTATATATTAAACTTTTAACAGTCTCTGTTAATTATTTAAACATTTTCTCTAGAAATTTCTACTTCTTTCTGATAAACTGTTCTCGAACATTCTTTAACAGAGAAATTTCATATAAATAAGCTGTTAACAGCAAGAACTGTTCAGTATACAACTAAAAAGCAAAGTGAACAAATCGAAGAAAAATATTAAATAACATTTTTAAAAGTGTAAAACAAACTGAAATAAATAAATAAAACTGAAATAAGTAAAGAAAGTTTAAGGCAATAAAGTTTTTAAAGAATAAAATTAAATATTTAAATATAAATTGAAATATAATAAAGTGAAAATGCCTGCAATTGGAATTGATTTAGGAACAACTTACTCCTGCGTTGGAGTATTTCAACACGGCAAAGTAGAAATAATTGCCAATGATCAGGGCAACAGAACAACACCTAGCTTTGTTGCCTTTACAGACTCAGATCGACTCATTGGTGACGCTGCCAAAAACCAGGTAGCCATGAATCCAAAAAATACTGTATTTGATGCGAAGAGACTGATTGGCAGAAAATATAATGACCCAAAAGTTCAAGATGATGTCAAACATTGGCCATTCAAAGTAGTCAGTGAGAATGGAAAACCAAAAATTTGTGCTGAATTCAAAGGCGAAAGTAAAAGATTTAATCCAGAAGAAATTAGCTCAATGGTTCTTACAAAAATGAAGGAAACAGCTGAAACATATTTAGGTGAAACTGTTAAAGACGCAGTGATAACAGTGCCAGCCTATTTTAACGATTCACAGAGGCAAGCCACTAAGGATGCTGGAGCTATTGCTGGTCTAAATGTTTTGCGAATAATAAATGAACCAACAGCAGCAGCATTAGCTTATGGTCTAGATAAAAATTTGACTGGAGAACGAAATGTTTTAATTTTCGATTTGGGTGGTGGAACATTTGATGTTTCTATTTTAACAATTGATGAAGGCTCACTATTTGAAGTCAGAGCTACTGCTGGCGATACCCATTTAGGTGGCGAAGACTTCGACAATAGACTAGTTACCCACCTGTCAGATGAATTCAAGCGCAAATACAAAAAAGATTTAACATCAAATCCTAGAGCGTTACGTCGTCTAAGAACTGCAGCCGAACGAGCAAAACGAACTTTGTCATCAAGTACAGAGGCTACAATTGAAATAGATGCTCTTTTCGAAGGAATTGATTTTAACACAAAAATATCACGAGCTCGATTCGAAGAACTTTGTGCAGATTTGTTCCGAGCAACATTGAATCCAGTAGAAAAAGCATTAAATGATGCAAAAATGGAAAAGAGTGAAATCCACGATATAGTACTAGTTGGTGGCTCTACTAGAATACCAAAAGTACAGAATCTCCTGCAAGGATTCTTCTGTGGCAAATCCTTAAATCTATCTATAAATCCTGATGAAGCAGTTGCTTATGGTGCCGCAATACAAGCAGCAATTTTAAGTGGTGATAAGAGCTCGAAGATTCAAGATGTGCTATTGGTAGACGTTGCACCACTTTCTTTGGGCATTGAAACTGCGGGAGGTGTTATGACAAAAATAGTTGAGCGAAATTCAAGAATTCCATGTAAACAGACACAAACATTCTCAACATATTCAGATAACCAGCCCGCAGTAAGTGTTCAAGTGTACGAAGGTGAAAGAGTAATGACCAGAGATAACAACTTACTAGGCAATTTTGATTTAACTGGAATACCACCAGCACCACGAGGAGTTCCAAAAATTGAAGTTACTTTCGATATGGATGCAAATGGAATACTAAATGTTTCTGCGAAAGAATTGGGAACTGGAATTGTTAAAAATATAACAATTAAAAATGATAAAGGTCGGTTATCACAAGCAGAAATAGACCGAATGGTGGCCGAAGCTGAAAAATATCAAGAAGAAGATGAAAAACAAAAAGAAAAAATATCTGCTCGCAACAGCTTGGAGGGATACGTATTTAGTGTTAAACAAGCAATAGAACAAGCTGAAGGAAAATTGAATTCATCGGACAAAGAATCCGCATTGAATTGCTGTAATGATGCAATTAAATGGCTGGACAATAACACATTAGCAGAAAAAGAAGAATTTGATGCCAAGATGAAAGAAGTTAGTAGAATTTGTAGTCCAATTATGACTAAATTACATACTGGCGGTGCTGCTGGTCAATCTCAAGGAACAAATTGTGGTCAACAAGCTGGAGGATTTGGTAGTCGAAATGGTCCAACTGTAGAAGAAGTTGATTAATATATTAATTAATTAAAGTAATACTAAGATAATTAAATTTAAAATAATGTATTTCCTTAAATTATAAGACTGTTAATTAAATTTATTTATAAACTTATTTACATATAATAAAATTAAAATTTGTAAATATTAAAAAGAAAAATAAATGTTTTTTGATATCTATTATTTTCCTTTTGAAAGAGGTGTAGAATTTTGATTTCTTTAATTTAAAATTACAAATTATTAAATTTTTATTAATTTTTTATTTCCAGTTTACAAAAAAAAAAACTAATAACATTTAAAATCATCAAATATTTCATTATTTTAATAAATTGATCTTAATAAAATGTGAAAACTTCAAATTAGATTATATTTCCAATAAATTCTAAACACTTTTCACTATTATTTATTTTCGGTTGCACTAATTATTTTATATATTTTATAAATAACTTTTTAATAATATTTTTCATTCTAAATTATTACAAATATTTAGATTAATATATTTTTAATAATACTCACAATTAAAAAAAAAAATCTTCACTTTCTTGGAATTAATAATTTTCACTTCTTATAATAATTTATAAGCGAATATTTTGTAATTCTTATTTCCTTTAACTGAAACTTTTAAATTGTGAATCTGATGTTAGTAACCATCCAAACTATACTGCTAAAAATTCTTAAAATCATAAACTTCAATGGCAAAAACTGACCACCTATTCATACAAAATTTAAATAGAAAATTTTTGGTGAGGATAATTTTTAATCAAATAAATTTTCCACTTCTACAAAATTACAACAATAACAAATGATTTCATTACCATTTTCAGAAAATATATTAATAAAATCTGTAAAAAAAAATTAAAATCTGGTAAATATTATAATAATATATATTAGGTGGAAATGTGACAAATAAAAGTAAAAATTTATGCTATTGCCCATCGCAGTGAAGCATGGCTAACATAATATTTATTAAGATGACAATTAACTTTATTTCTAATAGACAAGATCTCAAATATAGCAAACGGAATCGATGGTTGGTTAGATACAATACAAAAGTGAATTTTTCATATTTTATTTATATATATATCTTCAGAGAGCAAGTGGAAAATTATAATTTTCATGCCAATTTTCAATTCATAATCACCGTGTAACAATGAATCAATATTGTATTTATGTTTTGGCATTGGTACTGAACTAACAGACATTATACATATTAATATTAAAAATATAATGTATACATAACTTACTAATAATTACATATGAAATATTTCACTTTTTTTTTACGTTTTTGTGGCATTCAATATTTATTTACCTTTGTCAAATAATAATAAAAAAAAATAATAAATAAATTGTTGATGATTATTTAAAGTTGCAAATCCAACACCGCAGAAAATGATGATTGTTGGGTTTGAACAAAGTATTGGAATATAATTTCTATATCTTTTAGGTGTTCAAATTGTAAATGTAAGTCAAGTTTACAATTATTTTCCATTCTAATTGCATTTCACAAGAAAAATCTTAAATATCGTTTGAAAAATACAAAAAAAAAATTACAAAGTAAACATAAAGTGTTAGAAAGTTTGAAATATTTTTTTTAACTTTTCAATAAAATTAAAATAAAGTTTTCTTTTATTATTTATTTAAATTAACTGACCTTAAATTTAAAATGACGTGGCACTAGTACAGTACAAAATACGTTAAAACTTCAATTTATCCATTGTCTGTCTGTTATCATTTATTCTGGGCTAGAAATTTCAAACTAAATGTCATTGGAAGTCTAAAATTACCAAACTATTTTTTTGGCAAGTGAATTATTTATAATGAAAATATACTAAAATGAACCATTTATAATGATTTTTGTATGAACTTTCAAAATATATTTACCTCAATTTTCAATTCCTATAAAAAGATCAATTCCATTAGGGTGGCGGTGGTAGTATGCTATGCTGCGATGATTTAGGTACCGGATACAAATTCATAGAGCGAGAGATCGATGTCGCTCTAAGTTGAATAAGCTTTATAATGTAATATATAATAGTAATTTTAAGACTGGGAAAAATGCTAATGGTTGAGACGATTTCCTGACAACAAATGTCTCACACTATTAAAAACCATTAGCTTGTTGCAATTTAAAATATCTTCACTATAAAGAAACTAATAGAATCCATATAAAATTATTAGGTCCAAATTGTAATGAAATGTCACGAAACCTTATATCATTGAGGCCTTCCCAAGTGGAGTGAACAAGGCAATATAATATGACCAATTGAACTAAAGCATAAATTTCGTTAATTTTATAGAAATGGCTTATGAACATTGAATTTATAAAATATTAAATTGATTAATCAGAGAATTAATAATTTCAAAAATTTTAATTAATAATTAAATATAAAAATTATTTATATTTAATTTTTAGTGGGATTAGACAGAGTACAATAAAATAGGCGCCTTACATTTGCTGCCGGACAAGGTAATTGTTATTTTTAAGTTATTCAAGGTTATTCAATGACTTCGTGCTGGAGCAGAAAATAAAAATAATTCGACCAATATCATGTCGATAGGTTTAATACTTAAGGAAAATAAAATTTAATGTATGTACACCACATCAATTCAGTTCTACTGGGATATCTTGCAACTTGCAGTCGGTGCCAACATATTAACACGGATTTACTATTTGGATTTTAAATATTTAGGAATGATATTCCTATAGTAATAATCTTTCAGAATTAAGTTTGGATTATTGACACAGTGGATGAAGTGCTGATGTTTGGATGACAGAAACCAAACAAAGGTTAGTAATACGATACAACTTGTGAGTAAAACGATACAACAAGCTGTGCTTAATTAATATTATTAATTTTAAATAGCAAATTAATAAAAAAATTATTATCAAATTAAAGGTAAATATTTAAAGTTTAAATTTTCTACTATCATTAACGAATATAAATTAAATCTATTACAAAATATTCTCATCTTATTCATGTTTTTTTTATAAATTCTGGCAAACTATTTTGAAATCATCACTACAGATTTAATTAATTATTATAGTATAATAAAATTTTGCGAATTTCTTGTAATTAAAATGCTAACATCTATTTATCTGCTAAGCGTTGTTATAACTCAAATTCGAAGTGAATTATATTTTAATAAATATATATTTTAAAAGATATCTTTGCGAACCAGGAGTAGGCGACACATTCGCGGGACCATAACCGTTCTACGAAGTTCTAAAAGACCAACAAAACTGTTGGAACAGACGAATAGGGATGAGACATACGAGCTACCGAAATACTTGAAATTAATTAGAAGAAAGTAAAAAAAAACCTCTAAACTTAAAAACACCTCCCACAGACTTGGATTATCAAAAGATCAAGCGTGCAGATTATGTCAGGGCGCAGATGAGACTACAGTACGCGCATACGCTAGCCAAAAAATGTCTACGATACATTGGTAACTACACAGTTACACTCTCAGAATTTTAACACTTACCACTCAAACAGCTGTACAGTTTTAGCCATTACAAGGAAAATTACAATAAGCCGTATGGCTGCAGTAATTGGGAATTGGAATTTGGGACTACTAGTTGTCCTCCCAGTAAAATAAAATCTAATTTAATCTAAATATATAAATAAGACAGCTAAATTGCTGCGAACTCGTAATTTCAAATATAAAAAAGGATAATGATAACAGTCGATTTTGAAAATAATATTTTTAAAGGCTTTTTTCTTCAATACTCTTCAATTTGGTTTAATATATACGAATGGTTATAATATTAGACACCATAGAATTAAAACATATACCTAAGCCAATTTTAAGTAATCCAAGGAGAATCTGAAATTCTCTTACAAAATAGATCAACGTGTCCAACAAATGTCATCCCTAAATATTTAATTTGATTAATTCTCTCGATTTGAAACCATTTTCTATCAATAATGTTTTGCTTAAATCTAATATCCTTTAAGATTAAAAGGAAATTAGTGGATTCATATACACTTTTATACTATAATAAAAAAAATACTTAATTACCAGTAATTTATATGTAAATTATTACCAATTTCATACAATTTCATATTATTCAAAATTACAAGGATATTATAAATTTTACAAAAAATTTAACATTCAAATCTTTACAACTACATACAAATAAACTATGAACTTACAAAAAAGCTTTTCCATATTATTATGCTCACTCACACCAATATAAAAATTTAATTTTTTTTTTTTTTGAGCTTTTAAATCGAATGCACAGTGAACCAACGAATTAGAAATATATGGAAGGAGCATAAAGTAAAATAAATGAAGCCTGTCTGGGTATATTCCTCTCTTTCTTAGCTCGTCAAATTGTCAAATTTTATATTTGACATGTCAGGGACAGATTAAGTTTTCGTCCAATTGAGGCTGGCTCCTAAATATATGCAAGCATATAATTTAAATTGAATTATTATAATATTTGTATTATTTTCATGAATTTCATAAGTTTTAAAGAAATAAAATATAAGTTTTTTATGTTTTAAGTAAATGTTTTATTTAAATATATTATTTTAGAATTTTTATTGTAAATTGTATATTTATTAAAAAATAGAATCTTAATAAAACTTAGAATTATAATGAAACTTAATAACTACAATTTATGAAATAAATTGAATTAATTTAGGGAACTGGATTAAGTTAGCAATAACTGGAAATACTTCTTCGCCATAATTTTCCGCACCAATTTTAACAAAATCTTCAATATTTTCTGTATTATAATTGTATTGCTGAAATTTAAAAATAAAAATTTATAAATATAGACAAATATTTTTAAAAATAGCTAAATTTACTTACGTTTGAGATTGGCATAGCATTTTATGTTAAAAAATATTTATTTTGACCAAGCCTTTTCAGGTACTTGGGTTCAAAATGTGCAGAACATATTGTACTTCTTTCTCTAATATTTGGAGTCCCATACGGAGTACTAATATTATAAATCCACTTCTGTTTAACATCCTTATGAAGTGGAAATCTATATAAAAAAAAACAAATAAATTTACAATTAATCAAAATAAATTATTTTAACTTAATAATTATTTAAACATAACTCTTTGAATAAAAGCCGACCCTGGCATACAAAATATTAGCTGATCTAACCTAACATAATTATCTGTATTGAATTTAAGAAAAATGTAAAATTATCAATAAAAAAAAATAGTTTTAGTAATTTTGTACAGATATTCAGATAATTTTATTATTTATTAGGAAAAATTCAGTGAAATAATTAACTAATTAACATACCTGTGCATAGAAACCATTTTTTCAATATTTATATGTTTGGAACAATACACCTCTTTTTCCTTACACATAAATTATAATTTTCACTCATTTTTAGTCTCTTCATAGTTTTTTTAAATTATTTAATTGAACACTAATGTTTTTTAATTCAATAATATTTAATTTCACTAATTTTTTTAAAACACAACCGTTTGTTTACAAATTCTTAACCAAATTTATTTTGACAATTCGACGAGCTAAGAAAGAGAACTACCAATTTCTTGGCTTCATAAACACTTTTTCGATTTTATGAAAAATCGTGTGAACCAGAAAGAGATAGAAAATTTGTGCTCCTTCCATATATTTCTAATTCGTTGCAGTGAACAGCATAAAAAATAGAGTTGAAAATTTCGTGAAAAAAAAGATAAATATCGTGAACATAACTTCAAAAATATCTTCATATAAACAAAATATCCTTTTTTTAAAAAAACTCATAGGCTTTTTACATATAATTTTATATACTTTATACACAACACATTATTTTATATAATTTCCCTTTTTGTATACGAAATAAAGGACATTTTCTTTACTACCGCGGCATGGTGTATTTTTTATTACTCGTTCCTTTATTTTTTACTATAGGCTGACATTTCGATTCGTGTACAAATTTATTCCACCAAACAAAAATATCGTTCGTATTATTATTATTTATATTTGGTTAAGTTTTCTATATATTATTAAGTAAAGTTCTTACAAATACAAAAAAAAAAGCAAAATTAATCTAGTAAAAAAAAACAAATTTACATTTTATTATATTTTTCCTATTAGTCAGTTCTAAGTCAACCACGAATCGAAATTCACGCGACCACTTCTACAAAAAAAAAAAAAAAAAAACTATTTTCATATAATATTTTAAAAAATTCTGTAATTTAATTTTTAAGTTTATTTCTGTTTGTTAATTGTTTTAGTAAATACGTTTAAAAATTGTCTTCCTTTTCATAAATTTTTTTTATATAAAATCGTTTAAATTTAAATATTATACAATAAAAAATCGGTTGAATCTAAAAATATTTAAAAAAAAAAAAACACTTTGAAAATGGAAAATTTTAAATATTGAAAATTGAGTGAAATAATTTAACAAAAAATTTATAATTTTTTTGTTTTAATTATTATTTAATTTATTTAGTGAAATATTTATTACAATTTTTAAAAGAAAATGATGTGAAAATTTTGAATATATAAAAATATGTTGAATTATAAATATTTAATTTAAAAAAAATATTGTAGAAATACGTTAAGTTTTCAATTAGGTGACATATGGTATCTTTAAATTAAACAAAAATAATCTAACTGAAACTTATCATTTATATTTATTTAATAAAACCAAAATTTTCCTTTTGAATATAACCAAAAAATTTGTAAAAATTGTCATATTTTGTGGTTATTTTCACCAACTAGAAGTTTCAAAGGATTCCTTTGGGGAAATACCCACAAAATATACATTGAGAAATTTGATAGTAATAGATTTAATATACGAGTATATAAAAAAAATTTATATTATTTCTTTATAACACTTATCATTATTATGTGAATATGATTGAAAATTTTAATATAATTTTAACTTATAATTTTCATATATGATTTTGGTATCTAAAATAATCCTTTATTCATTTAGATATTAAAATCATTATATGAAAATTATAAGTTTCTATGTTTTGGTTTGGTCATGATTTTTATTTTCTGTAATTATATTAATTTTAATAGAATATTTTCTTTTTTTATAACATCCTTTATTTTATATTCTTTCAATCAAATTGACCATTGAAAAGAAAATTTTATTATTTATGTAATAGGGGAATTACTTAGTAATTTCAAATAAGAGAATTATATTTGAAAGCAATTATTATATGGAATACAGAACTAATATGGATAATTTTTTATAAGAATTGTATACAATTTTAAAGCTACTATGAATATTTGTAGTAAAATGTTGAAAAAAGTATCAAGCAGCAGTCCATGTACGATCCTTTCTTTAAAATGATAATGTCAAAAATACCATTGGAATATTCTATTTCATAATTAGTTTATTAATTACTGAAATTACCTTTAATTAGAGAATAAGGAGACATTTCCTGCCAGTGCCCTCAAGGATTATTATTTTTTTTTTTCATTTACGTAATATTTTGAATACGTAATTAAATTTAATCTCATTAGACTTAGGTTTATTTGCAAATATAGTTAAAAACTCGTTGGAGACATTGTTTCATTTAAATATTCCAAAAGAACTAATTAATTTTGTAATAAAAACGATTTCATAAATTAATAGTAAATTATTTTAATATGAAATATATTTGTAAAATTCAAAATTTTAAAAGGATAACAATTTTATTTAAATAAATTTTGTAAGCATTTCTTTAAATTTAAATATAAAAAATTGTAAATCTCTTTAAGAAATTACCCTATAACTAAATATTTTTTTTTTTACTTATATATTCAACTAATAATTCGTAACCCAATTACGATTATATTCTATACATCAGCTACCATTTCATGTTATTACATCTGGGGATTTGAAAATACATAGATTTTTTATTTTAAATCCACATATTAAATTCCATAGTTGACTTTTAAATTTCCATATATTGAAAATTTCTATCCATTAAGTTTAAAATAATTTGAATTTTTGTTTTAAAAAGCAATCCAAGAAAATTATTAATTAATAAAATAAATTTATGAAATTATTATAATTAATAAAAACAAAATTGTTGTTCTAAATTTTTTTAGGGGTCTTTTACATATATACATTTCTAAGAATTTATGCTTAAATTTATATGTACTATCGCCAATAAACCGTGTCATTAATTAAAGTAAACTTGACATGGCAATGAAACAGCGAATTACTTACAGTGAATAAAAATTTTATATGTATATATAAGATACACTCTACAAAAATTAAGATTATGTATTTAAAAAAAAAAAAAAACATAAATAAATATACAAAACTTAAAAGTTTAAATGTGGAATTTTTTGAAAAAAAAAAATTTCTTCTGGATTTCTTATAAAAATTGTTCATTAAATGACTGGAAACGGATAATAAGAACAACTTCCGGTATATGAATGAATTGTTTTATATGTAAAGTTTAAGTATGAAATTTATAAACAATAATTTCTTTAGATTCCAATAACACAAATTGAGTTTCTTATAGATAAATTTATGTTTAGTGATTATTAAAAATTAAGTAATATTAGAAATGTAATAATGAAAAATCATTGTAAACAGAAAAGATAAATAACAAGTTTTATTCAAGTTTTTCGGGTCGAGTAAGTTTCATGAACTCTGACACGAATAGTGGATCAAAGAAGCATAATTTCTGACCTATAGTTCAACTATATATTCTGTTTCTGAAAATGAAAATCTGGATTGAATTTGACAAGTTTCTACGTATTTGTAAATCTGAAGGGCGAGAAAAACGACACTGAAAATAACCACATTGCATTGGATATTCTTTCGGAGGCAATCTCTTTTTTATCATTCAATAATTTTAATTAACTTTTTGTCAGAATTTGATATAAAAAAGATGAAATTACCATAGTAGCAATTGAATAGTTTTCAATCAATCAAACTCATTACAAGAATTTTTTTAAAGTTAAATTGTCAATTATTGTTGGCAATTGTCAATTATATTTGGTAATTGTCAATTATTGTTGACAATTATTCGGTAATTTTCAGACATAATGAAAATGTATAAATAATTGAAAAGAAATTTAAAGAAATTTAAAATTTCTATAGAATAATATTGAACTGAAAAATCACTGCCTCATTTTTCGAAATGTAACTTGTATCTAATAAGACAAAGCCAAGCCTGATTGAAAACAATGTTAGGCCCACATAAATTATGAATGTTTATTTAAATTTAATATATTTAAAATTTGTATTCCTCTACCAATTCAAAATAAATAATTAATTTTAATTATTATCGTTTCTCATTTAATTTCTGTATTTATATAAAATGTTTATTAACAAATTATTTCTAAATCATTAAACTATTCTTATAACCCCATTAAAATTATGACATAATTCTGGATAGTGTTTTACTCTCTCATATATGCGATTTTAAATGCTTCTTATTTGTAAAAAATTTCAAATTTAAAACAGATCACTTTGCTTGTGTCATATCAAAAAATGTTAAAAAGTTTTTTTTTTTATTAGTTCATAGGATTTCATTAAATTATTAAAATTTAAAAAGATTTTAAAACATGCAAAGACTATGATCATCACTTTTCATATCATAAATATTTATTTACATTTAGAAGATTCATGCCGGGGTATTTAGAATTGTGGAAATATTAAATAAAAAAAAAATTGGTACCAACTGAAAGATATAATAATAATAATAATTATTAAATCATAATTATTAAAAAGATGTTATTAAGATTAATGAATAAATAGTGAACACAATAACTTTTAATTAATATTTGTGAGGTGTTTAACATAATAATCTATTTTTATTATTTGATTTCCAAGTATTAATTTTGTCATGAACGGATATTTTTATGGGAAAATTTTAGATAAATATTTTTAATATCTATTCAAATATTTTTATTTAATTGTTCATTTTGGCATTAGCCAGAGGTGGGACCAACATTACTACGATACTACTTTTCCATCAGTTAATATTACAAAATAATTATGTTCCTCCTCTTATTGAATCCAGATCGTTCTCTTTATGAAGATAAAAATATTCTTTATTGATATTTCCGCCACTTCCTCCAAATATCCTGTGAGCTCTTAAACCAACTTCTGTTAGCCCATTTCATATACATACAAATTTTTTTTAAAGTGATCCAGCTATAGAAAAACAAAAGTTCATGTGATTCAGATATAGCAGAAAAATATTGCAATCAGATTACGACTTACTCTTTCCTCAACTTATTTGACGGGCAATGACATAACAAATGAAACAATTGTTTTGCTATTACCCCTCAATACAACATTATTTAGGAGTTCCTTTCAATAAAACCTTAAATAAGTGGGTAAACCGAAGCCCAACAAGGTAATTTCATTCATTAAAGAATTATAATATATCCACACGCTGTAATAATGCTGCATTATCGAAAATACCACTCCTTTAAAACTAACCAACTGGATTATTCGGATATATATGATCGATCCTAGATTGAAAGGGTTAAAACACTCACATAAGCCAAAGATTCGCCATATGTTTTCGGCTACCACAATGCTATCTACCGACGTGAAGGTTTTACCAAATAAACAGTAACTTGTTATTACAGATTGCTCAACCATTTCCAATCTTAATTTTAGAATACTATGGGAATGTCATCGCTAAACAGTTGTCTAGAAATCTTCATATTTATCAATTAGTACAAACCTTGAATATAGAAAAGATATTTTAGCCAAATGCTGTCACTTAAGTATAATATATTATCAGATTGATGAAGACTTTAATCAATGATCTATTTTATTTCTTAATGAAAATAATTTATTTTAAATAGCCAATTAAATTTTTTTTATTTTAAACAATTCCTATATCGTAATTTTCAACTTATATATTTAGTATCAATAAAATATATCAGTGGAAATTAATTAATTTTAAAGTTGTTATATAAAATGATATCATATCATCAAAGTTTTTGAAAGACAATTTTTCTTCTTTTAAAATATATGTACATCTATAAAAAAAGTAAATTAATTAAAATTTAATTAATTGGTCATTTATGGAAAGAAATTTATCGGAATTGTTTTGTGATGTAACAATTTTTATCTTTGACAATCACACCAATTTGCATTATAAAAGTTATTGTTAAAGTTTCATAATTAATTTTAGTTATGGTTGCAAGCATTTATAAAATTACTTTATATAAAGAAATACAAAATTTTATTATGACAGACATCAAAATTATTATGACAACCTTCTATTCAATTTTTAGGCATTACAAAATGTCTTAAGATTTCAATTTGTCCATTTGTTATCTCTAAGTCTCTTAATAAGCATACTATGTCGTAATGAGACTTTGATATGTCTCTAGACGACTATGACACCTCGATTTCTATGTGCTATGTTATCGTTCCTTTGGAAACATATGGCGATTGTCACTAAAGCAGCTGTTTTGTTTCATTAACAGTACGGGTTTGATAATAATTAGAAAGCAACAATTGAATACGATTATTTGTGGCCCACCCTTACTCTAAACCTAAGCTATAACATTTCGAAATCAACTTTTTGCTCTCTTACTGGTTACAGGTTACACATTTAATTGCTATATGAATTTTCCTATAAATGGGGAAACTAATAATAATTTTGTTTCAATTTGTATCTCAATAAATGATCTTTTCTTAATAAGAATATACAATTCAAGATCATTGTCAGAATACATATAAATTTACACATCAAAATAAAGTGACAGCAAAATTTTGTAATTTCAATGTTTTTGTTAATTTATATCGGAATTTATTATTATTATTATTATTATTATTTTGTACTATATACAAAAATTTATTTTAAATTTATTCAAAAGAAAATTAAAAGCTTTCTGGAAAAACTATACAAAATAAATAAAAATAAAAATAATTTTTTTAAGAAAAATTGCTCTTTATTTTGAAACCTAAAACGACACGTTACTTAAATTTACCATTCCTAATGAGGAAGCTCGAGTAGTTAGTAAGTCAGAAGAACCGAAAACTTTTGATATTGAAAATTTAATTTCTTTTATAAATTATTAAAATTATTTAAGATGAAAATTTCGAATGGAAATTATAATTTTTTTTAAAAAATATATGCAAATAATTAATAATTGAGTGATTAAAACTAAATAAAAGAAAATTATTGCTAATTTTCTCGATCAAATGTGTTAATAAATTTAATTAAATAGTTTTTTTTTTCAAGTGATTTAATTAAAATAAAGAAATTTGTTCCTACCAAAAAAAAATTCTTATATAATTTAAAAATTAAAGTGCCTTTTTTGGTTATATAAATATTAAATTATGGAATTTACGATAATAATAATTACCTTTATTAAATGTGTTCTTAAAATATCATAAAAAAAAATATTAAATTAATTTATAAATTAAATTAGCTTTGAAATTATGTTTAAAAAATAAAAAAAAGTTTATAAATATACAAATTAATTTATGTTGAAAAAAAAATGTGTGAGGTGAATTTATATTTAACGAAATAGAACACATAATGTTGGATAAAAGTAATATAACATTTACAATTGGACTGGGATTTATATTGTTTTGGTAAGTTTAAAATAACCTTATTGGAATAAATGTAAAAAATATGGTATCTTTAGGTTTGGAGTAATGGTGGGCCACAGGCACAGACAGTCTTAATCATTGTAACCAATTTGGTTTATTGTCAAATCCCTTCTATAATTATTCGTCATTGACCATAATTCAAGCCGGTATTATTAATAAAACAGCACAGTTGCTTTAGTGACAGCCGCCAACTCCAGTTGCTTTAGTGACAGGAGCAACTCCATACCTTTGGAGGTCTCGAAGTCGTCTAGACATAAACGCCTAACAACCAGATAGTTAATGTTCCGCCATTTCATCCTCGTGTTGACAGTTCAGTTGTGTGTATGATACTTATAATTAGATAATATTCATATTTTTATATGTATTACAATAATTATAATCCTTTCGATCCTTGATGTGACATATATGTCCTGATGTTGAAGTGTAAGTGAACTATTACAAAATTCAGGTTCGAAAAGTTTAAATTTAAAACTATCTTTACCAGCTAGATCCATATTTACATAGTTAAATAATAAAACACTGAATAATTAAATAATTTATATATATGTTTCCATTCACTATTCACATAGTTCAGTTTAGTGATTGATTTATCAAACCCATCGTTTCTATGAACTGGAATTGAACTGAATTTAACTATGAACTGGAATTAAATTGAATATATTTTGGAAATATATTTTCTTCTAAATTTCTGTTATCAATAAATTAATATATTTATTTCAATTTGACTCCAAAATATTATTTAACGTGTAATACTATCGTATTTATTTCATCGAGTTAAAATGGTATTAACGCAAAACTCATAGTGTCTGTCTGTCGTGTTTTCATGTACACTAACTCAAGTTCAACCGAGAATGGAAACATAGTACATATTATATAAGATGGAATATGAAGACCTTATCCAACAAATTCATTTGGTGACTATCTCTCATTTAAAATTGTTTAGGGTAAGTTTAAATTTAAAAAAAATTGCATATAGTTGCCAGCCACCAAAACGGATGAAATTATTAATTAAAATTCAAGCATTTATTATAGTTTTTTTTTTAAATATTTAACAGACATTCTATTTACATTTTACATAATAAAAAAATGTAATAAACATTTACTTTTTATTTCGTCCAAAAAAATTTATGGATAAATAAAAATATTCTAAGGACATCAGCTAAACATTTTCTAAATAATCTTAAAAATTTCTATTTTTTTATATCTTTTCTACTTAATTTTTTTAGGGATATAAAACAAAAATTGTAAAAAAAAAAATCTTATAAAAATATTGGTCAGAATGTCGCCATTTTAAATTAAGGAACATGGTGAATGGCAGATATTTTCGTTCAAAAATACAATATCCGCCAATTACTATATACCTTTACATTCCAAGGACAAATTTCTTAATTGACATTCCTGTTCTGTCCTGTCTGACTTAGAAAGGATATTTTATAGAAATTAATATTTTAAAAATCTATCCTTATATACGGATTTAGTAAATTTATAAGAATTTCGATTAAATTATTATATTTTTCAATAAAATTTTAAACTTCATAATCAATTTAATAATTTAATTCATTTGAATTTTTTAAATATTTAATTAATAGCAATTCAAAAAATGTTTAAAATAACTTTATTTATGATTAAATGAATTTAATAGTTTAATTGATAAAAAAATAATTAGATTAGATAAAGTTGGTTCCTAAGTATTTGTAGACACTATATACTTATGCCTATATTGTGAAATAACCATGTAAATTAAACTCCACTTCGAAAAAGTGCATATTTAGCCTTCAGCTCTTCGACAAAAACTCTTTAATTAGTAAAACTTTCCGAATTTCATTACATAAAATAAATAAAAGTTTTTAAAAATCGTATAAATTTAAGAAAATATATTTTACAAGCCTTTTTTAAATGTAAATCTTTTACCAAATAAAACAATTAATTTTTTGGCATAGTACATAATTATACAAATTAAAAATTTCCGGTATTTTGACTGTACTTTAAAATTGTCGTATAAATACAATTATTAATTTTCAGTAGCTCATTCAAAATGTACTAAAATTAAATTAACAAAAAAATAGTGGCCTATTTTCGAATAGACTTGAAACCAATAAAAAATAAATATTACATTAAGTAAAGCCTCGAACCTTGGGCCTGTGGGATGTTTTTAATAGCATGTTCGTGACAGAATGCATTTTGAAAATAAATATAAAATATATGGAAAGAAATTTTAAATACACAAATTAAATAATATATATATAATATTGTGTATATATATGTAAATTTATCATATACATATATACAAAAAATACTTTCATATTTTGTTTATGATTTATAGTAAATTTAAAATTTGCTGATATAAATTTATATTTTATTATTAATAAAAATCGATATTTAAATTGATATCAAATTAAAATTATTAAAATATAAAATTAATCGATTAAAATTTATTGGTTCGTGGGCTGGGAGGGTTAAGAAAACTATCTACGGACGTATTCCTTGAGAGTCCGTTGTATTCTTCGTGATAGCTTATTCTACCGTAGATCACATCATTCTAATTCACCTCTCCCATGTACACAGATAATTATACGGTTTCATGAACCTTACCGCCTTCTCTCTGTCGGTAAAAAATGACGTTCCAAGTGTTTAAATCTTTTATATCTTACTACAGGTCGCTAACATTGGAGGTGTTCTAGTGTTTCCTCTTTTTTCACATCACTTGCAATGCAACCGACATTTTGAGGTTTTCGTTAAACCTAATCTCCTTCCACATTTGCTGAATAGAATATGACCAGTGGCTATCCCAGAATATAATGGTGCCGTTGATTTATTCATTACAATTATATTTCTAGACATTTACGTTCCCCCAAAATGGTTTTCATTCCGTAACAACAATTATAGCTTGTCCATAATTTGAAAATGTTACTTTACCAAGGATTTCTCAAATGTAGCTAGTGGAAGTCTTAACAAATTGATATACAAAATCGGAGCGGTTTACTAGTAAAAGTTAATTTTATTTTTTATTTTTCAAGGACTCTTTCAAAACAGTAATGAGAAAATATATTTTAATAATACGATAATCAAAACAATGCTAAACAAAACTATCAGCATATCCTCAAATGTTTACCGTGAAATGATTCGGAACTATCATCTGAGAATTAGTAATTTAGTATTTTGTACTCCCCCAGCCCCACAAAAGTTAGTGTAATTAGCCACTAGCTGCAGTTAAATAAACAATTAAAAATATATAATTTAAACCCAATTTTTATCATATTACATTAATTCAAGTAACAAGTGTCAATGTCGCATTTTGTATTTTATGAAATTAATCCTTCAATTGAAACATAAGTTCAGTTTTTCGATATTATTACAAAATTAAAAAGTATCTTTAGTACATAATTCTTTTTTGAACAAATCATAAGAAAAAAAGATTTTTCTTAAAATAATTGGTGATATTTATTAAAGTTAACAACAGTTTTGAATAAACCATAAAAAATAATTTAATATTATTTTCACAGTGTCGTCGTCTTCAATTAATTAATAAATAACGCAATTTAATGATATAAAAATATAAATAAAATGGTAATTATTTTTAAACAATATATTTCACATAATAACTAAATAATAAAAACTTAAAATCATATTGACTATTATATAAAACTCATCGGCCATCATATTTAATTGAATTCACATTAAATGGTGAGTGGACACAAAGTCTTGGAATCTTATATTTAATGTACGTATAATTTTCACCAAAATATGGATGTGATGTACTATTTATAGAATAAATCACAATAGGTCTCGTAATGAGTAAAATTATGTTATTCAATTTAATTATAGGGGAGAGCTAAAATTTACACAATTGTTGTCAATATTTCAACTTGCTTATTGGATTAAGCCAATACAAAGTTTTTCTACCTTATCGCAATTGATTAATGCGGAAACTGCAATTTAGAAACCCTTTGACTTACTATACTAGAAAGTATTTCAATACCTAATCAAAGTTAGTTATCCAAAAAATTGGTACCGCTATTGACACAATATAATATACATATTTGAGGCTTTGCCTCATCTGTATAACATAACCTAAAGCAAAACTAACCTAGCTTGTTAGTAACGCTTCTTCAGTATACAAAGACTTTCGTTGGGAATAGATTCATACAAAATTAGTTGGTTAAAGATTGTAATAAAGTGTCAGGAAACCTCTATACTTAAAAATTGGCGTAAGAACTAACATCTGAGCTGTTACGCTAATGCAATAAATATAAAGAACCATTTAATAATCATACGTCTGAAAATTATTAACATTAGTTAATAATAAGCAGCACTTCATATACTGAAATAATATTATTTTCGCTACACTTTGAATAATTCATTATAAATCTGGTAAAATCAGTGAATATTTATCTAATTTTTAATGTTAATGTCGAACAATATAAAACTGATTTAATTGAAATATGTATTAATTACTATTTTAAACTTCTATTTCACAAAAATATGAATAATATTAAATTATGGTCATTACCCCATTTTACCCGACTTCTAACTTAATACAATAAAAGAAGCCCTTGCAAATGTTAACAAAAAAAATAGTTTTTATACTTTTTATCTATACATTTCATAAATTACTCTATCTTTTAATTGACCATGACTTAAACTTGACCATTAAATGGAAAATTAAACATAATTTAGGGAAAGTTATTTAGAAAATGCGACGACATTGTTTATATTTCCCTTTTCATTTTGATTTCTTTAATATAAATTTATATTTGGCTTCTTTATTTGTATACTTCTGGCGTTAAATGAATAATGTATGATCAATGACAATGAAACTCAAAGTCATAAGTCAGAAATGATATTCGAAGATTTTATTAGCACGCTATAAAAAATGATTTAATTGAAATTAAAGACATCGCGATTTTAAGTTTGAAAATTATATAATTTAATTTTTATCTAATTCTATGCAAAATTAAATGGTTAAAATATAATTTGGCAGGCGATATTTTAATTAATATATTTTTAAATTGGATAATTTTGAATGCATTTTTATGTGTTTTCGGATAAATTAACCTTGACCTATAATATTCGTCACAATTATTATTAATAATCCAAATATGAGCCTTGCCCTCTTTAATCTTCATCATAATTATTCAATGTTTTCTATTGCGAATTGTGATTTACAAGTACCAATTAGTGAATAATTTGTACAGAACAATTTAACATAGAATTTTCGGTTGTGATTTTTTATGGACATATAGATTTTTCAGTAATTCCATCACAAACTTATGTAATTATGATATCCTTTTATTAATTTAATATTTTTTATTAATTTTTCATTCAATCTATAATAATAAATAAAAATCTTTTAATGTTTATTTCTTTTTTGCAGGACTTCAAAAGTGGTAGAAGGTGGTAAAAATTATACAATAAAACCAAGAGTGGTTCTTCCCGAGAATTATGTCAAGGGTAACTAACAATTTTATTGTAATAATATTCTGCATGCATTACATTTCTTCATTCTTTTGCTAATTTCAATTATTTTAAAGACATCTGACGTCATTGCCATAAATTTAAGTTCACCGAAACTATTTTCAATATTAGTCAATATTTTTAAAGGGTTGCAATTTTGCATAATAAATATATATGCAAAAATAAAAACATTATTAAGGTTATTTGCAGAGGCATTTTACATTTTACCATTACATTTATGTAAAATTGTGTGCAAAATTTTAGTCAAAAGAATCAAAAAAATGAAGGCATAAAAATCGTTTGTAGGGCGAATATTGCGTGCTTTCAAATAAATATCTTATATGACGTCATTACCAAGCGAAGGTAAATTTATAAATGCAGAAAAATACATAAATATATGCAAATATACAAGTTTTTTAGCACAAATTTAATTGTGTTTATAAAAATCGAAAATTTATTATAAAACTACTAATGGAATTTGGTTATTAAAGAATTTGTTGGAGACAAAGTTGAATGAAAACAAGGTTTGGAAAAATGCATTGACGAAAATTTAATTATGAATTGTTATGATAAGCAAATTCAATTTATTACTACTGCATCAAGGGATATACCACAGTTAGGATACGTACAGAGTGCCGTTATAAGGAGTGCTAGCGCTGTGATATGCTAGTAGCATATAAAAAGATTGGTATATAGCCTAGCACACCGTCAGCACCGCTTATAATATTATGTACGCATTATTGGAACAAGCCACTGCATTAACTATATTTCTATACAGTTTTACAAGCAAAATCAGTGATAATTAATTGAGAGAGCGATATTATAATAATTAACATATCCAATAATACTGAAGCTATATAATTATTCTGATTTCTTGAAGATTCTTATAATCCCAACAAACGAAACACTCATAAAAAGATTTAGATTACTAGATGTTAAATGAATCCATTTGCATTCCCTATAAATTTACAAATCCCAATTTTCATTCATAAAAACTCTCTGCTTTAGCAGTAGTCCAAGACTCTTTTTTTTCAATTTGTAGCGCATATCATAGTTTGAAAGGTTTCACTGGCTGCAGTAATGTGCTCCTTTAGTTGGTTGGTTCGAGTGTCGAGACTCAGACAGACTTCAAGATTTAGTGTATTTTTGCTACCACATATTCTCGTGAAACGTAGCATGAATGAGGTTATTTTAGATACATCTCGTTGGATTAAGGAAATGTAAGGTTTCCGTGAACTGTTTACCAGCTAGCTAAATAGTTTAATTTAATTATTTAAAGAGTAATGTCTGGCTCTGGCTAGCAATGGGCACTTACAAGTCACCCTATAGACGTGCGGGTGCTTTTCGATCGAAATGATTTTAGGTTTTCTGTTTTGTTTTTTGTGTCCTTCCTTAACTTAACTCCAAAGAATAACCAAGCTGTTTTAATTATTACTATTTTGAGGATGCTACGAAGTTCACTATTTTGAGGATGGTACGAAGTTCGATAAATAAATTTTCATTATTTAATCTATTCCAATTCTCTTTTCTGCTGGTCTTTCCATCTGCTAAAATTTTTGTCTAATTTATGAGATTCGTCTTAAATTTTAAAAGGTGACATCAGGGGGGAGTCCCTTTTTTTATATCGTTAATTACAAATTAAGACAATTTTTACAATTTTTTAATATCGATTAGCACATAAAATCTGAAAATAAAAATTTACCAAATATGGAATATAGTCCCTAATGTAGTAACTAATACGTCTGGAGTAATCAATCTTCGAAATATTTCACATATTCATTGTTTTAAAAAATAAATCCTTTTAGATTTAATTTAATATAATCATTTTCATTTAATTCTATATTTAAATTATCAAAATTTTATCAATATTAATTTTTCATAAATATTTTAAATAGAAATACGTCCGCCACCTACAGAAAAAGGTTCTCCAGTGATAGTAGATTTAAGTATATTTGTAGTAGATATTAATTCAATTAACGTAGAGGATATGGACTTTAGGTAATTTAAAAAGTCAATATTTATTATTGTTTTTTTGTTTTCATTAATAATTATTATATATATATATTTATATTTATAGAGTAGATATGTTTGTACATCAAAAATGGATTGAAAATAGACTAAAGCTTCCAGATGCTATATTTGAAGAGGGTGATGATTATGTAACCCTTCCCCCAGAATTTTTTGATAATTTATGGCAACCTGATCCATATTTTTTAAATTCAAAAATAGCTGGTAAGTTAAATAATTGTTTGTATTTTTTTGTAGAAATTTATAATATAGGAAGATCGATTATTCATAAATATTGTTTTTAATCATTAATTTAATATACATTTGTTTTTTTTATATAATTTTAATTTATATTAGAAACAACATTAATGAATTTCCATAAAGAAATTACGTTATGATTTAATTTCGCTTAATGTTATGTAGTCGAGTTCATACTGTAATGATTGATAATCATCAATATCCTTTTTTTAATAAATATAAAATATTTAAATATTGTTGTTAATATTAAGCATGTTTGTTAGTTTGTTAGTACTCAGGTTCAGATATATTTAAATTAAATAACTAATTTATCTCACTCATCACCAACAGAAAAATTTACAGCCAACTGGGACAAATGACTCATGACTGATTCATATAACTATATAAATGCAACCCAAAGAAACGCAGTAAAAACTAAAATATATAGTAAAACAATTCACAATGCAAAGTAATACAAAAATTATAAAAATGCTTGCAATAATTAAAAGTTGGACAACTTCTGGCGCTGATTTGTGTTGCATTGTAATAGCATTCTGAATCATGTTACAGTTGTAGCTCTCTATCAGTATTTGGATGTAGTAAAAAAATTATTTGTCTATTACTCTTTCAATTAATGTTCGATAGTGTGTATGTGTTTAGCACTGGCCATTCCTGTAACTAATTAACTTAAGTATTTCGATATACACTCACTTAAATTATCTGAAATACTTCGCCATGTTTTGGTAATAATTGATTTGATAATTACGAAAATTTTAGCATACAAATAAATTTGGGTCAAGTTCAAAATGAAAAGAACAATCAATATAATCAATATAATTATTAGGAAATTATAATCTTACATTTTTACAATATTGGATTTATTATAATTGTGTTTAACTAAAATGTATTTTTATTTTGTTATGAAGGATTTGTAAAAATTTAAGCCGATGCATTCAGGTCGATAGCATAATAATACACATATTACTCGCGTGCATACTGTGACCTTGATTTGTTCGTTATTTTATCCTCCAATTTATTTTGGTTTTGAATTAAATCCAAATTAAGTTATTATATTAAAAACTTCATTTAGATTGAAGTAAAAACTTCATTTAGATTGCCACATTGAACAATTGTCAGGAATTCCCCATATAACATAAACATAATACTTAAATTAGTTTGATTTTTAGGGAATAAAGGCTGAATTTCAGTTGCTTTGAGAATAATCAAAAGGATTAAAAGTTTATCTGCCGGCAAATCATGTGACTTTTTCAGCTGCATTAAATACTTTAATATGATAAATTATACTTGTAATTACAACATTATTTTTTAGGCCTGTCGCTCAACTAGGCACGTCTCATGAATAACAATTTAATATCAGATTTAAGAATCTGATATTAAGTAACTAAAACTATTAAAATATATAAATTAGATTTTAATCATTTAAATGAAAATACTAAAATAAATATAACTTTAAATATTTGACCTATAATAAACAATCTATCAAATTTCAAAAATATATTAATTTTGTAGTATTTTTTATAGAATTTGATCGATTACTAACTAAAAATAGAAACAGATTCTGAATCTCGTAATAAAAATCAATTATTAAATTATAAAATAATATTTGACATTTGCTTAATTACGTTTCACATTCCTTCAATTTATTGTTCATATTTATTATTAATAACAAAAACGGAAATGTTTAGAAGGTAAATTTATGATATAACGTAAGTGAAGTCAGGATCTTAGTTGATTCAAAGCTTGTTAAATTACCAGTTATAGAAAAATATATAGTGATTCTAAAAATTGGATAAAGGCAAATTAAAGATAAGCGGATAGTTCTTTGTGGAAAGGGTTAAATTTAAAAATTCAATTACAAAAATGTCAAGCTGTGGATTTAATAAACAAAATATTTGATTTAATTCTAGGGAAAATGAGTATGTTATTATAATAAAAGGACCCATCCAAAATATTTGTCATAAATGATTGAAATAGTATTAATTTAATGATTAAAACAAACATTTCATTTGACTTATATCTTGGTGATGAAGAAATTTTACTTATAACAAAAGTAATGCCTTTTAATGGTGAAACATTTGTTATTATCAAATATCCCAATCATAATATCATATTATACAACATTGTAGACGACATTGGTTTTTCGTATTCAGCATGATACCAAATACGTCTCAGCATATTACACTAACATACCAATATACCAACCTTTTTTTTCAAATTAATTATTCCTTATAAATTTCATCCAAATCCTCTGCTGATTAAGGAGCCATTCTTTCAAATTATTATAAAATCAGTGATTTAATCGATATAAATTAATTGATATAAATTATACAAGTCCGAATTAAATAAGTCGATAAAACCATCGTTTCAGCATTTGTTTTGTCGTCGTATCTCATTTTTCAATATATTTTGTGTGCTGTACTCTTTCTAGTACATTAAATTTGAATAAGAAAATGTGTTGTCTCTTTCTAATTTCGAAATACAATCAAAAATTAGATTTTAAAACTTTTATATTATAAATAAATTATTAATTAACTTTTTTTGAAGACATTTAATTTGATATAATATCGAAATATTTAATAAAATATAATGTTATTTATATCATTTTTATATTACATGAATGTTAGTAATCATATATTTAACACATACCACCATACATCATACTATACTAAACAATAAAATGTTTTTATAATTAAAAAAAACTCAACTTTTAATTTCCTTTTTGAAAAATGCATTCTTAAGTATTATCAGCTTTGTTTGAAGCAAAGGATTATACTTACAAATCAACTAAAAAGCTGACGGGTATGAATTAAAATTATACTTAAAAAAAAATTATCATAATTTAAAATTTCAAAAATTAAAATTAATTAATGTACATTCAAATTATCAAAAAAAAATATGTTTATTTTTTTCAATTCTTTGGCTTTTTAGCTAATTTGCACAAATGAATTCCCACTTTATCAAGTTTATCAGAAAAATGCCAAAAATATAAAAGAAATTAATAAACTGGGAAATAATTAAAATTAATTATTATTAAAATTTAAATATATATATACATATTTTAATTGGGAATAAGGATATAAATAAAAGGATATAAAAATAATAATTTTATTATATTAATTTTTTTTAAAAAAAAACTTGTTTATTGATTTCTTTTTTTATATTTTTTGTTGTTACGTATTTTTTATGTTTTAATCACGTTTGACATGCAATTTTTGTACAATACATAAAAAAAAGATAGTGTCTTTTTGCAGTTTGCACAATCATAAAAAAAATATATTTTTTATAAATATAAATAAATAAAATCACTAGTGCAACAGAGCAAATAAAACTAATAAAAAATTAGTTTTTAAGTTACTAATATTTTTATAATGTTAATCATAAAATTTACTTAAATAACAAAACTCACAAAAATATACACAAAAACATTAATTTATGTAAATATATATAGAAAATTTAATATATTTAGGAAAAACCACTATAAAGTTAAGGGACTGTACGGTGACAGTGTACATTACTTTCGTGCTAATGTATTATCATTCCTTTGTCGGGTAATTCCAAAAAATTGTAACCGAAATAATAAATTATATTTTAAAAATTATTTTATGTAATATATGCTGGTAATTAATAACTAACTGTCAAAGCTTTATAATCAAAACTTTAAAAAAAGGAGCATCAAAGATTCAAACTACCAGAAATTCTTGTCTTTGGTTTGTTCCATAAAACAGGGTTTTTATTTTTATTATAATTAGTAGCGACGTTTAATAATTACCAAAAAAAAATATTTTAATCTTTACAAAATTTCAAACTATAATTAGTTTAATTCAGAATTTGCAATGTTCAGAATCTAACTTTTTTGAAGATAAATCATTTTATTTTTATTATATCTTAGTAGTTAAAGCATTAAGTTAGATTTATCCTACAAGCGTTGATAGTGACCTTAAATTTTAAATTACATTTCACGCGTTGAAAGGATCTTTTCAAAGTTAACGCTCCTTAATTTTTTTTTGAAAATGATACACTACTTACTGCTACTTCATAATTTAAAATAAGTTTTCTTGTTACTAAAAATGTTGAAGAGAACAGTAGTAAAATTTCAGTGTTCTATTTTACATTTTTAACAATTTTGCAAATACGTTTTTGTGTCAAAGTTGTATTTCAGCCTTGATTGTAGAAATTTTTCAACTACACCGTCAACGTCAACAATTAGTATTGCAATTCCTTAGGTATAAAGCTGTGATTACAACTTTACGATTTTAATTTTTGTTAAAATATCTTTATTATTTAATTAATCGGTTGTATATGAATCTGACCTCCTCACGTACGATATTTAAAGAAATTGACCTCATCACGCACGATATTTGGAAAGGAAAGATGTCATGAGACTTGATAATTGTTTATAATTTGATATTTATTTATAGTATATTTAACATATTCTTCACAAAATTATATATCGAAAATTCATAGTTTTGCAAGATTTTTAGTATATACTTGACTTCATACTTGTACTTGTAAATAAACCAAAAATATGGATTACCAGAAATGATTCAAATTAAATTTATGTTTGAAATGGAAACCATAATATTATATTTCACGTAAGAAATATATTTTTTTTATATCAAAGCAAATCAAATGGCTATAATTCAATTCGCGAAAACACTTGCATTCCCAAAGCCTTTAGTCACTAAATTATGTAAAGAAAATCATTTTGTATGGTAAATCATAAGAAAATATCATCAAGCCTTAATATAATTAAATTTTATAAAAACTATATTATTGAACCGTGTCCCCAGCTAGTATAAAATATATTTCTACAATTCATTATCATATTAATTAATAGAAAAGGATTTCTAAATAAAAATCTGGAATGGTGTAGTTCGGTAATTTGAAATTTATCAAACCACTACATTAACATTCCAAGATTTGAGTATTATATTTTAAAATTACGGTCGGTCGAATAAATATCAAAAACTGAAATTTTCTTTGCCTAGCTTGTAAATTTTCCTGGAAATTAGGCAACAAGAAGAAATTTAAGATTTACAAATTTTAAATCCCATATTTCAAGCTGTTGTATATAGACAAACCCTAATCATATTAAATTTCACTTATTTTTCTCTTTAGTTTCATTTTTATTTTTTTATAAATAGCCTTGTAGCCTTATAACAAAAAGCCTCTACAATCACTATTTAATATAAACACTACAATAACAATGCCAACAACTTAGAGCCCTTCAACACAAACTGTTATTATTTATAATTTTGTTATAATAAAAAAAAAAAAGTAACAATAAAAAAACATTATTTTTTATGTTAAAAATTATAATTTTTGAATATTTGATTTATATACTTTCAGAAATTGCAACCTTAACCCATAAATTTACATCGGTAACATTGTATAAAAATAAAACAGTACGTTATGCAGCACGTATGCATGCAATAATTGCTTGTCAAATGGAATTTCAAATGTATCCAATGGATATACAAGTTTGTCCTATACAAATTGAAAGTTGTAAGTATTAATATATATAAAATTTAAAAATTAAATTAGTTTATCAAATGTTATATATTTTTATTGGAGAAAATCTAAATAAAAGATTTTAATCCTTAACAACTAGTAATAACATTCATGCCCGGGCCCGGATACAAGAGCAACAAATTTTAATTTTCTCACTACCGTCGCCCTAAAACATTCTAAGCGTTTTAAAGTCAATTAGGTTGTGGTACGTAAAGGGGCTATATACGCACAATAGATCGATAAGGTCTCAGTGCTCTCTTACGTTCCCAATTTATTACATATTGTATGTAATACAATATTGTATGTAGTAGCAAATTATCTATAGAATAGATAGTTCAATCATGGCGAACTACGAATCCTTTTCGCAAAAAATTATAAGAAAAGAAAGTTTAGTACCTATTTACTTATAAACAAGAAAATCCTCAAGTAAAGAAGTTATTTTCAGGGATTATTATATTATCACTAACATATGAGGATATGATAGATATTTAAAAATATTATTAAAAATTTAAATATTTAAAGATGTATTTGAAAATTTATGGCTTTTCAATTGGTCGGGAAACACATTATTTTAAAAGTGTGGGATAATTTCTTCTAATAGTAAGAATATTTCCATTTTAATTCATAAAACTATTACCAATATCAGAATATTAATTACAATTGCAGCCATCTATTTCCTTCAAATCATAAATATACATATCTACTCCCTTTGTATCCTCGACAAAACTATGACAAAACGAATTAATTAAAATATGGCATTTAAAAGCTGCAGTTTGAAGGAGATTGATCTGAATCTGAATGAATTATGACAACAAATATATTAAAATTACACTATACATATAAAATTATAATTAAATAAGTTTATAATTATTATTTAATTAATTTTTATCTTTTTTTATTATCACAGTTTCATATAATAATCAAAAAGTGAAATTAAAATGGTCTGATACTGGTGTTATTTTAAATCCAGAATTAAAATTATTACAATATAATTTAGGACAACCATTACAATTACAAGAAAGTGATGGTTATATGCCAGAAAAAGTTGGTAATTTTTCACGTTTAACAGTATTTTTTCGTTTTGAACGACAAATTGGTCATCATTTAATACAAACATTTGCGCCATCATCATTAGTTGTTATGTTATCATGGTTTAGTTTTTGGTTAGGTTTAGATGCGATACCAGGACGTGTAACATTATTAGTTACATGTATGTTAACACTTGTAACAATGTTTACAGGATTAAGAGCTGATATACCACCAGTAGCATATGTCAAGGTGAATAAAATAAATTATAGTTTAAAAAAAAAATTACTTTTAAATATAGTCAATTAATTTTAAATAAAATGACAATGAACTCAAAAAAAAATAATTATACATATATATACAATATTAGGCACTCGATTTATGGATGGCCGGTTGCATGATGTTTGTATTTGCTGCACTTGGTGAATTTGTTGTTGTTAAAGTCCTTGATGTACAGTATCAATACCAAGTGAATAAAATACCAAAAGTTATGCCAATGGTAAATATATTTTATAAAATATACAATTTTTTTTTAAATTTTCTATTAAAATATTCTGTACTTGATGGTTTTACTATATATATAGTTCAGAAAAGAATATTGATTTTTTTTTATGTATATATATAAATAGCTTTTTTTAAGTTTTTATTTAAAGCCTTGATTATTTTTGTATATATTCTAAAAATAGAGAATAACTGCAATGGAAAAGGGTCAATGTGCATCAGTAGCAAATTGGGAAGGTGGAGCTGTACGAGCACGAAAGGCACCATCACAAACACCAACAACGCCGGGACAAGTATGTAAATTATGTTTATTATATTTTTTAAAGGCCTTTAATATAATTAATTAGTGTAATTAATTTTCGGCAATTTTTTGTACTATAATATAGTAGAAATTGCCTGAAGGAAACTTTGTCAGTCTGTTATTATTTATCTGTAAAAAAAACTGTTACAAATTTCAACCCATCGCGATTCGAAAGCCCGATTTTTCAAATACAATAATTCAATATTTAAAATTTATTTAAAATTCGCAATAACTCTGGTTGATTATCAAGTAAAAATGGTGAAGATAGTGAAGATTTTACTGCTGAGTGTAAAATTAGAAATATTTATTAGTATATCTTTTACACTTAATTTGTATGAGGCACTGGGAGACCCAGGTGATGTATAAGGTTCTCTAGGATCCCCATAAAAAATATTAAACCATATGTACAGTGCAAAAAACATATTTAACGTTGAATTTTGAGGTGACTCTCGTATTTGTATTATGGGAGATTTAAAAATACTTTATAGCTTTTTTAGCTACACTTCATAAAAGTGTGAAAAGAAACTTTTTAATCGTTTTCCAAATCATATTTCTATATGCCTATATCTATATTTTGTAGGCATTGTTTAACAGAACTACTTGAAACTAAATCGTTAAACTTTAAACAGAAATGTTCTTTCGATGACAATTGTCAATAAGTCAATATTACTTTTCTATCATAAATAAATATATATTAATATTTTTTATATTATACTTATTTAAATATTAAATTTTATAATTGATTTTACAAAATTTATTTAGACATCATTACAAGGTAACGGCGGACCACCAAAACCGGCCAGACGTCAAAGCTTATTATCAGTTGCATGGACAGATATTGATACTGGTGTTGAAAAAATTATGTGGCGTGAAATAGATAAAATGTCACGTATTATATTTCCATCATTATTTTTAGTTTTTGTGATTTTATATTGGCCTATACTACTTTTGAAATCTTCCTAGGATATTTTCATTATTTTGGATATGTGGAATTTTATATTATTAATTGATTATTATATAATTTACAAATAAAAATTAAAATCACATTAATTAAAATTCATATAAAAACAAGATCTTTTATATATAAAATAAAATTATTGTTAGGGAGGGATCAGAAAAAAATATAATTTCAAAATTAATAAAATGCTTTGACTTTGAGATATACAAAATTCAGTAATCAGAGAAAATTATTAAAAATTTATGAAATATATAATTAAAAATGACAAATAATAAATATATAATTTTTTAAATGTTTTCTGTTTGTTAGATGATATGATAGTAAAATTAGATTGATCATATTACATAAAATTTAGTTCAATTTTTACTTTAATATTATAATTTCAATTAAAATTACATTTTAATGTTTAATTTATTATTCAGAATTTGAATAATTCAAAATATTAAGAATCCATTTTTAATTCTGTCAATCAGCAGATATTAAAAATGATATCATGAATATGTAGTACCTGGCAAATTAAATAATGGTATAAAAGTTAAATTTTGTTGATCATAAATCTTTCGAAATTGGAAATATATTTCTTTATACTATTAATAATTTATACCTTTAGTACAAGAAATTTTTTTATTGATATTTCATTTTCATCAATTTATTAATGACCAAAATGTTAAAAATTTGTTATAATATGATTTTGTTAGTTATCGTAATCATAAAATTTATATTTTTTAAATACATATTATCAATCAGTAATAAAATAATATAGTATAAATTTAAAAATTTAAAATTTGTAAATAAATAAAATCAATACAAAAAAAAATTAAAAAATTTAAATATAATATCGAATTTGGTGCTTTAAAACGACAAATATACAAATTAAGAATAATAATGTAAAAACAAATCGCTTTAACGATCACACAATCAACGTGAATATGAAAAGTTCACTTGTTTAAAATAATAATAATAATAATAACAAAAATGAAATAAGCACAATATTAAAATAAATATTTTTTGAATAATATCAAAAATTATATTTGTATTTTAAGAAAGAAAACAGATTTTTTTAGGAAAATAATTGTATACTCCATTTCGCTACTGTTTATAATGCTCAAAATAATTTTTTTTTTAGATATTTGTATAAAATAAAAAATTTATTAAATCTAAAAAATGTAAGACATAAAAATATTTTTAGTATATATACATATTTGAAATTTATATAGAATGAAATGCTCACGATGCATAACAAGCGATTGATCACTTATATTTTTAGCTTATAAGAATAAATATAATAAAAATAAAATAATATTTTTTAAACTAATTATAATTTTTTCGTATATTTCTTTTAAAACAAGAAAAAATAAATCGAAATTAATAATTATATATTTTTTTTAATATTAAGCTTAGTTAATTTTAAATAATCCCTTGTATTTGTATAGATAATTTTCTTCAATATGAACCCAATTATATATTTGTAAATAGATTTAAATAAATAATATTTATTTTATCTAAAAAAAAACTTGAGTTTTATCGTCTTGAAAAGATTATTGAGTTTCAAATAATAGTGGAAACAAAATATCCTAAATACATGGAAATGAAAAAAAATTCTATTATATTATTATATAATAATTTTAACGATTAACTGGTAGTGCTGTCAGTCAATTAAAGCGCGTCTCTATGCTAGACGATAAATATATATCTACATTTATATATTTTATGATTTGCGCCGGACCAATCTCCTGTGATCAATGCTTTGAAACATCAAGAAACTCGATATTTACACATATTTTTTATATTTGTACAACATTTCAGAATACGGTATTGGTTCAACCAGACAATAAACCAGAAAACGCATTCTTTTAGAAGCACTACAATATAAAATAGCACGAGGATTAAGGATGATATTTACGCAAATTATTTTTAAATAAAATTACTTGTACATTTTTCTAAGTCGATCAATTTTATACCTATAAAAAAAAAATAAAAAAATCTTGACAAACTCATTAAAAACAAACATATTTTTTTTATTTTCTTATTTTATATAAAAATTATGTTATATAATTAAACCTAATCACTTTCTTCATTATCTAATTGATTATTTGATTTAATTAAAAGCATTTCTTCATCGCTGTCATTATCAATTTTTTCATCATCATTTTCTACATTTGTATTACGTGGAAGTTTTGATATAACTTTTAATGTATATTTATTAAAATCACATCTGTAAATAAAATTCATTATAAAAAAAAAATCATTATAAATTTTAAATGTATATAAACTTTACATTTTATTTAACATTTCATATTTTCTTGATAAACTCTCATGTACTGACAAAAGTGTTTGATGATTGAAAACCTTATTTTTATTACCATGATTTGATAATAAACTACAAGACCATTTCAAATAGAATTCAACGTGTGGCGTTGAATGTATTAATTTCGAACAATTTTGTAATACTCTTTGAGCAAATTCATCAGGTAACGAGGATGATATTAATTCAACTAAAAATATAAATAAAATTTAGATTTATTGTAACAAATCTAGTCAACAAATAATATTAATTTAAATTTAAATTTAAACTTTACCAACTAACTATTAAATTCCACTGAAAATCCATACTATTAAATACTTAAATGTCTACAATGAAAATTTCAACTCTACAATAGTTCAAAATTAATTAAACCAATTTATATTACATACCAGAAATATTTATTGCAAATTTTCATACTTATTTTCCTTTTATAAATGAAAATATATATAAAAAGAACTTACCTAATTTATTACCAACAATATATTAAAATGTTAATCGATCGATCGTATACCTTTTTTTGTCCAAAAATAGTTTAATTTATGCAAACTTTTTTTTGTTGTTTTTGTTTTGTATATCTAGACCAATACTGGAATAATTAATTCTACCAGTTTTAAAGAAACATTTTATAATTTTATTTGATTTTAAAATGACAAGTTTTTCGAATTAATTAAACGATTTGCTAGTTGGTGTGTGTATTAAAAAATAAAATAACAAAAATCCGAACATGCGAACAATGTGAATATTTAAATTGTGCTGTATTGCGGGTACCTTATATATACTGCAATAAAATAGGTAATGGAGACTTGTTTAAAAATTATGTATTTAATAAAACAAAAAATAAGGAAAAATTTCCCAACAGTCATCATTATTAAAGTTTTCATTAACCATATACATAAGTATAGGAATTTCTAAATGTAGGACAAGCTTTTTCATATTTTTTTTTTAAAAAAAAGACCAAATGATATTAAAATAAATTTTATTACAAAAGTAAAGCTAAAAAAAAAACGATTTTTTATAGCGAATTGTTAGAATAACAATCATATGGCGAAAATTATAATTAATCGGTAAATACTTTAATATTAATAATAATCATATTTTTATATTTAGAATAAATTATATTTAATTATAAATTTATTAATTCATAATTGATCCCAGTAAAATTTTAATATCGTAATAATGATAAATGTAAAATTCTAAGGCGCTATTTCACTTTATTATGGTGCCTTATTTCGCTTTTTGAAATAAAATTTCTACAAACAAGTCTGCTATTAATTTAAATTATACTTTTAAATAATTAAAATTATAAAAAAATATACCTAAATATCAATATTCGATTTTTCAAGGAAATTTTTATAGAATGCATTTTTCTTTACATTATTCTATATTGATTAAAATCCTTGAAAATAAAGAGAAAAAAAACTATTGAACTTACAATTTAAGGCTACCCAATTCTTTCTATGTATATTTCTAACAAACAACAATCGTTTCTAGGCTACCTAGTATGGAATTTTTAAAATGACTACTGCTTAAAAATGGTTACATGTGTGCGGGTGGAAATAATAAATTTATTATGCTTATATTATTGTAATGAAAATTTCAAGGACTATGAGAAAATTAAACCAAAAAAAAATGTACTATTATTATTTAGTTAATATGACCTTGTCGCTCAAAATTTATACTTTATTTGAATTTTCGCCACAAAATAATGTGTGACCATTGCATTAGCTGCAAAAGCTTGATTTTTATGCATAAAAATTAACGAAACAAAACAAATAGAAGCAAAACGTTTAAAATAATTGCATACAATAAAAAATATGTTAAGCAAAAAAAAATAATAAAATCCATGGTTTGTGTAAGGTTATAGGATATTATTATACAATTTTTCAAAGAGCAGTCATGCAATTCATTGTATACATCCTATAATGGTAATATAAAATGAAAGTGAATTTATTAATAAGGAAGTATTATAAAAAGTTTATAATACTTAATTTTATAAGTATTGGTAAAGTTTAAATTTGATAACGTAATACAAATCAAGAATGTCATATTTCATATCATGATTTTGATCAAATTGGTATTTGTTTTCCAATATATAAATATTGAATAAAATAATTACAAATTTTATTTTTAATAATTACTTACTTTCTTTATATGGTATAGCTTCAATAATTGATTGAATTAAATTTGTTTCGTTTAATTTCAGTGCCATTATTAAAGCATTTAAATAATCTTTCTTTTTTAAACATTCTTTTGTTGCTTTTGGTGTAACTTCCATTGATAAATTGAACGGATCAAAAACAACACCTTAAAATATAATCTGATTAAGATTTGTTTCTTATTGTTTTATTTTTTATACAAAATTTGATTTACCTTTATCTAATGAATAAATCATTAAACCTTCTGTACATGCTGTTGCCCATTGTTGACCAGTTGGTGAAAATTTTACCATAAAACTTTTAATTTCTGGTTTATAATTTCTTGTTGCCATATCACCTTTTTGGACACCAGGTAAACGAATAACAACATTACCGCCTTCTAAATTTTCACGTTGTTCAATTAAAGCTGTATTACCAAATTCTGTTATTTTTCGTCGATTTATATATTCCTATCAAATTTAATTATACAAAAATTTTAAAATTTATATTAAAAATAAAATATATTTTTTGTTTTTTAATTTACATCTAAACCATCAAAACTATGATTTTGTGTTATTTCAAATTTTTTTAATAACATTCCTTCTCGTATATGATAAATACAAATAAATTGTGATTTACCACCAGCTATAATACATTCACCATCAGCTGAATATGCAAGTGATGTGAAAGCTCTGAAAAATAATAAAAATAATTTAGAATATTTTATAATACTAATTTGATTTAATTTTAATTATTGTATACTTACTTTCCCTGTAAATTCTTTTTTGCTGTTATTACATCTGTTTCTAATACACCACTACCTAAATCATTTCTTCCTTCAATTGAGGTTATTTGTTGACTAGTCTTAACTTCAAAAAATGATATATTACCATTTAATGTTGCCACTGCAAACTGTACAATTTTAAAATATAAATTTTATTTTTTTAAATTAAATATATTTGTACAAACTTCTTCTCCATTTGGTTTAAAAGCAACACATGTAACATCAGAACTAACTTCAATTGTTTCATGTTGACTATCCATGGACAGACAATTCCATATTTTTACTGTCTGATCCCACGAACCAGAAATCAATGTCGATGATGTTGGATTTGGTGAAAATGCAATTGAAGAGACTGGACCTTCATGTGATCCAATAACTTCCAAAAGTTGACCCAATTTCATAGACCAAATACAAATTACAAATTCATCTTGTTCACCAGCTGCAACCAATTCACCCGAATTATCAATAGCAACACAAGAAAATTGTGCTTGGTGTGGTGATGTAAATGTACGAAAATTACGATATCTTTAAATATAATTCGAAACAATGTTAGACGGTAAATTTTGATGCTTTTTCTCTCTAACTTTTTTTTTTTTGTAAATTATAGGATTATTCTTTATTTCAAAGTAAGTCTAATAAAACCATTTACTGGACGCTATTCTATTCTAATTGTCTTATACTATAGCACGATAATTCATATTTTAAGTCGACATTTTTGTTAGTTTATAGTTTTCCATGCAGAACGAAATGCTGTATATGCATAAATACAATTTCTCAATAAGTATAGGATATACATTAAAAATTCATTTTGGACCTCGGGTCAAATAATTCAAATTTGTATAAAGTCGAGGGCCCAGAAAGTATGTACTCTTAAATAAGTATGTTGTCATATATTTGAGCACTTTTCAACTGCACAAAACCAAAGTTAAACTAAGGCAACTTAAAAATTACATTAACTGACAAAACTTTGTTATTTTCTACTTCAGTTACTCTTATAAAATAAAATAATAGTTAGTATTTAATTTAGAGGTTAAAACTTATAAAGCTTTTGTTTGATGAATAGGAAACTCAATGCCAAAAAATTAAGAAAATTACTGTAGTACTGCAGTTTTTTTTACTTTTGGGTTTAAATTTGGTAATCATTAAATATTATTAAGTTTGTGATTTTGGTTATTTTTAATATTTAGATATTTTTATAATAAAATTTTAAAATTACCGGGAACTTATTTTACATTATTATTTTCCTACAATTTTAAAATTATTATTTCTCTTACCTTATTATATCAAATGCTCGAACTGTTCCATCCAACGAACAACTAACTAAAAATTTCTTACTATTACTAAATTCAATTCCAGTTATACTACTTGTATGCTCATTAAATGTAACAAAACAAAAACCATTATTAACATTCCATAATTTAACTTTGGAATCTTCACCACCAGTTGCAATATATTCACCATCTGGTGAATATGCCATACAATTCATTTCAGTTAAATGTCCTTGTTGTTTCATAATATATTGTTCACCTAGATAAAAAAAAATAAAAAAAATGTATACAAACTTTAAATTAACAAATTATTTTACTTACTCTGCCATTCCCACACCAATAATTGTCCAAGTTCAGATGATGCTAATGAAATCCAATCACCAGTTGGATTAAAACAAACTGCAGATATTGGATAATCAGATATACTCAATGAATGTATCATATTAACATCTGGTAATTCGTATAAATAAAATGAACCCGATGAAAATGATACAACAAGAATTTTAGTTTTTCGATGATAATTTGCAGCAGTTAAAATTACATTACGATTTTCCTTTTTTGGTTCATTAGATAAATAATGACGTCCAAGTTTTTTATAAAAAAATGAATGTTTCTTTTTAGCATCTTCATCTTGAATTTCATTAACATCATCTTGTACAGCTGGTTTATCTAATTCAGATTTTTTCTTTTCAACAGCTGTTGAATTATCTACATCATCTTCGGAATCAGATGTATCACCTGAATTATTTGTTTTAGTTGATATTTTACTACGTTTTTCTTCTGGTTGTAAATCACTTATTGCTTTTGGTTGATCTGGTTCAGTTATATCAGATAACATTGTACTACATTCCCAAATACAAAGTTGGCCATTTCGACTAATTGTATTTAAATGAAGACTGCCTTCCTCGAAAAAACATGCAACAATTGAATCAGTATGTCCGCCAAGAATATATGTACGAAAATTATTCATATATTTCAATGCACATATTTTAATTGAATTATCGCGTGATCCAATTGCTAAAAATCTTGAATCCGATGACCAATCAATCCATGTTATATCATCATATGAACCGAAAAAATGTTTTTCTAATACAAATGGATTATATTCTCCAGTAATTTCACCAGGTGTTTTAAATATAAAAACTAAATTTTCTTTAGCTACAGCAAAATATTTTCCATCCGGACTAAATTTAATTTGCGTTACAGCTGTTTGGAATTTATGTCTATGAATTACTGTGCAAGATACCATACTGATCATTTGTGTTTCACCCTGCTCATTAGCAGCCAATAAAATACTTCCATTTGGGGATAATGCTATGCATGTATAATTAAATTGACTCTGAAGAGAAAGAGTTTGTGCCTTGTTGCTAAAAAAAAACGTTTTAAATTTTAATTAAAATATGTATTTACAACTTTACTTTTTTAAATCAAATATTGTAATTTTATTTCCAACTGGGCTGATAATTGAATACCCATCAGGCGTAAATTGAAGATTTCCACGACGATATATTGTTCCCAATAGATTAGAAAACTAAAATAAAAATATATTATAAAAATATTTTGTATTTATGTTAATTTAAACTATATTACTTTATAAGAAAACTTCATTTTTTATTTAAAATCACACAAATCTCTTCGAATATATAAAAAATATGTAAACAAAAATTAAACACGTGCGAACTAAAAATATCTACTTCTTTCTTCTGCGAATGTGAAATCAGCAACTATTTATACATAGCAACTTTCAAATTCGGCCACAAAATTAATTTTATATTATATTGTAGCGCGACAGGTGAAACCACAAATATTTTGATATAATCAAAAATACACTATATACATTAAATATCTAATGTAAATAGCTAATAATGTATTTATTATATTAACTTATTCAGCTTAGTTCACTATATATTTTTATATAGAGAAATAAGCAATATGATATTATAACTCTCACCCACCGCACCGAGAATAAAGCTACCAAAATTATAAATATTATTATAAATATTTGTGGTTTCATCGGTTGGCTACAATATTATACATGTAAATATTCTTAGGATTCTTAGAGAAAGAAAGTAGCTAACTTCACAGAGGCATGGTAAATTTTAAAGGTGTACCGTTGACCAAAATAACTATAGTGGTGAATTCATTTATAGAAAAATATTGCCCGCATTCTGAATTTTTTCACAGGTCCACATTTTTTGCGCTCGTTTCTCGAAAATATATGTTGAACTGAAAATAAATTCGTATGCGTTTCTTAAAATTCCTACCATTTCATTAATGAGGCATTTTAGTCCGAGACTCTCTATTTATGTTCGTTCCAACACTATAGCACAGACACAGATGCATAGAAATATGAAAGTGTACGTACATGTATATCTTGTCCATTTTAAGAAGACATTCGCCAGATTAGGCACGACAGGGGACAGGCTAATAGAGGTCATTGGTCATGGGGAAAAAAGTATTGATGATAAAGACAAGAATTATTTGCAATTCAATTATTTACTAACATCTGAAATCTACATGACTACATGACCAGTTGCATATACTAAATGTATCTGGAACAAATAACGGGTTGTTTATTTAAATCCGAAAATGTCTAAAAATTCAAATAAAATTATTAAAGACCGATTTGAAAATAAATAAAGAATGTACGAATATATGAAGTAGTAAATAAAAAAAAACATATTAATTTTCGGTAGAATTAACTTCAATTTGTGATTATTAAATACTATTACATTTTATTGCAATTACATTCCTTAAAGATTTAATGTGTTTTATACTTTATGTTTATAGTGATGAATTCAAATCTAAACTCCCATCAAAAATATAAATATAATTAAAAATTGGTTATATTTGTAAATTACCAAGATACTCACCTGTTATGGTTTTAACTTATTAATTTAAACTTCCAACTGTTAACAAAGATGAAAAAATCTTTTACATTATAATAAAACCCCAAAAAATAATTTCAATAATTCGAATAAAATAAATAATTATTAGTTTTTTTTTTTTTTTTTTTTACAGTTGGAATGTACAAATTGTATTTTGTCTTTATTTTACTTCAAAAATGAGAATCAACCCCTGACAATATAATTTGAACATATATAGGTAATTAATAATTTTTCGTAGTAATATTCATCTATTTTGTGTTTTTTTTTTCGTTCAAAATGTAATTACAATTACCAATTTCATAAAATTGTTTATTTTTTTTTATAATGAGCTTCAATATTAAATTTTTATATTTATGTTTATATTTGTGAATATTTTTTTTCCCTATTTTTCTGTTGTTTTTTTTTTTTTAATTTAACTAAATCAACTAGTTTGGTAATTAAATATTATATGAATAATTATCGTATTTAATTAATTTAATAATATTAATAAATAAATTTCAAAAATTATTAAAATTATCATTTTTTTTATAATCCTAAACTGAAAAGTAATTTTTTAACAAAAAATTATAAATTTTTAATATGATTTTATGGATATGCGATATTTTTATTAGTATATACTTTTTTTTTAATAACAATTTATATAAATTATTAAATTCGTTATCTAAGAAACAACATTATAATTTAAAAATAGCCCAAAATAATATTGTAAATTTTTAAGAACAAAAAATATGATGGACTATTTTTGTTAGTATATTTGAATTTTTTGTATATTTTTAAGCTGGAATTAATTTGTGTTTCAAAAAAATTTCGTTTTTAACATGAACTTTCCCACCAGTGAATTTGTATTCCTTTTTTTGTTTTAATGTTATATTTTCTTATAATTTTATATATGAATATTTTGTCATTTTTATATATATTTACACCACAAAATGATTTTTTTAGTATAATCTTATTTTAACCTTAATTTTTTTTATATATTTTTGATTTACATGTTTTTTTTTAGTTTATAGTTAATTATGATACCAAAGCAATATAGTGTTTTGGTGATACTATTTGTTAAATTTTTTGTAATTACAGTTTTTTTTTGTTTCTGTAAATATTTATAACATGAACAAGAATTTATAAATTTTTGTATATATTTTGTTGTAAAATATTAATATTATTTGAATAATAATAAATAATAATCAGAAATAAAATATATATATATTACTGCATTACTGGTCGTTCTCTGCTAACGTAAAGTGACATGAAAAAATGTCATCAAATTGTGGTACATACTATTATGTGGAAAATATATTTGACATTGTCATCTTCAGGCTTTCATGAACTGTACGCTGGTCCTTCGCAATTTTTTTTTTGGCGGAACGATGTTTAATCAGTGGATGCATTGTATTTTGTATTTTTCTTAGATATTTCTGTAATTTATTGGTCACTAACAAAGTAGTTTACATGAAATTTCAGAATTTAATTGTTTAATGTAAAAATAAATTAATTTTTCAACCATGAATCCATTATACGCAACAATAATTCTAATAATTATACATGAGTGCAAAATGTCTAGGTGATTATTTAAATATTTAACATCTTTCTAGAGCGGAATAATCTTATCTTAATAGTGTATTTATAGAATTCACTATCGCTACACATTAAAACATATTTCTACATAATTATTTAATCTTCTCTGAATTGCTAAAAAATATACCAATAATAATTGTTGATTATGAAAAATCTGGTATGACATTTTCAGTTCTTGTTTTTACACAATGTATTTATCATCAGTATTTTTTTATTATTAACATTATTATAGAAAATATTACGATATTTAACTAAAATCTTTTGTATACTTGACCGTTTGTACGTACATTGACTAATCATCTTATGATATATTCCAATAAAGTCTTGTTTAACAATATAATAACAAATTCTTTATCATAGGCACCCATAACAGTAAATTGAAAATTATCTTTTAAATTAATCGTCGCTTAAGTAAAATTGTTTCAGTTTAAAATAATTAAATTATATAAAATGAAAAACCAAAATAAATAGAAATTCTGTACATACAATAATGTGTGATTTTATTTATATTTTATAATATAATTAATTTTTTTTTATTAATATATAATATTTATAATAATTAAATGATCTTGTTTTTTTTTTATTTTTTATTTATTTTTTTCTTTATATATATTTAATTTATTTATATCCTTCTTAAAATCTAGAAAATAATCTATTGTTTTTTAGTTTTAATTTATTTTCATATTATTTTTTTTTTATAATTTACAATTAAAATACATTATAATGAAAAAAAAAGAACACTAATAAAAACATTAACAAAAAATAATATTATAATAGCAGTTAACAAATGTATTTTTTTTATTTTATTAAATTTTTAAACTATATTATTATGTGGAAAAAAACGGACGCGAAATTAAATGGAAAAAACATAAACTGTTAAATTGTCGTCAATTGGAATTTGTCTACTATATTAAATATATCTAATTCACCCCGTCATTAAATTATAGAATCTTCAAACGAACCAAAATTCCTTTCTAAGAAAAATATTTTGTGCATTTTGAAGAAATTTACCTCCACATTCATTAATTTTTCAGCATCTTTAAAAAATCAATTTATTTCGGTAAAATTCTTTTATTTTAATTTATTTTTTTTGCATATTAATATATTTTTTGTATTTTTAATAAATAAAACCAGTTCCGAAGATTATATTCACAGGGAAAAAATAAGAATAAAAATTTGGTCAGATTCTTTTAAAACAAAATTATTGTAATCTTAAGAACAACTTTATTTTTTTTTTGTTCTTTTTATAATTTGTATTTTTTTTAATTTATTAAATATTTTTTGTTTCTTTTGTACATTAATATTTTCTAGACAAAACAAAAATTATTAGAAAATATTTATTAACTTAATAATATAAAAATAAAACAAACAAAAACACGATGACGACAAAGTTAGAGTTTTTTGTTATTTTTTTTTTTTAATTAAAATTATCGAAGGAAAAGGGGAAGTACGTACATCATTTATTTTACATAATTAATATTTAAAAAAAAAAAAATTGTTGATATTTTTTAGTTTTGGGCGCATTATAATACTTTCCGGCTAAAAATCTAATATGTAATCACTAAGAGAAACAAATAAACAAAAAAACTGTTTTGCTCTTTAATGAACTTCATGTTTTTCAAAAAATTTTTGGAAAAAAAAAATAATGCGAAATATTATATTAATTATCAATTTTTAATTTCTATTTATTTATTTAAATATAATAAAATATTTATGGTATTTTGTTTAAGTCGGCTTTTATTTACTTTGTTGGGTAAATTAAAGTGTGGTGGATTTATTTTTTATTTCTTCTTTTATATATTTTAATTCTTCACTTTTTAAGTTTTTTTTTTATATATATATATTATTAAAAAAATATTATAATTCCTCAGGATGATTAACAATGAAATAATTTCTTTTTTGTTGTTGTTGTTTACAAGAAAAAAATTAACTTAATGTATTTTTTCTATGTAATCTGAATATGACATTGTCAATTTCTTGTTATTATTGTAGTTTTGATATAGAGATGGATGATGAGAAAGTATAATAGTTTTTTTTTGCTTTTTTTTTTATTTTTTTTTTATAATTATTTTTTTTAAATATGTAGTCTCTAAAATTTTGGCTATTTATTTTGTGTATAAGTAAATAGCAACAATAAGACCGTACAGACCCAAGACTTCAGCAAAGATAAGAATTAAAATCATACCAACGAATAAACGTGGCTGTTGTGCTGTACCTCTTACACCAGCATCACCAACTATACCGATCGCAAAACCAGCTGCCAAACCTGAAAAACCAACAGCTAAACCGGCACCCAAATGAATAAAACCTCTGTAAAAAAAAATTAAATATGTAAGATTTAATAAAATTATAATTGTTTTAAAATATTTAGATTTATATATAAAGAAACTAATATGAAAAGAAAAATGATATTAGATTGACGGATCAATCTCTAATCCAAGCGCTTTGGTATTCTTTCAAATATCTAAATTCAGACATAATATTAGTCAATATTGTACAACTAAGTTAATATTAGTCGACTCAATTAATATTAGTCGATATTCTGTCTTATTTCATGCACACATTCGTCAATATCAAATATAAAATAATTTAATTTATTCACACTTATTAATCTCTTTTTAATTTATTTAAATCAGAGATTTGGACGCTTCGTTAGTACCAAGCATTAGGGAATCAACTAGATTCGAATAATAATCGGTAACTGACGGACGGACAAAGTGAAACTTTAAGAAAATAAAGCTTATTTAAAACTTGGAAATACCTGAATGTTTTTAAAGTATATATAATTTTTACAAAGTGTCCACATAGTTTGAATGGTGAATTATTAAATCTGGACGTAATACTAGAAGTCAAATTGTTCGTAATGGTCGTGTTTGTCTAATAGTGGGTTTAATATCTTTTAATAATATTTTTTATTTGTTGAGTTTTCTTTAATCACCTAATACCTAATTTTCAGTAATCGTAATAACGTCAGATTATACATTTCTAAGTAAATATTTATCAAATCAAATAAAAAGGTATCTAATAATATCAATCCATTATAGTGGAATTTTGTAATCGCAAAACATTTTACTGTGAATTGTTTTCTTTAAAAAAATGTTTGAATATTATTTTTTTGTGACTTGTCCCGGAATAATTTGAATTTTTTTGTATTCTGTAAATAATTACATCTATTATATTTTGTTATATTAATTATAACTTACTTGTACAATGAATATTTGGATGGTTCATCTAAAGCACCAGCAATTAGAACAGCTACGACCAATCCATAAATAGCAATAATACCAGCCATAACAACAGGAATGATAGATTTCATAATCAATTCTGGTCGCATCACCGACATGGCAGCAATACCAGTACCTGATTTAGCTGTTCCATAAGCAGCACCAAGTGCTAAAATAATTAAAATAACAAGAACAAAAATTTAAAATAATTTATAATGTAATAAGTATATTATGTATTTTAAAAATAAATTATTTTATTTTATGTAAATTCAAATATTCTATAAACTTTAATTATAGTTTTTATTAAAAGATTTTCTTTTTTTGTTTATTCGGAAATTTAATGTACATTATACACCTCAAATATAACAGATCCACATGTTGATTGTGTAAATATATTGAAATATATAGTATAAAATATAATGTAAATTTTATAGGATATACACTGTTAAAGAAGTAAATTGTAGTACATATATATAATATATATTTTTTCTATTTTTAAATCACAGTTTTCTACCTGTTAAAAATACAATTCATTATAAAAATATAACGAATTTAATTATGTGTTTGTACAATAAAGTAATAAATAAAATATATATACAATTAATTATTTTTCGTGGTTTTCTAAAATTTACGTATAATTAAAAATATATATTATGATTTAAAAGTTTTTTGATGAGGATGACGGACCAAATCAATTTCTACTCGAAATTGAACTATTTTCATAAAATTTAATTGCTTTAAAAAAATTAAAGAGGTTATCAAAACAGTTTTGATTTTATGATGGAATGAATATAATTATTAAATTAGTATATAATAATTTCATTAATAATTTCTATAATTTTATAATTAACGTTTGTTTTTAGAATTTTAGTATTTTATTTTAGGGATATTTTAATCCCATATCTTCGGTACTTTGATAATATCCCAATTGTATTTCTCGTATCTCGTATTATATTGGTGTTATTTGTGAGTTCAATTATTAAACGATTATTATATACATATATCAGATTTAGATTTTTTTTTTATTTTTCAACATTATCTTTAATATTCGTAATTATTTTTTATATATAACCTACAAGTTGGTTATCTTCTTCCGTAGATTTTTGCATTTTTGTATTCTTGATTCTTATGCGACAGTAAGTTCACATATATTTAAATTATATTTATATTTTGAACTTTATTATCAGTTATATAAAAAATTAATACTTGTGGTTTAATATTTTGTATTGCTGTCTCTACAGTTATTACAATTATTTTTATATTAGTGATAATATTTTGTAATTATGGAGTTAATTATTTAATGTCTAATAAATGTTTGCATTCAATTCTGTTGAATATAATTGGTTATTGGTGTGAAATCTAACTATTGTTTCTTTTTTATATCCGTTTGTGTTGTGTATAAATCTTTTATTAACTGAACGTAATGGAAAATATAACTTTTTGATTTGGATATCAATAGTTTTCTTCTATTTTATCGGATTGCATAAAAAAATTGTACTCTTTGATATATACCACTAATTAAAAATCAAATACATGATTTTTGAAACAAAAAATAATATTGGTTATTTTAAACTTGTCATCTTATGACCTCATAATTCCGAAAAGTAAAAACATATAATATCATATGATAATTCTCCAAAATATAATATAAAAGCGAAAAATTATATATTTAGTATTTGTATCTCCATATTTCAAATCAACAATTCAAATATTAATCTTTGTAAATCACGTGAAGATAATTTTCATGATAAGATTGTTGGGTTTTCTCAAATTTATTATCATAATTGCTTCGATACGCATATATTATAACATATCTATGAATATTTAATATGTAGTATCACGAGATATACTTAAAATTGGAACCCTATTATTATTAATTATTTTCAGTTTCATAGACAGTACATAATTAATTGATTTTTGAAAATACCTATATAATAATTAAAAAAATATTTATAACTTAATACTCCTTTTAATGAAAATCACTTGAAAATTATATTTAAAAATTGGTATAAGGAATATAATATATCAATAAAATTTAAAATTCCATCGTTACATAATCCATATTTTTAAAGTACTCATTAATAACATTAATCAACTAATAAATTTTTATTACTTATTTATATATATCAAATTGTTGCTAATTTATAATTTTTTACAAGTGTTAGTTAATGTATGAATGTATATAATTTTTAAAAACATATTACCTACCAAAAAGTGATAAAAACTACCTACCATTCAATAAATAAATTAGGCAATTAAAAAAATTATTTACAAATGATTTCTAAAAATTATAATATTAATCATATGATAAATAATTGTTAACGAAGAAAACATTTTTATTTGTCATTCGTGTTTTGTTCGGTCGTATATTGTCTAGAATTTTACTCACGTCAAAAGATTAGATAATTTTTTTTTATCATAAAGTAAATTTACAAATTATATATAGTCAAATAATTAAAAAAAAATCTTAATTTTATTTTACAATCAAGTTTTAATAATTACTTAAGAGGAAAACAATAAAATATATTAACAATTATTGTATGTACATACTTTTAATAATGAAATACTGTGTATAATTAATCATTAATTTCCTAGCAAAATGTAAGAAAGAGTACTACTCGACTTGGAACTAAAATTCACATTTTTCCTTAATCTTATTTTTCCAATATATATTTTTTTAAATAATCTAGCTGTACTCGTAGTAATACTTCAGTTAGTAAATTTGATAAAATTATTTTTTAGCTAAATCATGTTTACATTTTTAATATGTTTTAAGTGTCTTGATTATGTCAAATTATTTATTGTTAAATTAAATTTAAATTATGAATTTGTTTAATTGTAAAAATGTTAACTTCATTCAATACAAATATATATTTCGATGTTATTTTTGAAGCTTAAGAATTTTTTAAAGTAAGAAGTGATTAAATTTCCTTACATTATTAGTTAATATTTAAAATTTTAGTTTTTGGGGTTTTTCACATTTTTAAATATATTACAATACGCATGAAAATTACTATATCATCTTTAAAGAGATGAAAAGTAGACTATAATTATGATCTTTTTTTGGAAGATGTTAAGATAATTTTCATTCGATTTGTAATATTTTAAAATTACATAAATAATTTATTTTTATAGTAATTTTTCTGATAAAATAATTCATTTATATTTTAAATAAATTATATATTTTCCGAAATTATGTTACTCTGCCATGTTGTCATTGAATTTAATTTCATTGCAAATTTTAAATTATTATAATTTTTATCACATGTATTTTTATACAAATAAAATTTACAATAAATGTAAATATACATTAAAAAAAAAAAACAAAAAAATTCTCAATTTTATAATAATTAAAGCTATATATATTAATTCTACTACAACTACTTTAGTTATTATATTTATATTTAATACACTTTATAAATATATATACGATTACGATATATAATAAATAGTGATTAAATAATTTTTATAAGGTCGTCAAATATTTATTATACAAATAAATCAAAAATATTGCATAGTAATAAGAGTTAAAAATTACAAATTATGTTAACAAATAAAATGAAATTGAATTTTTTCAATTTTTAAATCAAAATTAATGCTAATAAATTTGTTCAATTTATTTTATTAATAACAGGTATAAGTAAATTATTTATTATTGTTGTATTTTTTTTTTTTCGTCTTTACGATACTTTATCATTTCAATTAGAGCTTTCAACAAAAATGATAAAAAATGTATGTATTCCAGAGAGTGTGTAAGCATCTCATTTACAAATATTGAACTATAATTTTTTTTAATCATATGACCTATTTTTTTTTTCGTTGATATAATGTTTCATTTTTATGATTTAATAAGAAAACATTTTATATTTTATAGATTTTATGTTGAACATTATAAATACATAAATATATAAATTTTCAAAAAATGCATATTTTTGGATTTGTATTTGCAAAAACATAAAATACATACATACAATATTAATATATTAAACTGGAATTAAAATACATTTAATTAACGTGAGAGTAGACAAATTATTCAACCTCAGAATATGAAACATTGTCACCTGACGATAAAAATTAACCATGTGACGTTCATAAATTTATGTAAAATAGCAATTCTCCAGTTTTAAAAAATTGCATAAAAGAAACTTTAATTGTTTTTTTTTGGGAAAAAATTCCGATGTGTCATACATATTATAAATTTAATATATTTATATATATAAAAATCTAGTTTCTCCAAACTTTGACTTCATGGACTAAAAAAAAAAAAAACAAATTAAAAACTAACAACATTTTTAGATTATAATTTGATATTTTTTTTTTTTTTTTTGACGAAATTATCAATTAATTTTAACTAGAATTATTTTTAATCTTTACAATAATTTATAATTAATATTTGAATTTTGTTAATTTCATTATTTTCACGTTTTCCATATTGCACAACAATTAAAATTACATAAATTCAAGTGATTTATTTAAAAGAAATGTATTTTTATATGTAAAAATACATAAAAAAAATAAATCAACATAAAAACTTGATAATTTTAATTGTAATTAGAAATATGATGCAAGTTTTTTTACGTTTTTCATTAGAAGATATAGTTATATATTTATAATTTCTATTGTCACGTGATACTGAGACGAAAAATTCAAAGAAAATGTAGAAAAAAATTGATTTAATGATATATATGAAAATGTAAAAAAAAAAAAGATGAACAAGTGTTTTTTATTTTTATTTTTCTGGCAAATTAAATTTGAATAGTGTATTTTCAAATCAAAAAACTATAATTTTAAGAAAAACCTATTAAGAAAATGTCAATATTGTAAAATTAGAGATATGGGCGTATGTGCATTTTATTGATAACATTTTTACAATATTTTATTTTATTCATAAAACATTTCTAATTTAAAATATTTATTGTACAGACATTACATATTTACTACAAAAAATAAATATTCTGTAGATTCGTTATACAAACATTATTATCAATCATATAAATTTTATAATAATTACAAATGTATTGGGAATATTTTTTAAGGCTTTTGAAATATAAATATGTATACAAAGGGTAATTAATTGTGACTATTTTAATGGAAATCTTAATAAAGATTTTATCAAAATGAATCACGAGTTTTTTTTAAAAAAAAGTTTTACAAAAATTTATAAATTGAACTTGAAAAATTGGACATTGCTTATGTATTAGTTTATAAAATTTACTATACTTTTGATATTCTTACTATGAAATGATTAATTCGTTTGTATTAAAATTTAATATTGTTTCTTTTTCATATAAATTCATTTTTTTATTATATTATTTTAATTAATTGATGACACTTCGGCTTTTTTTAGTACTACAGTCTGTTTGTATTTTGCATATTATATTTTGTGCCATCATATATTTCCATATACCATCATATATTTCGATATAATTTTTATATAGTATTTGTATACGGAGAAGAATATATTTTTTTAGGTTACATTGGAAATTGGAATCATTTTGATGAAATACCAAAAAATTAGTACTTTATTTATATCTTCTAAAAACTTGTCGTTGTTATAGATAACCATAAAAATATAATACATATAGTAGTTAAAAAGAATTGTTGTATGTTCTAAGTCCTTGGCCTCAAAATCGATACTTTTGAGGGACCAAAAATATATATATAATATTTCCACTGCCACTTTTTCTGTGTATGATAAAAATATTTATGCCTACATCATCGTCGTCATTATTATATTATACATTTTTTTATATTTTTTGTTGTTCTTTTAAAGATAGGCTCAAATGTTCAATTTTTCTTCGCCTTCTTTCATCATGAGAAGGGTAACAAGAAATTGAACGTTCTCATTCTGGAATCAAATCGAAAAGTGCTGTAGCCTATAGCCCCAGAGGGGTGCTCCGCTAAAATTTTCTACTGTAGATGTAGTATTTTATAAAAGTGACGACTATACTACATATACAGAGGCTACCAATTCTTTTTGGTAGTGTGTATACTATTTGTAAAACGACGAAATTAAAAAATATATAGATTTGTTTTGTACTCTCATTAAATTTATAAGGTAACTTTTTTTTCATTTTGACACGAGTCACAACCACACACATTTCAACACATTCTACACAACACATACACACAATTCTCTATATAAATTATTCAATACATCTACAAGGGGAAAAAAATTAAATATACTTTTTTTTCATGATTAGAGAATTTTCCTTTTTTTATAAACTAAAAATTTTCAAATTTTTTTTTAATATTTCTTAATAAAAACCACCACAAAACAAAAAAATTGATTTGAATTTTTTGAAGAATTACACAATTTTATTTATTTTCCAAATTGGAAGTCAAGTTATATATTTTTCTTACCGCTGAATATGATAGCAGATGCTGCTCCCATAACTCCGAAAAATGGTGAATAGATTGGATTTGTGGCCGCGTCTGCCATTTTATTTAATATTATTTATGTGTAGATTTATTTTAATAAAAAAACGTTAAATTAATTGTTAAATTAATTAGAAATTCGATAAAACTATAAAGAGTTTTGTATTTCTAAGTTATTTTTATTAACAAATTTATATTCCTTTTTCTAAATTTCTTTTTGAACAGATTAAAATCCTCTAAGTCGGAGTATTTACAGGTTATCTGCAAATAGAACTTGGGTCTTTATTCACACACTCACTGCACTAAACTAAAAAAGTAGGCGAAAAGATTTTATTAAAAAATCTCACTGTCAAAAAATTGTGCTTTCAAAATTCAAAAAGTAAAATAATTTCTGTAATAAAATCGAAATTGACGACAAAATAAAATATACAATTAAACTTTTTCTCTCGCTCTCTGCACGTGATATGCGACTGTGCCAATTTTAATATAAAATTATTTTTGATTGGTTAATTTTTCAGTAATCTGCCAAAATAATCCAATAAGAATTGGTTTTATATAGTTTGTTGGTAACAGAGAGAATAGAAAAATGAAAAGTCAATATAATCTCTTTAATGATTATAAAATTTAATTGAATATTTTATTCCCTAATTAAATTTACGTTGATTTTTCTATTAATTTATAAACTTTGTTTTTAGTTATGTGTTATGCTAATTAGCTTCACTTATTCTTTGAGAAATATAGGTATTTAATTTATAATTTATATAAATATTTGACAAGATTGCTAAAAATGGTACAGAAGACGTTTCACACACAAATTTCTTTATGAGGTGTTGTGTTATATTAACCCCTTAGATCCCGCCTTACATTATATTTGGCACAATTTTCTGCTGTGGCGCCTGCTATGCTATTTATTCCTTTTCAAGAACGTTGAAATTTTTCGATAAACCATTCAAAAGAATCTTTGTTTTCAGAAAAAATATCAAAATGTTTCAAATATAAATGAAAATGTTGAAATAATAGTAACGCTTTAAAACTGAAAATTATGTTAATATATAATGCTAATTATATATTGGAACAACTATAGCTATCAATTTTCTAATCCTATATTTAATTTAAGATGATCAATTTCTGCGAAGGTGTAGTCGAAAGAAATTAAATTTATCAATATGTAGTCAAATAAAAATTAATATTAAATTTATTTATTCAACAAAATTTATTTTGGAAATATATGGTCATCAAATTGAATTTCATTTGTTAACTTTTATTTGAAATTAATAAAATTTAATGTTCTCTTTTAAAGTAACAAAATCACAGAATATAACTAATTAATTTTTTTTTTTAATGTTTTTCTAAGACCTTTGTTAATAAATCATTCATTGTTGTTAAAACCATTCGTGGATCATCTGCTAAACCAGCTCCAATCATTGCATTAAGAAATAATTGTTTTGTCAGTAAATCTGCTAATTCTATATTGCTAGATTTTAATTTGTAAAGTTTTTTAATAATTGGATGCCTAAAAATAAAACATAAACAAAATATTTATAAAAATTTAAAAACGCACAAAAATTAAATATATACTTGGGATTTATTTCTAATTGCGGTTGAAGTAATGCAAATCTATTTTCTTCTGGTATTTGATGACTTTGAGTTTTAATAAAATGACGTGCTGCTGCCATTTCTTCGACAGTAATAACGCATGGATGTGTATCTAAACGATTGGTTGTCTTAAAAAAAAAATTGAAAATAATTAGAAATATTTGTCTTAAAATTATATATGTATATATTATATACTCACTTTAACATTAGCAACTTTTCCTTTTAGGTTATCACTAATCCATGGAATTAATTCATCAAGTTGTGTCTGTAAGAGACTACCTTCTAATAGTTCATTTGAATCATTATTTGATTTTCTCATTTCTTTTTCCACTGATACAATACTTTTACCCAAAAACATACCCAATTGCATTAAGACAAGTTCATCATATGGTTCATAACAAAATAATACTTCTACATTTCGTTTTTTTAACGATTCATAATATGGTGATGCTTCAGCAAGTATACGATTTGGTGCTGCTAAATAATATATATCTTTTTGTTCTTCACCATTAATTTTATTACAATATTCGGGTAAAGTGATTCCTTGATTATCTGTACATTTGGATGAATCGAAACGTAATAGTTTAGCAATTTCTTCTTTTTCACGATGATCTTGACTAATAACAATTCCTTCTTTTAAAAATAACCCATAATCTTTATAGAATTTTTCATATTCTGTAGCATTTTTAATAGCGCGATCTTGCAGAAATCTTAGAACACGATTTGTTAAAACATTACGTAGTTTGCTAACAATAAGAACATAAATGGGTTTTGACATTTCAATTAACTACTAATAATTATAATTTGATTACCTTATTAATGCACTATTTTGAAGTAATTCTCGACTTAAATTCAATGGTATATCTTCCGAATCAACGACACCTTGTTAAAATTATATATATATAATTTTAATTAAAATATGTATTTCAAATATTAATTTTAATTCTACCTTTTACAAATCTTAACCATCTTGGTAAAAGATTTTCAGTTTTAGATTGTATTAAAATTTTTCTTGTATACAATGCTACACCAATGTCACCATCCCGAGCCATTTCAAATAATCCTGGTTTACCTTCTGGTATATAAAGTAATGCTCTTATACTCAGTGGAACATCAGTCTGTGTAATATTCCAAAATATATTGTTAATAACAAAATACAACTAAACTATATACACAAAAATAATTTCAATTCACCTTATAGTGTAGTGTAAATCTTGGTATATCATATGTATTTCCAATGAAACGATAAAAATCATTATGTTGTTCTGTTGTTACTTCTTTCGGATCCATTAACCAAAGTGGTTTTATTTCATTAGCTTTCTTACCATTTAGGTAAATAGGACTTCCCACAAAATTACTGTATTTTTTAATTACAGCTTTATAAATATTAATAATTATTATTTGTTCTATTTAAAATTTAATATAAATATACCTTGTATTCTATCTTCATCGCCATATTCCCTACATTCTGCTTTCAAATGAATAACAATCTTTGTGCCGATAGCAACACCATCAGCTTCTTGAATTTCATAGCTACCGGAGCCATCTGAACTCCATTTTAAACCAACTGAACCAACTTTTGATGATTTTGTATAAACATCAACTTTATCAGCTACCATAAATGCTGAATAAAATCCAACACCAAATTGTCCAATAATATTTGATGTATTTTCAGATAATGATTGTTTTTGTTTTAACTCTTCCAAAAATTTCTTAGAACCTGATCGAGCAATTGTACCTATATTATTAATTAGTTCTTCTTTGGTCATACCAATCCCGGTATCCTAGAAAATAATTATATTTTTTTTTGCTAAAAATTTAATATCAATTGTAGAATATTACTTGTATTGTGAAAAGCATTGCTTGCTTTTCAGTACCAATATGAATTTCTAATGGACGATCAGCTTGATCATATTCTGCTTGACTCTCTCCAGCTGTGTGAATTGTATAACGAAATTTCTCTAATGCATCACTAGCATTGGAAATTAATTCACGGACAAATACTTCATTCTCAGAATACAAAGATCGTGCAACAATGTCCAGAAGCATTCTTGTTTCGGCTTGAAATTCATGTTTATTGGCATCACCTAATGGTTTTTCAGTGTCGCGAATAATTGAATGAAAATTGTTATCGGCTTCAACTGTTGTACTTAAGTTGCGAACAAATGATTGACCTAGTAAACATTAGAAACGAAATTATAAATGAAGAATTCTGAGAGATTATAACCTCAACCTATGGAACGTCTTTGAAAAGATAAAAATATTCTTCCTGATGTCCGAAACGAACTTATACCAGGACGAGAAATAACTGATTTCCCCAATGTAAATAAAACTCGATTCATTTTATTTAAAACAATTGTTAAATTTGCAAAAATGACTACAAATTTTAAAATGTATCAAATATAAAATCCAATGTGATATTGAGGATAGAATAAAAAGTAAAAAAATAAATAAAATTCGGTCTTTAGCCAGATGTCACACAACACGACGAGGCGACAACGACAAGCGACAAACAGACAAATCCAAATGTATAATTGTACGCCATCTGTTACAAAATGTGTAGATTATTTTGCGATTTTTGGAAATTCTGGAATCCACACAACTATTTCCGGAATATTTTAAATTTTTTAATTTCTTTTAAAAAAGAACTTTGATTTTCACATTTTTTTTTGTCGTATTGTGTTATACTATAAGAATTTGGAAAACTCTCTTTTACCCGTAGAGTCCTTGTAATTTTAATTTAGCACAAGTTTAATGATTTTATTGGCGTATTAAGTTTGAACTGCGGCGTTAATGTTTGAACTGCGGCGAAATTGATGACGCTCTAAGTTAACTCATCTTTAGTTGAGTACCCAGCAGTAATAAAATTTTCAATTATGTAATAAGAATTGGAAAAATAATTAATTAAGAAAGGGCAAATAAATACGGTTGATATCATTCAAGCCTATTTATCTTGTTACAATTAAAAATTTTTCACTATAATCCTAGAAATCGGCATCCAAATAAAATTTGTAAATCTAAATTGCAATAGAGAATAGAGTATGAGTATACCTACCAGGAAAGCTGAAGAAAGTAGAAGCATATTCTGATTAAAATCTTTTAGTTGGTCGAATATAAACTTAATACCAATAATATTACATTTGTATTGATATATCCATATATCCCTAATTTTTCTAGCCACAGTATTTACTTCATCATATTATATTATCGAAAATATTTTGTAATGATATACGATTTTAATTTAATATGTTCACCATTCAAATAAGGAAATTTAAATAAAAAATAAATGATTTTTTTCTTTTTTTTTTTTTTTTCTTTTTATTAATATTTTATATTTTCTTATGTATTTTCGAATATATTTTACAAACTAATACATATTAAATTTGAATTATATAATTCTATTTTTTTTTATGGTTTTTTATTTTTATTTCATTTTGTAATTATTGATTTGTAATTATTAATTACTTTTAAAACTTTCGTTTCAAATCAAAGAAAGAAAATAATGATATAATTTATTTAATGTACAATTTATATGGTTATTTTAAATATAATAATATAAATTTTCTTTTAATGATAAAAATGATGTGTTTATTTGTTTTTTTTTTAAGTTTTTTTTTTATTTTTAATTATTCTTTAATTTTTTTCTTTAGAAAAATAAACAAAACTAAAATCGGTGGACATATTAAAAAGAAAAATTAATATTAAAAGTCATGGAAGTAAAAAATAAAACTTTTAAAATAATTAATTTATAAATTTATATTTTCTAAAATATATATATATTTTATATAATATTTAAAAAAAAAAAAAAACTAATTCAAGGATTATTTAAAAATTTACAAATAAAATTGTCTAGTTTTTCTTTATGTTACTTTTATATTTTTAGTTTCTTCTACACACGTACATTTTTATACTAAAGTTATATCAAAATTTACGAAAATTCATGAAATTTTATGTGCTATTGGATTATTATTTTATGGTATATTATTTAGCATAAGTTACAAAAATTGTATTTTTATCGTTTCGGAGTTTTGTTGTTGTTCTTTACTATGTTTCTGACGTTTTTATGAAAAACATAAGTTATTTTTTATAGATTCATGAGGTAGATTTATTTTTGCTATTTTTTATTATTTTGTTTTTATATATTGTATTCCGAATTTATTTTTTTCTCTCAAATAATAATTTAAACAATTTTTTTTTTTTAAAAAAAAAACATATTTAAATAAAATTATGATAATTTAACATATTTTATAAAATCTATTAATTTATTTTTTGGATTTCTTAAATTTTCGATAATTCTCGTCTGTATTAATGAACTTTAAATATTTATTATATAATATATAGACAAAATTATTAATTAGAACCTTAATTAAATTTATATTAACTAAACAAAAAAAAAAAAAAAATTAAATTAAATATATTTTTTAAACTTTATAATATGATATAAAATTCAAAAAAGAGTCGACTAAATTTTTATTTACCATATTTATATAATAAATTTGTATTTTAAAATTAATTGTATTTTTATTTATTTAAAACCGATGATTTTTATTAATAATAATTATGATTTTTAAAGGATACAGTATTAATATAATTATTTGTTTATATAATAATATTTATATTTATAATTATGTTTATTTTATTATTATTTATATTATAAAAGAAATGCATTGTCTTGATCTGTTCTTTTTATTTTATATTTACAATTTTTAATATTTTTTTTTTTTGTATTTATTTTTAATTATAAATGTCCTTAAAAATTAAAATTACTATATTATATTTATATTCACTTAATTATTTACCCATATTAATATAATTATAAAATGCGTAAAACTTTTTTAATTAATTATTTCTTTATTATAATAAAAATTTTGTATGGCGTTTTTTTTTTTTTTTTTTAAATAAAATTAATTAATTTTATGATGAGTTTTTCGAAATTAAAAATACAACAAAATTTTGGGTTAAAAACTAATTTCTGAATGACGAAAAAAAAAACAAATATTCCATTTAAGAAATCAGTCTAAAAAATCCAGTTTTTCATTACAATCTAAACTAAGTAAAACAAATTATACATAAACGCACAGTATTTAATTTTGTTGATTTTTTTGAACCTAAAAATTAGTGTTGTGTACCAAAATTACCGTACTCTTTAAAACTTGTGCAAAGTCTTTTTAGTTACAATTAAAAATAGATAAAATATTAGTGGCAAAAAAAAATATGACCTAATTTTTTTTTTTACGTTTTACAAAATAAAAAATAATATACAATTAATAAATTTTTACTAATTTAGAAAAAAATACTTGTTTTCATTTCAATTTTTCGAAAATATTTACCAAAAAACAAAAAAAAAAAGAAAGAAAATATTTTTTTATATATTTTGTTTGACTCCAAAATATAAGAAGTACAAATTTACAATATTTTTATATGTATATGAACACTTTTATAAAATGTCAACCAATTAATATTATAATTTAATACCAAGAATCATTTTAAATTTTCTTTTAACTAATCAATAATTTATACAGTGTTTTTGTTGTTTTGTACAATTCATACAACAAAATTTTCAATTTAAATTTCAGCACCTGTCTTAAAGAAAATTCCCGAACAATTTAGAGATATTAAATTTATAATTTATAAGTTGAAATTAAACTGAATACAAAATTGATTGCGAATGCAAGGCTTTTTTATCTAAATATATTTATATAAATAATGGGTGTAGCCAAAAACTAAGATATGAACCAGAGTTTTGTGAAATGGAAGTTTGCATAGTCAAAAAGTCTTTAAATCCTTAAATTAATTTATAAACAAAATTATATTAATTAATTATTTAAATCTATGCTACACTGTTCATTATATGATGAATTAAGTGATAAGTTGACTTAGTTAGTGACAACACTTTGAAAAAAAAAAAATACCACATTTTGACCAGATTTTTCCTGTAAAATATTTTTGGTCAAAAATTTGTTTTATTTATTTTCTTTTCGAATAGTACACCAATACGAATTAAAATTTAATTATTCAGCCTTCAAAAACTTTGAGCGAAGAATTTTTTGTTGCGCACAACTTATTGAAAACATTTTTTTTTTTTTTGTATTTATTAAATCCATTAATTTCCTAATTTATTAATTTATCGAAATCATTTTTTTTTTATTTTAATTTCTTAATAATATTTTCCTAATTTATGAAATAATTTTTTTTTATTTTGGAATATTTTTCTTTTTAATGTATTATTTTAATCTAATAATTTTATGTTTTAAATTTCTTAAGTATTTTTTCTTTTTGTTTAAATTTCTTCAGTCAATTAATTTTGGCAGTGATAATTAATTTTGTTTTTTATCAAGATTTTATTTAAGTTTATTAAATTTAATTTTGGAAAATAAAAAATTTACATTAATTTTTTCAATGATATTAAAACGACCAATTTATATAATAAAATGTTTGATTGCCATAATTTTATAAATAATTGAGTTTCATTGAAATTTTTAATTTATGTTATTTTCTATTAAGACTTATAAACTGAAAATCTTAAAATGTCTAATTTTACATAAAACAATTACAATTTACCACAAAATTAAAAATAATAACACCGAAATATTTATTTTTTATTATATATAATATTAATTTAAAACTATATTTTATTTTGGCTGTCCTAAAAATTAATTTTTTTGTTTTGATAATAATAAATTCTAATTTTAGATTAAAAAAGAAAAATTATAAATGATTTTATTTTTTATTATTTTCCAATATTTTTTTTGTATTTTATGTTTATGATGTTTCGGGCTTTGAATCTATTGAATTCATACAATTGATTTGGTATTTTATATTGATTGATTAAATCATTGCTTTAAATTAAGAGTGATAGTTGTTTCGTTAAGTTTATATTATATTCGATATTTTTTACATTCTTTTCGAAAGCAATTAAAAATAAAACATTTCTGAACAATTTATGATCAACGATTACAGATTCCACCCTTAATTTCTTTTTCTTAACTTCAATGATTACAAGAAATCAAATGATTTTTTTAAAACATTTTTCTTTTGTTAATTAAAATATTTAAATAAAAAATATTGAAAACAAACAAATATAAGAAATTTCATAGAAATAATTATTATGAGATCAATTTGAATGAAAAACAAATTACATATTTTATTGCTCTTTATAAAAATTAAACACAAAAAAAAAAATTATTGAAATACATTAAAAAATTATCACAAATTAAAATCTTACGATAATTAAAAAAAAAATTAAATTTTCTGTACTATTGCAAAAAAAAAAAGAAGATGAAAATTAGCTTAAAAGGCAGGGAATAATTATTTTAAAATATATATGTATATATATTTTTATTATTAATTAGGTGGATGATTTTCGCCATAATATTTTCTACATAAATTACAATTACAATTATTAATGATTAATTTATTTGCACCGTTTTTTTTTTTTTTTTGGAACATAAAATATATTATTTCAAATATTTAGTATTATTTTAAAACATTTAACATCAAACTAAAACTATTTTTGTTAGGCAGTGTGTGTGTGTATTGCTTTTAAAAGATTGTTTTTAATTTTTAATATTAAAAATTATTATAAAGGCTCATTATGACATAGCTCACGATAATCAGGCCAAGGTTCATAATGTAGTGCCACCGTATAAGTAAGTAGTAAGTAAGTGTTATAAAAATAGGAAGTAATTCAGAATTACTGAATTGAATTAGATAATCGTTCCAATGACAATGAAAATTACTGATTTACACCAAAAAAAGAAAAGGTTAAATTTTGGTGCTTTGAAATTGTAAAAGTAAATTTGAAAAAGACAGAAACTTAAATATATTTAAAAGATTTCATTGATATAATTTAAATTTTGTAAATTAAAATTTTATATATTATAGATTGAGAGAAGAAATGAAGAATGAAAGTTTTACGCACACTTTTTGTTATTTTTTTTAATTTTTTTTCATAAACGGAGAAAAATATAATTTTCGTCATGATAATCAAATGTTTTTACTAAACTTATTATTTTTAATAAACGAAAATTTAAAAATAATATATTTATATTTTATACAAAACTGATTTTTTATTTTGTTTATATAACCATATTAGAAATTTAACAAAATCTCTAAAAGGACATTAAATATAAGTTAAATTATTATTTATATTTATTATATTTATATAATGTTTCAAAATTTCTATTATTATTTACACAATTATATATTAATAAGAACAAATTATGTATATGTATATATAATTTCTAAACTAATCACTACTAAACTAATATATTATAATAGTATATTTTTTCATTTACACATAATACACTTTGGACTAATTTATAAATTTTAATAATAAAGAATTCTTAAAAATACTTTTATCTTTTATATAAAAAATTGAAATAAAATAAAAAAAAAAACAAGAAAACGCGACATTTAAATATTACAAAAAAAAATGTGTACAATTAAGTCTAAGGGCGAAAATTTTAACGATTCGCCTATTCAAAAATCACCAATAACATACAATTTAAAAAATAGTATTTATTGTTAAACAACACATTTTTTTTTTTTAATAAAAATTTTGACAAATATATTTCGTGACTAAAATAAAATTAACTAAAAATAAATCTAAATTTTTGTATTTAATTTTTTTTTCCTTTTTATGTTTTATTATTTTTAACTATATTCACAAATTACTAAAAAGAAAATTAGACTAAAAGTTAGCAATAGTTTTACGTAATTTCTGCAAGCGTGTAGCTCTGCTTAAGAAGACCTTTTAGGACCTTCTTGAAAAGTGAATAAAAGTGCTGACAATGTTGATCAGTATAGCAGCCAGCCTGTAACTTCAGAAGTAACAAACAAAATAATAAAAATTTCAAATTTGATATTTGATATATTAACGGAATCATAAATCTTAGGTGAAATATTGCCAGACATGTAAGTAAGATTTAAAACATTCGATTACTAGAATCTTATAATACTCGCAAAGAGAATTCTAAATTAATAATTTTATTTGTTACATTGAGGGACGGCTAAATCCTGACTGTTATGTTTTATTACAAAGCTACATCCTATAATATAAAAATGTTGCAGAAATGATGTAAGTAAAATCATTGCCAGCTTTATATCTATTTATTTTTACAATTTTCTATTAATTCATATCTTAAATTTTAATATATTTTTTAATAAGAATAATTTTATTATTTTACATTATATTTTTTTTTTATTTTTTTTTATTTTTTTTTAAATATTTTATCGAGTTTTTATTTGCACACTTAAAATATTCTTTTATAATTTTATTCTTTATTTTTTGTTTGTTATTTAAAATTAATAATGTAAAATCATTTTATTTTGGGAAATCAATAAAATCGAAATGAATGAATAATTTAAGGTCACGATGGTAATAATAATTTTTGTGTTGGTGGTTTACGTGATTGTTTACGATTTAATTTCTCTTTTAAATTAATATACTGACGTTGACAATTATCAATTGAACCATTACATTGATTTTTATTATTAATTTCTTGTTGATAAGTTTGTTGTTCATTTGCTTTTGTACTACTACCATTAATATCATCAATATAAAGTAGTGATTTTAATTTTAAATTATTATTATTATTATTATTTCTTTTATTTTTTATTGTTGTTAATAAATCAAATTTGTTATCATTAAATATTGTACAAATATCACTATGTAAATTGGCAGCAAGTAAATAATTATCATAATTTATTTTCTCTTCGGGCGATAAATTTATTATTTTTACATATTTTGTTAAAGCTGTTGGACATTCTGGTACCCATTCATTATTAATACTAAAAATAAATAAATAAATTATTAAATAATATAAAAAGTTTTATAAAAAGTTATATAAAAAAGTTATATAAAAAGTTTAGCTTGCATATCATGGGGCTTCCATTGAACAAAAACTTCTTTAACACCTAATGGTGTTGTACGGCGTGAAATTGGTTGTCCATTAAATATTAATTCATCACCAGCACCACCAGATATTGTACCACAAATTTTTAAACGATGTTGTAATCCTTCCATAATACCAGAATCGAAGAAGTCAAACATTCGAGCTACGAACATAAAATTTTACTATTAATTTTCTTATCTATTTTAAATTTTCTGATTATATTCTGTTAATTTTTTTTTCCTATATATATATATATTTATTTTAATACATTTTATTAATTATTGTTTATTGTGAAAAATCTTGAAAAATTTTGAAAAATTTCTAAACCTGTTTGAAGATTCGATGTTGAAAAAACTGTAATTATAAATAATTTTTTTTTCTTCTACATTATAATTATTTGTGTAATTTATAAACGAACTGTTGTAGTCTTAAATACTACAAATCTTTTTAAATAAAAATAAAAAACAAAATTGTCTTATTAGTACTAAAAGTATAGAATTTATAACTTTTTAAATAATATTATTGTTCACTATTGTCATTAATGTTCCAATTATATTCGATTTTAAAATCGAGTGAGTTGAATTGTTGAATCAGTGAATAGTTGAAAATTATATTTGGTTGAAGTTTCCATACTTGAATGTTTGTGGATATCAGTGAAAATATAGATTAATTTTAGCATAATATATGAATTTTGTCACCTCCTATAATTATGCAATCAAGTATATTTTTGCTTTGAAAAAATATTTAAAAATGTTGAAGGAAATTATATTTTCGAAGATTGTTATTTATAATGTTTTTTTCGAAGTTTGGTATAAAGAAGAAAAAAAAATGGAAAATATAACTAATAAATTTCATGAAGAAAACCTAAATTATTATTGTTATGACATTAAATTATATTTTTTTAAAAATTATTTTCATCTTCTACATCAATTTTGATTGAATTTATGTTTTGGATGAAATAATCATTTTCTAATAATCAATTCGTTTTACCTGAAAATGGTTGCCGACGATAACGTAATTTTTTGCCATTTTTTCGTAAAACTTTTGGTACTGGTGGATCTGATGTCCTTTTGCTTGTATTATCTTTAGTTTCGGTTGCATTAAAATGTCCATTAACATGTTTTTGTAAAGCCAACTATAACAAAAACAAACAAATATTAATAAAATAATTAATTATTCATTAATATTTACTACAAAAAAATGCAGTAAAAGGAAGAAAAAATGAAATATTGAATATTTACCTGTGATGCAAATCTTATCCCACAACCATCTACAATACATTTAAATTGTTTTGTACCACCATGCGATAATACATGACGTTCTAACCATCGTCGTGAACATGATTCTTTACTATGAACTTTACAACCAGACCATAAACATGAAAATGGTCCAGTTTGTGTATTAACATGTATTGTTTGCATATGATCTAATAATTTTGAATTATTATCATGTTTAACATTACAATTATCCCAATAACAAACACCATCATGACGTTTTAAACCACCTTTTATTCCACTTAATTCACCTGATGCTGGAAAACGTATTGTTTTTGGTTGTGATAATATTGGACTAATAGCACATTTAATTAATTGATGATTATTATGATCAATTTCTTTTATTATTTGTGTTGTTGTTGTTGTTGTTTTTTCAATAATAAAATGTTGTTGTTTATCATTTTCATTATTATTATTATTAATATTTTTATTAGTAATAATTGAATTTTGTATTTCTGATTTTATTATTTTTATATTTTCTTCATAATTATTTATTGATAATTGGGATAACGATGATGATGGTGATGTTAATGATATTTTTGTAATAATACCAGATGATGATAATGATGATGCTTCAGCTATAACTGATGATAATGATGAATTTGTTGAACATGATGAATTATTACTTAATGAATCTAATTTAATACCGTCATCTATGAACAAATCTGGTGATGATGAGATCATATTATTATTATTATTTATATTTATTATATTATTTTTATCTAATAATTTTAATTTTTTTGGCAATGATGGCAACACTGATAAATCAATATCATCTTTTATATCTTGTATTAATAATGGTGGTGGATTAACTGATGTTGTTGTTGTTAATATTAATTTATTAAATTCATTTAATTTAACTTTTTCATTTACTTCACATAATTTTTTAACAAAATCATTAGAAATAAAATTTGTAATTGGTGGTGTTATAGTTTTTGGAAAATTTTTACTTGTTGTTGGTGTTGTTAATGGTGGTATATCATTATTATTTAATAATTTTCTTGATCCTGTTAATAATGATGATGATGATGATATTAAACCAATTGAATTTTGTTGTTGATCAATTAGTAATTCTGATGATGAATTAATTAATGTATTATTACGTGTTGTTAATGATAATAATTTACTACCGCCTGTAGTTGTTGTTGTTGGTGTTGTTGAAGATGTTGTTATTGTTTTTAATATATCATGATAACTGGCCAATGTAACTAATGGTGGTGGAACTAATGATGAGATCTTAGAAATTTGTTGTTTTGTTGTTGATGATGATTTAAAATGTAAGAGAGCTGGTGATTGTTGGTGTTGTTGTTTTAAATAATTTTTACCAATTTTCGTTAAATCTTGTTGTAATAAATTTGTATACAGTGAATCTAAATTTGATTTTTGTTGTTTTATTGACTTTTGTTGTTGAATTTTATTACAATTATTTTGTTGTAAATTTTGTTGATTATTTTGTAATATTGATGTTAAACTTGGCAAAATTGTCGTTGCTGTTGTTGAATTTTGTTGTTGTTGTTGTTGTGTTACACTACTAGATTGTATTGGTTGTAAAGCTGGCATTGTTTGTGGTATAAATTTTGTATTTGTAAATACAGCTGCTGTTGTTGGCATTGCAGTTGCATTTAATAAATAACCACCATTTGTTGATGTTGCCATAAAAAGTTGTTGTGCTGTAAGACGATTATTAAATTGTTGATTAATTAAATTTGTAGTTTGCTGGTGTTGTTGTTGTTGTTGAAGAATTGGAAGACCACCGTTTGTATGTTTTTGTTGTTGTTGTTGATTACCTAAAGGCACTATACCTTGACCAATATTTTGATTATCAATTTGTAATAATCCATTTGTTCCATTATTTTGACTATTCATTAAATTATTTACATTTAAACCAGAAGAACCACCAATTAAACCATTATTATTATTATTATTATTAATATTATTATTATTTGATTGATTAGCAGCAGCAATTTGTTGTAATTTTATTACAGTACCATATAAAAAATTTTGTGCAGCTGTTGTTGCATTTGATATTCTTGCCAATTGACCATTTTGATTGACAAGTAAATTAGCACCATTTGTTGTTGCCAATATATTTGTTGGAAATTGTACTAAATTTGACATCATTGGTATTTGATATAAATTACCACCACCGTGAGCCTGACTACCATTTCCAACAACACTTGTTGTTGATACAGCTGTTGTTGTTGTACCACTTGACACAATACAATTTTGTGATTGCTGATGTTGTTGTTGTTGTTGATTTATGATATTATTACCATTAGTTAATAATGTATTTATTGATTTACATGAAATTGTATTTTTATCAAAACAATTTTGTTGTACTGTACCACCACTAGTTGTTGTTATTAAATGCTGTTGTTGGTGATTTTGTTGTGTTGTTGTTGATTGTGTTGGTATACGTATTGCTGTTAATAATACAGTTGGTTGTGATGTATTTGTTGTACCATTAATTAATTTTGTATGATGATCTTGTTGAATTTGTTGTAATGGTGGTATTAAATTTGGTTTAATTATTGTTTTATTATTAGATGATTTATTATCAAATGTACGTGGTGCAATTGCAATATGTTTCTTTGGTGATTTTCCAATTGAATGTTGTAATTGATGATTTGTATTAATATTTTTATTATTGATTATACCATTTGATTGAATTGATGAATTTGTTGTTTTACGTAAATTTGGTGCAACTTGAGCAATTTTCATATTTTTAGTACGTTCATTATTTTTTTTTAAATTTTGTCCAATTTGATGATTATTTAATTGTACAATTGAAATGTTTGATGATGAACTTTTATTATTACTATTATTGTTAAGTTGTTGATTGAATATATTTTGTGTAGAATTTGTTATTGTTTCATAATTTTGAATTGTTGATGATGATAATGATGTTGTAGGTGTTGTTGTAGTTAATGTTGCTGAATTAGTTGTTGTTGAATTTAATTGATTTTTTGATGAATTTAATAAATTATTTGAACCATCATTATTATTAAATAAACTATCAAAATCATTTGAATTTGTTGTATTTGGTCCAGAATTTAATGATAATGGTGATAATATTTTTAATGATTTTGTTGTTGCTGTTAATTTTATATTTTTATTTTTAACATTTTTCATTGAATTATTATTATTATTATTTAATTGTTTCATTTGTGATTTAAAGAAACCAGTAATTTTTGTTTGACATTCTTCATTATTATTATTGCTGGCAGCCAATTTCAGTCTTTTATTATTATTTATTGATGATGATTTTGTTGTTTTAACAAAATCGGTTTGTTGTATGGCAGCAATACAACCATTTGTTGTTGCTGTTGTTGATGTAATTGTTGCATTTTGATTAGCTAAACGTGATTTTTTATTGGCAGTAACATGATTATCACTATTATTATTATTATTATTATGATTATTTCCAGGTGATAATCTTTTATTTTTATTATTTTTAGTTTGTTGTTGTTGAATTGGATTTATTTTGGCAGTTGCTATTGATGATATTATTGCACCAGATTGTGCAGTATTATTATTAACATTATTATTTTGTATTTTATGCCATGGCCAAAGATTCTGAGTTGATTTTTGTTGTTGTTGTTGTTGCTGTAATTGTTGTGCTTGTTCATTTAATGTTTTATTTATGGCAGTAATTGTGTTGGCAGTAGTTGTTGTTGGTGTTGATGGCGTAGTTTTTGCAGTATTTGTTAATAATGTTGTTTGAGATGGTGGCATATTATTATTGTTATTATTACTAATATTATTTGATTTTTTTGATAATTGTACATCATCGCCTAATGATGCAGGACTATATGGTGAACCAGGATCAGATGCATCACTAGATGCTGTTGATGAATCAGTACAACTTAATGATGTAGCAACACCACTATAAATAAAAAAATAAATAAAAACAAAATACATTAATTAACTTGAAAATTTAGATATCATTTTAAATTAATTTACAATTAAATTATATTAATCACGGAAATAATTATTGTTTTTCAAATATTTTATAAACATTCTCTTTCTTCGACAGAAAATGGCTGACTAAATTTTATGATTTTTCAATTTTCAAATAAAAATAAAAGATATTTTTTTTTTGTTCGTAAAATTGTAAAAAGGAATAAAAATTAAATCCCTAAAATATTAGTATAAAACTCATATTCCTTTTTCTTCTCCTCCTTCTTCTTTCCCCTCTTCAGATTCTCTTTATATATGTCGTTTACATTCTCAGTTTACTAGCCTAAGGCAGGGCTTAACTACTCAAATCAAATAAATAATAATTTAATGTGGCCCGAGAAAATGGCATAGCAATAATAACTCAAATATATAATCTTAAAAAAAAATGTTTTTATAAAAATAATAATAATAATAAAAATGTAATGAAAAATAATCAAAACTAGAAAACTGGGATTCCTACGACACGTAATGCGTGGCATAAATATACAGAATTTTAAAGGTAATTTATGAAGGGAAAAATAATTGGTACAAGCAAAAGAGGCAGAAGAAAAAAATCCTAGATCTCGAATTTAGATGAGTGATACTTGGTACAACTTGTCACTTGTCAGTTATAAAAATATAAAAATCACAAGAGCAGCAAAATCCAGAGAGGAAAATTCACGAGCAGATGATGGCCAAGACCAACCTCCGAAGCAGAGAGGCACCTCTCAATTTGATAACAATTAAATGTGTAATATTTGTATGAACGCCTGTCAAATTACTTAAGTATGCGTTACAAATTTGTCAAGTTTTCTGATATAATGAAGCCTGTCCATTAATAAATCATTTCTATGGACTAAATATTTTGGTAAGTATTATGTCAAGTAAGCAAGCGATTATCTGTGGTCCTTAGGAATTGAGTAAGTTTTAATATACTTAATATACTGTTACTATTCCCAGGTAGCCAGAATATATATACTCGAACCCATATTGGTATATGTATATTATAATTTCTCGCTGTTTTCAACCATTTACGGAAATTGAAGCATCTACTGTAAAATTTAATTTCTGTTCGATATGTTTTAAAATAATTATTAATTTGTTTATTTTTTAATGCTGATCCGTTCTTAATATGTAGGTAGATGTGGCCCCTAAACTACAATGATATTTAACCCCTGGTCCTAAAAAGCCAATAGAAAAACTACTGATTAAAGTCAATTTCTATGAGTTTTTTGATGTATTTTTACGCATAGGTATTTTTTTTTTTTTTTTGGTAGATTATTTACTACTTAAATACAATATTTTCGATAAAAAAAAAACATGTGATAAAGCCAGCTGTCTACCCTCAATTTTCATCAATGTATTTATTCGTTTTGACAGGTATACGAAAAAAAAAATCTATTCCACCAAAATGCATAGGTCCTTTTTTTTTCTTTAAATATGTCTAAACCTAAACACATTTACATGATCATATAAATTTTATTTGGAGAGGTATAAAATTTGATAATAATTCTTGAATTGTTGTATATAATGTCGAAAAGAGCTCTTACAGTGAATTTTTTCCCTTGTTAACACTGTGTAGTTATACAGATTCAAAGAAGGGGTGCTTTACTTACTTTTACTATTCAATATTTTTTTTAGACCAATTTTTTTTTTATTTTTTATGACTGAGAGTCTTCACAGCCCGCACATATTTATTTATTTTATATAAAAAAAAAATTATGTTAATATGTATTTTATAAGTGCATTCAATCAAGCAGGAAATACTACTTAGTAATGTGTATTCCAAATAATTTTGATTGAAAAGCTAAGATTAAACATAGAAAAAAACTGAAATTTAATCATCTTTATTGTCAAAAATACTGAAAATATTATTATATTTCTAAGGTTTATAGTTTAAATCTTCAATTTTACCATTTAGATTTAGAAAATTTGAAAAAAGATTACATTTTCGCCCCAGGAATTCAATTGTTTGTTCAGTTCTGAAAGTGGAAAATTGTTGGTAACACGAAACACAGGATTTAATATTTATTATAAATATTTTTGTTACACCTGTAATTTGTTATCCTGTCACATAAGCAATCGTTATCACTTCATTGATATATAACTATGCAAAAATTATGAAATGAACACATTATTCCGCATGCTGGGAAGGAATCATTATTGTTCCTTCCTTAAATTCAAGATGGGAACATCAGCTTTTAGTAATTTTGTTTATCATTTTTGGGTTTATCCAAAAAATTTAATTTTATATTAAACATTTTCGGCTAAGTGACCCAAAAAAAGTAATGTATTATTGATCGAAACATTATTTAACTGAATATACAATTGACCGAAATACAGAATTAATCGATTTCAAATATAATTTATGCGATTTTCGCTTTTCCGGCAAATTCATCTTCGGTTAATTGTGTTTATAATCGATAATTGAATCATGATTAACATTATCACAATAAATAATCAAATTTTATGAAAGATAAACAATATTTTAATAAATTAAATTGTTATCTGGATAAAATATTGATAAATTGTCCACCGAATTTTAGTATTCTAAGAATTAGTTGTTATCAAATCAATAAATTTAACCTATAATCACTTGTTAATGTGGAAAAGAATTTCAAATTCTAGTAATTTTAACTGAACATCTCAGAACTCATTAAATATCCACAAAATTTAACTTAATCCTAAATTAGACTGTTACACCAATTTCTGTAATGTAAATGTAGTCCGTAGCGCAGAGAATAATATTTTAATATGGTGAGAGATTTTATTTCTCTTTTTATTTCACATCCTCTTTCCCCTTAAATTGTTTGTATTTGTGATAATAATAAAAGGAAAGGTATAAAAATTTAATAATTTTATCCTTATTTTTCTTCCCTTCAAAATTAAACCCAGCTTGAACCTTGAAGGATCAAAAAACTTGTGTTACAACACACACAAATGCATTCTGCCTTTTTTTATTGTTAAATACAATTTTTTTTTTTGAGATTGTTCAATGGATTTAAATTAATTTAATAAATGATTGATGAACAACCAGCCTAAGCAAGACCAGGCCAGAATATTTTAGAATTGGCCGATTTTGAGCTCAATTGTTGTATAAAAACTTGTTTATTTTTAATACACATTGCGTTTTTCAATATAAAAATATAAATTGGAATTTTCAGAGTTACGTGACAATCGTCATATATATATAAAAACAAAAATGTTAAATGGAATTTGGAAAAAATCCTTTTTATAGGCCCTAACGAACACATGTCTTGTTTCATTGTTTTGTTTTGCCGGAACGAAGACATATCCTTGTAAAGATGTTCAAAGCCTATACAATAATATAAATTTGTTCCTTAGTTTATAATATAATTATAAAATAAAATTTACAGACGATCAGAGAATTGAATTCTTTGTTGTTATTGTCCTTATCCGATTTACAAAGGTTTAAAATACCTGGAATATTTTTATACGAAAAATAGATAAAATTTGATTGTATCGTAAACATTAAAATACGGAAAATTTCAAAAAAATAGGTAAAAAATTTAATTGACAATAAAATGCTGAAAATTTAATGAATTGTTTAAGAAAAATGATTTACCTTTTAAGTTTTGTCTTAATTATATAATGACGGCCTAATAAAAATTGGCTAAAATTTCTAAATTTTTATGAGTTACATGTAAATGTGGCTCAATAAAAAAAAAATATTGTAAATATTGTACCTTTTAAAGTTTATAATCAGCAGAAAGTATTGAAATGAGATATCGTTTAAATATATCGTAAGGCCATCACGGGCATAAAACTACGAAGGTCACAGATAATTTTTGAATAACAAATATTGTAATTATATATAGTTAATAAAAATTTAAAATTCTAGACAGCTAAAATTCATCCAACATAAATTTATGATGATAATTTAGATTTGAAGACAAAATTTGGGATTATTTTATGGTCGAAGGTTTCAAAATCTGCAAGATATTTTTTGTGGTTACAATAGATCAATTAAATGCTAATAAATCTAAATATATTTAGTTCTAATTAATAATAGTAATGAACAAGTAAAAGAGGTACATACTTTCATCGTAATTTATTCAGAAATATATATATGGAATTGGAAATAACCAAACGTTTATTGGCTATATAAGAGGGCTTTGAGAAAATTTATAGACAATTTTAATTACTGAACACATAATTGAACTAATGTATATACTTATAGTTACGGAATAATCTTAAATGGACCGAATAATGTACAAGAAATAAATAGAACTAAAATTTCGGTCATTTTTTTTTTGATTAATTAGCCGTAATATCGTTAATCGTTATGCTTTGTGGCTTTCAGAAACCGTAACATATATGTAAATCTCTTAGAAGACGATAGATCGCTAAAGTTGTTGAATTCATAATAGTGTGTCCTTTCTGGTTCTGATTAGAGCTGGTTGCTTATAGGTGAAGTCGATTATTATAGTTTCTTTCACATTCAGTTTTCAGAAATTATGGTATTATTGGTTGAATGGGATAGCTAGTAATCGAATGTTCGTAAATTGGCCAGTGCTTAGTGAATACAGATGTTGATCTACAATGATTAATAGTTATTATCAAAACAAATATATGAGCTCAATGATAACGATTGAACGTTGTGGAACCTTGAATACCTGCCTCAGATTAACTAATCTAAAATGAACAACTAAACTAAACCCATTTATAATTTATTAAAGATTTAACTGATATAATCGAAAAACTACCCTAATTAACATTTATATTAAAAAAAAAATTTAGGGTTACAAAAGTTATAAATATAAATATATTTATTATGTTATCGAAAATGATAAATTTGAAATCTATAAATTTGGTTGAACATTTATTGAAAAACCGAAATTTATATTTGAAGAGCACTTGAAAACTTTTTTAATTTTCAATTCGTTAAACCCCTTTTTTCTGATGTTTATAAATATTTATTCCAATTATATAGATAGACCATTCATGTATTTTGTAGTAAAATTTTATACATATATTTCTTATCATTTAACTTTGTTTTGATTTGATTTTGTAATAATAATGTAATATACAAAAAAATCATAAATAAAATAAATACAAATTTCAGTTAAACTTGTCGTGTTATCAAAACATTTGGTATTGATATAAGAAGTTTACTATTTAAAAATGACTAATCAATTAGTTTTTTTTTTGATTGTGTTTTATCTGAAAATGCAGGTTTTTATTTTTTGTTATTGTTAGATAAAATTTATTTATTAATATCAATATATCGTCGGCTGAATATTGGCTTGCCACCATTGTGAACTTTTCCATAAAATTAAATTTCTAATAGAGGCATCAAAACGAGGTTTTTAAACTATAAAATCTTCAATTTAGCTACCATAATCTAAAATGATCTTATATGATTGTTTTGAGATATGTTCTTTTCAATATGAAACTTGTTATATGGATTTTAAAGCTACATTTATTGCAGAACAACAATCTGTTAAATCCTTATAAATTTTTTCTAATTTATTCTAACATTTAAACAATTTTTATAATTCTAATTGGACTTGGTACGGTATTGTAATTAATTTTTTAATACTTACATTTTATTTGTGGTATCTAATAACTCCAAAATTAAAAATTGTAGGATATTAAAAAAATGTGTTGTGAAGATTTCTGACAAATTTTGTAAGTTATGTAAAGTACAATAAAAATTATAATATTTATACTTCATTAAAAAATGTAATGTGAACTTTAAATTCTTCAATACTCCAAACTATGAAAAGTGGACATGGAGCAATCCAATATTCAGGCGACGATATATTGAATATTAAATTTTTAGGTTTGTTGTAAACGTATTTCAATTTTCAGAGTTTGGAGAATTCATACAGTATTTAAGCATTCTGGCTATAGCATTAGACATATAGAATCTTTTCAGAATCCGTCTTTGCATACTCCCTTAAAAACACTAAGAATTTATGTACTCAAAGAGTTAAGTCCATTGTTCCAACTGAAAAACCCTTCATGTTAGTTATATCATGGTTGTTGATGGAATCCAAACATAGTCCGAACTGAACCCTGTTAATCCTAAACAACTGTTCCTACCAGTTCATTCAAGAAGTAGGAACGATATGACATGGATAACTGAATAGAAAATCCTTGATCGTTTAATATTCATCTCCATAACATCCCCAGGTATCGAACAAGTTGAGAACATATTCAGAACTCGAAATACTTGGCTAGTTTTCATCAACTTTAAAATTCTGAAGAACTTTTAGAAAAATGAATTATTTGGACATAGCAGACCTAATGTCAACAATATATTTTATGAAAACTCAAATAAAATAACATATTAAACCGACAAAAACTTCCAAACCGTACACAGACTCTTTTATAAAGTATATTAATAATTTTTTTAGCACATTTCTAATCGCATAACCAAAATTGCGAGTGTAATTCCCCAAATAGCTTATTAGTGGCGCCTTTGGGAATAAATGACTAATTTTTACAAAAATATAAATTACCTAGCACTTAATTTTTTATTATTTTTAATTAATTCTGTATATATAATCATAAAATACAATAAAAAATATTTTTTTTTCAATTTTCAATTTAAATAGTATATAAACTTTAAAATGATTTACACAAATATTTCACAATCCTTAAAAGCATCTTTTTTCATGATGGTTAGTAAAAAAAATTAATCGCTGAGTATTATATAATTAAAATATAATTAAAATTATATTGCAAAATCTACTAAAGTTTAATTAACTGTCCAAGTGCCAATCAATATAAAAGAACCCATTAACTTTTAATTTATTTTCTTTCTATATTAAAAACTATTTTATTCATTATTTTACCGAAAATAATAGCCAATATATAAAAAACAACATGATTGTCAAATTAAAATATTTAAAATTATATACAATTTTATGTTGCATCTAAAATTTACTGGGGATAGTTTACAAATCTTTTATGAGTTTAGTTACAATATTTAATGTTAGCGAATAGATAAAATTTAACATTAAAATTTTACTTTTTATATATAAACTTTAATTTATGTACATTATTATAATAATGGAATTATCTGCATATGATATTAGTTTGTAGACTATGGAACTGACAAAAATTAATATCCAATGATGCAATAATCTATAAATATAAAATTAGACAAAACCCAGGGAAAAAGAATTATTGTATTTTAGATATTTATTATAAATTTAACAAAATTTATATAAATTCCGAAAATCATTAGGAATGTTTTCACAAAATCAAAATTCATTAAAAATTTTATTAATATATCTTCGATTTAATGTCCACAAGATTTGATTTATTTGGTTATAAAAAAGAATTTAATAATATACATTTTCACATCTGTTGAACTGAGTTGTAAATTTGTTTTAACATAAAGTGATTTATTCTTTTATTCATTAAATGTCATAAAATTGTTAAGGTAAATATTTCAAATTTGCGTAAGATTTAAAGGCTTGAACTTTGTAAGTCGTCAGTAGTGTATAAATCTACAGAGAAATTGGATTATTTTCCAACTGTTGTTTAATCATTTTCTCATATTTATTTTGCAGATTAATGACGACTCCTTTTAAGTTTCTAAATTAGATAACTCGTCCCTTTTTCCGTGCCCAGAACACTGAAATCGGATAATTTGGATTCTAAAATATACATCAAATATAATTTTTATAGGGAAAATTGATCCACGTGAAATGAAGTTGTCTATAACAAAATTGAATTAAAATCGGATAACAATTACCATGGGGATGAGAAATGAAGATGAAGATGCAGTTATTTTTGCATTTCTGTAATATCCTTGGAAAAATTATTTAAATCATTTCAATGGCTTTACCATCCAAATTTGCAATCTCAATTCGTCAACTCTATTCTACCATTTCCTGAATCACGTCTTCAATTTCTATAGTATATATATATTTAATATTTTTTTTGGATCGAATTGTATTTTGTCTATCCATCTTTGGCTTGGTTTGCTTCCTGATATCTTTCCTAACTCTTTTTATCTAGTATTTTTCGTGAAATTAGATTGGTATTGATTCGTCGACTCGACTATATAGCCTCTCAGAATCATGTATCAACCTCAACCTTCAAATTAATGAAACCTGTTTAACACAGACGAAGAAATGTCGACCGAATATAGGAGTTTAGGCGTAAGGCTGGCTAACTATCTAACCCCATTAAAAAAGCATTGTAGTTACGAGACCTTAAAATGAGCCTAACAATTCATAATTATTCGTTATTTCGTTTCTCATCGTTAAATCAATATTTAACAAATATGACATCCAATATTGAATACACCGAGGAATACATTCACACAACATTACAATTACAAATAATATAAAATTATGTTTTTTCTAGCATTAACCTAATTCTAGGCGCATAGCCTGTCAAATTAGACTATTTAAATTTGGGTTTCCTATTTTATTATCTCTGCATAAAATGTAACTTTTCCTAATTATATAAAGATAAACTACACAACACAATATAATTCAAATATAAAATTTTTCTAGCCCTAACTAAAACTTTCATTAATTGTGGAAGCTTATTAGCATTTTAAAGTAAATTATTAAATTTGATTTCAGTAATTTGTTATCTGCCCACTTTCAGTATAAAGTATATTGCCAATTCAGTTGAAAATATCTATATAATTATATTACTTTATACATCATCCTGTATTTATTTTATCAACAAATTTACAAAAAAAAAAAAATTACATATTCCCAATGAGATCATAAAATTCAATACACAGAAACATTATATATATTTACATAAATTTTAAATACATTATCTATAAACAAAATTTTATGCAAAATACATTTTTTTTAAAACCATATTTACTATTTTGCATAATTTATGCGCATCTATCTTTATATAATATAAATACAGAGTACATGGTTATTTAAATATTACTTTATATGAAGAACCCTGGCATTCAATTTGCACACATGTCAAATGCACTCAATATAAAAAAAATGTGCATTGTTTACTTATATATATAGTGGATTTGCATTACAAATATTTTGTATAGACTCCAGTCGAGTTTTATTATCATACCAGATATATCTATATACATAGATTTTACATATATTTAAAAAAAAAAAAAAATTTAACATCAGGTGCATTACATTTATGATGATTCAATTCCTTGTCGACTTGTTTTGTCATAAATATTATTATGTCTATAGTTATCGGCTATTCTCAGTTGATTTAATACATAAAACATATTTTATTATATATTTTGGTTAAAAACCAAATTTAAATATTCAATTTTCTTTTCATATATAGAGAAGATTAATCTTCAAATTTATATTTAACTTTTGGATGTTTTATTTATGAATTATCTCATGATCCCTAATGATACGATGGTGTTGTCTAAGACTGGGTACTAACATCATGTGACCGAAATTCCAAAACAGTTCACATCTCTGAACTCCAGCCTTATGCAAATAATTTATGAAATAAGAACCGAAACACTTAACACAAATAGTTAGAAAAAATAAACTTACAAAATGTCTGACGGCTAAATAATATTATTAATGCAATTAATATAATTAAATATTATATTAAAAGTGTATTTAAATGTTTTGTTGACAATATAATCAATATCTGTCGGAAAATGAATTTAAGCTAATAATATCAAACTATAATTATTAATATTGATTGATGTATTTAATGAAAGCTTAAGAGTTAAATATAGATAATATTTGAATGATATATACAAGGTTTTCAGATAGTATCAATATCGGTTACAGACAATATGACATTGCCATATTATACATGAATTTATAATTTTAAAATAAATATCAAATTAACGAAATGACATTTGAAAAATGTGAACTGCCAATGTAAAATTAGTATTAACAATGCTAGATTTTAGTTGGTGTTAGATTTATTTTATTAATTTTAACTTATTAATTTTAATTTTATTTTTCACGTGTAAATTTAAAATGTATTTGCATATATTATATTAGATAAAGGTTGATTAGATATGAATATAACCATATGAATATAAACTTATTTAACTTGATTTAGAATGAAACTTGATTTAGAATAAGTCTGAAAATTGATTTCCGAAAATTACCAACTTCAAAAATTCAAAAATCCGTTTACAAACTATTAGTCTTAAGTGTCGTGGTAATTTAATGTTTAATACTTACTGCAAACATTATTATTGACTAAATTTTAATATTTATATATTTATTGTGATTATGAGAATCATAATGTAAAAATCATGGGTCATTCATAGGGGAAATGCCATGGAATGTCTTGTTTTTTATATTTTTTATTACAATTTACAATAATGACCTATATGAACTTCAATTTCATTATTATTTTATATATATAATATAATAAACTCGTATTTATTTTCTAAAAAAAAATACTATACGAATAATTATAATTATTCACATGAATTATTCCTTTTAAAAGTGTTTTAAATCTGTTCAACTTATCGCGTGAACTAGTATGTCTTGTATGTCTACAATTGAATAAATTATATTAAATAATGTTATTACAACATGCAATATGCATAATTAAATCATTCTCGATTATATAATTAATTTTAAAATATAATTATTAAAATATTCTTAGTTTTTTTTATATATATTTAAAAATTCTAGGGAAAAAATGTGAATGATAATCAGTTGTAATGTAACAGAACAGACTGTAATGAATTAGCTTTGATATTATACATAAAATAGTTAAATAATTTAAAATCTTTTAAATACACGTTTGAATAATGTTACATGACAAATTTAATGTATAACTAACATTTAATCTGAACTTATTTTACAATACAAATCTTAATGTTAATAAAGTAAATTCCACAGTCGAGGGAATGAAACGGAAAAAGAAGTTAACCGGAAATGCGTGGAACAATTAAATTATGCGCCGATGGCGTAACTTTATTTACTATACCAACCAAGATGTTATAAGCTTAAACTTGTCTCTTAAGATTAATAATGCACTATAAAATCAAATAATAAATTATAAACATAAGAAAAACATGAATTAAACTAAAAAAAAAGATGATAAAAATAAAGATTTAACAGAAGTGATAAAAATCATGGTTAAATATCAAGTGCATGGATGGATGCACTTTTTACTTATAATATTTTAATGCTTAACTTGTTTGTTTTTGAGTTAGTTTTACTTTTGTGATAGGGTCATTAAGTTTCTGTTGTCGTGGGTTTTTAATTTGGTAGTTTTATTGTAACTATATAGAATTAATTACAAATTATATTTTCAGCCTACAGATGAAAATAAAAACAATAACGAGCAATAATATGAAATCAAAATTAGAAATATGTATTTAAAAAAAAGTATACAATAGAAATATATTATATAATTTATGAACTTCAGCTAGAATTAAGCTTCTTGCATCCCACGTATATACTGAGCCAACAACTATTTCAATCGAAACAGACAATTGGTTTCCAACCAAGGACATCTGTTTCATACAGTTCGTCAACGTAATAAAAACCAAGTATCTTGGTCGCATGTGCCTAAGATATTGACAGTGACATGGAAACAAAAAGTTTTCTAATATTCATCATTGCATCTTCTACATATAATAGGCAATTACAAAACTTAAAAAATAAATATTTAAAAAAATAACTTTGGAGATAGCCTCGTCGTTGACGTTGAAGGTTTGGAATGTCAGAATTTTTTTAAATGTATATAAGCATACAAAAGCATACAAACTCGCCGCGGTCATGATGAATTTCATTATATTCTTTTTTGTTAAGTATAATTAATATTAATTTCAATAAACAATATTTGTTATGATTTATGTTGAAACATTACATTGCGACGAGTTTGTCTACTCAAAATCGTTTTCAGCGACACCAACCTTGTTTGTAACTTCAAACCGTCAACGGAGCTAACGGCGAGACAATCTGAAGCATAAGAACTAATTCTTTTTACAAACACCTTCAAAATATAATATTTGCTGAAGACTTCCTGGCCAACAGTGAGAAGCAGAAATTGAAATTATGAACTGCTCAGTTCGTTGGCTTGTGTGGACATCAAATATGAATTAAAAATATAGCAAGAACATTTTAGAATTAGGGAATACAATATTTTTAATACTATACATACAAATGGCCTTGTATATGAGGTTATCCGATTTTGCAGTATACTAATTTCAAACCCACTATCCACAACTAATTAATTAAATATTTATTAATTATTATAACATATTTTAATAATATTCCCTTAATTATATTATTCAAAGTTATAAAATTTAAAACTTTATCCAAAAATCTTTAATCTTTAATATTTTTCAAAAACTCCTGCCATCATTAAAGTTTTTATAATATATTCCTGGCTCGTTGTTAGGATGATTTTCGAATATGTTATTTTATTTTATGCATAAACCATTCCACTTCCAGTTTTATTTATGTATTTAGTTTTATGGCAAAAACACAAAAAAAAAAAAAAATCAGAAATATTTCGATAAATTAATGATTTTAGTTTTGCAAGGAATTTACAGATATAATAAATTAGATATTAATTATATATTATACATAAATATCATTAAAATAGATTTTACATCAGATAAAAAAAATTTCAGTATTTAAAAGTTAATTAACAAAAAATGATGATGTTAAAATTGTTTGGTTAATTCTGAAGATTTCACGAATATTTTCCAATTAATATTATTTGCAGATTTTTAAAATTTTTGTATTTAAGTAATATTATTGTGGTTTTTCTCTGTTAACTTCCATTTCAACCCAAAAATAAAACCACATTTTACCGAAAAATATAATATGCTAGTATTAAAGAATATCTGATTCTGAAATGTAGCACCTCCAGAATTGAAATTTATGAAATTATTTTCAAACAAGGCATTATAAATACATTCAGTTCAATTTAATGTGAAATAGTTTTTTCCCCAAAAACAATATTCTCGAAGCCATTAATTTGTTTGTACATAACTATACTTCAATATTTTTCTTTCTGTTTTCTTTTATAATTGGAAGAAAGGTGTCACATGTCATAACTGTTACAATCGTTCAGTAAAAAAGGTGAAGGGTTAAATTCTTTAATACATCACAAATAATTTTGGTAATATGTATATTAAAATTACATACATTTTTCAAACGTTGGTCTTCTAAAGTGTTTTCTGACCCTTATGACACTTCGTAAAAGCGATACTCAAATACTAGACAAATCTGGTCTCCATGTCAACAGGTACGTATGAATCGGTTCAACGTAGATTTATAAGGTTTGCTCTTTGTCGATTTCCTTGGATCGATTCATAAAACTTACAGCCAAATGTAGACCACTTCAAACTTATTGATATTCAAACTGTAGAAAGGTATAGGGAAATAGCTGACATCGGATTTGTACATCAAGTTATTACTGGAATTATCGCGTCTCTTTTTATTTTAGATCTTACAAGTTTAAATATTGATATTGGTTTTCTTAGATCTGTAGCGTTGTTTAAGATACAGTTTCATTACGAAAATAATGAGCCTAATAATAGAATGCTATTATTATAATCTTTAGCATAAAGAAATATCGTTTTCCAGCTACATCTGAAAGAACAAACCACCAGTAAAGATTTACAGTACTCTTGTAAGTCTTTAACAAGGTTTAAAGTCATGATGGCAATGATTTGTATAATTAACTATATATAATTATTTTTAGAATGAATTTATTCAGAAAAAATTATAATATAAATTAAAGACTTTGAGGTTTGTACACTTAAAAGTGCGTAATGAAAATTACACAAATAAAATTATGAAAACATTATAATGAAATTTATATATAAAATATTAAATTCTATGCATTATTTATTAAAATTTACATAATAATTATTTAACATAATATTTATTTAATAATTAATATGCAATAAATTAAATTTCCTATATTTTTATACACTACAAAATTCACATAACATCGTGTTTTTTTGTTGTTGTAGTGGAACAAATCGTTAATAAATGCAAAATTTAATTTATAATAATTCATAATTATAAAGCATTGCTTCAATAAAACATAGAAAATTTAACAAATTAAATTATAAAATTAAAATAATTTGTAATTATAAGTTTTTTTATTAATAGAATTAATTTATTTATATTTATTATAAATAATTTTGTTATACTTAAATGCAACTTTTACACATAATTTCCTACAGTAATCAAAATTTACTAAAAAAATAATATTCGCGCTAAAGATCGAAGACCTCCAAGTGTAGAACTATTTAATCGACCCCATGTTTCGGCTCCTCTCCTAAAGACATAATTTTTTTTATATTATATATTTACGCATAATATAATTTAGTACATTATTGAATAGATTACATATAAAATAGGTTTATTAATTTTATTTTGTCCATTTGTCAGGTTTACATTATAATATATAATTTTTGTAATAATTTTGAATTAGAAGTCTATGGTGCCATCAAGAATTCAGCCAGTCATTAATTTAGATTTGCAAAAAAATCAGGGCAGTATGTTGGATTAAAATTCAGAATACTAACGTAGCCTTTGTAGTTATCGCAGTCGACGAAAATGGGCTCATAATCAAACAATCCACACAAAAACATTTAATTAAATAGTCAAATAATAACAATTTATGTGCAGTCCTCTAATTTATGCATTCTAGCTGCTTTCTTTTATTTTTTTTAGACTGAGCAAGCTGAGCTGTGACTGAATGCTTAACCGCATCTTAATTTCGTAGGATAAGAACTATGAATTTATTATTTAAAAGGTAGCTTAAAATAAAACCGAAACTACCGAACCGACAGCTAATTCCATTATTACAGCTTTCTATATAAGAAACCAGTCTTTAAACTGCTGAGTAATTTGGTAGCAAGTAACAACACGACATTACGAAATAAATAAACTGGAATTATTTTTTCCTTAATTTTAAAGGTCTAATTAGCATTTAAATAATATAATACGAAGCATTCTATTGACAATAACTTAAATTCTAGACACTAGACATACTATTCGAATTTCGAAAAAATATAATTTCTTTTTGTCAGTTTTTACTTAAACAATTGGCGTTATATGCTTTAAAAAAAAATGGAAAAAATTATAATCTATAAACAAACTCCGTAATTTGTATATATGTACAGAATTTCATATTAGCTAAGTAAAGTAATAACCAAGTTTTATTATCCATGTGTTACCATCACACACAATACATAAAAATATTGAATAGCTACGCTTATCAAATGCACACACGAAACAGTTTTTACTAAAAACTCATTTATTTATAGAAAATGACCATGTCTTCCTTATACATTTCTGTATACATTATTTTGATTATATTCATCCTCTTTAAAAAGCGGTGCGAGTTCCCGATTTTTATACTATATACCAAAAACATAAAAATTATATGTGGAAATTTATGTTTTTTTCATTTTTATATTTTAGTTATTTAATCTTGTGGGAATTTTAACAGCTAGATTTGTAAAGAAGGGAATTAGTGGAAATGTTAAGTTATATTTATACGTTGTTTTAAGGGATGCATTACATTTTTTTGAGCAATATAAATGATTTTTGTTCCACAAATAAGTTCTTTAGAATTGTCTAAGTATTGTGTGGGGATGGGGATTTACAAAACGATAGTTAAACCAGTGCGCTGATGTACATGTGTGAAACGTGCTGTGTTGTGGGATCTTTTGGACAAGCGGATAGGTTCATATCGTAGAAGATTACTTAAATATATAAAGGAAATGTACTGAAAGCACAGAAACTACGGTTGGCAGCACATGTATCTTATACTCCAGATAGCAGAATGATGAAGAAATAGATAATGAATGATTCGTTAATGGTAAAAAGACTCATAGGAATACCGAGGACGAGAACCATATGATAAGATGCTCTTGAGGTAGATCTACAAAAACTTGCAATATACATCTCAATACCGCGTTTAATGAATGAAATATATCTTATAGGATTGTGAAGCCATAAAGAAGAACAATTATTGTATGGTGTAATCAGTAAAGTAGCAGCACACTAGGTTTCATATGTAACATTTATTTAAAAGAAAGACTATGACACTGTTTATTTGAACGTGTAAAATGAGCATAAATTACTTAATACAGCTTAATACTTGGTCTGATTTGAAGTGTCAAAAATTAGTGATCTTTATAAACTTTTTAAATATTTTCAACTGTAATGACCTGGAACCATGTCCACATTATTTTCAATCAATTTCAAATTGAATTGTCACTGGTATATCATTTTTATTTAATTGGTTAAAAATGTATTTAATCAAAAATTGAATGTGCTGACTCTGTCATATCTTTGAACAAATTGAAACCGAATTGTGTTGACTTGATTCTACAAGATTACAATATTTATATTATAACAAATATTAATTATAGTGTCATACCCCTTAAAATTTATTAACATTATTTATTGCATTAATAGTACATACATATATCGATAATAATATATACATATATATATGTATAACATATACAAATAATCTAACTCCGAAATCGGCATATAAAATGAAAGAGGAATAGGATAGGGCTAATTCCATGCATATTAATCTGGGCAAATAGACGACTAATTTTATATATTATACATATATATACTTTATATATAGATTCAGTGTATTACAGGAAATTGAAATGCATGTAAAATTTTGTTGAAGTTCGTTGTCCTGGAATAAACACAACATAAAAGTATATTTTGTACGTATATATGAAAAAAAAAGATAAAAATTGAACGCATGTGTTACGTAACCACATAACTTCTTCATTTAAAATAGAATAGAATATATAAAATAATATGACGAAATTAACAGCACACTGTAATTTCGATGCCGTCTATGGCTACAAAGCAACAATTATTATTGCATTTTATTTTATTTTAATATTTATACTAACAACAACTGTTCAAAAATAATGCAAATTTAGAGAGTAAACCATAATTTACATAGTTAATTGACTTGAAAACTTTGAAAATAATTTTATGTATTTTATATATATAAGGACTAATAAAAGAATTTATTTTATAATTAATTGAAAAATATAATAATCTTGATAGAAAAACAATTTTGTTGTATAATAAATAAAATTAATATAATTGTATAATTAAAGAAAACTATATAATTTATATAAATATAATAAATTTTTTTTTTTTTCATACCAAGGATAAGGTTGAATTTATCAATAATGAAATATAGTTCAATTGATTGAAAAATTGACTTTCAATTTGTATAATAATTTCTAAAACTAAGTCAATAAATAATTTAGAAATTATTATATTACATAATTTTTGATAGCAGTGATTTTTTTCCATAGTTCTTTAAGCTTGGACTACAATTTATTGATCAGTTCTGTTTGGAATCGTACAGTAGTCAATAGACCGGTTAAGTATAAACTGAACAAATAGATTTAAATCGATTAAATTTGCAATAGAATTGAAGTTTTATTTTTATCATTTTTTCTGGTGTTGTAATTTTTATATTTTCTTAATATAATCCGATTAATTTTCAATATTTTCTATAAAATGATCATTTTTAAACTGTCAAATTTATTTTCATTTGACATTTACTTCAGTTTCAGGATTCGTAAAAGTTCATCATTCAAAACTCTCTCGATTCGATTCATTCGGAATGGATTTTCACTCAATCGATTTCCATACAAAATATATAAAGACGACATATGTGAACTTTACTGAACGAATGGATGGATACATTGTAGACCAAGCATAAGTTAGTATAGTATTATTGCGTCTCAATAATTTTATATATATTTTAGTATCACTAATTTTGACATTTATATGAATTATGAGTAAATGTGAAATTCGATTTTTACATTGTCGGTTAATCATTGCCATACAAATTTCGATGAATTTTATAAATATTTTCTGATCAAATTTAATTGAAATAGATTAAATTATGATTTTTTAATCTGAATTGATCACATCACGATAATTTAAAATTTAATTTTAACCAATTTACTAATACTTCTATCAGTTTGCAATAAGGAAAAAAATTGTTATCCTTAAGCTTGATTGTTATCCGCAATGGATTAAGCTCTGATCATCGAAAACAAACAAATGTTAATTAGACACTAACTGCTTAATACAAGGAGTTAAAGTACATTCCTAATTTCGAATACAAGTTAAAAATTTGTGGAAATTTAAAATCACATTTTACATTTATATTCATTGTGAAAAGTCTGATATGTAAAGCTACTTTAAGAAAATTTTCAGTCTAGACTTTGACTACCAACATGAAAACTCTATATTACATTCTAAATCTATAAACATTGCAAAAATCAATATTTAACAAAAATTTCTATACATAGTTCAATTTTCAGGTTGTTGCCATTTATTTAAAAAATTAACAATTTTTCTTTAAATGCACATTGTTATTTAAAATAGCAAGTGATAAAAATATGTATATTGCATTATTGTTCCACCACATTTTAATGTTAAATAGTGCTAATAACCATTTTTTAAGTTAAATCATTTTTCCATTTATTTATTTTTTGGTTTTGCAAATTCTTAAGAGGTATTAATGGATTTGCAACACAACATCCCAAAAATACTAAGAAGAAAACGTAATTTAGAAAACTCAAATGTTATACAACTTAAAAACTCGATATAAAAAACCCTAATATAATTCTGCAAGTCGCGACCACAAAAGGAATCCCGCGAATTTTATGCTTTTTTTTCAATTTCTTTTGCATATTTTTTTTTTTCGTGTTTTTCTTTTTGTTTCATTTTGATTTTCGTTGGTTTCTGTGGTAAAAGGCAATTTGAAAAGAACTCACGACTGATTCTGTCAAAAGATTATTTAGCTTTAACTGCACAAAAAAAAAGAAGAAAAAAACAAAAAATATGCAACCTGAGAAACATGACCTTGGAGTTAGGTCCATTGACCGAATGTCTGACCTGATCCTAAAAAAAAACTTGTTAGATATAGATAGAAGGTAAGAATTTTTTTATGTGTTAATGGGGGCTTTTATATATCGATTTTATTGGTTAAATGTGTTATAAATTTGATTAAGGATTTCGAATTTGGGGGCACATTTTATTAAGTGTAACTATTAAGTTTTTTTATTATTGGGTTTGATCAGTCAAAAAGAACAACAAAAAAGTTCACAAAAGTAAGAATTCGATTTTAATCGGATATATATAAATATTATGTAGAAAGGAATTGTAGGTTTTTCGAAAACTTGTGATGAATTTGCTGATTTTTAATTTCTTTATGAAATTTTTTATATAAAATTATGGTATATTTTTAAATATATATAAAAAAAATTTATTGAAACTAATGAAGTTCTGATAATATCTCATCATATATTGCAGAAATATTTCATAAAATTCCAAGTTTTATGGTTAAGAAAACTGATTTTTGGTTAATGTAATATTTTTTTCATCAAAATATTTAACTTTATAAATAAAATATTTTTTGAATCAAATATTTTAATAGTTTTTATTGTCTATTGTGAATTTTGCTTTGAAAAATCGATTTAATTCAACAAAAATTTCTTTCAATACTCTGTAATTGAACCAATTTTTAATAGATTTTGTAACCTAACGAAAAATATCGTTATCTTATCACACTTAATATTTTCCCCAACTGTTAGCATTTTTATTAATAAAAATATATAATTCAAAATTGAACGATTACGTCAGAGAATTCAGCAGAATAATTAACATATTCAGTGCCACATGAACGTGACAATAAAAATAATATAGTGCAACACAATTTAGTTATCGCATGACATAATGTCTCTGAAGTCACACAATTTTTACTTAATTATGGCAATGTGTCGAAGTATTTACTTTTCGATTTGACTTTTTGATTTTGCTTTAAAATATAGTACAGATGGAAGTGGAAACACCAAGCCGGGAAGCCGCTATTATAATTTATTGTATAGTTAAGCAATTGGAACATGTGTTCAGGTTATGATGTCACAATATAATAAGTTTTACGTATCACCCAGTATCTTTTGGTTAAGGAAATTTGTAAATATATTTTGCAGAATATATTTAACAAATCAAACGCAAAACAAAATCAAAATTATCATAATGCTGACACGATTCTTTGTGATTCAAAATTTCCGAATTTCGAGTATAATCTTCCGATCTTCCGAGCATTATTATACTCAGTGTGACATTTCTGAGTGTTCTCTACAATAGAAAATATCTAACAAAACATATTTGACAGAGTATTATACGGGATTTAGGATGCTACTTCAACGGAAAGAGTCTAAATAATTTGGAAAAACAATATTACAACTCACAAAGGTATGTAAAGTTTTGATACTATTTGAAAAATAAAAACTTACACAGCGTTAAAGTAATATTCTGAATCCAGCATTGAGTAATTCCCAACAAGTGATTTGTAAGAAAATATATACATATATACTTGTCGAAAATATAAAACTCTGATGCTGTATTCAGGATCAGGATACTATACTTCAACTTCTACCAATTTTAAATCATAATTTCGGTATGCGTAAACTCACAATTTTAGAAAACAACTTTTAATTACTATTTATGTAGTTATTTAAAAAAAGTGCTAAAGAAGTCGTCACACTTAACAAAACTGACCTACATAAAATAATTGGTTTCTTCACAGGCACGCTCAGGTATCACTTGAACAAAATCGAAAAATCTGATAACAGGAGCTGTCGGTTCTGTTCGGATGATGAAAAAACGCGATTGTGAGGATGTAGCATGTAACTCGAAAAAGGCTAACACACATCGGAAAGAGATTTCTAAGTACTCACGAAATTAGGGGTCTGGCTGTCAGGAGTTCTTTGCGCTTCTACAGAAGCCTGAGCGTATATCAATTGATCAAATAATGGTAAAGTAGGCAAATACATCTATCTAGGTCACAGTTGGAGAGGCGGAGGTTCATATCTATTCTAATCTACTATGTACTACTTATTTTAATCACAACTCGTATTATTGTTATATACAACAGAAACTGAAAATCAACATAAACAAACATAATATTTAGAGCAAGTAAACCAGGTGTCAATAACTTTATTGCGACAAATACGGAAGCCCAAAAAAAAAAAACTATAAATACTTAAGTACTATATAAAATTACTGACCTACAACAATTTTTTTCTTGTTTTCATTATTATATTTATTATTATTATTTTTTTGCCTTGTAATTGTTATACATAATTCATTTACGTTTTGCCTAAAATACCGAAAAATAAAAACAACAACCATGAACTTAACCTGCCAGGTTTTTTTGTTTTATATATATGTATCTATAAGTACATGAACTCAAAATTATTTTTTTTCACCAAAGTGTACAACAAAATTCGCACAAAAACACGCCGGTCGAAGTCATTAAACTCAATTGCTATTATTATTATTATTATATTTTTTTCTTAATTTCAGTATTGTTGTCTGAATCTGAAGCTCTCTCCTACGTAATATATTTATATTTTTTTGCAGCTGCTGTGCTACTATACTTTGCTATTCTGCGTGTAAATATAAATATCTACAAAATAATTGATTATACATAAAAAATATAAAAGCTTTTAATTTTGGTACACTACTTACACTACAACTGTGCCAATGGTGCCAACACATTACTATTTGCTACTTCCTCTAACCGGCATAACAGTTACCGAATATACAACATAAAAACCAAATCAAAAAATATACCAATCTTCACCCAATTTTTTTTTTTTATTTTATTACAGAATTTGATGTGGTGGCATTGAGCGGCAAAAGCGGTGAATTTTTTTTTTTTTGTCTAGCATTAAAATTTGCCGACTCAATCTTTTTTTTGATAGATTATCTCTCATGTAACTTGTAGATATAATACATAAAAAAAATTTGGTTACCCAATTTTTTAATGAAAAGTGAAATAAAAAAAAAGTTCTCGCATTTATTTTGGCTATGCTATTTTTGAACAATTATAATCACAGATCAGAAATTTTTGAAGGTTCAAATCATTTTTTTTTTTATGTTTTTGGCGCTCAAAATTTTCACTTTCATTTATATTTGTACCATGAAATTTTTTTGTTGTTGTTTGATAATTTATTAGATATTTTCGGTTGTTAATAGTTTTTTTGTTAAAAATTAGCATATTTTATGTTTTGGGTTTGGTTTGTATTTTTCTCAGATTTTTAATATTTTTGTTGTTGTTGTTAGTATAGTATAAATTAAATTTTACTAATTCCTTATGTCAGGTAGTTTTTGTTAAGAATTTTATTTAAGAATTTATGCTTTAGTTTTTTTTTCTATATATTCAAATTTTTGAATATTGTCTATTTTATTTTTGAATGACAAGAAATCGAAAGTTCATTGTATTTTATTATTATAGAAACAGTCGTCATCATTTGTGAGGTGATAGTACGATAAATACTTATATCAAAGATTAGATTTATAATAAAATTATTTCATTTTGGTTCATTTTAAAACCCACACAACTTTTGAAGAATTTAGGTTTTATTCATTGTTTTTATTTTTGCATAAAACTAGAAGATTCTTTATTTAAATTTATGTAATTTTAAAATTTTATTTATGATTAAAAATAATACTACATGCAACGTTAAAATAAAATGTTTGTATTTTTACATGTTTACTTATTAAAATCATTCATTAGAAAAATATATTGTCAAACGGAAACATAGACTCTTAGTGGTTGGTTTGGTAGATAACAGATGAAAATCATAAGAAATTTATATAACGAGAGTAAGATACCTGGAGGCTGAAGGTTTTTGTAAACAATGGTAACTTCCAAAGAAAGCTTAAGCAAAAGAATATATTAAAGATTTTAAGTTAATTATGTATTAAAATATCAATAGTTTAATCGTATAATTTAAAATTCAAAAATTAACTCTTATTAGCGCTATCGCTAGCCCTTTTTTGTGATGCCTTGCACAAATTTTTATATTTGAATTCATGAAAATGTGATGCCATCATATCGTTCAAAATTGATTGAAGATATTTTTACTTTGATTGATTATTTTATGAAATACGATTCTTATTCCGGGTTTATTCTATATTTCTTGCTTATTGAATTCTATGTGCTCTTTAGTACTTTTTATGTATGAACCCTTGATAAAGAGCGTCGAATGTCGCAAATTCCCTACACATTTATTCCATATTACTTATTACGAGTGGGCTTTTTAAAACGTTATACTTTAACTGGTAATTTTATAAAATTTATTATGCAATTTTTAAAGTCAGCAACACTGAACTCTAAGAAACTTTAACCTTTTACGATTATAAAAAGCTGTGAAATGTCAAATTTATATTGTGATTATAAATAAATTTGTTAAAATGTGAATTTATTGAATGAATTTTATATCTTTTTATTAACAATTTGCAATATTTTGGAAATTATAATTTATGTTGTACATTCACTGTAATTAAAACGTTCTTTATATGGATTTTAGTTCAATTGCGTCAGTATTAGAATTACAGTATAAAATAATCAATTATAGAAATTTTACTATTTAAATATTGATTTTTAATTTTTAAGTATAATTATTTATAAAAAAACATAAAAAACAGCATAAATATTTGATAATTACATAAAAAAAATCATGACATAATTTAATAATAATTATTAGACCTTTATAAAATATATTATAGTAAAATAAAATAAAAACCAATTAAAAAGTTATATTATTATATTTCAAAATCTATGTAAATAAATACGAACTTATTACATAATTTCACATAAAATAAAATTATTTCTATAATTTAATTTTCATTTTGGTTTTTCATGCGAGAGTTATATTTTTTACTAATATAGAAAATTGTAATTCATTTTTTTTTTTAGTTTTATTCATTTTCCTTAATAAAAATTCATCATTAAAAAAATAAATTATCTTTTGTTAATCACATAAATTATTTAAAATTTTATTGATATTTTAATTTTTCTTTTCATAATTTTTTTTATTTTTTTGTTAAGTAAATTTAATGATGAAAATCTCTTTATTATTTTTGTCTGGTATTTTATTTCGTACATAATTTATGTGTTCCCCCATAATGTTTGTTATTCATTGTATTCTAAGACAAATTTATGTTATTTGGAAACATATTTATTACTATTATAATAATAGAAAATTTAAGAATTTAAGACTTAACAGATACATAAACATAGAAACATATATATATTAAAGAGCTATTAAAGGAAACATCTATAAATTGATGACCCCCTGGAGTCCTTAAAAATATATATCTTTAAATTTCTATAATTTTTGTTTTTTGTTTAGAATTTAAATTTCAAATGATTTTGTTAAATTTAAAATTTTAAGTAATAATGATGAGCCATCATTAAAATAGTAAAAAAAAAATATAATCGAATTTTAAAATTTATGAATTGTAAAATAATATTTTCGGATAAACGTCATATAAAGCGTGAAAAATATTTTTAATACATAGTTTGCGTTTTATTAAAGGGGTTATTATAAGAGTTCTATCATGATTTTTGCTGCAGTTGCATATGCCAGGAAAATATTTATTTAAAATTTAGATTAGTATATTAGAAAATAAACCTTTCATTCTTATGGGATCATTTTAGTGTAATCTTGTTCTCATAGCAGTAATTTTCATCAGTGATACAACTTTACACTCTAGACTAGAGACACAATCACAAAAATTAGTTGAATGGAATAGTGTTAGCAAAACCTCACAGAGACCACTTTAAATGAATATATTAAATCTCAGACTTTTCAACATTTTAGAAGCACGCAGAAATATCATAAGTCATAACTCATTAAAATATGACAAATGTAAGGTAAGAAAATAGTGTTTCGATTTTGTTTAGTTCTTGGTTAGCGAAATTGAAGATATTACACGGAAAAGGCTAAAACTTTTTATTTTAATGATTTTCTAACCACAATTCGTCAATGAAATATGCCATCAAGAAGATTTATCTGACTCTAAAGTGGCACGTTCTTTTATGTAACAGAGTAGGGAGGTAAACTCGTGTTTTAACAACTCCTATTATAATCTAAACTTATTAATAATTAAAAATCTCATAAGAAATATTTAATTATAATATAAGAACAAGTATTAGCGAGTATTGGCATCACTAATTTTGACATAATTTTGTTTAATTTAATTTTAATTATCTCTGCCAGTGCTAATTAAATGGATTAAGTTTTGTCATATAAAAAATGGATTTTTTATCACTATTTTGTTTATAAAAATAAATTAAAATTTCTATTTATGATGGTCTAAAAATTATTAAATCAATAATTTCAAAGAAATAAATTTAATATCCATTTAAAATTAAAAATTATTAATTTTGATTGGAAAATGCTTTTAAAATACGTATTAAAAATACTTTTATAAAACCAATTTAATATTTTTTAATTCTATAATAAATATTTATATATTAATACATAACTTATGAATTAATTATGATTACAATGAAAATATTAAGTTTATAATTTGCATATTTTATACAAAGAATTTCATATTTTTTTCCAACTTTATATTTCGGATATGATAAAATTTTGAATTTATTAAAAAATTACAGAATTATTATAGTGACTGAAAGCTGGAGTGAGAGTGTTGAACATAAGAATTTAGATATAATTTTTTTGATATTTCTTTATTATCTTCTATATAACACAAAAGATACAAATGAGAAATATCAACATAATATTGATTTTTTTTTGATATTTCGAATGGAAACGTCCAGCCTTACCTGTCAACTTTACCGACTTTATTACTTAATCATATTGCAATATAAATAATGTAAATTTTCAATATAATTTGAATTTCGCAGTTGCATTTTTTGAAATATGTTTCCATGATTGGGGGATTTAAATAATTTATTTTGTACAGCTCCCATGGGAGATTAATATAATATTAAATTTTAATTTTGAATGAAATTGAATTACATAATTATAATAATTCAGAAAATAGGAATTTAATCTTAAATTTAAATAATAATAATAAAAAAAAAAATCCAATATAATTTATGTTAAAATTTAATTGAAATATTTATGAAACATTATAATAAATAAAATTTTTTTTGCATAATTAAATTATTCAAATTTTGTATAGAAACTTTATGATTTATTAAAATATAAAAATTATGAAAATCAGAAGCTTTTTAGCCATTATAATTTTATGTTAAATAAATAATTTTACAAATATTAATAAATTTGTAATAAATAATGAAATTTATTTCACAAGAATTTATTATGAAATTGTATAATAATCTTTTCAATATTTTTAAATCATTTTTGGTGGTACATTCGATAAATAATGGAATAATCTCATATAGAATATGTGACGATTAAAACCAAGCTGTTTAAATAGAATTCGACAGTAGTTACAGTAGTACCGAAAATGGGTCAAATATATTTTGATAGATAAATTATATTTAAATATATCGTTTTCATAGTCTCACTTCTTACAACCCATAAAATTGATATAGGCTGACGAGGTTGTAAATGATTTCAATATCAACATCAGAAAAAATATTTAAATATATTCAAATTTCGAATTCGAACGATTCATTGAATAATATCCAGTTGTTAATTGCATAATCTTACAAAATCAGAAAAACATCTCTGAATAGGAAACACTTTTCCAGTTTAAATGATAAATTTGAAAACTTCATGTTTTTTTTTTTCGTCAGAAAAACCACACAATTTAAATTTATTAATCGTCGGCTGAATAATTGTTTGGTTTATATGCCTAAAATCATTAACATTTTTTTTGTGGTTTGTTAAAGTAAAATTGTCGGTGCCTGTTCAATATTTCAAATAACCTGGAATGGATTTATGCCAAAAAAAATACCGTCCACCAAAATTATTATACAGTATTATTTTATTTAAATTGGGTTTTTTGAGTGCCGATAGTTGCATAACATTTATTTCTAACCATTACTCTAAATCTTTGTGGAATATACAAAATATGAAAATGAATTACAACGCTATATATAATAAAGTATACAGAAAACGTACAATAAATTTAGTTCTGCATTACCTTGGTAAGCGCGTGAATCAATTAAAAAACGTTTTTAATTAAACGATTGAATTAGAACCTTTTTTGAGAAGATTTACATTTACTATGCCAAATAAAAACTGTCAAACCGGTCAAAGTATTAAGAGTAAGATTTTTCGTTCAATTCAAATGCAACGTAACAGAAGTAACTTAAACGTATAAGTAAAAATTTTGGCTCTCAAAACAAATAATCATTTAGCCAGCGAAATCTAAACGAAATCAAAATAAAAAAAATCTCACTTGCGTGAATTGCGTGGGCACACACAACAGAGTGAAAAAAAAATTGAAACTTCTTAGAAGCGTTGGCGTTTTGAAAAGTTATTTACTAACTTTATTAGTCATTTTAATAACTAGATTAATAAAACATAATAAAAAAAACTATATTTAAATAATTTTATTTTATTGAACTTTAATATAAAAATTTAACATCTTTAATTCTGATTCATGAATTGATCAATTTACTATAAAAAAACAACCGATCAACATTTTTTTTTAATAGAACATTTTATTATTGAATTTCCTGTTAATTAAAATTCTAAATATTATAAAAAAAATGAACAAGTTTTGTTCCGGTGATTTAAATAAACGACAAAATGCAAAAAAATAAATAAAAAATAATGGGATAAAAATGAAGACGTTAAAATTTTTGTACCACAGTGAAAAATATAAAAGTGCAACTTTTTTTTTTATCTTAATAAAATTTTTGTGGGATTGGCTATTAAAAAAACATCGACAAAATTAATTCAAAAAAAATCTAATAATTAAGTTCATTAACCGGGAAATAAACGTCGACGCAACGTCATTTACCAGACATTAAGATGACAAGACGATATCGGATCGGTCAGTAAAATGATTTCTGATGATATCGTGCTAAAATCATTCAAAATAGAAATTAAAAATTTTCCCTTTTATTTTTATATTTTATATTTTATAATTACAAAAATACAAATCAAATCAAATTCGTTGTGTCATATATACAAAAAAAAAAACGGTCAGTTCCAACCTTCAATAAGGTCAAAGTCAAAAATTTATTGTATCGCGTCGCGAGCTTTATATAAATATTTTTATTTGTAAATGTTTCAAGCTCATTCAACTTTGTTGTCGATGCACCAAAAAAAAAAAAAGAAACTAAAAATTTAATTTAATTTCGATTTAATCAGCAACGTAAAAAAATATTTTATATACAAATCAAGTTTTCAACAAAAAATAATTTTTATAATCATTGTTTTTTTATGCCCTGCTGCCCACTGTCGCTCTGCTGCGCTATCCGTCTCTACATAGTCGCAAGGAGCATAATATAAAAATCGTAATTTTGAGTAAATATATTTTTTTGATGGTTTTTAGCTTTAATTTTAAATGATTTTTATGCTTTAAAAAAAATATATTTCGAAACACGAATTTTAAGCATTATTAAAGGAATTTAAAAGTTGGGGTCATTTACGTCAAAATGACTAATATGTAAAAGAATTTTTGTTACTGACATTTTTATTAATTGTTTTTTTAATTTCGATAAATAATAAATTCGAAGTTTTTAATATATATTTATATTTAACAGGCTATCGAAAAACAGTGTAGAACTGTCAAAATCGGTGTTGCCAATAACCGAACATTTTTTGGAAGATAAATTATTATGTGCGATCACACAACTTAAAAGAAATGTGAGATGTGGGCAGCAACACTTAGGTATAAATTGTAAAGCAATTTATAATCATAATTTTTGGTCTCTTATTATTGTGCAGGATTCACAATGCGAAACGTTACGTAAAGTAAAATCAACGCAAAGCTAAAAGGTGAACTTATATATGAAAACAATTTTTCCATTATCAATGAGATTGACGCAAGTCAACGGAAAATAAAGCACAAATATTATACAATTTTCATTGTGAATTAAATAAATATTACAACTTTACGTTGAATATTTTCATTGTGACTCTGTATAGGATTAAAATTTGGAATGAATTTGTTGCTTTTGTTTTAGAAGTTATCGTTTTCTTCCGTTTAGAAAACTTACCAAGGAATTCACGCTTGAACATCTCTTTTAGTGTGATTGTCTCCCACAATCAACGTGCACAAATATTAGCATCGTTGTACTGAATGAATTATGAACAGAAAATTGTTTGTAGGAAACATTACTGGGATGTTCACCACAATGGATCCATGAAATCAATTATGTTGTTGAGGATGCATCAATACGAAACAACTGATCCGCAGTGTAACCCCAAAGAAACGTAAAAAATATCGTGTTGACAACCATAATTACATTATGCAGGCCATCCACTGATTAATATCAAAATGAAATATTTATGATGTATTTCTATTACTATGTAGAGTAGAGTGGTTTAATATCAAGAAATTATAAGTTTACACATCTCGAACTGGCATGCCAATAAATTAATTTAGTCGCGATTTATAAATAACCAAATTTTTTTTTTTATAAATTTCAAATTTAAATAAATGGTGGAAAAATAATTAATAACTATTTAAATATTCTTAAAGATTGGCTGTTTATTGACAAAACCACTTCCGCTAATAAATACTAAAACGTGGAAAATAATATAAATGTGAAAAGAACAAAATAAAAAAATATTTTACACATTTATTATTAGTCATTCATAAAATTCATATGAATTTTGTTGGAATTTTTTTTTTTGTTAAGTTTCTTTACCTTTTCGGAAAAATAAAATTTCTTTCGGAATGTACGTCAAAAAAAAAGAAATGTTTTCTTGTAATTCAAATCTTAAATATTATATTTCTAAAGAATTTGTAATTTAAATTCATCAACATTTTTTGGTGTATTCAATCATCATTCAGTCAATCCACCAGAAAGTTTGTTTAGTGAAAATTAATTTTTACCTGAAAAAAAGAAGAAAATAAAAATTTAATTTTAATTTTTAATATTTTTTATTTATGTATAAATATATAGAAAATTTCCAAGTACATTTGATTTTGTTTTAATTGTAATGTTGGAGATTATCTCGCTGTGCCTCTGTGCGCTTTGAAATGTCAAAAATAAAGTTTAAGCATTGAAATATCATGTCAAAATAATTTGCCATTTCAAAGCGAAAAAGTTGAAATCGAGCGAACTTAGAAGCAGAAAAAAGCGGCCCTAACTTTTGTCTTGACATTTCAAAACTGCACCGGCACAGCGGAAATATCTCCAGGGTACGATTTATAAAAATTGATAATGATTAAGGAGCGTGTAATATTAGAATGGTTTTTTTAGACATTGTTAGCATATTGAATTAATAAAATCAATGATTTATTCTATTGAAATGAAATATTTTTGCTGTAACAATCCTTTTAAGAAAAATGGTTCGTTTTTGAACGCCTACAAAGTCATTTCTTCGTACAAGACTTCTTTATTCTTTTTCATTACGCCTTCAATTGCTTGGGTTAGGTTAAAAAAACGAACTGTACCGGAAACGTAAATGTAACAATAAGAAGAGTAGACACAATAAACTGCAGTCATTTGTTTTTGTATGTATTGCTATTACGCCTAGAGATTGCTAAAAACGGTTTAAAAACGATACGGTTGCGAACTGATTTTGGAAAAATATTAACAATATCGTTTTTCAGAATGTGTAGGTGAAAGGCGGTTCCGAAGCGGTTCTTAAAAAGCGAATTCTAATTTTTTTCTTAAAGGTGTAGCAAATAGAACTGTCAAAATCGGTGTTGCCAACGTTAATTTTTTAATCATTTATTAAATAACCGCACAAATAAATTTGAGTGACAAATAATTTATCAAATTTTTTTTTTAAATTTTTTAAATGCATATAAAAACAAATAAAGTAACAATAATTATAGAAATTGTTAGGTAAAGTAACTATTAAAAACTGTGAAGAATAATGTAAATTATATCGATATATTAATTAAGCTATCAAGAATGGAAAGTTTTGTTCTTTAGAAGATTATAGAATGGATGCTTGTTAAATTGTGTTATTTAAATATCAGCCAAAATTTAATTGTTATACGTAGTATAAGAGTAATGTATTACAAAAACAACCCTTCTTAAATTAATTTATTTATATAGTCGCAGCATAAGTTCTTCTTTCTAATTAAATTAATTAAATTTTTCTTCGTTTTTTTTTTTTGATTTTTTAATTATCATATTTTTTTATTAAGAGATCCTTTTTTGCACAAACCACAGAAAAAATACTCAATTAAGCCATTTAGTTAAAAACAAAAACCAGAAAAAAAGGTTATAATTAAATTTAATAGACTAATAAGAATATATGTACAATAATTACAAAAAAAAAAATAAAAAAAAAAAAAATATCTATACAAATTTATCTGATGTACCTTTCATGACAAACATAATTTCTAATATGATTATAAAGTTTGTTAGCAACATTAATTTATAGACATACAAATACATATATTTTTTTAATGTTGCTCATCAATTTTTGTTATATAAGTTGTTGTTGTTTTTTTTTTGTGGCCACCCCACCGGAAACATAAAAATATATAAAAGTTAATTGTCCATTACCAAAAATCCACACCAAACTATACTAAAAATTTTGGTATTTATGCTTTTGGGGTTATTAAAAATAATAATGAGAATCGAAACTCGCGCGACATTCCAATATAATCTTTTATTTCAAATCCGCCTTCTATATTTTTTTTTTTTATAGTTTTTTGATAGTAATCAAAATTTAATTTAAAAGTTGATTTTATTTTTTGTTGATATCTATTCTGAAAGGGCTTCATTTTTATTTTATATGTTTTTATGTATCATAAAATTCTCTAAAAATAATTTAAAACTAAATAAAAATCAAACAAAATTTTAACACGAAACGCTAATTTTATATAATATAGAAAAATTAACAACAACTAAAGTGAAATGATTCACAAGTCACAAATGTGAAACTCCCGGAGGAAACATTTAATTATTTTAAATTTCAAGAAAAATAAATATCAGAAGAATTTAGAACTTGCAGAATATTACTGATCGTGCCAGAGTCTAGCAGCTAGGCTATATAAATATCAAGTGATAGTGAGAGATTCATGATTATTTTTTGCGCTGAAATGAAACTTCTATGTGTGATTAAGAAGATGGAATTGGTATGGGCATATGCAGTTTCTGATTTATTTGTTGCCACACAAAAAATCGACATTTTCTGTAACAAAAATCTTGTTTTTCCAAGTTCTGTAAAATGGCGAAAAATATTTTTTTTTTGTATAACACCAAGTCACCAAGGGTGAAAGAAAAAAACACGAATTATGAAAACCACGAACAAATTGTTAGGGTGCCCAATTGTAGGCCAAGTAATTGTGGGCGACTGATTAATCGGATACTACAATTTCAATAATATTATCTGGAAAATTGCCAAACCAAAGATTTTTATGATACGATCCACGTTAACCTTAATTTATGCGGTGTTCATAATTGTATTATTTCGAAGTTTGAATTAATAGGAAGATTAGAACGATATAATTACAAATAGAGCTTACTCGATAAGAACATTTAAAATTATGGAAGACATAATATTTTTAAATTATTATATTTATGTTACACCACGTTTTCAGATGTTAAGTATTTAATAAATTATTTCTTATACATCTTTACGAAATAATTTTAATTAGATAATTTCAATTCTTTGCAATGTTAATCGAAAACAAAAAACTTTAATCTGACAAGTATTTATATATTTATTAATTATCATAGCTGTCAGATCTTATATATTTTGTATATATAATTTAACAAAAAACCTTATTATTAATTTAATTAAAACCGTGTATATATATAAATGAATTTTGCATGCAATCCAACATCAAAAAATAATATATATATAACCTAAAAAATTCACTAAAGTGTCCTTATTGGTATTTATTTATAATAACATCACGCGAATGCCTCCTATTTATTCAACACACACGAGTGAAATATTAAGGATATACAATACAGCGCGCAGTATACCACCAACCAATATGCAAAAAAAAAAGGAAAACCGGATTTTCATGCTTAACACCACTTTGCATTATATCACAGAATTATTATAATAAGAAGATGGCCAGTCATCAACAATATGAATAATATAAATTTTAAGGGTTTTGAAAAATTCACAAGTTTTTTTTTTAAAAAAAAAAGTATAATTCCATCCAGTATCCTTGAAATATGACAGTGGTGGTACCGAAAGGGTTTATTCGTGATAACTTGTTTTTCCATATTAAATTTTTATTTAATAAAAATAGGGTGCATAAGTGTTGTTACATTATATTATTATCTTTTTACATTTTTCAAAATTTATAATAATAATAATAATAATTTTTTTTTTTTAAATTAAAACTCTCAGCACCCTTTTATTTGCATCAAAACAACAAATCCTATCAAAAGAAATACACCAAAAACAAAAATTCACCCTGATGTTTAGTCCACTATGTCCAATAAACAAAACAACGGGAAGCCTGCGTCAGTAACATAATATATTGTATACTACAAAATTCTAACCTTAAAATAGAAAATGCATATTTAAATATTCCCATTGAAAAGAAGGGGATGAATCAAAAAAAAAAAAAAATATGATTGCACATCACAACGATTATTATTATTATTAATATATTTGAGGGTCGTATGCGTAATACTATCAAAGTTTTTAGATGTTATAATGAAGACAAGTTAGAAATTATTCAAAAAAAAGTAAATATAAGAGCCACAAGGATGCGAGATTTGAAAATGAAATTAGGGCAAATATATTTAAATACAAATTAAAAAGTTTGTTAAAAGTATTAATTCGGTTACGAAAATTGCCTAAATATATGCAAATTTGATTGACCTGGCAATGGATTGATTACATTGAAATAAAAATTGACACTTTGGTACATTCATTTATTGCGGAATTGGCTTCGCAATACCTAAACTTAAATATAGTTTGTGAACAGTTTTGTAATACAGATTAGTAACTATATTTTTAAATAACGATTCTTCTTTCTTTGAACTCCAATTAAAAATCAATTTGATGATCAATCTGTATATTACTGAGGAATAAGGAATAGTAAGTAGTCTGTCTATACCTCAAACGAAAAGAAGAGTAGATTAATTCTAAACATTCTAAAACTGGGGTCGTCTCGTTACTGGGCACATTTTCCTGAGGAAACAATGACTCTCCGCTTAATTTATCCGGCGGTCATAAAGAAGACTGAATCTTTTGGTAACAATTTTTTGACTGGTCAACCTTGTATCTAGCCGGTAAGGGTTATCTCTTTCATGAAGGAAGTAGGCTGGGTCAACCGCTGTAGGGTGAAATCGTATTCAGTCGCGTATGGGTGCTGAACACAGTCGTATTCAAATCGTATACAGCCGCCAACAAACCAAGTAATATATAAAATATAATAAATCAAATATTTTCTTTTTAAATCGAAATGATCTAATAAGTTATATAATGACAGATACGAGGGATTCGAGTTATGCAAAAATTGAATAAAGATGTCGTGTGTCTATCGTAAGAACAAGGAACTTTTTGTTAATACAGTAATGCATCGTACGAAAAAAAAATTATTCACTAATACGAAAACAATACAAAGAATTACAATAATAACAATTCAAAGCAAATTGGTACTTAACACTGTTAAAAATATTATAACAAATTTTTTTTGTAATTAAGTGGTCATGAGAATTGATGTTAAGTGTCATGATTGTTCGAAATGATTGTCCTTTCTCAAAAAAAAAAAAAAATACAGCAAATAAAAGTTTTGATGAAGAACATGTTAAATAACACATTGACATCTGTCAATACTTTATATATCAATTATTTAATGGAGGCATCATTTATGCGGGAACTTAAGTGTTATTTAAGTTTTGGGTGGGGGAGCCCGGACGTTATATAACTAAACAAGCTTTTCCATTTTGATGTGGTGTCTGTCGATTGAAACTATATGAAAAGTATAAGATCTGATTTTTGTGGGAAGCAATTTCAAGAAACTGAAAAAATTTACGATGAATTCGTAGAAATCCTTTTCAGAATTTTGTGTTTTTCGATTTCTTTTTGAATTGATAATTTCTTACACCCACACAAATTTCACGTTTTGCAGTTATTTCTAGTAAAGCCACAATAAAACGTTAAAAATGAACCAAGAAATATTCCCCGAATATTAGTTACGTGCGAAAAATCTAGTCCCAGCTGATATTTATTACAAGCTCTAATTTTTCACCTGTTTTTTCGTTGTAAAGTATTTTATAACGAAAACCCTATATTAGGTTAGTTAGGTTAGGTTAAGAAGGGTGCGTGAATATCCGTAATCTATATATGCATCAGAGATCTCAATGGATCCTTTATGGTCCCTATGTAATATATTGAATAATTAAGCATTAATCATATCAAAAATTTTACTTACCCTTAATGAAAAGAACAATTCTCCACAAAGGTAGTGTCAAAAGAGCCGACCAATCGTGCAATACGTCACGTCCCAATTATTTACCCTATAATATATTCCCAACTACTTTCATATCTAACTGATTCTCAAGAAATTATTAATTCTAGTTATTTTTAAATTAAATTATTGTCCTAATTTTAGTGATTGATTAAATTATATCGTTTCAAAGAAACTTATCAAATATAATCAAAATCTTTACTGTGTATTTACTGAGAAATTAGGGTACTATAATAATATAGATGAAACTATTGTAGCACAAAATGGTTCTCAAAAAGAAATCAACAAACAAAACAAAAAAAAAAACCAAACCTTATATGATATCTAGATTCCCTCTAAAAATATATTTTTTTTTTGGTACGCGTGTATCTCATCTCAATTTCGGATTAATGACCACGAGCTGCACGTGCCATTTAACTACGTATATATATATTTTAAATGTATACACGCACTCCATATGTGCGCGTCTTTACAAAATATTTAATTGCCATATGCAAAAGAAAATTATTATAAAACGCGGAATTTTAGATCAACGCAGCGCCCTTATGAAAGTTGTGTTGTACGTATTGTGTGTGATGGATAAAAAAGAAAATATTATAAATTTCAGATATGATGGGAGAGAAAAATTGAATGCACAAAGCTGGCTTTATTTCAATCTATAAAGAAAATTTGTAATATACAAAAAAAAATGCATTAATTTTGGTTTGTTACATACAAAAATTGTTGGCAGCAATCTTTTGGTAAACATAAATTTTGGTCGGATAGAAAATTGGATCGAATTTATATTCCTTGTTATTTGTTGTTGTGGAAAAACAATATTTTGTTGGTAATCTTGATTTAAAAACTCAATAAAATTTCTACAATTTATTACATCGTTTGGATAATGTGCAATTTTTTTTTTATATTTATACATTCATTTACATTACAATGAAGAAAAATGTGTTTTAGAGTTTAGACTTTTTGATTGCCGAATATATTTTATACGACTATAATAATGACGATGACAAAAAAGGGATTCGCGTATACAAATTACAGAAGGGTGAAGGCTTATGAATTCAAAATTAATAGGCAGATTTAATACAATAATTTTAGAATTTTATGAATATTTTAATTTGAGCAGGTTTTCAAAACTCAAATATAATATTTGCAAAACAAAATAGAATTCGGTAAATTTTTGCAAGGATGTAGAGTTTTATAATATTTGTTAAATTATTATTCAAAACTCTAATGAAGTTATTGCATTCGTAATGATCCTTGCTAGTCCAGCTATTTCGTGTAGGAAATTTAAATGTAGGTAAACTTATAAATATTCATATTTTAGAATTAGTCGTTTCATGTCATCTTGATATATAAAACAGGGTTGACAAATTGTTATGAAATAGTATCAGCTTAAGGGGCTATTGTATTTGAAAACCGAACCTCGGGATACAATACCAAAATTGTGTGATTGCCCTTAAGATTTTGGCAATTGATCTTCAATACTAAAACTAATACTGTTTAAAGCTGTTTTGTCTTCATTATTTCTAAAATTTGACATTTAAATTTAATATAACTATTTTCGGTTCTGTATTTTAGCATTGTTTACCTACTCTGTCATTACCTGTCAAATTCGATTGTTTAGTTACTTGTGAAATTCAATATTCTACTATCTCTTAAGTTTAACCCTTAAATAAAGTGTGCTGGGGGCGGCTATAGGCATATTCTAAACATTATAATGTTGAATACTAGTTAATAGTTGAAAATATCTATGGCATTGAGCTTAATAAAATATTCAAAATAAATTATTGTTAACTCTTAAAGATGTTAACAAAATTGGAATATAAGATCTTCTAAATTTGGAATGAAATCTTCAATAACTAATTCGTTTCACAGTTTCACTAAAAAAAGATGTTTCTCTTAATTAAATCTGTTTGTCAGGAGCAATAATTTATTATATATATTAATTTTAAATAAAAAGAAACCGAAGATATTTAATAAACAATCCATCAGAAATACAAATTTAACTTTTCATTATAATTATTGCTATATAAAAAGGATGCCTTTGAATGTAAACATTATCCTTCACCTTAGGCATAATTATATTTCTATATATATACTTAATAAATTATTAATTTATTTACATCAAAGAAGAAATCCAATGAAAAATAATGGAAATGTGAAATATACAAACAAATATATACAAAAACATTTAATTGTAATTGATGGACTTTATTTTTATCCAAAAACGAAAAATTAATATTTTATTTCTCATCAAATTTTAATGATAAATTGCCTATGACTACAGAGTATTAACTAACTATATTAATATATACAACTACAACCTAAAAGGATATTCATCATTTCTTCAATTTTTACCAAACCATCTTAATAAAAATAATATCACGTAGTTTTAGTTGGGACGTGAGTTTTTCCTTTAATTATTACTTGGATATATAAATCATATATTAAAATCTTCATTGGTCAAAACAGTTAAATAAATTGTTAGAGTTTAGTCAAATTATATATATTGCTTCCTTCCATGTTGAGGGTGAGGTTCACCATTACACTATAAGTTTGTGTTTGTAATAATTTTATATAAACGATTAACAGAAACTATAAAGAAAATTACTTTTTAATAACGCAAATAAACAATTGCCCATAGAAATGTCAAAATCAGTGATGCCAATACTAATAAAATTTCCAAAAATTGTCAAAATATGATAATTTTAAGAATTATTTAACAATAATTGTACCAGATTGATAAAGGTAAATTGAACGATAAATACTGGGAAGTGACACTAATTCTAATGTGGAATGAGATAAATTAATGGCCAATAAATATGTTATCAATTATATAGAAATTTCAATCCCCTAATTAATTAAATAATTGATATTATAAATGAAAACACTTGAAAATTTCCACAATTCTATATTAGTATAATGTAAATTGTTTAAATGTCCAGTACAAATTTTGAATTTATTATATACAAATTGACTGTACACTGTACTATACACTGAAGAAAATATATACAAATGTGTGTACTTCAAAATTTATCTAGTATTTATACTAAATTGCCACTTAACGAACAAATTGAGAGATTCAAATGTGAACATAATTGCAAATATGATGATGCTTTACATTTACACAATACAACATAAAAGAAATTACTAATCAAATATTCAACATATAGCATCAAAATCAGTGTTGTATAATACTAAAAATGTACTTTTCATATAACGTATAAAAATTAATATATTAAAAATGCTTCAGAGATAAGAGCCAATAGCATTTTATTTTTTTTGTTAGTTGCCAGCGTAATTTTATAATATTTTTTTAATAAATAAATATTAATAATTTTGATGTCAAGGGATAATCTTAAAAATATCATATATTTTTTATTATAAATCTATATGAGATTATAATCTCGAATACTTTTTTTTTTATTTCAGAAGAAATATATTTTACAAAATGGAAACGACAGTAAAATTGCAACCCTCATCGTCCTACATATTATATTTTTTTTTGTTGTTCAATATTTTTTGAATGCACGCTAATTACACAGTAAATATATGTGTTGTATATAAAAAAATTGAGAAAAGAAACACAACACAGAATCGATTTATTTTGTTAGCTGCACCCTACTATAATCTCTAATTCAAATTCTGCATTATGGAAAAAACAGCATATACCATATACATAAAATATCTATCACAGTGGGAGGGTAGACATTCATTTAACATGAAGTTAAATGCGAATTCATTTAACATGAAATATTTTTTTATATTATTTATTTATTTTTGTTATTTAAATATATTATTTCTTATAATTTTTATAATTTTTCGAAATTAGTCAATTCTGAAATTTTATATCAACATGATTTGAATGAATGCCGATTATGATAAGGAAGATATAGAAGTGGTTTTGTGGTTATGCTCCACATAGTAAGTAAATCATTTAGGTAGGTTGTAGTGTTGAGAGGCAAGTATTTGCGCAACGACGCATTTATAATATAAATCAAGATTGACTTATCTAAGCCAAAGGAATGAAATACGTTGGAAACAGATCTGCACAGAATAAACTTAACTGATTAATCGCCATTAAACAATATTATACTGGCAATGTTAAAATATTTCAGCAATATATTCGGAAAGAGTAATTAGTGATCCTACAGAAATTAATATTTTCGAATTTTCTAGGAAATAAATTAATTACAATATTACAAAATTAATAAATTATCATTAATCGAGCTTCTATAACGCCTAAATCAATTTTATTACAATCAATTTTAATAGATTAAAAGTTGGCAGTATGAAACAGTTCGAAGCTTATAGGTTGTTGTAAAGGGAGTAATATTTCCTATTTTAATTACTGTAGTATCTTCATTCGAAAATTAACAATATTATGCTGGGCTCTGTTCATATTTGCCATATAAGCTTTGTCATATTTGAGCTTTGGCATTTGATATATGTATAATATAACAATTCCATAATATACGGATGGACACGAAAAAGTTGACGGACGATATACCACACTTTTTGTATGAGCATTTCGAGTAACTTCATATTTGGATTCATACCTTCGGAATGGGTCAATCGAGAAGTACGGCTCATATGTCATTAAATCGGTAATTATATGCCTTTTAAAATTATAGCTATAAAAGAATTCGGAAAGTTTTAAATTTTGATTATGTTAGTCCAAAAGTGAAACAATTCTTTTACATAAAAAGATGTGCGTTTTTACAATGTGTCAAATAAAAAATCTCATGCAATCAATCTGTCCCGTAACGCCAGAGATTTGATTTTTACTGTAAAATCTGACTGTTGGTAAAATAATGGTAATAGCGTCAATCAACTATTTCGTGTGCACCATGTAATTAAGTATTCAAAAATCAAAATCGAATTTATGTGTCAAAGTTGGCGCTGTGTCTAGATTTAATGTTAATTGTATTTTCAATGAAATGCTAATCTTTACTAATATCACAATCACTGTATAGAAACAATTTAAATTAAAAAAATGTTGTTAATCTAATCTCGCTAATATTATTTAGGTAGCATTGGAAATTCGATTTATAGGGTACAAAGATCGTTAATGCAAAAAAACTATGCTTAGTTTTCTTATCAAGCCAAGGTTCTATATAGAAGGCATGCATAGATTAATTAAAAAAAATACAATGATACTAACAAAAATCCTGATTCATAACTTCTATAACATGACCTGTAACAAAAACTACTAACAGGATTAATTGCATTGGTTTCACATTTTAACTGTCGCATCTTCAAACTGGAAACCCTTCGTAAAAATCAGCTTCAATATTTATAATAAATAAAATGCCGAATGTAAAAAAAATAAAAAAAATGGAAATATTTAATGTGTTTTAAACGAAATGATGTTGACTATTGAAAACCGTGTCCAATTTACCCATATGCCATACTTTTGAAATGTTCTACTCCTTCATACATATTTCTAACTACGGTATATCTTTTATTTCAGTATGACATTCTTTTGTTCAAATACAAAATTATATATACATACACACAAAAAATGTATTTGTCAGTTTGTAAGAAATAAAATTTAGTTAAAAAGAAGAGAGTTCCTAAGGGAACAGGATAGGATAGAGTAGTATTATCGAAAATATAATATTAGTTTGAAATGGGGTTGTTTTTTTTTTTTGTAGATTGGATATTTGTAGGGTTTCAGAAATCTTTGAATATATATATTTTTTTTATCGTTCATAAAATATATTAGATTTCTCAAAATAATTTAGCAAAATCATTTAAAAGGGTATACGCAAAAAAAAAAAAAAACTAAACATTTATTACTTTCGATATAGAATTGTCGTATTAACGCGTACTGGATAGAAATTATATTTTTATTAGGAGATAATTTTGTTCAATTTTGATATCTACTATAGACTTGGAGAATTATTTATGCTAGATGGAAAGATTTGTGTTGAAAAAGGTTTCGACTATTTATTTGCTTGTCTTTAATATAAATTAACAAAAAAAAACAAAGAGTTTAAGTCCCAAGAGAATTGAACTATAAATTAGATTTGGTAAGCTGAGTTAATAAATAAACGTTTTTCAAAATTCAAACTCTCATGATTCATGTTTACATTTAAGAATAACTTCAAATTATTAACGATTTTGGAATCGACAATATCTTTAGAAGTCAGACTAATATATTAGCGTATTAGAGGCAGGCATCTTTATTGCAGTGTTGCCAACTATCTGCTGCTGATCATCCGTACCCACTGCAACATATCAAATAATAAAATAAATATAAAACGATTTTGGCGTCCACAATATCCTCAAAAGTTAGGCTAATTTACTAAAACACTATATGCATTTTTCTTGAATTTGATTCTCCTTAGTTTGGCCATTACAATTCAATAATATTGCGATTTCCTTCTGACCTATCTACATAATGTTAAGATATGTTTACATCAAAATTAAATTCATATAAAATAACTGAAAAATAGCCAGTTCATACATCTGCAAGTAATTTTATGCATAAAGATGAATGAAACAATATTTATTTACTTGTAAACGGTCATCTGTCGACTATAGCCATTATTGATAAGATATGAAAGTCATTTATCTATTTAAAATTTTACATTACGACAAGGACGAACAGATAAAGTTTAATATCGTAACAACTCTTAATATCGTATTTTTTTTAGAAAAATTTAAAATTAATTCGAAACAATCTTCTAAAAATTATGAACTGCCATCAAAGGAAACACATTTACTAAATCATTGATAAAAAAAAAAACATAACACATTTTCTTTATAATCCTTCATCAAATATTAAATAAAGAAAAAAAAATGCTTAAAGCCATAGTTTTAAAATGCACATATTACGCAGATGCACATGCCAGTTTTACTTACACCGATCAAAACAACATCCACCAGTCATCATCAACAAAACTATGTAAATATTTTTCATTTTACAGCAAAATAATGGAAACAAGAGAACAGCTGTTTTTTGGGAAGACTATTCACATATTATTTTTTTTTTTGGTTTTATAATGCTTCAATCAAGGCCGACAGATATATTCAACTAGTTTTTTTTTTTGTTAGGATGATGATGAGGACAACCTACCTGTGCCCAATGAATTTTCTTATCAATTTTTATATTTTATGTATTTGTAAAATTAATGTTATGGCTCAATAATTTTTAAAATTATTTTTCATTGGTTTGGTATTTTTTTTGTCAAAAAATGAAAGGTGAATTTATTCCGATAACCCAAAACAGGATTAATCTATAATTTAGTTTCCATTTAAAAATAAAAATCTAGTAATTTATTCAACATTTAATACCATTGCAACTGAAAGCAAGGAACCAAAATAACAATTTAAATATTTAAAGCTACTGAAAGATACAAGCAACTTTAACGCTCATAAATATCAAATTAATTGGATAAATGTCATGTAGCATAATTAGTAATAATCGATTACATTTTTGACGTTCAGATCAGTTATTTTGACATATTGTCAAATCTATAATAAAAATGACTGAAATACTGTCATTGATCATAGATTTTGCAATATTATATTTTTGCTTACATTTGGACAAAGGTCTTGAACATCCGGGAATACGAATCCATCTTGTAGCGTTACGGAAATGTACAGTTTCCGTGGGCAATTTACTGGCTATAGCATTTAGTAGATAATTAAAATGATAGTTACCAAGAAAAACAACAAAGTCTAACCCTGGCTAGAGCTGGGCATATGGAATTAAAGTACGCAAATGCTTCTTTTCCATTGGGATCCATACAGAATCACTAGCAATCGAATACAGATTGCTAAATATCATTTTTTGAACAAAATATCAACCATAACAACTAAATTAGTTACACCACAACGAATCCCAGCAAAATTGAATTTATTATACTGACCCCTTTGTTAATTCCTTTTTTGATTAAAAAAATAAATATTTTAATAATTATACATTCGTTCAATACTTCTATATAATGTATATATATACATAACCAAAGTATGTATTATCCAATTAAATATTGCTATACATCATTTATGATTTCTGAGGGGTTGAAAATTAAAAAAACATAAATAAAACAATAACAAAATATTAAAGAGGTGCAAAGAAAATATATAATAAACGCAAGTTAAATATCATAATATTTGAAATATAGGTATTATAATCGACACTCTGCATAGCATTGTGAAATGCCAGCTGTTGTGGTAAATACATATTTTTAATAAACGTTTTTATTGGGCGCGAACAATTTTCGAAAAAGAATATGAAAGTATATAAATGAAAATTTTAAAATTTATGTATAATTTATAGCATCACAAATTTTGATCATAATTTCGATATTTTGAAATTTGGGTTGACCAGAATTAGTCCCTTAGAAAATTATCCAAAACTGGTCTATATAGTAATCATAATTGAGATCATCAGGAATGAACATTATTCCATCTTTGCTCTATAAAGACTAAACTTCTTCTAAGCTGAATGCTTTTCCAAAACCGAATCAATGTTGACAAGGACATCCACCAAATATAAATGAATTTATTGCATATAATTACATCTCTTAAGTTAAATTAGTTTGACGGGTTTATTAAATACTCCTTAGAGGCGACGTCGTGGCAAAATAGAAATAAATTAGTCCAACTTTTATGACGTATATAAATCTTGATTTTATATAATTTCAAATATATTAATTTTTTTTGACTGTTTACAGAATTGAAGTTAATGACCGATGAGACTAATCACAGCATAAAGATTTAATACTTTTATATTGAAATGAGCATCCAAATATTACCTTGCACAATTGCATCGCTTAAGGTGAATTAGTTTGACATCGATCACGTATCGATTTTCCTAAAAAGAGGCTGATTTGTTTAATACTGCTTCTCAAAAGCATTAATACTATGTTCATATCAGCCGTCGGTATGGGAGTACCCATTACTTTTATAATATGCAGTGTGTTTCAGTTTGTTTCAAATTAGGATCAACTTCAAACCAGACCAGATTTACACACAGCTTGACCACTAACACTACTATTTCAAACTAATATTTATGTCGTAAGAAGAACTATTGAAAAATCCTAACCTCAATATGACTGCAATTTAATTGCGATTCATAAGAATATGACTATGTCTACCAATTAAAGTACAAATATTAGTGTACAATTTTATGATAATAATTCAGTATGTTTTCAATATCAAAGGGTTAACCGTTCCTTCAATTTTACTTTAAATTTACTTCTCCATCAACAGAATTATTTTTGATACTGTATTAAATAAATATAGATGAGTCTTATTTCTTAACAATATTTACATTACATCTAAATGGACTAGTACTCTAGCTAGAATAATGACGACAAACTATATAAGATCGTTGAACTTTTTCTTATAAAATGGCATTTTTATATTATTTATTTTGTACTTTTATTCTGTATATTTTGTTTGTTGTCAGCAAACTAGGCAAAGTTAGTTTTGTTAGTATATACTAAAAAAGTAATTGAAATTTGATATTTACTTATTATGGACTGTGTGTAACAAATAAGTATAATAATGTATCGTAATATAAATTGACCTTACGACTAAATGGTTTCTTCTTTTTTTTTTCAATTTAATAATAAAAAAAAAATGTATTTTTTACGTGACTAAAATTGTCCCCTTAGATAATATTCAGCTTCCGAATTTGTTAAGTATCCTAAAAATCTCATTTATAGAAACCTGTTTTTTTTTTATTTATTTTTTTGTTTTCCCCCAAAATTTTCCTTGTTTTTTCCATGTTTTTCTTTTTTTGCTGTATAATTCGACAGCAAAGTGACAAATTATTTTTGATTATAATTTAAAAAAAAAATCATGATTTGCTATATTTTTTATCAATAAGATTAATTTTCTGCACATTTGAGTGTAAATTTAATAATTCGATAAGTCTTTCCCTCTTCGTGTTTATATATGGACCTAAATAAAGAAATCAAAAATTTTCCGAAATTTTTGTAATATTGTCACAAAAAAAAATGTGTTTGTTGTCATGTATTTGTTTAAGAGGAAACAAATGACTTCATTACTGCAACATTTGTATTTCGGTAAACAGGTGAGCCAATTCTTTGATATAAAATTTTTGTATTTAAAGCTTTAAAATATATGAATATATATGTAATTTAAATATACATAAAATAAATATTGTAAAAGGAATTGGAAAAGTATAGTTACAAAATATAGAAAATAAGGTTTCCTTTCATTATTACATAGAATTATCGCACAGACATAAAAGCAAATAAATGTCTGTAATAAAATTTCAACAAAATTCTCATTAATTCAATTCACGTTCTTCAAAACAACCAAAAAAATAATAAAAAAAAAATTTTGCAACATGGAAGATAGAAAAGTCATTGAAAAATATTATTACATTATATTTTTTGGTTTCTCTGACAGTTTTTTTGTTGCAAACCCCGATAAAATATCCATCACATTGTTAAATTTGAAAAAGTAACAAGTTTCCCTTTTTTTTCTGCACAGGTTGTTCAATCTACGAAAGAACATTTTAAAGTTATAAATTTATAAAAAAAAAAATTAAAATTAAAATTTTTGGTTGAAGTTTTATATAAAATTTTGTCAGACAGAAAATTGTATAAATAAATAATTGGATTTGTTACAGGAATTTAGAGATCAATCGAATTTAATTTTGATTAAATTTAAATATTTTTAAATTTTCGTGATTTGGTTTTGATACAAACCAAAAACTCTTAACTTTATTTAAACAGTGGTTGGTAAAAATTATCAATTCTATATAATTCGGAATCTTTAGTATTGACCCCCACAATGATAAACAAATTCTGGATGTAAATTTCATTAAATTGGATATCAATTAATTTCATTAATTCAATATAAACGAAAACGAAATGAAATTCTTTGGTTTAATTAGAATGTAAGTGTGCCCGTTAATGTCAAGTGACACCTCTTTATGAATTAAAAAAATTGTGTCCCATATTATTGAATCCAGTTCGTTAAGACTGTACTGTTGTACTGTTAAGATTTGGACAGTCGCCAGAGCATGCACCCGAATCAAATTATAAATATAGGAATTAATTAACTACGAAGGATCGCTATAAAATAAACCTAATATGATTTGTTTCACACGTTTTCTTCTACCATTTAAGTAATAAAAAAAAATAAGCTATGTTCGAAATTCAGACAGGTTCATAGAGTCATGTGTATGGCCATATCATAATTTTTATTGTAAAAAATCATTTATATTTAATAAAGAATTGATGATATTGACATTAATTACCAAAATTTAATATATTCAAATTGAGATTGCATTTGTTTAGTTCTTGGTTCGTTGGTTTTAAGTGACGTAAACCCTTATTTAAAGGCCCATTTTTTTAGCAACTCCAATGCAAAATCTTATTGTCGCTTTGTTAATCTTTAAGAAATTTCCTGTATTTCTAGTATTCGGGATCCCTCAGAACAATTTTGTATGTAGGTAAACTTCCTGTGCACTTACCAATTAATTTGTATAAATTCTTCCACTTTACTACATAATTAGGACCCACTTTTACCCTAAAACAGATTTCCTATACATAAAGTTTGATAAAAGCTTAAAATTTTCTATTAAAGCTCCTAGATTTGAAGCTTTAAATTTAAATACACCCAAATCTATTTTTACACGCTCTATTTTTACACGGTCTTACTTTAACACGTTTTTTTTTTTGCACGATTTATTTTACTTTAACACGGTTCTTTTTGAACGATTTATTTTACTTTAACACGGTTCTTAAAAACAACATTAATGTTAACAAATTACATCATGAGTACTACTATAATTTCCAATCACAATAATACAAGTATATTTATTATTTTTAGAAAATTTTTAATCGTAGTAAATGTTGATATACATGTATGTACATATATGCATTTTTTATTTTGATAGATATTTTAATTATATTATAATTACTAATTTAAAGTTCATTCCGTTTAAGTCATTCTACCTGATATAATAAATATATACATCATAAAAATATAAACATATTTTTTATGTATGTATATAAATATTAAAAGAATTAGCTTTATTAGGGTTTACCTGCCCTACGATGATGTCTATTAAGAAGAAAAGAAAGGCTATTTCATTAGAAACTAAAATTGAAATTTTAGATCGTCTTGCAAACGGAGAAGGTTCCACGTGCCTTGGTAAAAGTTTTGATTTGAATGAGGCTACAATACGCACTATAAAGAGAAACGAGAGTATTATTAGAAAATCTGTAATGATTGGAACAAAGCTAACTTCCAAACACTCATCATACACAAGATGTGGGATTATAGAAAAAACAGAAAGGGCATTGGCTATATGGATAGAAGACAACAACCAAAAACGAGTTCCATTGGATGGCAATACAATTAAACAGAAAGCACTACGTATTTATGATAAGATTAAACAATTGCAACCATTCGCTTCAGCTCAAGCCAAGAAAAATGTTTTTTCTGCAAGTACTGGGTGGCTAAGAGCATTTCTGAAAAGAAACTCTCTTCATAACGTTCGTATCAAGGGTGAAATCGGCTCAGCAAACGAAAAGTCTGCTAAAGAATTTCCCCCAAAGTTAATCAAAATAATTGAAGATGGTGGATATACTCCTGATCAAGTTTTCAATGCAGATGAAAGTGGTCTCTTTTGGAAGAAAATGCCGACAAGAACATATGTGGCTAAATCCCAGAAAGTAGCTAGTGGATTTAAAGCAGCTAAAGAACGAATTACACTATTATTTTGCAGCAACGCTTCAGGAGATCGCATATTAAAACCATTATTTATAAATAAAACATTGAAACCACGTGCAATGAAAAATGAAAATATGAAAACTTTGCCTGTTCATTGGATGGCCAATACCAAAGCATGGGTAACATCGTTAGTTTTTACGGAATGGTTTAATAAGTGTTTTGTTCCGGAAGTTAAATCATATATGGAAGAAAAAGGTTTGGAATTCAAAATTCTTTTGATTATTGATAATGCACCCGGACATCCTCATTTAGAACATCCAAATGTAAAACTTTTATTCTTGCCACCTAATACAACGTCTTTATTGCAACCACTAGACCAAGGTATAATTGCAACATTTAAAACATATTATGTAAAACAAACATTTCAATATATTTTGGAAAAAATTGAAAATGACAAAACAATAACCGTTACTGACGCGTGGAAAAAATTTTCAATTAAGGATTGTGTGAAATTTGTAAATATTGCCCTACATGAATTAAGACCATCAACTTTGAATGCGTGTTGGAAAGCAGTTTGGTCAGAATGTATTAAGGATAATAATTGTGTGCCTTCAATTTCCTCTGAATATTCTAACATTATCGCATTGTCAAACGCAGTTGGTGGAATAGGTTTTGAAGACTTGGCTTTTGAAGATATTGATGAAGTGCTACTTGATCCTGTTATTAGTGATGAGTCAATAATAGAATTAGCTCTACAGGTTTCTGATTGCGGAGAAAAAAGTGAAATTGTGGCATCTGCTCCTCTCAGTGCCAGTTTAATTATAGAAGCATTGCAAATGGCAGATAAGTTGGGAAATATTTTTATTGAAAACGATCCAAATTTTGAAAGAAGTTTGAAATTCCAAAACGATCTAAAATTCTGTATGGCACGTTATAAAGAATTATTAAAAGACTTAAGCAAAAGTGCATCTAATAATACGGCAATGGAAAAAAAATCTCTATGCACTTCATTAACTTCACCGTTTATGCATTATAATACTGAGCTTAATATTTCAAGTGATGAAACTGAAAATGAAGTAAATTTTAAACCAATTTCAAGAAAACGCATACGTATTTCTTCAGATACCGACAGTGATTAAAAGATTTTTATTATTATTAAACTGTTAATTCTCATTTACTTTGTACATTTAAATATGTAGTTATTTGTTATTATTAAATAAACTTGTTAACTCCTCTGTTATTGAATTTAACCTACGAAACGCTTTATTTCTTTCGTTGCAAGTATTTTTCATACACAATTTTTTAAGGTTTTTATTCATATTAACACGGTGTTTTTTAAACGTTTTGTTTATATTAACACGGTTTTTTTTAAACGTTTTGTTTATATTAACACGGTTTTTTTTTACACGTTTTTTCTTTAACACGGTACCTATCTACCGTGTAAAAATAGATCTGGGTGTAATACAAAAATTCCGAATAAAATTCATATAATTGAAGTTAAAACCGCAGTTAAAATAAAATTCCACAATAATTACAAATTATTTAAGATTTTCATTAATAATATAATTATACAATTTCTACGAAAATTCTTAACATTTTCTAATTTCCATAAAAAAATAAAATTTTCCTTCATTTAATATACAAAAAGAACTTCCCAGACTCACTAATCATCCAAACCAAAATAATAAAATGACACATTATTTACGAATTTTGCTCCTTCTATATAAAAAATAAAATAAAATTAATAAAAAAATAAACTTATGAAATCCTTGAGCCTTCTATATACAAAAAAAACATTAACGAAAACCTCTAATAATATTGCGGAATCAACAAATCTCAACCCGCCATCTTTTAAGTTTATATTTTATATAAATATATAAATGTTTTTTTGAAGGCCCATTTCTGGGTTCATGTCAATTTTCTATATGGCAGGTACGGTGGTTTAGGTGTGAGATGTCAAGTTCAGTAACATGAATTGTTTATTTTTTTTTTTTTCGTAGAATTTCCTATATATTTCCAGGAATAGATTTTCAAATTTCGAAATGAGGAAAATCCCCCAGAATAGATTTTCTGTTATATACACACAAAATATTGTACAAATACAGAAATGACGGAAAAGGATTTTTTTTTTTTAATTTTTACACATAATAAATTCCTTTGCTCAAAATCCGAAAAACCACTTTACAAACAACACGTACAGACATACATATATATATATATAAATTTCAAAGGACGAACACCTTTCCTTTCCGTGTTGAGGATTGGGAGTGTTGAATTTGACAAATGCGCAGGTGTTACAACACATTCACAAGAAAAAAAGCTTTTCCCAATACCAAAAAAAAGTCCCAATCCCAACTACAAAAAAAGTATATACAAAAAGAGAAAAAAAATCTGACAGTGACAGAAAGAGAGTAAACTTTGTAAGTTTTACAAAAAAGTTTTGCTTTTCAAAAAAAAATTGTTGTTCCGAAGAACTGGTCATGCGTAGTAATCGGTAACGAAAAAGTTCCCATAGTTTAAAAAGGAATGCTAAACTTTTTCAAATATTCAACTATTTTTCAACAGTTTCGGTTTTTTTTTTACTCTTTTACTGGTACCTCAAAGGATATCCCTGCGCGAGAAATACATAAAAAAAAAAAAAAAAAAAAACAATTTTAAATAAATATTTAACATTTTTGTACATCGCCCTTTTCATCGGATCACGTTCACGATTTTTATCACAGGCACGAAGAAACGATTCCATAAAAAAAAAAAAAAATCGAAATCAAATTAGTATAACGACGGAATTGTTGGAAGAATGATGATAGTTGCATGCGAATTGAACATTTAGATATAAAAAATAAGAATATTTTCTACAAAGTTAATAGAAATTCGAAAATAAATTTCGCCAATAGCGAAAAAAATTTGAATTAGAAAATTAATTTTAATAGGTTTAGAAAAACAAATTTAATATACCACCCAAACGGAATATTCCATACAAAAATTGCTTTATAATCTTCTGTCTGTCTGTTAATGATAATAAAAATTGATGAAATAGAATGCCATCAGGTTTAGCACATTTATCGTATTGTCTGAATAATTCAATTTATTAAGATAACAGTGACGATTGAGTGTAGCTGACCTTTTCACGACTTTGAATTCCTGTTTCGTACAGTTCCCTATAAACATTTAAACATGTTGTAAGTAAGTATGTATACGGAATGATAAGGAATCCTATATACAACATGTAAAGACTGTTAGGAACAGATAAATATATGATCTACTCAAATTTTCAGAACATCATCTGCAGCGGGATAGCAAAATATTTTGAAAATGTAATTCTTTACGGTACTTTTAAACACTGGAACCTAAAATATAATGATGCATGCTCTACAAATTAAGATTCGGTCAATTTTCTGGTTCATGTGGAAGTGGATATCTATAATTCTCCTACAACCCCTTGCCCAATTATGTCGGGTAATTGGTAATCGTCAGAATCAACAGTCATAAAAAACTATCCAACTTTACTTCAGTGACCATTAAAATTACTATAGCAACAAACCGAAGCTCAAGTTTGCAAAGTGCGAGAATATTTTCATGTCGTGTATAAATCCTATAAGTTAGAAATCAATGGAAATATGAAGAATTTTTTTTTGAAATTCGTCGTCTTGGAAATTGGGATTACGGAAAGTTCCAAGCAATCTTTTAAAAATCGAATTTAAATTCTTACATTTCTTGTCTAATTTATTTCTATTTTATTTCAGGCTATTAAAACGATAATTATCAAATTATTTTATTGACAGTTTATAGACTAGTTTCGATATAATTTTGATTGAAGCAATGATCTATCAGTAGATTGCTCACAAATTTCTCAGGACACATTATTACTTCATATATTTTATGCTTTAATAACTTTAAGATAAATACTTGCTGATTACCAGTAAATAAAATAAAATAATTTAGTGTGGGGGTTGGGGGTTTGTTAAAAAAAATACAACAAAGATGAAAAGATAAAGTCAATATAACAAAATCACCTCTCTTATTATATTAGGAAGGTGGAAGAAGAATGTATAAAGGTAGTATCTAAATTGTTATTTACAAAATCAATTTAAATTCACTTTATTTTCCTATTTAAATTCATTTTATCTAAAATTTTATAAATGGGAAAAATAGAAATTATATACAATATTTATTTTCTATGACGATTAAATACGAATATATTTATGTATATATAAATATGTAAATTACTGTCATCATGATGTATATATACATAAATACGTTAAGAAATAAAATACTTTATAATGAACAATACGGAAAAGATGATGAAAAATACGCTCCCCTTCGAATTAAATTTCTTACATTTATGATATTTACACACTGGCTGACACTATTATAAATAATACTAAATTTTGTGTTTTTTTTTATGTAATAATTTTTGATGTAGTAGAATCAGGATTTTTATTGGATTACTAAACTGACTACATAGAGAATTAGTTACAGTTAAGCTTCTTATAATTTATAATTTGGAATTGGTATATCCCGTGTCAGTTTCATTACCAAAATATATAATTACATACAATATTAAAGATTTGTATTTAATTAAATGTTATTATGTCAGAGCATACCTCACAGTTTGATCTTTGGATATTTAATTAGCCAAAAATCTAAAGATTAGTGGGAAAATAGAGAAATGTTTTAAATAAATTTTGAGTTTCAGTTTTGAAATTAGAAACAATTTAAAGTTTGTGGGGTGATGAGAAGAATTGATTAAATTTGTAGAAAATGTTTGGGTTTATGGCAAAATTTTATGAGAAAATATTGAAACTTTCTTAGAATAATGATTTACCATATAATAGACTGTTTACATAGCAGAACGTAAATATAAAAAATGTATGGCTATATTTAGTCTCTTTCATTTACTATCACAAATTGACAAAATCGATATAAATGGGCAGATATGAAATTTAAATATCATTTAAGTTGTTATATTCTCAAATTTGATGTAGGCATAATTAACCATTAACTGGGAGGTACAATCGGCCTGGGTACGAGGTAACCTTTAGCCAATCGCCGCACTAATAATAGCAAAAATTAAAAAATTGGTTAGAAAATGAGTTATTAATAATTGAGATTCGAACTAATGTTACTGAAAATTGTATTAAATTTTAAATAAAACAAATTTTTAGGCAAATTTCATACTGAGTGACTGGCAGATTGACATTTTATGTAATAGAATGAATTTACTACTTTATAAATCACCATTCTATTACCGAACAAGTAAAAAAAAGGATAAATTTAAAATTTGAATAATGATATAGAAAAGACTTTTAGGGTCTAAATAAATGAATCTTGTTGTTTTCATTTCGAATTTCGACATAATATATTAGTAATTATATTTTTGATTTCCAAAGATTCTAGAATTTAGATCGCCCTTTTATAACTAAAAGATTCAAAATTGCAGACTAATAAGAATAAGGTTTGAGTGTAAGTCATTTTTTTTTAAAAAGTTCTTAAAGCCATAAAACTTTATAACTATAATTATAAATAAAACTCTTTAACTTTATAACAAATTCACTGGCCTTTTTTCACACCAATCCTGTCTACAACAAAATACAATAAATTTATTCCCCCAATTTTCTTCCATTAAGATGATTGAAAAATTTTATTTGTTAAAAACATATGCTTATAACTAGAGTTTTCCCGAAATGAAAATAGTATTAAGCTTTCTAGGAAAATGAAAAATAAAAAAAACATATGTTAAATATTCTATAAGTCTTGTATTTTATTTAAAGATAACATGAAAAAAAAGTTCATTTTTATATATTTATTATATATACTTTTAAATCTTTTTACCACACATCATAATATTAAATCAGATACCAAGTGCATTTTAAAGGTTTCTTCTTCGAAGTATTATTTTTGGACTAACCATTTTAGTAATTAAAAAATAAATAAAAGTTATTATAGCAAACAGTTCGAGGGGTATATCAGTAGCATAATATTTTATAAAACAATCTTGATTTAACAAATAAAAGTTTTGACATGTGCAAAACTGATTTTGACAGGTCTATGAACAAAATAATTAAAAAATTGGTAGAACTGTCAAAAGTAATACGTGTAATAATTTTGATATTTATAAATACCAACATATTGCGGAAACTCCTCTGTAGCAATGACAGCATGAAAATAGTAAAAGTGCATCTTCTCTGATAAGAAAATTTAGAAAAAATTCTGCATATAAGCCAAATATTCTCAAATAAATAGTTGGCAATCAATAGAACAAATAAATTATTCAATATTGTCATCACTAACTCCTTCTCATGGAAATATAGTAAATAATTATTGAAAATTGGCATCACTAATTTTGACATTTCAGTATTTTTTTCAAATACGGAATCACTTACTTTGACATTTCAATATTCTATAATCATCACTAACTCCTTCTCATGAAAATATAGTAAATAATTATTCAAAATTTGTATCACTAATTTTGACATTTAAGTATTTTAATCATGGCATCACTAATTTTGACATTTCAATATTCTATATAATAAAATTTTAAATGAAAAATATTTATACATCATTGTTTAAGTTTTATATTCAAAGATTTTAATCTCACTGCAGACTTCGAGGTGTTGTTAATAAGTCCCCTCCCGCCCATTTCTTTAAAAATTATAGTTCTTTAATAAAACTTTAATTATATACAAATAAATGTGGCCATTTGTTGTTATGGTATAGAATCAAAAACTCAAAACTATTTAAATATTAATTACACACATAACTGAACAAGGATATTTTTTCTATGATTCCGGAAGGGTTTTATTATATTATACATGTAGACATAACGTATATGGATTAATAATAAGTTAAGTGTATGCGGTTAAAAATTTATTAGTTTATAAGTTTGTCCTAGCTTAACAATTTCAGTAATATCTTAAATTATTAATTTCTGATGTTGTTAACCCTTCTGAAATTTATTTGATCACAAAAATAGGGAATTTGTTGAATTGTCTTGTTTTTTTTAAATACATATACCACAAAGTTTTGTTTGCACTTGTGTAAAGTAATATTTCACATCACAAAAAAAAGGATACTATATAGTGATATATCAAAAGAATTAATGGTTATTTTAAAAGATGAGTATTCCTTTGAAGACTGCGACTAAAATTGTGATTATATTTAAAATTATAACTTGTCCTTTGGTAGCCGTTAAACAGTATAACAAACTACAGAAATCAAAATCATTAAGGTCGGATAGGCTGACATCATTCACTGAGAAATTGCTAAATATCATCGTACATTATCGATGAATTATTTAATAGTCATCTGAATAGAATTCGTGCTGTGGGATATAGTAAAGAACTCTTCCTTACCAGCTAATAACTATAATGACAAACATTTTAAATAAATAAAATTATGATACATATATTTATAACCTTTTTATCGTTCTTAGGTTATAATTTTATTAGGATACTTAGGATAATTCAGGATATTTTTAGAAATACAAAACTGTTAGGAAATTTGTCCCTGAAATTTATAATTTTCAAATTTCTTTAACTATAAATTATGATTACTATTACAAATTTGCTGAACAAACAGAGGAAAATGAGAAATGAGGAAAATTTATGCCATTTTACATCACAATAAAATCAATTCTGATTCTGTGTTCTCCGTATCGAGTATTCAGTTTTCCAACCTATCATAATCCATCAAAAGATTATATTTGTGATGAAAACCATCATCCATAAAATTATATATTATTTTATAGGCTATTTGTATATAAATATAGATTAAAATTAAATATAGATTTATATTATGATAATAAACATCCGTTTAAAATAAAACACATAAACGGAAATGAGATTTTGTTTTTTTCCTTCTTCTAAAGGATATTCTTTAGTTATATCAATATAAATTTTTCAACTTATAAGTAGACAAATTGAAAAATTTTCTCATTGAAAATTTCTATCATCATTTTCATTTATATAATGTTTAAAAAATATACACTCAATTGAACCTTTCTTAACAATATCGTCGTACGTCATTTACCCATCTGCTACTCTTATACATATCAACTTTTCCGAAGTCAAAAATTGAAAAACATTTCAGAATTGTTTTTTATTTTATTTTTCACATCCTTCCTCCTTTAATAATTACAATATTGATTTCTATATCAGAAGTTTGGGGCGACACTGGCGGTCATCCTTTTTCAACAACAACAAAAAAAAAAACATGTTGACGACGAGTATGAGAATAAATTGAGCTTTTTATACAGAAGATGTGAAGTAATTTCCGAAATTAAATATGGAAAAAAAAATATAAAACTTTATTACAAAGTTTATTAAAACTTTGTAATTTATAAACATGAAATTTTTATTAGCGTCTGGATATTTTACTATATATATATACAGATTACAGAAGTAGTAATTACTGAACCGGGTATTTTTGTTTATATATTAAATATTTAATAATTCTTCAATAAATAAATTATAAATTCAAATCATATTTTCATGTTTATCATGGTTGAATCTACTAATTTTCGTATGTTAATGTTGGTAATAAAAACAAAAAATCATTTTTACTCACTTTAAAATATACTTGGAAAATGGTTTTCTTAGGAAATTTAAATGCAATCAATTTTTTACCTGTAATTAGAAAAGAAAAAATATATAATTAAATTTACTTTGTAATTATAAAATATATAATTTAAAAAAAATATAAATTTATTATTATTAATAAATGAATAAATGAAAATTTCGACACTACAAAGTTGTTAAAACAAAAATTGAGATGCCAGGGTAAAAATGTATTGCCTTTTCTTATATATTTGAAAATGACAGCAGGTGATTTTAAAAATATATTGCAACTGACATTTTGTACACCAAAAGTGTGACTTATGTAATGCTCCATTCATTATTACACAATCTAAACGAATTGTTAGCAAAAATAAGAATTTCATTGCAAATGGAAATTTCAAAATTAGTGTTGCCAATAATTCTTTAATATACGTGGAAAATTAAAAATTAGCGTATTATTATGTCAAAATTAGTGTTGCAAATAATTTAGAATATGGAATTGTTAAAATTAGTGTTGCTAATACTGTACAAAGAAATGCTAATAATAATTGTTTTTTTTTGGGAGTGTACATCAAAAAGTCATGTCAACATTGTCAAAAAGAATTGGCAAGATTGCAATTAATATTAAATGATTGTCAAGATCGTAAAAGAATTACAATTTTTTGACAATTTTACTTTTCTAACACGTATTTTTCAACAACAAAAGCCAAAACTTAATAAAAACTTGACATTTTGAACTCATTAATTTTTTGTTCAAGTTCGGAAGAGACGTAATTTTATGTATAGTTTTTGAATTCAAATTTAATTACAATCACCTGGCATCATCCTTTTAACCTTTTTGTAATAATAAGGGCAAAGACGAGTTTTGAACTGCTGTTTTATGTTGCGTTTTTTTATTTTTTTTTTTAGTTTTTTTTAATATAAAATATGAGAAACTCCATTAATTTTGGTCCTTTCTTGGAAATTGGAATTAATTTTTTTTTATTATTATATTTCTCTTTTAATTCATTCTTTTTGTTTGTATATTTAAGTTACACAAAGTAGAAATTTATATTATTATAAAACATGTAATATATGTGCAAGTAGACATGATTCTTATTTTTATGTAATATATCTAGTGAATTTAATCTAAAAAATGAAAAATATTTCTTGAAAAAATATGAAACCTGAAACTTTTATTTTTATTATGTTTAAATTTTACTTTTTTTTTTTTATGTATATATAACCAGGAGAGAAGTAAACAAAGATTATCATAAAAAAAAAAAATTATAAGTATATAAATTTTTTGTAGTTTTTTATTTTATTATTGGTTAGATTTTGTTAGCGTGTTGAAGTTTTAAATAAATCTTAAAAATTTTATATGCTTTTTCTTTGTTATTTACTTTTTGTCCACATAAAAATTAAATAAATATAATTTTATATCTTGGATTCATGGATGTCGGATCTGGTGATGTTTTACAACAAAACTACAAATTTTATTTAAGAAAATTTTTCGTTAATTTTTGAAAAAAGAAAAATTCGAAAAAAAAAGAAAATTATAATTAGGAATATATAAAGTATTGAAACATCAAATTGTTCTTTTTAGAATAAAAACTTCTTATTTTACTATATACCTAGAAAACCCATCTGTCATTATTTACATATTAAGATTGAGAATATTAAATTAAAGTAGTTCATGATGACCGTTAGGCATTTAGACATTACGGCTCCAAATATAAAACTAAACTAGCTTTACATCCATTTATAACAATGTTCCTTATAATTAAGACATAAATCAATGGTGAACCTGAAATTAACTGTCGAACTGTGGAAACAACATAACCCACAGCAAAATATTTAATAAGTACCTGATTTTAATTAGTTGTTTCTGATCTTTAAGCCTGATTTTAATGAACTGGTTTTGTTGGAGATAAAAAGGGAGATAATATTGAATATTTTTACTATAAAAGAGATGCCTGCAAATGATATTACCTAACGACAATACATTGAGAATAGTTATAGTATTGGTAACATGTATCCATGCTGGATAGGATAATTTGATGTTTTTTACCCACGTATTGAATTCTAACAAGAAATGCAACTATCTCGCTTCGCTTAACATCTATCTACATACTAAATTTAGTGTGTTAGTAGATTAAAAATTACATTAACATATATTATTAATAAATTGAATTTATTATTGAGAATTCTTAATAGTTTAAATTAATTATTTTTTAAAGATTTCATTTTCTTTAAACGACATTTAATTTGAAATTTATATATTCTACTACTAATAAATGTCCATTGATTAAATTTTTAAATTATGTTGGCTGGCATAAAATCATTTTATAATTTGCAATAATCGATTTACCATGCCGACATCATTCCTGGCTATATAAAAGTCAGTATTAAAAAAAATCCCATAACTTGAATAATTTATTAAAGAATTCTTTTGGTTGCATAGTAGAATACGAGGAGAATGATCAGCAAAAAATTATTTATTTTTAAAAAGAGGAACATAAGATTATACAAATTTCCCAAAGGCCTAATATTAATTTTAGCAGGAAATATTTATTACAGGATTACAGATAATAAAAATGATTTTTATCGCTAAATCTGTAGAAGAAATTATGACAAATAATTATGTAGGTACAATTTTTATGATGCCTAGCAATTAGTATACAATTATCATAAAATATGTTTAATATTTCCTAAATTAAATTGTAAATATTTATATATTCAATCCGTAAAATAAATTTAGCACCGATCTAGCATATAAAATGTGCCACCGACGATGGTAGTTCATATTTTCCAAATGGCAAATCGTTAAATTAACATTTTAAAACTCATTTTAAACGATATAATTAATTTAAATTTAGTTGTTAAAGGATAATTTTTTAATCTTAAATAAATTTATTGAAATTATATTAATACTATGTTGAAATATACTGAGAGTTAGAACCATTAGTAAATCTACACTAATTTCATTACAAATAAATCGTTTTTCTTAATATCATAATTTTAGAAAAGTGGTGCGGTTTAAAAAAATATTTAACCAAAGAAAATAAATATTTATATTAATATAAAAGATACCAACAAAAAAATTTTACAAATAGACTAGACAACTTTTTTCATATCCTAAATTTACACACTTTCCGATAGCATATAAAAAGCATAAAAAAAAAATGATTATATTTTTTTTTTTTCAATTATATTGCAAAACAATTTACAAAAAAAAAATTATAGTTTTTTTTTTCCTCGCTTTCCTTATGTTGCAATTTCCACAATCTCTATAATAAAATAGTCGCCGCGCAGCAAAACACAAATTCTATGCTACAAATAAAACAGCAAAATAACACGATCTGTAAAATCATTTAAAAAAAAAAAAATTGAAAATTAAAAGTTTTATGTATATATGAACAACTTAGCATATATACATACAATCTTATATTTTGTATTCGAATAGCTACAGTGGTCTTCAATCTTTCGTGACCTTTGAAACAATGATTTTTTATTTCCAAGGAACCCTAGTTTTTCAAGCTTTAAATTCCCGCTCAAAAATTTTATCATACAGATTTGATCGTATATGGACATGTTTGATGGTGTGACAAGTGACACACTGTTTGTCAATCCGCTTGAAGAAAATATAGTTCAATTTTCTTCAAGCGGATTGAAAAACAGTGTGTCAGTGTGTTTGCCTGAAGTGGCAGAGATACAACATGTTTGATCGTGTCTAGTAATGTTTGCCATGCATTCATCATTTCCAATAAAAATCTTGTTCAGTAAAAGTAAAAGATGGCGGGCAAGTGTGTGAATGTTTGACAAGATGGCGGGCAAGGGCAAGTGTGTGAATGTGGAGTAAAAGATATGTTGGACAACATGTGTGACACATCAAGTTGGACAATATGTTTGAGCTTATTATGTACCTTTTCATTATTAGAAGTTTAAATTTTAGTTTAATTTTTTTTTCAACTTTTCAGTACACGTTTCTTCATATTTTTTGTAGGTGTAATTACCTCATTAACATGTTCAATTGAATTCAAGATTGTTGCTGATAAAATTGAAATTTATATTTTTTTTTTTAAATATTCTTGCGAAACCAACCATTGAGTTCCTTGGAACAAAGATTGATGCACACTGGAATATTTTAATAAAACTGTACAGCATAAAAAATCAGCTGCAATAAAAATGCCTTCAAATCATTATTATTATAATGTCTGTAAAAAATTTTACAGACTTTTTTTTTAAAATTTTATATATAGTTACAGCTCGCATATATAAATTTTTAGATAGATTATATTATAATATTAACAAAAATAAAATTTATATGTTTAGTGTAGGCAATATAAAACTAATACATATTTGCAATATGATTATGCAATCAGTTCTCGGCATGCACTTTCTATTTTATTGCACATGATATGTAAATGTTACTGTATATGTTACGTATATGTAAAATATAAATATGTATAAACATAAATTTTATTATCATTATTCTTTATATGAAACGGAAGGGAATTGTATAGTAGATTTTGTAATAATTATTTCTTGCCATATGTAATTGAGAAAATATGCTTGAATGAAAATTAATTGTATAAATTTTTCAGGAATTTTAATTTTTTTTTTTATTGCAATTAATTTTTTTAAAAAAAAACTTAATTAAATTTATACCAAATTAGAAAAATATAAAAATTATTATTTTAGTTGCAGAAATCATATTTGTATATATAAAAATCAAACTTGTATAGGAATATAGAAATAGACACTGTACAGAAAGTATGTAGCGCACAAATTTACGAACAAAGACCTCGACAATATACGTGAATGTTCAGACTATCAAACTCCTATAGACAATACCGAAAAAGTACGGAGACTTAAAAGAGTGAAACATTTTGAACTGGTATAAAATAATATGAAGATGAAACTAGAATGAATCGGTGATTAGTTCTTAGTGGAAAGACAAGCAACAAACATAAAATCAAATTTCTTATTATTTTACTATAGCTCACAGCGTAATTATTATCGGAATTGTCGTGCTCAAGGGAGGTATTTTTAGTGGGTTAAAGAACCACACTGCTAAGAAGACAACTCTCTTTATGGACAGATTTTCAAGAATATTTACAACCCATTTTTTTAAAAAAACATAAGGAAAGTCATCATCTTGTAGAGCTACAGGTCGGGTGAGCTTTGACTTCCTTTACAATTTGTCTACAACGGTTAAGCTCATGTGCTGTCGTTTTCCAATAACGTACTGCGACAATTCTTAGATAATTCTCAACACAATCCACCCATTTCTGCCTAGGGCGTCCTATGTGTCGTAAGTAGGGAAAGCTTTTAAGTACACTTTTGAGCCCTTTCGGATGGCATTTTCCTTACGGAAAGGATTCGACAAGTTAAATATATAAATTAATCAAACTTTTGATAATTATAAGCATTGCTGCGATATATTACATTCGCAACATTTACCGCCGGGTACGAAAATGTCCTATTGTTATTAGAGCAATAATGTGCCAATATTTCACAAATAAATTATCTTATGGCAACACTGGTTTAATACAAAGAAACAATAAAACTAGATCATATTTAACTTGCAGTCTATTTATGTCATATACATATAAATATTTGTTAATCTAACTCAATCGCATTCTATTTCATTAGGATTAAATATATTTTTCAAGTTTCCTCTTCCACATTTTATTTGAAATAAACTTTTTCTATTCGATTGCATATATAAAAACAATCCCAAACAATCTGTAATATACTTTTAATCTCTATATAATAGCTAAATAACATCTATTCTTATAAGTAAACTATTTTTTTTTTAATTTAATGAGAACAAGATATTTTGCAACAAAACTAAAAAAAAAATCTATGAAAATAAAAACCTTGAATAATTGAATAAAATGAAAGGAAACTGCACAAAATCGAAAATAGAATTGTTTTTAATGTTTATATGAAAAAACCAACGTAAAATTTGTTTGCACAATTTTTCATGACTTCAAAAAAAAAAAAAAAAACGAAATAATTTATTAGAACTTGTTGTACAGTGCATTTGAGTTCAGTATTTGAAATCATAGACATAGTTCATAGTATATTACGATGTAATGGTTTTAATTAAATTTTGAATAGTTAGTTAACCACTAATACTTAGGTTATTTAAGTTTTATAAAATTTATAAAGCCAACATAACTTTCTGAAAATTAGCATTTTTAACTTTGTTTATTGGTATCGGTTTAAATATTTTAAATCAATTAAGCAAAAACTATTTAACATTTAAAGATGTACAATTAAGATGAATGGTTGGACTGTTCAAAACTTCTTTAAGTTTTGTTGGTGATGTTATTCTCAAGCTTGATTTATACACACCCATTGCAAAATCGGTTAGTAGATTCTAACCAATCAGAAATGTCCGGCGTTACGAAATTTCGGCACGGCGAAAAGTTGGTACAATTTTATGAACGCCTGCAGGAAGTCTCAAAAAAAAAAAAATACTTAATTGCGTCATTGCAAATCGTCACAAGAGTATATTATTTTATAATGTCACGGTTTTCGCCGAATATGTAAATCAAGCTTCAATTTATAGTTTAACTATTAACTATTAAGTCATATCATTAGCTTGTTAGTTAATAAAAAGTATAACTATTATAGGCACACCGAAATGTCAAAAATAGTGTTACCAATCCTATAACTATTAGTGCTAATATTAAATGTGTATTATTTGCTGTACAAATAAATTCAATTATGAAAATAAACCTTTCCTCCCATGTGGTCATCAAATCATTATTAAAATTCTTCTATTATCCCAGCTTATAATCAGTTTAACCTAATCCATAACTACTTATATCCAATAGAGCGATTGCATCTTTATTTAAAAAAAAATTAAATTCTTAGAAAAGATTTTCATATTTTATACATAAATATTTTCTCTCAATATAAAATTATTTATTTATTTTTTGATTACCTTGAAATCTAATATTCAGTTTCAATTTATTAATCCAAAAAGATTGCAATATTATTTTCATCTCAAATTACTTTTTAAATATACGATGCACAATTTTAATCTACACATCACCTGCTCTTTATATTTATTCATCCTATATTACAAAAATTTCTCAGAATTATGTAATAATTCCCAAAAATAAAAAATTAAAATTAAAAAAATTGTCAATTCTTAAATTTCTGATAGTGTCATTAGGTCGAATTGAAGAATGACAACAAAATGAAGGAACACAAAAAAAAAAAAAAAACAAGATTTAGTGACACAATTTTGAATTACTTAATACGACGAGTACGTAAATATACAAGAAAAATGTTGTACTATAAAATGAAAGTGAGAGATAATTTTAATGAAATTTGATTTATTGACACTTGAATGAATGGGAGCCAAAGGTCTCTAAAATATACAGAAATTAAATGAAATAAATTTTAGCAATTGCTAATATAAAATTTAGGTCAATACAGAATTTTACACAAATTTTATCACTTTATTAAAATTATTTTAGTAAATTTATTGTTATTATAAATTTATTTAAAACAAATAATTTTTTATAGCTTATTAATTAATTAATTATTAATCTAGAAATTCTATTTTTTTATATTTTTATATATTTTATTGCTATAGCGTTGATAATATTGAATGATTGTTTCGAATCTTAATCAGAAGAAAAGAATGAAGAAAATTTGATTCTGTTTGTCTAAAATTTATATTATTATGAATTATCTTCTTTAATGTTCTTTTCGGCGCCATCTGTTATTGAACAAAATTAATGAAATATCCGTGATAAAATTTTAATTTTCTGTATGACCTTAATTTGCAAAAAAATTAATGAAAACAAAGAAAATCTTATAAGAAAAATTGCAATTTTATTTATTCAATACAGAAAAATAAAACCTTGCATGTCAATATTTATTAAGAAAATTCAAAATATTAAATTTAAATATAATACAAATCTAGGGGTTTAAGATAAGCCATATGGTAAAAAAACATGTCAATGTAAAGAAATTTTTATATTTATCTCAGCATTATAAAATACATTATAGAAGCGAGACAACAAGGAAATGTTTTCGATGTTGATTGTTCAAAGGAAAGAGTTTTTTATAAAATCGATTAATATTTTTTATAATTTCATCCAAATTTTGCTCTGCACTGAACAGCAAAATTTGGCAACAAGATTGGTATTAAAATGATTGCTTGAAAGGACAATTGGTGTAGATGAGATGTAGAATCCCATATTATAAGTTACGTTGCCAGCCCAGTCTTTTAGTTGCAGTTGATATGTAAATTTCGTTAAATCTTTTATTTGACATATTTTCTTCATGTTGGAATTGTCATTAAAATTATAACGCAAATTTTTATTATATTGACTATATAGAAAAAATACATTTTTATAAAAACTAATAAAAATTTTCAAGATCATTAAATAAATAATTTTAAAATATGAAATCGAGAATTTTGGTATACAGTACGAAAGGGGTTTGTGTAAAGAACATTTCAGTTATACGAAATTATAATATTATCTCAATCAATCGATTGTATAATTTTTATTCGATCAGTGGAATGTCAAAAAATCGTGTAGTGTGAAAGTAAAAATTGACAGTTGCATGCGATATATTACATGTATACTGGCGATTGATATAATGTGAATCTAAGTTATACTTTTATACTTAAGAATGAGAAATAATCGAAATTAGAACAGAAAATTACAACTTTAACTGAAACACCGATTATAAATTAGAAGTTAGCTTACATTTTTTATTACATATCAATAATTGTGATACCATAGATTTTCGTTATTTCTATATTAAATAACTAATTAATTGATTATCCAAAATATATTTTACAAAATGATGAATATTTATGTAAAAATTTCTAAATTTCAATCATAACATTCAAAAGTTTCTAGTTCAATAATAAACTATATAAAGCAGCCTCAACAATCAGACAGCCACCTTGAAATGTCATACAAAAATTTTCCCTGCTAAAATTTCTTTAGAATGTGCTAAAAACAGGTGGAAAATCAAGGTTTCAAAAAAATAATATTAAATAATTTTTTTATTTTTATTGTATTTTTGTGAGGATTTTAAAAAGAAAACAAATATTGAAAAATATCTTATTATAAATTCTATTTCAATTTCAATTCAAGTACAGGAAATGAAAATATTTTGAAGGTAAAAAAAAAAAAAAATTGAATTGCAATCAAAGCAAAATGTTAAATAAAAATATTGAAAGTTTGCCAAGTAAATTAAATATTGAATTGCAGTTTGTTTTTTTTAGTTAAATATCACGTATGTGGTTAAGGTTTTTATATACATATGTACTTTAGTAAGTTGTTTGTTATTTACATTGTTTTTACATCAGATTTGTAGTCTTAATAATCATGTTCTAAACAAAAAAGGTCATGTAAGTTGATCTTATGTGTAATAGTTTTAGAAGTAATCGCTTCTTTGTCTGAGAATAATTTTGTATATATGAAAATTTATAAGCGACTTGTTACTGATGCTTGTATAGATGAATAATAGCACCGCCTAGTCGTAATATACCAAAATTTAGAAATATACATTTAGCTATTTAACAGCAATTACACAAAGCTATGAATTACTGATGTACAATACTTTTAAGTACTAATATACTAACAAAAACTAAATTTTCTAATATTTGGTTATATCAAAGAATGAAGTTTTTAATTGTAAAGATTGTGTAGCTGCGAGTATTGTAGACGCTCCAAATGTCAAACGATGATTATGAACTGCCCTAGAGATTGTGCCAATGATTATGTTGCTTTTGTTTTACAAATTGAAATTATTAAATTAGCAATGTAAAGTTTCCATTATGGAAAAATTTAATCTTATATGAATGCAACAACGCCTCAATAAGTTAAAACCGAGCAAACTTGTTTGCATTATAAGAGTCAACAATGTCAGAATCGTAGGCGACTTTAATCATTTCTATATATTTAAGAGCGGCAAGATGTGAATAGTGTGCCTGAATGTTAAAATATAAGTAAACAGATGCTGAGTAGCCCCTCAAATGATACAAAGTCAAATGTCTTACTGTTTGCTGATAGGGCCAGCAGTGGAACACGATGATAGACCAATCAATACGCGACGAAAAAAGTATTTTTTTTAATTTATCGTTTAAATTCTATTTTAATGTTGTATAATAATTAATAGATTACTAAAAAATATACTATTCCCCACTAAAACATACTTGGCCGTCGAAAATCTAAATGTTCCACCGAATTTTGTATTCTACAATTAAAACAAATATTTGGCGGACATGTTTCCATGTTTACTTGTCATAATAAGGTAAATATTTGGAATGTCTCACTGTTTTTTGCATTGCCATAATAACTGATAGGACTTTTCCCTACATATAATATTCATTATTCAAAGTTTTTTTGACGTCTCAGAACTTCTGCTTGAACTCGTTGTAGACATGAGGGGCTAACCTATCTCTACGCTTTAGTGTTTATGAATCTTACGACAAGCGCATTTATCATAAAATCATTACTTAAATTTAAATTCATCCTAAATTTAAATATATATAAATTATATTATACTTAAATGCCAGCAGAACATTGGCGATCAATACGTAGAAAAAAACTGATGACAATTTAAAATTTAAATATCTTTATTTACTAAAAATTATTAACTATAAATACTAAATAGAAATTTTAATTTACCAAAATATTAATAAACATAAAAATAAACCCCCAACATAAAAACTGTTCAAATTTGCTGAAATTGCAATGTTTTCCTTCTATATCTGTTAATTTTTTTTTTCGTTATTAAGTAAAACTGCAATATTACAAAAATTCATAAATTTTTCTGATTTTACACTCTCTGGTATTGCGTAAATAAAGTTGCGTTTTATTAAAAAAATATTTATATTCAATTTTAATTATGCTATGTACATAATTTGCTGTTTTTTTTTTTTTGTATTTCTACATGAAAACATTATTTTGAAAAGGTTAAGCACTTTTTAAACATATAGAAAAACTTTATGTAATATCTTAAGGAAAATTATGCATTTTGACATCCAACAGAGCAGATCGAATTCGTATATATGAAACCATATGTAGAAATTAATAAATAAATTAATTATAATTTCATATAAGTAAAAACTTCATTATTTGTAATTGTAATTGTGCATACCAAAAGGTATCAATGAAAGGTATGCAATTTTTCACATCTTGTTAAATTATGAAATATTATTAAGATTTAATTTTGAAAATTATTTTATTATTTATTAGATTGTAGTAGAAATATCCAATATGTCATCATTATGAATAAAATTTAAAACAAAATGCATTTGTGTCAATTGTGTGGGTTTTATGGGTTGTTAGAGATATAATTATAATCCGCCAAGCCAGTAGAATATGATCTGAAACAAAAATTAAGATTTGTGATTTTTTTTTTGAATACACTCTGACATCGGCAAAGTCACCCACCGAAAACTCAATATAAATTATTTTAGAAATACTTATGGTCGATTTCACAGTGGAAGCTTAAGCCTTTGTTTGGTTTAACTTTTTTCTTGTTTAACAGTGCAAGCTTGAAGCTAAGCCTTCTTTAAAGTGAGGTTTAATTTAAGACGCAGATGTGTAGAGTTAACCTTGACGTTTGACAGTTTTTATTATTACACACAAATAGAAAATAAATTAAATTAAATTTAAAAGTTATTAGAAAAAAGCTAAAAGTAATGCCACGTTTATTTTCCTCAATATTATAAAATATATTCGGATACTAAATCAAAAATTTAAATTTTAAATTACTTTTTATGGTACTATTTCATTCATAATAATTTACATTTTCTGGTTTAGTTAAGCTTAGGAAAATTTGATTTTTGAAGCCCAGTAAGCTTAAGTTTGGAGTTTTAGTTAACCTTAAGGTTTCCACTGTGAAATCGGCCATTATTAAAAAAAATATTAAAAAAAATATTAATAAATTATTAAAAAAAATATTAATAAATTTCCGGAACCTATAAATCATATAGAAAATTTTGTAATTTACAGAATTTTTTGATTTTATTCTGCAATTCGCCTCGACAAAAGCTTATAACCAGTTCATTTTTACAAATATTAGGAGTGCCATTCTGAAAGTCTATCGATATACAAAAAAATCTATATTATCGGTTTAGCCGTGAGAATCTGCTAGTAAAATCAAACATTTTTCATCGAAATTCGATAATTGCTAAATTTAGGTTTGGAATATGATTTAGTACAATTAGGCGTCGAATATCTACGGTTTTTCCCTATAGACATTTAAAAAACCGAAACAAATCATATAAAATTAAAAAGATTTTAAATTGTGTTGGCGTTGAAAAATGCACATATAATTGCAGCTGGGAAAATATTATAAAATATGACTATAATTAATTGCAAAATGAAAATTGAAACGAATTGTTTATTAATTAAAATTTAAACTTATGGTATGAATTTAAATAATTAAATATACATTAATGAAATAACGTACACCATATTGCCATTGTTGTTGACAGATTTGTAATAGTACTTTTGACTACCAACAAACTTTAACTTTGATCGACATAACAAAGCATTACTAATTAAGCATATAGGAAATGCAATTTATGTCATAAGTCCATGATTTATATATTTATTTTGATAGTTTAAATTTATAGTTATTATGTGGCGATGCTTGGCATTTAAATTATATTTAACTATATAAAAATTTCAATTCTAATTCTAAATACAGGGTGAACACTAAATAATTGATCGACAGTCACGATATTTGTGATATATTATTCGAAACAAACAAAAAATGTACAAATACAGGCCATTACAGAACATTTTCGGGTTCGGTCTTAAAAAAAAGAAAAGAAACTAGCATTATATTTTGGTCCATAGCTTCAGAATTGGTTATAAAGAACATGTCATTAGATTCGTAATTATAAATGCATAAAATATTCGGTTTTCTACGTTGTTTGGAAACTACAAGCTTAAAAATACCTCGTCCCTGAAAAATATTTCAGTTTAAAAGAAATAATTGTTTTATACAAAAAGTGTTGGCGCTTATTCTACGTCCCAATGACAAATAAAGGAAAACCTCTTACCAATCTACCTGTCCCTTCAAATATCGTTAATTTCTTATTATATTTATAATTTTATAAATAATAGAAATTCTTTAAAATCAGAATTATATTTGCAAATAAATAATTTTCTCCGGCGCATTGCGTTCACTAAAACCAAATAGCTTAAAAAATATATAAAAATGATTTTAATCAATTTTTTTAAGTATGAGCATAAAATATGCTTTCGAAAATTTAATTTTTCTCGCTGATTTTAATATCCTCGCCATCATAAAAAAATACTTATTTTCAAAAATTACTAAATGAACTGTTCATGCGCGAGAATCGAATATTAATATATAATAAAATATTCTGACACGAAAATTATATGTATAAAAGCATGAGAGTTTTTGTTATTTATAAAAATTTATATTTCAAATTGCATATTAAAAATATTCAAGTATTTATTTATGTTGGTCTTCTTATGCTGGTTTATCATAAATACATAAATGTATATATATAAGAAAATTTAATGAAATGAACTTTTCAACAACCGGAAAACACTTTAAAATATTATAAATAATAATAAAAATATTATTCATTAGAATATTTTAGCCACACATGCAATTCCATATTAAATAATGATGTAAATCAGGAATGAGGGCTATGACAATAATTTTACATTTCTCAAATGGTTTATTTTATATTGAAAGTAAAGCTAAGTATTCTATTCAATTAGTAATACAGGGACTTGTTTGTTATTTAGCATCCGGAAAGAGTATGAAATAAAATCTAGTATGGCAACACTAATTTGTCCTTGCACTAGTTAATTGAAATTAGTATACAAAATTATGAAATATTTCAGAAATTGCTAATTGCTATACATAAATATTTGATATTTCGATTATATTATACAATTTTTTTATATGCCAGTATAGAAAACTCTTACCCATCCCTGGATTTAATATAAAATGTTAGCTTATTTAATTTCAAGTCAAATTACAATAAAAAATTGCATCTTATTTTTATGCTATAACTAATTTTAAAAAAAATAGTTTATTTTGCAATTTGATTTTTATAGTTGTAATTAAATTGAAATTGAAATTTAATTTTTCTTTTTACATATATAGAAAATATTTATATATTTGAGGAAATTTAAAAATTATTTAAGGTTATTTATATGAAAAATATAAAAGACTCAAGTAATTAAAAATCGAAAGTTTAATTGAATATATTTTTTCTAAATTAGCATATCTGGAAAATGTATAGTTGCAAAGATAAATGTGTAATAAAAATAGTAAAAAAAAAATACAAATTAATCAAAATACTAAAAAGAGAGTGTAAAGAAACCACTAAAAATTTTGAATTTTATAACCGACTTGAACATTTAATCGAAATTAATTGTAAAAATCTTAAAATTCGAAGAAATTTTAGAACGACAATTTCTGGTTATTTTGTATGATTTTAGACGCATCATTATGCCTTCAACTAAAACCCAGTTATTACTTCTTGTAAAATAGTAAAACCGCATCAATTATCCAGGACGCGCGAGTTTATTATTTTTAAATAGCTTTGTTGCTCCAAGGACAGGCACAACATTACTTAAACGGTCAAATTTTCTATGATAATGAATAGTTCTAACTAATATATAAGTTTCCAAATGGATTATGAAAAAACTGTTTATCCAGGAGGAGCATCCCAAAATTTGAAGTTTGTATAGTAACAGGTCTCATTTAGAATGAATGTATACAAAATTTCATAATGTATTTACGACCATTTTTATGCATTTTCGAAATTTTCATCCTCGATGTAACGAAATTTGATCAATTTTTATTTTAATCACAACATTTCATAGTTATTGCACAACTATTCGTATATAAAGGACAGTTTCTAATGTGGGATACAATAAGCCAATATTTTTTTTACAAATTTATGAAACTTTAATATTAGCCACTATTATTTCAAAACTGAAAAGTTATCAACTATAGCTTAATTTTTCTATATGTACAAGGAACTGATAAACCAACATAAAACCAAAATCTTTGAATATAATATTTTTGATGCATTGATACTAAAAAATATTTGAAATTCAATTTAAACAACCATAAAAATATTAAAATTACATAAAGCTGTCAAGGCTTAAGGTCATTAAATACTAAATTACACTTTTTTTTTTATAATATATAATGTTTTTGAAAAGTAATTTTTCATTGAATGATAACTTTTGATTCATTGCGAAACAATTTTTTTTATGTTGCATTAGTGAATGCAAAAATGTGCAATAACTTTGTGTATACAACAAAAAAAAAGCATATATTTTATAAATCGTTTTTCTTATAAATATTATTTATTTATGTACAAATAATCGAGAAAAAAAAATAGTTAAATTCCAAATTGCCGTAAAATTTAAAATGGAAATTTTTTTTTTTTGTTATTATGCATTTACAGATTGGAATTTTAATTTGGATTTTATTGGAAATTTTTTTTTGTTAGCTAACATTCTCAATTAATGGAAATATTTAACAAAGAACTACTGCGTTGTCCCACTTTTTTTTACTGGACATATATGTTGTTAGAGACCATACCTAGACTCATAGACAAAAAAAACACAAAATCAACTTTCGGACCAAAATATTTAAAAAATATAAATTTTTTTTTTGTCTTGAATAAATTTTATAAATCTGTTAAATAAATAAATGAAAGATTAAATTACTTGTTTTTATGACTGTTCCGCTTTTAGTTCTATAGTTATATTTTTTGGATAATGCTAGTTTTATTATACACATGCAGTTTTTGTCTCCTATATGCATCATTAGAAAGATTTTTAGTTTGTAGGTTCAGTGTTAGTTGAATTTTTATATAAGTAAACCTCGCCCCAAAAAATAAAATTATGATTATTTTTTAAACATTTCAGTTTATTGTTAAGAGTTTTATTTTGTGGAATTTTTTAGTCTCTTAAAACTTGTTTGACTATTTAACAATCTTTGATATCTTTTGCCTACATTTTTTACTGTTGCAACATCTAGCTAACATAATGCATACAGAATGATTAAGTAATCAAATCGATCACATCGTACATTTAAGTCTTAAGGTATGCAGTTCAGATCGGATCTCTAAATTGGAATTACATTCGAAATTATCAATAAAAACCAGTTTCAGCTAGAATTAGCTAATTAGGTCATCAATCATACATTTTGGAAGGAGCCTCATATAGAAAATATAATCGCCCTCGAGTTCTTCCAGACAAAATCAAATTTATATTGCAAGATACTAGAAATTATATGTTTTATTGTTGTCCTAAGAGACATTTACAATTTAATGACATAAAAAGATTATGTGTCTCTAGACGTAGTCACTGTATTACGTCTAAAAAATTGGTTTAAACCATTTTACAAATTATAATTAAAATAAGATTGTCAATAAAACAAATTGTCAAATGTGTGAAACAAAGTGTGGCATCAGTGTAAGGCTCCAACAGCTACAATACGCCTAAATCGTAACTTATTAACATAATTTTATATTTAAATCAAAAATGTTTCACTTCAAACATCAAAAAATCTCAAAAATTTAAACTTACATTACACTAAATCTAAATTTAACAAAACCTCTTCAAAATTATTTATCTATATTCTAAAAAAAATGCATTTATTCAACAAACCCCTAATTAACTTGTCATTACATTAGTTTCAATTTAATTTAAGTTCTGCATGGTTTGCAATAACCCAGCAAACACGCGAATTATTAATTCACAAAAATAATATAATATTTCAAGTCGCAGTTGTCTAATTTGTTGTAAAGCTCATTTTTTTTCTGTACGATTAATATAATGTCTGTTCGAAGGTCATACTTCGGAGATTGTAAGCATTACTAACAACAAACTATAAAAAAAAACCATCTAAAATGCATTTTAACAAAAAAATTCAACAATTTTTTTACCATAATTTTTAAATTGCTGTTTTTTTTTTTGTTGGCGTTGTTGTTTAAAATTAAATAATTTAATTTTAATACTTGTTCATGTCATTAATTTTAGATACAAAAATGCATGCGCATAAATCTAATTTTAAAGCTATTACGAAATAAATAATTTTTTAAGGAATTAGTAGTTTTAGATATCAAAAGATTTATTAACAATTTTGTTGTCTTATATAATTTTTAATTTTACATTTTATGAGTAATAAAATTTAAAATAGTTAAATGTGATTTTTCAGTAGAATTATTATCATCTGCGGCTTTGACTACTTAGTAGTCGAATATATCTAGCCAAGCTCAGACACAAACGTTCTCGTTGCCAAGGAAATGGGTATAATTAAGAACAAAACTGATAATTTTTGCTTGGATCAGCGAAAACAAGCAATGAATGGGTATTAATCAGAAATCAGAAAATATATAAAATTATGTTAGTAAGTTGCGACAAGCTCAGTGTGGCTGTTTTAGTATTACATACATTGACACCACCAAATTCGTTTCATTTTTGGTTGAAGCATTCCCCGGCAAGATTTTTGCGAAAAATTAATATCTGCGATATTTTTACGGTAAGCATAAGTGCGATATGCTACACGCAATGATTTTAAATTTCAGTGAGAATAAATATTAAATTGCTTAAATAATGAATTAAAATTTGGATGACCGAGAATTCAGTTTGTTCATTTGTTCCCACTCCACTGTAGAATAATCCGGTTTTTCTTTACGAGGACGAGTGTTAAAATCGCGTACCCTACAGTATGATCACAGCTATTATATAAACTAAAATTTAATGACGCATTACGTTTATCGGCGAATTAACTAAGTGATTTGAAATTGTATTCGATATTGCGATTATTCGGGCGAATAATCGGAGTATTTTCGTAGGATATTCCACATCGCGGTTTTGACATTTGTTTTATTGACAGTGGTACCTACTTTAATTAAAATATTTTTTGTGAACTAAAAATAATAACACAAAAACCAGCTCCTATTAATAAGCATCTCGACTAACAGCCTCAGCTGTAACTGAAAATTGATACTAAATTTATTAAGATTTGGAATATTTTCATTTAATTTTGATTATATTCGAAATTTATTTATGTTTAACAAATTTCTACACCAACAGTGTAAATATTTAAACTACTTATATAATTTATGATTATGAACATATACAAGTAAGTAAACAATTAATTATGAATCATAATATACTTATATATCTTTTTTTAATTAAATAAATAAGAAATTTATATTATAATTTGTAGAAAAATACACAAACTTTTCTTATAGAAACATTTTATTTAAGCAAAAATTAACATTATTTCTAGCTTTTACATATACCATATACAAATTTCTATTTAAAGATTAATTTTGGATGATAATCGCGTCTATATTCACTTAATTATATACACTTTAATATAAATGTGCAAGAATTTAAATCTTTATAAAATATATACAATTAAAATGTTAAATTTACATATCCAAATATATACGAATAAATAACGACACCATCAAAAGAAGTTCTCAATCCGAATAAATAAATATTAAAATTTATAATAAATATAAATTAAGATATAGAAACGAAATGTGTCTATAAAGAAAATTTATTTATTCATATGGAAATTTTATAAAGGAAAAAGGATGAATTTGAATTTGATATTCATTTAAATTTATATTAAAAATATATTTTATAATTCAAGGTAATTAAAATATGTTTATATATATTTGATATTAGTCCCTCTAAGAAAAACGAATAAGAAAAAGTGTCCTTTTTTATATACAAGACCTTCATATCCTTATCACTTTTGATAATTAAAATATTCACTAATAATTTAGGTACTTATAAAGAAAAGCGATTCGATAAAAATATTATAATGAAAGAATTGGTGAAAAGGTGAATTTATTTTTTGACTAGGTTCAAACAGAATTTAGCTTAGAGGAAGTAGGACTCAAAAATATCAAAATTAGTAATGCCGAATTAATATTTTATTTTAAGTGTTGGTACGATAAATAATTATTACTATAGTTTTATATGAAATTCACTAATTTCTTTGTAGTGTTGTAAATTGTAGAAAAGCCTGTTAACCAATATCGTAAAAATGTTTCAGTTTCAGTTCAGAATTTTTAAGATTCTGATAAAAATATTTTCCAATTAAATTTATAAATTCAATTTACAGAAAAAGTTAAATAAAAATTTCAATTAATTTCTCCTTAAATATCCAATTATTTTAACAAATAATTACTAATGCCACAAAAAAAAAACACCTTTCAAAATAGTTCAATCTTTTTGAGGGACAAAAACACTATTTACATTAAAAAAGAAAATGAAAAGTGAAAGTATTTATATAAATAATTAAAATACTTTTTTTTCAAATTCATAGAGAACTGTACAAAATTAGCCACAATTTATCATATTCTGCATGTATAAATAAAAAGAATATAAAAAATAAATAAATAAAAAATTCATTATTTTACAATAATATCGTATAAGGCCGCACAAGGCACTTATATGATATCAATTGAATTGTTTTCCTTATTTTCAAATTTTTTAGATCAAAGTATGAGGGAGTTTTTCATACTAAAAGCAAACAAAAGAAGAAAAACCCCTAAAATATAAAGTTAAAGGATCTACTTACTAACTATACATACAATTTATTACATTTGTATGTGTGTGGATCATTGAATTTTGAGATGTTTTTTTCTTTTTTTGTTTCCTTATACGTGGAAACCAATAAAAAGAAAAACGTGATGTCTACAATCATTTTTTTAAAAGTAATGTATATAAAATACATATATACATACGTACACATGTGTGTAAAAAAAATCAGAGAATAAATTTATTTAAGGATCTAGAATATTGTAAAAGTGTTTGTTGAAATGTGAATATTAAAAAAAACACGACAATGATGGAAAAGTTTCTTTACAAAATATACAATTTTTATTGTATACATTTTGTTATGAGCATACCCAATAACACCATCAAGGATTGGATAAGGATGTATAAATGAAGTAAATAAGTGAGGAAACAGAGGAATTTCAAATTTGATATTTTAAAAATAGATTTATATCCTTTTTACTTATATGTATGTATAAATAAATGAAAATCTTTATTTAAACTTTAAAAAATTACTGAATATGTAAACAGGCTACAAATTATAGGATATTTTTAGGATACAAGGACAAACCGTAAAATAAACAAAAAAGTGCGATTCTTTTTGACAATCATTTATTTTCATAAATTATGTACAATATTAGAACTAAAAAAATAATATTGGCATCACCGATTTTGACATTTCTCTATGTTAATAAAAATATATGTAATTTAATATAAAATAAATCAGCCAATATTTTTTTGTAAATTTAAATTTATTAAAAAATATTCAATAATACAAGAAATTAATAAAATATCTTTAAAAAAATTGTTGTGAAATATTATATCCAAAATGTAGCTTTAAATTTCACATAATTTAGCCATTTATTAATAATGTATAGAATAGATGCTTCCTGTTGAAGAGGAGGTTATAATTCTTTTTGGAAAATTTTCGAATGAATATTTCCTACCATTGAATGGGTTTTAAATTTTTACTAAGTCCTATACACAATTGTTAATATTAGGATGAACAAGGATTAATTTCTTCTTTTTTTGGTATTATTTGGTATTTTTCTTTACATTCTATATTTTTAATGAATTTCTTTTTAACACATCTATCTATAAAAGAGATTTTATACCAACATTTTTTGTTATCCTTTAAAAAGTAGAAATTTTACCATTTGAGCACATTTCTTTATATTTTTTTCGAAAATTGTACATTTGATGTTATTTCATATGTGAGATACGAGCAGTCAATCTTTGGAAACGTAATTTTCTGTTTAATTAATCTAAATGAATTCCTAGAAGTTAGTTTCTGAGCAGATTAAAATTGGTTTTCTTATTTCTCTAATTTCTAGTACACTTCTACAAGACAACATTTGTTGTTAATAACATACTTGATCGTTTTCGATTAGTAGATTTATGATAAACGATTAATTTTTGAACTAAAGTAGCTGATGAAAATGAGATCAACATTTTGTTACTTAAAATCTCTCTATCCACAAATCATTTCAAATTTAATTCTTTTCAAATTTAATTACCTAATAAAAATTAGTATAATTTCGATTCACATAACTCATTAAGCAACAAACCCCTTCGTTTCTAAGTTATTTAATCTTTAATACTTTTTTCTTTAAATGTTTGTATATGTAAAAATAATGAATTTTCATTTGAAAAATTATAATTTTTAATCTCGCAGACAAATTAATATCATGTGCATAATATTTGATTTGACGTATACGTATCGGACAATGGGATATTTTTAATGACCCAGGACAGTAAATCATAATATCTTGGGATAAATTCAACAAAATAAACAAAATATTCAATAGTATATGAATATTTATAAAGTTTTACATAAAACAAGAGGAAAATTTGTAATTGTTTATCCATAGAAATTACCAAAAACTCCAGATCCCATGAACTGAACAATTTTAAATAAATTGCTTTGGTAAAATTTATAACAAAATCTTTAGAGAGCAAACCCCAAACCCCTCCTTATAATACTTTTAATTTGCTGTTTACATAAATGGAGGGCGTCCGCCAATTCAAGTAATTAATGGCGTGAACGCAGTAAAATGGGGTAGACAATATAGAAAGGTATATAAATTAACTGCGTTATACACGCAGTAAACAAGTAGACATATACAAAACCACATTTGAACAAATAAGTCTCCACACATAATCCACCCTAACATTAGGGATGATATTTGTATTTTTTTTTTAATTTTATTTTTGGAGTTAAGGACTATTTCTAATTAAAGGAAGAATTTTACTACTTTAAGAAAAATAATAAGTTAAAAATATGTTCATGATTTCTCAAAAATTTCGTTTGAACTGTAATATTTTTGTCAAATTCATGATTTTATTAAAAATATGTTAATGAAAATTTATTACAGAGCATTATGATATCAGCAATAGACTTAATAGTATTATACTTGTAAAATATTAATCCTAATTCCTAATCCCCAACATTCGCTAGTTAAAGTAAAGTAAAAAATATTTGGATTTTACTTTAGTAACGAAGAGACTGGAATCTCGAAGTTCCGGAATTACACTTTTATAAAAGATGACCTCAAATGAAGAACTGTTGAACAAATGCTCGTACAATCATATTATAATGTAATTGTTCATGTCTCATACAATTCCGATTAGTTGGAAACCAAAATATCAGGTTTCGGTCGTAAAAGTGGTGAGTTTTAATAAAATTTTGAATATTTTGATTCATATTTCTCGGGTGAATTGTATAATTAGTTTCAGATGGAATCCAGTATCTCAAGTTTTGTCAATAAAAGTGATTAATTTCGACAAATCTTCTCTAATCAATTCAATTTCTAAATTTATATTGGAATGGTCATATAGAAAAAATGCAAAAGTTTCTATTATGCAAAGATTAATTTTGTACATTTATAGAGAAGAATTTTTTGGATACACTAATTTTAAATTGCCTTTAATTTCTAAGCAAAGGTGATAATTTGAATATTATATATATATTTTAAATTATTATATTACACTTTTCATAATATACGTTCATTATAGAACACCAACGAATAACCAATGTTAAATAAATGGTTGTTTACTTCCTTTAGGATATAATGATTATGATGAAAAGAATAAACATTATAAATATTTTCTATATATTCACTTTTTTTTTCTCTATTGGTTTGGGTTTAAGTGCGGGCGGATATGAAGAAAAAAAAACACATATTTATGAAAATTATTAGGGTGCGGACTAAAAAACAACAATTTTGTTCATACCATAATGATGTTCTTTAAGGATATAACTCACTACAAAAACTGAAATGAAAAAATATATGTTTAAAAATGTTTTGTAACAAAAATAAACAAATTTTCTTCTTTAACAGCATAAAATTTCATATAATGAAGGAGAAATACATAAATTTTAGGAAAAACTTGGATAAATATATATACACCAGTGGCAAATGTTATATAGCTGGTAATGGTATGAGGTTTATAAGAAGTATTTTGGGTATTGGTGATGTTTGCTATATTATTGGAATTTTTTTAGAAATTATCCCTTTTTTTTATAAAAAAAAAAATTTAAAATAACAAAATATCGTTTTTTATATTTGCTTTTTCATATTTTCCTTAGTAGCTTAGCTATTTATTGGTTATTATGGGTGAAATATATTAAAAAAACAATAATTTTTTTAAATAGCCATTTTGGGAAATATTTTCTAATTGGTTTAAAACAATATAAATTTAAATGACAAAATTTTCCAATATTATAAAAGTTCAAATAAATTTTTAAGATTACGTGATTGTTGTTTAAATATTTTAGGGAGGGTGTTAAATATTGAAAAGATGTTTTCTGAATTACTTATTACATGAGATGAAGTTTATGTCCCCCAAAAAAACGAAAAAATTTTATAATATATCTTTTAGACAAATTTTCTTGTCTATAGATAGAGATAGATACAAAAGATAATAAATGGTGGCTTATTAAATTGATATTAATTTATTTATAGGATTAAATTTAGTGCACGGATTGTAATTTTTATTAGATTTTTATTGAATGTATAAATAATCTTTATATATAAAGTTACTGTTATATATAGAAATTGGGGAGAAATGATTTTGATATATGATATTTAATCGTCTTTTTTTTGCTAAAATATACAAGACTGTGACATTTTAAGGTTGGAGGTATTAAGAGATCAAGCGAAAAAATATATTGGTTTTTTTCTTTAAAACTTTTTGTGTCAATTTTATGTAAATCTATTTAATTTGAATTAACCGTGCGCATAAAAGCATAATTTTGTATATATACAGCCCTGAAAAATATAAATACACTTGTTGGCTGTCATGACGGGAGTCCTTACAAATTGTTTTTACTTTGTAAGTTTTTTTTTTCCATAATTACAAAATAAACAATCATTTTTTTTAGAATTCGATATAGATTTTAATTAGATCATATGTAAAATAGGTTTCATAACTTCCAATTTTGCAATTTCTTCGTATTACGAAAGGAAACAAAAAGAAAATGAATTAAATAAAAATATAAATTGAAAATTATTAGTTTTTAAGTATAGGGGCGCTTAGGATTCCCACCTGAAAGTAAAATTGGAACTTTTGTATCCGATGATGCGGTGATTTTTTTTAAAAAAAATATAGAAAACTGTAATCTTACAAAAATATTAGAAAATCTGAAGAAAACCCTTAAGAAAATGTTAAAAAATATTTACTGTATAATTTACCTGATAATGACAAAAATAAAAACTGATTCAAAATGGCTGAATATAAAAAATCTTGAAATTAATTAAAAACACTTTTAATTTTCGTTTTCATTATAAATAAAATTAGATATTTATAATTTTAAATTATTTACTTATATTAAATTGGAAATATTTTATTTATTATAATTAACACTGAACATTTTCATTCCACCACACACAAAAAATAAAAACCACTTGTAATTTTGCAATTTTAATGTTTTTTTATATTTTAAAAACCATATTTTAAATGCGCGAAAAACTTGGAAAATTTAATAATTTTTGTAATTGTTTTAATTGAAAATGATTGAAAAACATTTAATTTATTATTTTTTTAACGTTTTAGGAAAATAAAAGATTTATTTTTTAATTTTAATTAGTTTTTTCCACTTCCAAGTATTGAAACGTCTTTTCACACCGGCGATTAAATTTAAACTAATAAAAGAAGGCGTGACTAATTAATTAGATGGAATTTTTTGTTTTATTTTTTTGCGAAAATTGACAATTTATATTAAAGCGCGAAATTTGAATTTGAAAAATTCGTTAAATTTACATGATCAAAATTCAAATTATTGGTTGAGGTAATTGATAATAGTTAAGTATCTAATTAAATTATATATGTAATTCTTGGAATTTATGTAATAAAATTGAGCAAATGTACATTGCAATATCAAATTGTGATCTACCATTACTTAGTATAGTCTTTCACGAGCTAGATCTTACAAGCATAAGAGGACATGTTGCTAAATATTTCTATTATTTGATGAAAAACAATTTTCAAGATAAAGCTTAAGCTAACAAGTCAACTGATTGCGTATGATATTTGAAATTCTGACAACAACGTATGAAGAAGCGTATAAATCTTAATTTTGCAAGCTTTCCAACAAAAATTTAGTTAATCATGACAATTTTTACTTTAAATAGCGATGGTAGGACCATACAAAATATCGTTGACATAATGTATTTTTGTTTCTCTATATGCGACCAGAAATTTAAAACTAGTTCAGATGCTAAAAATGAATTTATATTTTTAACTACATAATTTAATTTGTCAATTGGACAGCAACCGTTTTAGAATTTATTCAAGATTTATACATTTTTCAATATTTTGAGCAATTATTAAACAACTTTCATTACTACAAAATTTTGATTGTTATTAATTAATTTTAACTATCATCATTTTTTCCAAATTATTATCACAAAATGTACTTTAACGCTTACCAGATCTATCACAAAAAAAAACTCTATTAGTCTAGTCAAAATTATTATATCCCAAGGAGAGAAAATGAGTTTTTAATGTAATTATTAAAACCATTTTATGCCCGAGAAACTCTTCAATTACGTTACGTTACATTACAAAAAAACAAAAAACAAAAAAAAAAATCAACAAAATTCATCTCTAAAATTATCACGCAGCACATTATAAACACTTGTATATAAAATCCCGAACGAACAACCCTTTTTTTTCCATTCTATATAATATATATTCATTGTAATTTTATGCTTCTTCCTTTCAATATTCCTCTCTACACCACCTATTATCAATTCCATACTATGGCATCCGTACATAAAAAGTTATAGGCAAAAACAAAAAACCAAGAACAGATAAGAAAAAGTGGAAAACCTAACAAAAAAAAAAAAAAGTTAATTATCGTATCGTGTATCTTTATGTTTTGGGTTAAAGAACGTGTTCTTAGTATGATGATATGCAATTCTAAGTATCCATTAATAGCTTTAACTCTTTCGTTTCTTATTTCTCGAAAAAAAAAATCTATTTTTTTTTTGTTATGCCATAGTATTAAAGGCTATTCGACAGAGAGATTGATGGTTAGAGAATTGAGATAAAGACAATATTGAACCGTCGTCACAGTTATCACTCCCTTGATGGTCATCAATGAACAGCATCAGAGTAATTCATATAATTTTTTTTTCGTTTCTATTTTCATACCATTATACAATAAAAAATATGTATATACCGAAAAAAAAATATAGGAAAGCCATTTAAACAAAACCTATAAGCTTTCACACCAAAATATTGGATGGTTTTTGGACGAAATGTTATTATGTTTTGGGAATCCAATTTAGTTCAGATACATATAAAATATATTTGAATTTGACTATCAATAAATCTCGATTCGATTTTGCTAACGATGGACATGGACTTTTCTGATGTATATAAAACTCTTTTTTTTTTGTATTTAAATATATAATTTTTTAATATCGTTTACTGTCGCCTAACTTGATTATTTCCTGTCATCGTGATTTTGTTGTTAATTTTATTTTCAATTTTTTATAATAACATAGCGATACCGATGACGATACTCAACACATATTCTAATTTTATATAGTATATTTTAATTTTGTATGCCTAACAGCTACAACGGTGGAATAGCTAAAATTATAATACGTATAGCTAGCTAGACTATATTATATTTTCTGATTCTGGTTAAAATAAATTCATTTATGGGAAAATATATTTCTGCTCAAGTACACAAAAATCTGTCGAATTTGTTTAGCTCAAGGGAATTACTATAAAAAAAAAAAACTAACTATATTTTATGAAATAAAAAAATTGTGGCAGTTGAAATGCAGTGGAACACATTTGTGCAGCAATAGTAAAAATAGCTTACTTAAAATCAAATTACCTCGAAATACTGAAATTATAAGGCTTTTTTATGTAAATCTTACACGTCCTTCTTCTTCTTATAGACGAGAAAGAAACCGCAGGGTAAATATTCAAGAGGAAGTTATACATAGTTAGCAGACAGAATTCAAACCTTCTAAAGTAAAGACGCAGACTATGAATTAATGGGGTTAAGATAAACTAGATTAATCTCAAATTTAACTAGAATTAGCTTTACACACCGAGTAAGTCATTTTCCGCCTTCACCACGCTCTTCCATTTGATAAAATCATTTGGATTACGTTCTCTTGTTTTTACACTGAAAGAGTGAAGTTCACTTCCTACTCATCATCCCACGGAATTCAAGGACGTCCTTTTGGTCATAGTCCGGAAAACTGCTTAGAGCTTTTATCGATACACGATTCTTATTAAAATAGACTAAGTCTTGTGCCAACCGAATTCGCGTGCTTCCTTATACACATCTATCATGAGAAATAATATAAAAGTTTAGTAAAATCGCGTTTTCACAAAACGTCGTACAATTCTGTATTGGAAGAAATTATCAAACTTCAATTATGTAAACCGAACTTCGGCGTAAGATATTTGCATCTGATGCAACTTTCTCATAATCTGTTAAATAATATGCTGAAATTATATAAAATTCAAAGTGAAATGATCCACTGGTTCATTACATTTAAATATTCTACTTCTTCGCTTCCAAGGAACGTAAAAAATCAAATTTAATTCTTAGGCGTTTAAGAGTTTTAATTTTCTGTTAATATTTCTATATATCATAACTTTTCTTATTGTCTCCATCACGTATCATCGTAAAGTTTCTAATAAAAATAAAACTAACAAGTTAACTCAAATACTATTTTCAAATCTAACATACATTTCAAAATTTAATCCAATTTGATCGAAATTTGAAATAATATCGAAATTTAATAAACGATGAATTTATCCTTCAAAAAATATTTCCTTTTTTCCACTCTTTTTATAATTATATAAATATTAAGTTTAAATATATATAAAAAAAAAAATCATTTCTTTGCATGTTTAAAAACTATTCAGAATAAGAATATAATATAAAATGAAAGAAATAAGGAACCTAAAAAAATATACATCAGATTGATATGAACCTTTCTTATATAAAAAGCATAAATAAAACATAAAATTATATGTTTATCAAAAATAAAAAAATAAAAAATTCATCGGATGGTATTTTTTTTATTTTGTGATAAAACTTAATTTAAAAAAATATAACCTTTTCTTTCTGTTTGTCTCTCTCCTTCCGTCTCAAAAAAAAAAACACAAAAAACGTAATAGGAGAAATAAAAAAATTATAAATTACACTCGACAAAAAGTTCACTTTAGTTTGTCATTGACCTCGCGCATCCTCCCTTTGTCTGCGCGCGTGCTTTGTATTCACCAAAAGCAACAACAACATAAAAAAAAAATGCATCTTATACACCTTCCTATTTCGATGTTGTTGTTTTTTTTAATGTTTTGTAATTTACCTCTTGTTCGTTTTCCGCCGCCGACACTCTAAAAACATTTTGTAATGTACAAAGAAGAAAGATAAATTTTTATTAACGTTAAATATACACTGACTACATAGACTCTAGTCTAGAACTAGAATAGAAATATCAACAATATTGAATCAACTTGACTATCCGGTCTACCGAAACTAGAATATGAAAATTATTTATTATGAAAATGTGTATTGGATTCATTAAGATGGAGTATGTTTTGTGTGAAGCTATTGAATATTATCGAATTCACTGATTTAAGCTAATGTGCATTACATCGGATCTGATCTTTTTGTAAACTTCAAGAAGATATTTATTGGAATTAGGGAATGTTAAAATCTAGATAACTTCCTAGCTATAGGGGATGCCGTTTATAAAAGCTATTCGCACGCACTGAATAGGATTCCGCGACATATAGTTCGGTTTTGCATTAAAAAACCTCCTGCAAAAAATCGGAAAGTAAGAAGTGTCAATATGTGAATACATAGGAAAATGATTTTTAAACCTTCAATATGCAGTCATACAGCTTGCTGGCAGGCAGATTTCAAACCTTCTAGAGAAGCATATATAGAATTTGAATTTGAACCAGCGTACACAGTGGGAAGCATACTTGTGCCATAACAACAATCCTTAATTAATCTAATCTAAAATATAATAAACGATTGCTATGGTCAATGATGCTCAGATAAGATTTCTAATTGATTGACTGAAATTGAAGGTAGTTTTATGAGTGTGGTAAAGAAATAGATCTTTGATTGCTCTGTAAAAGCCTAGCTAGGCAAGAGAATAAATTAATATTTTACGATATAATCTAATCAAGTACCGTGAGAATACATTTTTTTAATTCCTCCTATAATGTTCTGTAAAATATGAAGGGTGAATATTAAAGTTTTCAATATTATGGAACCCTTTGTTTATGAAAAGAATTCGTGACGTGACAATTTCTTCCATACAATTTTGCTATAAACGTACTTTATCATACATATAGAATCATTGACTCACACAAAATAAGTGATTGTATTCCATTCGGAAAATTTAATTTCTTGCATTCATCTATATACTCAACTGAGGAAGGCGTTCAGGTAGAATCCAAATACAACCAGTGCAATATCTCTACTACGAGCAGGGACTAGTCGTGTCTAATGAAAGTTATCTTGTTGCCCTGCTGTAAAACCCATTTATGATCAAGCAAATCAAAATAACTCAATCATCCTCTCTCTACCTGACTAAGCTAATCCCAAATCCCTCAAAATTATTCACAAAAAATAGTACTCCACTCTAATAGATCAATATTTTCTGTTTATTATTGATTAGTTACCACAGCAAAAACAAAATATTTTTTTTTTTATATTTCTTTGACGCCTTACACACTGTTTTCAATCCATATGCTTACACATTTCCCTATACATTTAGTTCTATATTGACTAAATAAATAAAAGTTGCATATATAAAGACATTGTATATATTTAACTAGAGGTATATACATAGGAGTGTTTATATGGTAAAGGGAATTTATATTATATAAACAAAAAAAAATTTATGATATGGAAAATAGCTTTTCCTTTTTAGAAAATAAATGAAAGACGACGACGACGAGACTCGATTTTTAAGATGAAGTCAACAAAAGCAATTCCATTATTCTTAGTACGAAAGTTTAGTTTTAGTTGAAAAGAAATTTAAAAAATAAAAAATATAAATATCGTCGGCTGAATATTTCGCTTGTACAACGTCCATTTTACGAGGGTTTCAATCTATAAAAATCTTAATTTAGCTATCACAAGCTGGTATAATGAGTTTGCTCTTAGTCTATTTATTTATAGTTTTGACTCATTCATGATGTCCTAATTTATAAGCTGAAAATTGTTGTATATAATTGGACTTGGTACATCAGTGTTGTAATTTGTATTAAATATATTTTATTTTGTAGTGTACCATGTTCATTCATGGCATGTAAATAATTCTGAAACTAAAAATTATTCTGAAGATTTCTGAACAAATTTATAACTTATATAAAGTACAATTGATTGATTCATGAGGGGAACCACTGGGGTTCATACAGTTAAGCCAGAATTAGGCCCATTGTACCACTCGAAACCTTCATGTTTCACATACTGAACCAACAACTCTTTCGCTCGAAACAGAGAATTGGTTTCTAACCAAAAACAACCACTTCATGCAGTTCGTTCATGTAGGAGGAACGATTTACTATAAAATTTTTAATATTTATACTTTCTTAACAAAAAATAATATATAAACTTTAATTACTATGAAACTATGAGAACTATGAAAAGTGAACATGGTACAAGACAATATTCAGGCGACGATATTTATATATATTTTTTACGAATCAAGGTAAATTAATTCTATTATTGGGGGATACTAATTTTATTTTGGGTGGGCGATCTTCTTATAACAAGTAATATACAAATAAGTTTAGAGTTGTACTTTTTGAAAAACTTTTTATTTTATTTAACGTGTGACAGTGACAGTTAAAAAGGTGTTAACAAAAAAAAAAAAAAGAAAACTTACTTTTTATCATCACAAAAAAAAAAAAAAAATCCTGTAGAACAGATTTTGTTTATTTTTTTGGGGGTTAAAAAAAAAAACAAGATTAAAATTGAAGTTAATTTTCAGAAAAAAAGAAAATGAAAAAAAAAAATTATATTTTAAATTTATTCGTAAGTTGAATAAAATGAATTCTGTCTGAGTGCACTTTTATCCATTCATTAAATATTAAATTCGAGACTTACTTAATGTATAATGCAATCATTTGGAATGGTTAGGTTTTTTTTAGTTGGAATTAACGTCTTACCTGAAATGAAATAAAAATAAATTTATTAATTATATATTTAAATGAGTTATGAATAATATAAAATTTTGTGTAATAAAAGCTTTAAGAATTTCATACATAAAAGCAAAATATCAAATTATAATTACACAATTTGTAATTGTGAGCCAAAACGAGATAAGTGACGCTCTTCGCCCAATTATGCGCACGTCTATGTAACTATTCATAATTCTATTAGCAGTCAAATTAGAATCAAATCTTAATCAAAATTAATGAAAACAGTTCTAAGAAATTATTTAAATTTCATTTATATTATATTTAAGGAACAAAATTTTTTAAAAATCATATAGCCTTTAACAAGATACTTTCCATTTCCACTGATTAACATTATGTAAATTATATCATATGATCGAGGCATAATAAGTCAATAATTTTCATAGAAATTTTGATTACTAGTTGTGCTAAATAAAATTCAAACTAGTGGAGTAACACCGAACACAAATCTTGGTCACTCAATTTAACTATAATATGAAAATTATGTAGTTATAGTTAGTATAGTAAAATAATGTAATTAATTAGTATAATTTATTGACATATTGCTTTCACAATTCGTCTTGGTTCTGTTGTAAATTTACGAATTGCATATCCTGAACGATACGCAATTGGTTCAAAGTTATCAATTCTAAAACTGTTTTAACTACGATTTATATATTGCCAATTTGGTTAAGATCTGAAACTGTAGGACAAACTGTGACCAATTTAAATTCAAAGAATTTAATCTTATGGTAAAAACGTATTTCCTTTTAGTATAAAAACGAAACCAACCACAACCACAAAAGAATAATATATAAAAATTCACAAAATTAATTAATATTTTATTGTAAAAATATGTTCATAATTTAAATTTGAATTTCCTTTCCAAAATTAAAATATTTATACGAAGAAAAATATCTTTTTAATGTGGTTTTAACAAATGAAATACAAATTTTTTTTAAAAAAAATTATTAAATATTATTTAATGCAATATGTTACACACCTGATGGTTAACCACCAGAGACAATAATTTGAAAACTATAGTATTTATGTCAAACTTAAGGTATGAACTGAATATAGAAAGAGCATTTATGATTAAATGAATTGTAATAATGAAATTTAAAAAAAAATGATAAAATTAAAATTATCTATAAGATTAAAAATAATATAGTTTTTTTGTTTGGATACATTAAATTGTAAATAGAATATGTTTTTGATAAATAATTGTGGTTTTAAATTTGTATAACAATTATCTATACCAAGACAAGGATTCGGCTTCAAAATTAAATTGGATCAAGAAGAGAAATTAAAAGATAATTATATAAAAATTTGAATTTCAACAATTATTATATGACATTTGACCCAATTTTATTTAAGCCAGCGTAACAAACATTTTTAAAAGGAAATTGGTTTGTACACGCCAGTGTTGATTAAAGATAATTGATTGACAGCAAAATATTGGACACAGTGTAAGTAAAGTGGATTTCCAGAAGTGTTACACGAATCTCAGTTTTATTTAAATACAAAGAAGGTTAACATAAATCTGAATTATTCGTTTTACACTTAGGAATAAGAGTAAATCTTAGGAATAAAAGTAAATTCATCATGCAAAATTATGGTACACTTTACTATGACTGATGATGACACCATCAACAGAACATGATTTGTGTATATTTAAAATAACCTTTCTTATGTTCGTTATCTTACTCAATTCAAGGTATTTCTCACTAATCTAAAAAAAATATATTAAGTATTTAGAATTTAGACTACTACACTCCATCAAATTGATGATTCTTTAGAATTCTAAGTAATGTTGCTATACTAATTTTAATTTTCATTCTAGCGCACCATAAATACTATGTAAGAGCTTGTGACAAACTAGTACGTCCAATTGCACATAACATCTACCAGTTAGATAATGCCTACAGCTTCAATATTTCTTCTATTTCTTATAATTATGTATCATAGTTATAGAATCTAAAAAATCTTTCTTGTTAAATAACTATTATGCCATTGATTGGAAATTATAGCTATATCAGTATTTTTATTTCTATAGTAACAAATAAATGAACTTTTGCCATCCGATAAAATATTATCTAATTTTTTCCGTTTCCAGCCCCAAGACATAAATTCAATTTAAACATAAACCAACCAAAAAAAAAAAATCTAGATTTATAAAAACATTTATCATCTTTCCAAAAACAGAAAAAAAAATAATAAACAATAATAATAACAACAACAAAAATACAGCTTCTGTCAAAAAATACTTTTACCACAATTTGATATTTGATACCCTCTCATATTATTATTTTTTTTTTTTTTTGACCAAACCTCATCAAAATAATTGGTCTTCTATTTTAGATTATTTCTCCCTCATTGGACACTCTCAGTTATCATCTTTCAATTTTATACCCCCAACAACAACATTATAGATATAGAGACAGACGAAATGTCAGTTTGTTGTCCGTCCGTGCCTTGTATTTTTTATATTTGTAACCAATCTCTTCAATAATTTTTTTTTTTACTGTCTCTTATTCATCTTTGTTATATTTCATTTTTTTTTTTTTGTCTTTCTACTACACTAGGAGATGATTTTATACGAAAATATAATTAAGGATATATAGATGAAAACATATCCTGAATTCTATATCAGACTCATTGTAATCTCATTTTATATATTGTTATTCTATATATAAAAAAAGAAATTTCCTTGTGTGACCTTTTTTTTTTTTGAATTGTTCAAATAAATTTCCAACGTAAAAAAATTCAATTTTTTTTTATATATTTTTTATTGTTAGTCTATAAAATATCCTGCTGAACAACGTACACTGTCATATAATAATAGTAGTGAGGAAAAATAAGGATAATTTAAAGAAAGAACAAAGGCCGCGCATCAAAATTATACTGTATAATGATTTTAAATTAATGGGCTTAACATGCTTCACTTGCGAAGGCTTTATTGGAACAGTCTAAAATTGAGAACTTTAATTTGAAAAAAAAAAATCATTCTTTATCAAGAACAAATGTCATGTATTGAAAGAATCGAGAAAAAAAATATTTCTTCCGCAAGATGGAGCTGGAGCTGTAGGTAAATAAAATACATAAAAAATATTTTTGAACAAAATTGTATAGAACAAATTCTGTGACGACATGTAAGAGTAGCTTATGTCGAAAATTGATAATCTTCAGGAATGAATAAAGAAAATTAAAAAAAATGCTCCGAAAACAAAATATTCATGTAAATATTAATGAAAAACTAAATCAAAAGACTTAAGTTGTTAATTTACGAAAGAAAAAAAATATTAATATTTAGCCGATTTAAAATACTTAAGAGTAAAGTCGCTTATGTAGTCCTAAGCGTACTTCTCTATACTAAACTAAGTTATACAAATTGTTCACTTAAGATTTTTAACTTATGAATATTTTTTTAAACCTTTTCTAGACATAAGATATTATGTTGACATAAGCTGCGCTACTAGTTATAAGAAGTTTGTTACTACATTACGAAGCCTATTAACTTCATGACAAGTATAAAAAAGGTAAGAAAGAGATAATGGAAAAATATTAGTTTTCGCTTATGTCGAGTTAAGCTACTCTATTACACTTTGCCACACAATTATTCTAGACAAATTCTGTTATAAATATATTCAACTATATCTGACAAAAGCGCCATCTAGCAAACAAGACTGAAAATTAAACTGCCTCCTACTGGCCTATAATCAAATTTACTACAAGTATTATTTATGATTATATTAATTGTCAATAAAACAAGATATATTAGCGCCGCCAAGCGGTTCCTTTTTAAAAATGTTATCCATGTAGCGATATACTAAATTCTTCAATCTTTTCAAACATGATATCTACCATCTACCACGAATTTAGAATTTAGATGATTATATTTTACAACGGACGGTCGGAGAGACAGACAACAATGAATTAATATAAGGAATTTTTCCATTTCTCAAAAAAGTCCTTTTGAAATAAAAAAAAATTACATTTTTATTTCATATATAAAACAAATAAATTGAGGGAGATAAACTTTTAAAAAACAAATGTTTTGAGTTGTTGTGATATAAAATTATATACATACTTATACCACGTCTTATATACGTAACGTAAACGTATATTACCAAAAATTTACTACGTGACTTTTATCAAAAATATCGAAATGTATATTTAAAATTCTTCGAAATTTAATACCAACTTTTTTTTTATAAATACGTTTAATTTAAACATAATTCCATTCACAATTTTGTTAAAAATTAAGTTTTGAAGAAACATTTTTTTACAAAATTATTAATGATTCTATTAATATAAATATTTAAAATAGTTTATTACGAAATAATAATAAAAATTATATATATTTACAAAACGCTTCTACCTTTGAAACCCCAATATAAAAAATATATAATAATCTATAAATTCCCTTTGTAGAAATGTTAACTTGAAAACTTCTTATAACTTGGTGTATTTTTATGGCTTTTAGAAGAAAAAATAAAATGGACAGTTTCATCTTTATATTCCCCTATTTTCATTATGATTTATACTATAATCATATGTCGGCCTGAGGGCCCCCATACAGAGATTTTCTTTATATAATATAAATTCGTTTTAACATTGTTTTTAATAATATATGATTTCACATTAAAGTAAAGAATAAAACTTCTTGAAAGTATAAAATTAAATTTTTAGAAAATGAATTTACAGGAAAAAGATTTTCCAGTTCATATATAAAATAATAGTTTATTAGAAATTACATGCTTAGCATTTAAATTAATAAATTAGTGACCTACCACTAAGTGACTTTCTGTCCGTTCGAATTAAAATAGCAATTGTTTTAAACTATATATAGCGACAATTTTTGATTAAGATGATTTTTTTAATTAGATTCGTTTTATAGTTACAAAGTTTAATTCACAACTTGGGAAGATTTTGTTGTTTCATTTGGACGGATTATATCTACAAGCCATACCTTCAAAAAAGAACCAAATATCTTTATTATCACGTTAAATTATAAAACATTAAAATCTGTCCACAAAAATTATGTATGGCAAAATGTTCGTCTTTTATACTATCTCACTTTCATTCCGTGTGAACCTCTGAAGGAAGATTTATTGAAATAATTGAAGGATATTTATTTATAAAAGAAAATGCTGTATTGCAAAAAAGAACAATTATGATTCCTATATATAAATAGATTATATTAAATCGTGATTCTTAGAAACTTTATAGTAAATTACTTTAAATGTTAAAGACAACTTCGCTTCTGTATCATTAATAACTAAATTATTTAAAATTTAAGCAAAATTTTAAATTAATTAATTCGATAGATTAACCATCACGGGTCGGACATCAATGATCGGATTACTTAAGAATCCAAATTACGAATTTCGGATTATATATTTCGCTCAGACAGCCACGCGACTCATACCAAGTCAAATCAAAGTAATATGGGACTGTTTGCAAACTTTAATAACTCTAGGAGTAGGAAATAGTAACACTGTCCTCGATTCCATCCCATGTGGGGTTTGAAGGTAATGTAGAAGCAGCGAAAGAAGGAGCGAGCAACACCATCCTTCGACTAGAACCAATCTGTAGTGTATCAATCTGCTACTGGAACATGCGCTAAGGGCATGATTTTGAAGCTATTCCTTTCCAGGACCATCAAGAAAGCGAACAACAGAGTTGTTTCAAATGATTAGGAATAAAGCCAGAACAATGGTGGACTGCCTTACAGGTCACTGCTAACTTAAAAAAGTATCTATATACACAATTAGTCTATCAGCGGACCAGGTGCCCAGGTTCTGCCAACAGAAGGACGATACAGAAGAACCCAAATTATGTACCTGTGAGGCATCGACACCTCGAAGGCTATGTTTCGATCCGTCGTAAACATGTAAACAACGTCTACAATGATTTGGACAGTCTGAGCCCACCCTTAACCTAACCTTTTTAAAACTGTGATTAATCTTATTCGTAAATATACTAGTAAAAAAAATTAGTTATTAAGAATTTCGACAGCTTACACAAAATACATAAATTTTGACTGTTATAAGAATCCGGCAGAAGAACCAATTATTGTATTTATTTAGGCTAAAAATTTCCAGACCATAATAATTTTTGCGTTATATTTTCTAAGCTAATAACAATAAAAATATTCAGAAAATTTATTAGAATTTTTTCATTATCAAAATATTTAAATACATAAATTTTCTAAAAATAAACATTCCAGAAATTTTTTGATATGGATTTCTAATATAATTTTTTTTTTTGTTTCTTCCGTTCTAAGTTCTAATATGTTCACATTAAATTCTATTTATACAATTTTGACAAGATTTTCAATTGAAGAGTTTAGGAAAAAGGGTGAATAAAAATGAAGATTTTATAGGGTTCGCAAAAATGAAAAATTTTGGGAATGTTTTAATCTATTATAATAAACAACATTTCAAAAATTAATGACAGCTTAATGGACAAATATTAATTAAATATAAATATCAAAATTTAAATCAACTAAACAATTCCGAATCACGACAAATTTTAGTATTACCATAACAAAGCCATTACTTAAAATATCTAATATTATTAAGTAATTAAAATTTTGCTAAAATTTAATTATTCAAGGTTGATGAATCAAAAAAATTCAATTAAAAATTTAATTTTGTACGACATTGATAAAACTAAAAAAAAAAAACGAATTTTCAACCGAAACGATCGCGATACGATCCAAAAAAATTGAACCAATCAAAACTCAGAATATCACGATGTTCTAAAATTCTAAATACATAATTTTTATGTATATTTTAAATTAGATTTGATCATAGACAAAAAATTTCTTTAAAATTCAATCAAATTTATGATCAAAAACTCAAAATTAGCATTAAAATACATTGAAAAAGAAATTATTGAATTGGATCGATCAAACTTAATGGTCCAAAATTCAAAATTTTCCAAAATTTTAATAAAAGAATTCAATAAATTTATCATAAATAAAAATCAGATTCATCGAAAAACCTGCATTTTTATTTATATTTATAGAAAAGATACTGATTTACATTATAATTTTCATAACCCATGCCGAGACTCAAGAGAGAGAGAATCAAAAGAGCTTCAAAAAAGATTGTCTGTACCCCCAAAAAAAAAAATTATGTACTTAACAAAATCGAAAATCTAAACATAAATTACATATAAAATGTATAGAAACATAAAAGAGACTTAAGTGCACCGAACACCGAACGTTGTGAGAAATTATTTTATACAACTCGTAAATATATTTTTTTATTTTTGTTATGCTCTATGTGCTGATGACCTAATGTTGCTGTGCAGAGACCAACAGAATTGAATAAACGGCAATTGTATCTGTTCGTATCATACTGATAAGTGTGTGCATCATCAATTTTCATACAAAAAAATATTTTTGTTTGGAAATGTATTAGTAAATTATATGAGCGAGCCGAGCATATTAAATATACTGGGCATGCGTATATCAATACTTCCTCATTTTTTTTATGTTGGATTGGGGAATTATATTAGCTAGTGGAGCTCTGTCGTTTTTTTGGTGAGCTCGGGCTTTTTAAAATATATACGATCAAATTTTACCTTAGTTTAAGTATGTAGTATATAAAAACATAACGTGTTGTTCGTTATTTTGAAGAGGGTTTACTTTATCTACTAAAGTTTTTGATTTGAATTTTCATTTTTTTTTTATATAGTATATTTGTTGTTGTTATTATTTTACCCGTACACCGCGAGACAATATTTATACAGAGTGAGGATCCATGGAATTTTATTTTTATCTATATTATTCGTATATACATAAAAATATTTTAACTTTGGTCTGGGTCCAGTGCATTTTTAAAAAAAAAAAAAAATATCTAAGCATAAACAGAACCAGGAACATATAAAAAAAAAAGATATACTTTGTTTGTGTGTATAAATATGTGCAACAACACATAGTAAGTACAATAAAAATAATATATACACATATATATATATATATATTTATATATATATATATATAATAAATATTTTTATTTAACAAAAAATATAAATGAGTTCAACGACCATAATATCAAAATATTATACAGAAAAGAATGACGACGACGACGACGACGCAATTTACAATCTTGGTGTACATATATAGAAAATATGAATGGAATAAATGCTGGCCAGGAGTGCTACAGGTACATAAGTTTATTATCATAGATTAAGTATCTTCTTGATAGTATTTTATATTATTTTGACAATTATGAAATTATTGTTAAAAGAACGATAAATTATTAAGAGTAAATGGTAAAATAAATCCAATAAAAACGATTGAAATTAGGTCCATAAATGAATTTATCAAAAATATTTGGCTACAACAAGTGAAATATTTCATGATTGTGTTGGTTGAATAGATAACCCCTGAAAATACTGTCCGGGACTCCAAGTAACGATTAATCAACGTTTTGTTACTGCATATTCTATAGGGAATCCTATAGAATGAATGAGATTCTTTTAGCTTCTTCTCGTGACATTAAATAAATGTACGGTATCCGTAAGCTATTTACGGGATAGATCGTTTAATACGTTAAGGTAATAGTTACCAAGATAGCAATTACATACTGCAATAATATATTGGTTGGGACTTACAAATGACAATTGTCCCTTTTACATTGTGAAAGTTACGATATGAATGCTAGTACGGGATACTTAGACGTTTGTTATGCACAGCTGTTCTAACGCGATAATGATAGGAAATTTTCTATTTCACAGATATTTTATAAAATTGTTCTGTATTCAAAAATTCAAAAATCAAAATTTATATTAATAAGGTTATTAATAAGGAAAACGTCCGATAATATGATGAAAAAATTGATTATTGGAAGTCTTGATATATAAAAATACAAATTATTTTTGGTGGCCTAATATATTTATATATGTATATACGCGTAAAGATAAGATCTAAAGAATTCGATGATTCTTTTGTTACTAAAAGCATTTACTGCAATTTGGTCAGACCGATTATAGATTGAATATGTGGAGCCATACTATCTGGGCTCCACATATTCAATCTGATATTGACAAAATTGAGCCTATTCAAAAACAATTATTTACTTTTGATGAGCATTATAATTATCATAATTATGATTCTTTCACCCTTCCATCTTATTCATTAAGACCGAACGAAATTAATATTAAAAAAGGGTTTGCTGAAGATCTTAATGCCTTCAATATCGGTCTGCATAAAAATATTATTTCACATTTGTTATGTTATTTAAATTCAATTGAATAATAATGTTTGAAGTTTAAGGCATATTGTAACATATGTAATATCACATATATGCAAATAGTAAACCGATGTGCTAAAGCTTTCAACACTTTCTCACACTTTCGTGTGATACTTTCAAGGATATAATAATTAAATTTTTACTTAATTAAAAATTAGTTACTGTATTTTAAAAAATCAGAATTGCACTCTGTAATATTAAATTTATTAAGACTTTTTCTGATATATCAAAAATTAATTTAATTTATTTTATCAAATAAAGATCAATAAGAAAAGACTTGTTAACGTCCGATAATATGATCAATAAATTTCAATACAAATTAATGTTCGAATCTGGATGATTAAAAACTAGAAGTTACAATTAAATTTAATTTCTAATTGAATTTTATTATAATTATTTAATGAATTTATATCAAAATGATTAACAAATTTTAGATCTAATCAAATTTTCTTAACTATTTAAAATTGGAATCAATTTTGATCATAACTTTATTAATCAGCTTAAATTGATCATGATATTTTGAAATTCTGGGATGAAATTCTAACTTTGAAAGATGAAATGTTATGAAAAAAATAAACTTTTAAAAACAGGTTAATCCTTAACATAAATCAAGGTATCTTTTTACGAATTTATATACGGCTAACAAATGTATAGACATATATATATAAAATACTAAAGAATTGAGATAGAAACCTGTTCCTATATAAAATAAGTTTTCAACAAAATTTATCTCTATGCATATATTAGGTTTAGGTTTTTTTTTGTTAAAAAGTATAAAGATAGTCAGTAGATCGCGTTTTTTATATTTATGGGTTTATTTTTTATATATTTGACCCTCCGACTCATAACTATATAAGTATATATAAAAAAAACAGAGTAAAAACAATTAAGTGTTGCTTTTTATGTTAAAAATTTACGACAAAAAAGTGACAAAATATGTAAATTGGATAACTTTTCAACAACAAAAAGAACGACCATATTATAATATACTACTTATATATACGTGATAAAAATTTATTCATGTAAATGCATTGGTAACGCGACATCGCACACACGAATACAGGTTATCAACGAAAAAAAAAAATGTGGTCCTTCTTCTAAGAATATACTTTAACCGTATTCTTAGAAATTATTGAACAAAGTGAAAATATATATTAGCAGAAAAAAAAATCTATCTTGTAAGATGGCTTGTCGAAGATTTGTTCAATTCTTTTAAAATTGTGCAACTATCATATAGTAAGATTTTTGTAAACATTATTAGGCTATTTTCATGTACGTAGACTAAAAGAATTTTAAACTTATTACACAATTGTTGATAGCAATCAAAACAATTAAGAATTTGACCTCGCCATTGCTCTTGAATATTGGAAATGTCAAAATATTCAATAGAATAAGGAATTTTTCAACAAATTTTTCTAATACTTGAACTTGATTTAAAGTAGAGATGAAAAGGCATTTGGTTCACACTCTACATTTAGTTTAACTTTTGCTGATCTAAAGGTACACATAAATATTTAACATAAAGATTGCTTAAAACAAGGCGATGCCAAAACTAGAGAATATCTCTCATGACTTTTCGAATTTGATTAGAAGACTTAGGATCGAAGTTCGTTAAGGAAACAGACTTAGAATTAGGGTATTTAAAATTAAAAAAATAATTTATAAATTAAAATAAATTATAAGAAATTTATTGTTTGAATGGATATTCGGTACAGCTATCATTCCCCGCTTTGACATTCTAGTCTGGAGTGGGATTAATTATGACTAGGAAATCAAAGGCGACGCAACGAACTACGATTATTAGATAGGAGTAAATGACGCTGTGCCGAACAAAGTCATAAAATTAATTAAATCCTTGTGAAATAAAGAATCATTAATCTAATTTTTTATACAGACAGGTTCAACAGGTAAAATAAATCATGAGTTATTACTAGGACCTGAGATATGGCGGCTCACAGTAATTAAACGCAATGAACTGATTTACCATTGTATCATTATACAAATTTTGATAAGACGAGTTTTTCAAGGAATTTCGAGACTTGAATTGAATGAATTTAAAAGAACATCAGAAACTCTTGAGACCATTTATATAATATTATTAATGATACTGATTTTATGCTGAGATTTGTCTTTAAAACTTCTAATAGATTCAATACTGGAGTTTTTTAGATTTGCTTATTAATTATTATAAGTTTGTCAGATTTAAGTGTTAATTTATATTCATTAATTTATTGGTTATACATGATTTATAGAAAGAGTGTGAATTTGTGGTATGAATTTCCTCGTATTGTAGAAATTTCGAATTCTTCAGTATTGTAATAATAATAACCATTACAATTTTACAAGTTTATAAATATTTCGTAATGTTGCATGAATTGGTTACCCCATCGATATATTCATAATATTCATGCTAATAAATTTAATAATATTTTATATTCCATTCATCATTTAATGATAAGATTATTTCGAAACTTTTCTCTCTATGATTCATAAATTCTATATATTAATATTTTTAATAAAATTTCACACATTATTTTTTTCATATAATCTTATCTCATCACCTGTTATTTTATATTAAACTTTATTACAATTTTATAAAATATTATTATAAAAACCTAAATAACAAAATTAAGATGATTCAATGTCAAATTCCATTTAATTCTCTTATCAGACATAGCAAGTTCTTATGCAAATTCAATTTTATAATAATAATTAATAATAATGATTAACATAAATATATTTAAAAATAGTCATCAGAAAAATAAAAAAAAAAATATATATAAACAAACTTTTTTTTAAAAAAAAAATCTGACCTTAAGTTTATATTTAATTTATTGACATTTATAATTTCTTTTACATAATTATATATAGAAATAAATAATAATTTGATTAAATAAAATATTTAATAAATTTAAATTGAAACAAGAGATTTTATTTTACACTCTTTCTCACTCTCTATTTCCATTACATAAAAACAATCTGACAGGTAAATTTTAAAGCTTTACGTATGTACATCAATTATACAACACGCCCTCTACTATAGATACATAAAGCATAAACATAAAATGTAATAAAATAAATTTTTAAAATCTCTCTTATTTGTATATACCGTACTCAAAACAAAAAAATTTTTAAAGATTTATTGAAAATTGAGAAACCACTGTTGGCCATATGACGAATTACGAAAATCAGGAAAAAATTTTACATTTATATACATATATTTGGCCAAGCTATAGCTACCATTTACAATTTACACTAATATGACAGACGATTAAGTAATGCTCCCGCCTTGCTATATATTTTATTTAATATAATTTTTTTTTTGTATTTGACGTTTTGTGAATTTCAACAATCAAAAGATACGTATACTATATATATAAATATACATACAATAAAAACACAATATAAAACAAATCTGAATGGCAACATATAAAAAAATGTTTATCGTGATTACAAATTGTCGTCATTATTTAAATTTTTTTTTTTTTTGGTTACAAACGACAGTGTCGCTTCTACAATTTCTTTTCCGCGGCTCATTAGTTATGTCTCTACCACCCTCCACCCCATAGTATCTAAATTTGAATGAGTTTTATTGTTTGGATGATTATGGGATTTCAATATTTAATGGATTGGCAAAAAAAAAAAAAGTGTTTTAAAGCATATAACATTTTACATTACATACAACAAAAATTAAACAGTGATGTATAAATTAGTGACCCAACATCACCGCACGACTCTGTGAATCACAGAAATCATTAAAAAATAAATAAAAATAATCAAATTCATTTTCTGTTCAATGGCATTGCCAAAAATATTTATTTATAGTCATAGTCACCAACAACGAAATTCGTAGTATTTTATATAGTATTTTTAATATAGTGTAGTTTATGTAGATAACATGAGATCTATGTGAATAATACTTGAAGGCACGAGCGATAATAATATTGAAAGATGTTAATTTTGTCTAAATAACTTTTTATATATCGAATATTTTGTAATAAAATTTGTGTCAATGAGATTGAAATTATGCGTTATTGCGAATTTGTAAAAATGTAAGTAAAACTGTCAGTAATGTAAGTAAAAGTAATGAAAATGTAATATTTTTTTTTTATATCTTGCAACAACTGTTCCAATATAGATAAGTAAAATACTAGTATCGACCGATACGTCATTCACTCGTACACAACATGCACATTTTAAGTCGTATGCAACATGTTGAATGCATGAAATTATCTTATTTCCGGCGCTCTTATTTATGGAACATAAGTTAATATTACTAAATATAGCAGATTTTGTTGATGATATTGCGCTGATGGATAGAAATGTAGGAGCAGTAATGGAAATGTTCATGCTGGTAGAAGAGCGTTCCGGTGAAGTAGGCCGAAAAGTGAACGAAGAAGACAAAATATCTAAGAATGTCAAGGTCGAGATTATAGGAGAACAATACATCACAGTAGGAGACTATCACTTTGAAGCAGTTAACCCACGTTAATATAAAGAACGTTTTATCAGAGTGCATAAAGGATAGAATACAATCTGGTAACCGATTGTACTTTGTCAGTATGTAGAAACTATAATCCAAACTAATTTTAAAATCCGCTAAGCTCACAATTTATAAGACTGTCTTACAGCCAGTAGTAACGTATAAGTTCGATACGAGGCTTAAAATCTTTCCAACAGATGGTGAAAATACTCTAAAAATCTTTGAAAGGCATATTTACTACGTAAGATATTCGAGTCAATAGTAGAATGAAATCAGTATCGAGATCTATACAAATGCGAAATTGAAGAAAGTATTAAATATGAAAATAAAGTATATGCTTAGACATATGAGGAAAGAATACCAAAAATATGATGTACAATACGCAATATATCAAATGCAAGAAATAAAAATTCGGGACGACCACGAAGTGATGGCTTGGAGGAAGAGAAGAGGATTCCAGAAAAATTGAAATAAGAAACTGGAAAGCTGTTGATCAAGATCGAACAGTGTGGAAAGCCAACGTTGTGGAAACCAAGGCCCACATTGAACTGTAGAGCAATGGAATTAGGATTTAGTATTATGGTGGAAAATATTAAATACTGATTATAATGTAATTTTAGATTAGAATTTTATTTGAATAAGATGATGGGCGTCCGTAGAGAAAAGGTTATTATATTACAATTCATCTCTCTCATGAACACAATTAGTTTAAACGCCTCTGCCATTCTGGTTAACAAATTAACTTTCAATTGTTTAAATCTTTTATATCTTGGACATACTAACAGAGTTGTTATTCTAGTGTTTCCGTGCGTTACCTACACATCCTCCAAATATTGATGTTTTGTTTCCGTTAAACTTAATCTTCTCACATTCTTGAATTGAATAAGACCAGTAAGTTAGGTTAAATTGTGGGAAGAAAATTAATTGTAGAGATTGAATTTAAATTAAAATTTTACTATGAATTCAATATTTTTTGCAATGATTACAGTTTACTAAAATTAATTTTAAGAATTTTTCGTAAACACATTGCTCGACCTTAGATATACATATTTGTATAGGTAAATTGGTAAATTATATAAATAAATATATTAAAATGTACATTTCTTCAACTTCAATAAAATTATATAATTTAATTAATAAAAATAATAATATAAAATGAAAAACAAAAATAAAAACCGAACCACTTAAAATGAAATTTGTCTACACAAATTTTTTTTGTAATATTATATTTTATGATAAAAAAGCTTCTGGATATGAAATTCAAAAATAAAAGTATCTTATATCTTTCCTAGAATATTGTAAATATAATATTTTTAAAAAAAAAGGGTTTTATGCTATATACGTCAAACCAAATTTTATTTACTTTCCTTTTAATTTAGTTATATAAATTCTCTTGAGATCAGTCAGTAAATATATATGTACGTACTCGTAAATATGATTTGTCTGTGCGTTAAAAATCACCTTGTACTTCAAGAATTTTAGGTTAGAGAGAATAATAATGTGCATTTTGTGTAAAGATGGGACTCTAACTCTATATAAAAATTATACAAACCTAAAAAAAACATTTAAAAACCGGTTCTGTTTTTATGTTTTTATGCATATAGGTAACTACAAACTTTATGTGTGTTCATGAAAAGGTTAATAAATGTTGTTGTTTTTTACTGTTGCATTTACAATTTACATAAAAAATATAAATTGTTTGTTTGTAAAAAGGTTTTGATCTTCGTTTAAAATAAAATTTCCCAAAAAAAAAATTAAATTTAGTTTTTACTTTTATATATTTAATATTTATTTAATTTTATTTAGAATGTTTGTTGTTATACTATATTTACAAACACAAAAAAAAATGGTTTCAATTTTAATGTAATTGAATCAAAAGTAAAGAATATCAAATTATTTATTTTTATATTTTGGAATATTTCCAACCCTAAAACCAAAGTTTATTATTTTAAAATTTATATACAATATAAATTATGAAAGTTTGTTTGTCTTTTTGGGTAGGTAATAAACCATTTTCCTTTGTGTATTTTGACGGTTCTTTTTTTGTTTTATTGGATTGAATTTTAAATTTATATTTTTGAACCACATATGTCTAACGACATTTCGGAAGAACTAACATAAAAAAATGATTCAATTTGTTTTTTTTTTTTTCCAGAAGAGGTTTAGATTTTTAGATTATATAGAGATTACCAATTGAGCAAAATTAATTTTATTACACGTAAATTGTATACGCTTTGAGATTAAACGTAAAATAATATACATAGTAAATATACGAACAACCGATGCAATGGTTTGAGTAAGCTCATTTGATAGAAAAACTAACATAATTCTTTATAAATACATAATCCAATATCGACGAGCAAGTCTAGCACAAATCTATCGATTGCTAATGTAAACGTTAGGGTGGTTTTGGAGAATAAATTAGAATCACGAGCTGTATGAGCTGTATTAGTGCTTGTTAAGATTGAAGGTATTAAAGATCGATGCTGTACTATATTTTCATATGAAACTACAGCACAGTTTCCAGCACTGTTCATAGCGTGACTCAGTTCAGAGCATTAGAAATGTTAACCTAGTTAAAAATGTCAAATTCAAAGACTTCCTTGATTAGGTCACACCGATGATATAAATGACTCATACACCTACCAAAACTAGTAATATTGAATCGAACTTAAGGATATTAAAACTTTGTGGTAACTGAAGAGAAACATTGGAGAAACTCTTTATCCTCGACATTGGAAATTGGAACTTGGGAACACTAGGACTGTTGTCCCGAAGAAGTATAAAGGTATAGGTAAATATAAAACCGACAAAGAATTTGATTTATTAAAATAATTTTAAATTGTCGGATAGGTAAACCGTTTCCATTATATTGTAAATATATTTGAAACTGTCAACGATTTATTTTGACATTTCTTCTTTCTCCAAGTATAATTATCAAAAAATCAGTGTTTCCATATTCTTGAATGAATTTTCAATTATTAATTCGATAGATCATAGATCATTCATGTGATATTTATCTATATACCTTCTGAAGTATTACTATTAAAATCAGTGTTGCCAAGATTAAATGTTCGAGAATAAAATGTAATTACGAAAATATAGTTTTTTTTTTTGTATTTGTCGTGTGCCTTTTGTATCAGTTTATATTATAAGTACATAATGTTTATGGGGTTACAGACTTTCCACCTTTACCTCTTTGCCTACAGTTTTTTATCACATAGAATATATTTAATTATTACTTTTTATTATCATAATTTTTTCATCAATTTATATTGAAAATCATTATATTAAATTTTTGCATCAGATGAAATTTAAGAGGCCCTTTATATAAATAATAATAATAATAATTTCATTAATTTTAATATATATTTACACATAATTTTTCTTTTTATACTTTTGAAATCCTTACTTAAATGTGGTTGGTTAGGTTGTTATTTTTTTTACCCTATTATAATATTTACACAGATACTTGAAGTGGGTGGGTAATTCAAAGAATAAAAGGATCTCATCTATATAACAAAAGATAACTTTTATATATATAGAACACTATATAATAATAATAATTTATATATTAATTTAAACAAAACTCTAGAATTATACAACTTGTACTTATTTCGAAGAATATACTTCATAAAGATTCAAAATGCAATTTTTCTTTATTTTATTTTGTTGACTAAAATGTGCTAACTTGCGGTTTTCGCTTAAATATATATAAAAAGAAATAGCTGACTTTGTAAAATTGAAAAACAAAAAGTATTTTTTTTATTGATTTACGTATAAACTTTATTTTAAGAAAATTTGTAAATTTGAAAAAAAGTTCAATGTTATTTGTATAAAATATAGAAAATAAATAAGTAATAAAATATTTATTTTTTAAAGGTTTCTTTGTTAAATATAGAAAAGTAGACATTGAAAAAATAATTTATACAAGGTATAAGAATTGGTAACATTAATTGATTTACTATACGAAGGAGTATTAAAATTATACTCTTCACAGGCACTGCAACAGGACACATTCTGTTGAGAAAACATGCGTCTCGGTTGGGCCTATCAACAGAATCGTGATGCAGAGGGTGCGGTAAGGTTGTTGAAACTGTGGAACATCTGCTATGCCAATGCCTATCGTATATAATAAAAGGTTTAAACATCATTGTTTGACAGACTTGATAGAAACAAGTAACTTTAAGTCGGTTAGGGTTAAGAAAGAGCTAGCAACAATCTTATTGACACTCGAAGCAATTCATGACTGTAGTAGTGTTTAGTGTAGTTTATCAACGATCATCAGAACTCCTTCAAATAAATAGAAAGAAAGCCAGAACTGGTCACTTAAACCTCAAAAAGCACCTACACAGAACTGGTTTGTTAACTAAACAGTTCTTTAGGTGTCCTGGTAAAGACGAGGACGAAACAGCGCAACACACATATTATGTTATGCGATTGTGACGACTTCAACACATCAAAGTTTATGTTATCGCTTCGTCGGATAAATTATTAGAAGGGTTATCACAATAAGCCAAATGGTTGCAATGATTAGGATTTTTTTTGTGAACCACTGTTTACCCTAAACGCATAACCTAACCTATTATGATTTAACTGTCAAATTCACTCAACTGAATTAAGGTGAAAGTGTACAATTGAAAGAGTATTGAATAAAATTTCTAACAGATGCGTTGTGTCCGAATTTAATTAAAGGATTAAATTCATTCATTATTATTATAACAAATTTATAATATTTTTCTATAGCGATATCACAACTGTCTAAATCTAAACTATTCGTAAATTTTATATTTTCAATTTCAGGAAAATTAAGTTTTTAGATAAATTGTACTACACATGAATATTTTTTTTTAAATTAATAGCAAAACGTCGTACTTCTTTTGATTTTTTGGTTATACCGAATTTATTTAAAAACACTTTTAAATACCACCTGTTCGAGAATTTATATTGTAATAATTGTAATTCCCAAAATACTTATTAAATATAATTTACAAATTTAAAAAAAATAATAATTTTAAAATGATTTTCATACAATTTTATTTATGTATAGTATTTTCATCGTGTGACTGACAATATTGCATCACGTTTTCATAAATACGATCGATATAGTATGAATAAATTTTATTATGTTTGATATTATTATATTAATTTTGAATTGATAAAATTGTATGAAGAATCAAATAACAAAAAAAAATAAAACAACAATTTATTTTATCGCAAAAAAATAATAAAAACCAATAATGAAAATGTATAAAATTCTGTTATGTATGTTCAAATGTATCTAGATATTAATTTTATATATTATTATTTTCTGTATATGATGTAGATATATATTTCAATGCATAACTTAATATACATTTTTTGGTTAACATTTTTTTTCCATATATATATAATATCATAAATATTCATTATTTATTTACATTATTATGTGACGGTTGCCGGGGACAACCAGACTTAATTTAATATTAAAAACATTCTTGCAAGGTAAAACCAAAAATATAAAAAAATAAAATTATTTACAAAAAATTAAATAAAATTCCATTTAAGATATAATTTATATATTTATATGAACAGTTTAATATTCTGATAATAACAACACAGAGAAATGACAGAATCAGTGTTGCCAAACAAATATGTTTTATTGCATAATCCCTTTTATATATATTGACAGGACACGCTATAGTTATTAAAAGACATGTTTATTAACTCCGTGATTTTGACAAAGTACAACACTAAAAAACGTCGAAATACTACGTAGGTGCATAATAATACTAAAGCGTCTCCTGTCAATCTATACTTAAAGCATAAAAAAATATCATGAGAGCTTGGCAATACTGATTGTGACAATTTTCAAATTTCCAGAATAATTATTTAAAAAAAAGTAACATTTGAACTTGGCAATACTGGTTTTGACAATTACGTAATTTGTCAGCTTTAACAAAAATTTGTCATTAACAAAATTTTAAAATGATTGTCAGATCGTACTTCAACTTTTATCACAATTTTCAATATTTTTACCCAGAATTAAATTAATCTTTAGATAACCCAGAATTAGATAATCTTTGTCACGTAGATAACAGTGTGAATGGGTTCTAGTTTAGATTGGAAACGAGATTAAATAACGTCAGAAATTTAAACAGAATGAAATCAATACAATATTATATAGAGGATCAAGGATGTAGGATATGAACCTATGGAATCCCTTGTTTAAAACAAATTGGTTCTCTGATGACTGAGTATAGATAGAACCATTAGAGTAAAAACCCACCTGAAGTAATCCATATTTTATAAACATGCTAACAAATATGACGATTTTGCTTTGGGCTATCAATATTATGTTACGTACAGAACACTTGTTCGATAATCTACAAATGGCCCGTCGGAAATTAGGAGAATGTAACGAAAAGTCTTTGAAAAAAAAAATGAAAATACGAAAACGGAATAGAATAAGGACTTTAAAGATGATATATTTATAGAATTAGAAAGTTCTTCGTTAGGTCAGCTGTTTCTCCAAAACAATTAATTGTAATGTAATTTTATTAACTGGAATTAAAATACTGAAATGAAAGGTTTAATTTTATTCAAATTGTTCATTTTTAAATTTATCAATGTTCTACTGCACTACTGTAATATTTGAAAAGTTTTAAAATTTTTATTGATTGGTTTTGTTCATATCTTCATTTAGAATTTATAGTTATAGTATATCCTGTCATACCATCATACAACTACAAGTCACAAGGATAATGTAATATCCATAAAATTTATATAAATGAATTTTACTATATTATTTTTCTGTCTGGCATAAATATTTTAACTATCATAAATGCTAGAGGAAATTAATGTATACCATAAAATTTTACTAAATAACCGAACCTCCCAAAATTCTCACGCTTACCTACTGAACAAAATTGCATTACACATCAGTATACTAATAGACACTATCAATATGCTGTGTGTAAAAACCAAGGTAAAATACTTTTTTTACAATAAATGTATAGGTAAAACGTAAAGGTATATTAGTAAATTGATACTAACCCATCTAATATGTATGAATGATATATTATAATATTTTAATATTTCATAAAAAAATTAATATAAAATTGAGATTTGCACAAAATTTATACGGGTTATGTTTATGGTAAATCTTATCATAGGTTATCAAACCTTTTTAAGTGCATAAACTTTAATATAAATAGAAAAATTCATAAAATTTTACTTTACGATAAAATCATATCGTCAATTGAGTACTACAATAATTTACATTCGATTTTTATTAATAATAAAATTTAAAATTCTTTCAATATTAGATAAATTTAATATCAAATTAATATTTTTTTATTTATATAATAAGATTTAGTAATTTTCATTAATCTCAATACTTTGATCAGCAGAAAACTTCAAATTGCTGGGTATACAAATGAGTAAAGCATCAAGATAAGATTCATTAATTTCTGTAATGTAGAACTGTTTCTCCACAAAAAAATAAATAATAAACTCAAATTTTGCCTCTCAAAAAATACTTGCTCTATCGCAAAATACATAAAATTTTATATTGCAACTCATTCCGATCAACTGACAAGAATGCAGGTTAATGAAAATGGAGCTGAAGATTATACAGAAAACATGCATTTAATTCATTCATTATTATAGGGAGGTTAAGACCAAAGTAGAAAAACCGCATCCGTAAACGGCCTACAGAAATCTACTCTACTAATACTAATGTGTGTTGATTTTCCGGTTTATATAGAACACGAAAATATGTATTCCTGATGGCCAGACCCTGTATTTCGAGAGTATTTAGAAAGCTCTTACCCAGGTGTGTCAGACTTTTTAGAGCTACCAAAAAATTCATGAAATTAATAATATTTTAGAATTTTAGTTACTTAAGTATAATTCACGAATCGTATTTATATAAATTTGAATTTTTTGACTATAATATATAATTTAAAAATGGATATTGAACATTATAGTATTCCATTGACGATATTACTTTCTAGAATTAGTTTTTGTTTATCTATAAAACATTATATATTTTATATATATATAATTTAGAAAATAAAATATGGGTGTGAGAAAATTTTTGATAACAATTTCGTGCCATATAAATATTAGACTAATAAATTTTCATGACGATTTATGACTAAACTTCCTCTCATACTTCAAAAGTCAAGTGGGAGTTATAAATAATATATAATAAAAATAAGTAAGTATTTAATTTTTAACATAAAATATATTATAGTCAAATACAATTTTAAATTACATTTACTATAGGTAGTAACTAATTTTTATAGTAATTTATTAATCGAGAATTAGTTCTTTTATCAACATTAAAGAACTACAAATATGAATCGAAAAAGGATTTACCAATTTTTCAAAATCATGGACTGTAGACATGGATTACTCCATAATTGCACTAAAATCTCATATCGATCTGATGATTTTGATATTGTACAAAGAAGTTTGTTAGGTTTAATTTTCAAACGCATAAATTCAATGTGATTTAAAATTTAATCTAGGTTGTTTTACAGATGGTGCGGATTTTAGACAGAAAATGTTTTAATAAAAATTACAATTTCGGCTGTAATTTAATATCTCATAAGACAAATTTAATATCTCATAAGACAAAAGCTTCTAAAATTGTTGCCATTTTTTAATTTTTAACGAGTACGTGACTAAAATTTAGTATTTTATTTTTTTTTAAAACTAAACTTTACAAAATGTTTTAAAATTAATTTCATTTTGTCCGTCTGTCTATTCGTCTGTTATCGCTTATTCTCCGGAACTATAAGCACCAACAAAACAGCCATTCTAGTTGACCCTCCTTTCATTCAGATTTTGCTAAGTAAACTAATTATTTGTGTGCTTTAGGTGAGCCAGAACAACGATTGGCATTTACTATGATGTAAGACCCCGGCCACATTAGAAAAATCAATTTAAGGTTCGAATTTAAATATTTGAAAGAAATATAAAAGTGCCCGGATTGGAGATTGACACGTCAATCTAATCACAGTTTTTTTTTTATTATAAATTCATCTTAAATATAATTTTTCCCTTGAGTATTATATATACATATTATACGTAAAAAACTTAGAGCTCATTTATCCGGATGCGTTCCTTAAATATTAATAAAAAAAATAAAAAAAAAAACTAATCATAAAAATCCATATCTAAAAATAAGGGGTTTTCTTTTCCAAAAATAAAAAAAAAATTATTTATCCTTTTTTTTTTTTGCTCTCCTTAAACTGGTTCCAACAGAAATTCTCTGTCCAGCCCATACCTTCGAAAATATTCTGTCTGATATTTAGGTCTCCTCTACTCCTAATATCCCATTATAAAAAAAAAAATTCAATATCACAGGATTGCATAAGTATATGTAAAATATTGTGGATGTGTTTACATTGTATATAATATTGAAGGAAAAATGTAACAGGAGTTAAAAGTATCAGACAAATAAATAACCTTAATGTTGTAAGTCAGGGTTCCCACATTTTGCAAAGGATTTTTCATAACTACACAATTTTAAAATCAGTATGTAATACATTTTTAAATGTTAATAGCTAAGAAAACAAATATGTCACTCACTACCACAAATCAATTTGCTGCTTGCAATGAAAAGTTGTAACTCTATGAACTGTATGAAATTTATGCTTCGGAATCAATATAAAATTAAACGATATAAATTGTGTCTGGTAAGCTCTATCATTTCAAGAAGAAGACCTATACTATCGCGCCAGTGCATTAGTGAGTATTACATTTACATGTATATCCATCATAAACTTGGATTTACTCTCTGACCAGCTGATAAATTTTATTTATATTGAAATATTAGAATATAGTTAAACTCGCCAATTGCCAGTGTGCGTTCTTCTGTGGAAAAGTTAGTGCGAATTGAACTTTTCTACTCTGCTTCTTTGATATGTCAAAAATTGTATAACTAATTTTTCTTTTTCATTGATATAATCCCTATTTCTATATGCTTCAACTTATTTTTTTTACATTTCAACGACACAGCGGCGTGAATACAATCTAGCATACGTAAGTAATATTAAAATTCGATCTTAGCGTGAACATTTTTGGTTCGATTACAATAATTTTTACATTAGTATAATCTTCACGAGATAGACATGGATGGGAACCCTATGTAAATAAATATATTTATTCTATAAGAAATATAATAAAACAACAAAATTGAAATAAAAACCTTAAGAATTTTTCGAAACAAATTCCGGTTATTTTTTAGTTGTTTTATACATAATTTTATTTTAGAGGATTGCATAGAAGAAAACACCATTTTAGCTCCAAGATTTACAAAAAAAAAACAAAAAAAAATCTAAAAAAATCCCTTGATTCTCCACAAAGCACAACAATAACAACGAAACGACGTCGAATCTGTTTTTTTTTTCTTGAAAAAAAAGGAAGCAGATAAAAATGTTATGGAAGTGAAAAAATTAAAAAGAAAATATATAAAAATCTATGGAATTCAACGAAATTGAAGAAAAGAACTGTAAAATATGTATAAATATATATAAGTACAAAAGAAGTATCCTTTCTTATACACAGTTGAAAAGGAGGCACAAAAGTCATTGGATTTGATAAACGAAGAGGATTGGTGGTAAATCAGTGAATAACAAACGAAGAGAAAATAATATGAAAAAAAAAAAACTTTTGAAGTTCTTTTTTCTATACTTAAATAAGTATACAAAAATTTAACAATAATTTAGTTTTTTTAGTGAAAATTTTCGATATATTTTGTTGTTATTATTGTGAAAAAAAGTCGAATCGCATGTCGTGTAATTTGATGTGAAAAATTCGTATAAAAGAATAAGAAATATAAAAAATAAAATAAAATAACGAAAATTTCCGATATCAAAAAGCTAAAAAGAAGAAATAAAACTTTTAGATAATTTTATGCTGGTTTAAAAAATAAAATAATATCTTAAAAATATGGAAGTTTTTATTTTGTAGGGCTGCCAGCTGTTTAATACTGAGCACTATGTCATGTAATTGTAAAAATAACAATAAATAAGTTAATAAAAATAAAAGAAGAATATTTATGAATGGTTACAAGTTACAATCTAACTAACTTGTAATAGGTATTTAAAATAATTGAAATTTTATGTACAAGTTCCCATAACAATAAATCATTAATAAGAAATATCTTAACCTAACCAATATCGACAGACTTATAATGGATTCACAATAAGAAGTTACATAAAGTAACTGCAAAGAACAAATAGTTTTTCCATTCTCAATGAGATTACGCGAGTCAACGCAAAGCAAAGTAAAAATTGCACAACTTTTAATTTTTTGGCAAATTAAGTAAATATAATTTTAAATTGTTGCATTTCAATTATTTTAGATTATAAATAATTTCAATTAATTTATCTTCACAAAGCTTTAAATTTGAATTTATATCAGCTGAGTTCTAAAATGTCATTTGAATCTTAAAATAAATGTTCATTGAGAATCCAGCGTTAAACATCTTGAGAACATTTAAAATGGCGTACGATAATGATATATAATACGTAATCCGAATTATCAAAATTTAATTGGCATTTTGTCAACTTATGGGTCACTTTTTCATACTACAGTTAAAATTTCAATTACGCTAACTGAGAGTTAAAGTATAGATTAAATATTGAGCTTTTTTTAATATAACGTTCAGTTTTCAATAAAAATTTAGCGAATATCAAATATTAATTTAACTAATTGTAAATGAACTGTAGACGTTCTTCCAGTTAATGTTCCAGTTAAGTCTTCACGTACGTAATAATTAATGTCTTCTAATTATATAGTAGAAAATTATATGAGATTGTTTAGAATTTGAATATACAATGATTAATTAAAATTGGTTAGTTATAGCATTATATAAAAGGGTTTTCAATCATTTTGCCGGCCGGTTAAAACTTCCAGTTAAAACAATTGTTTGTTTACTGGCATATTTATGAAAAACTGGCTTTTACAGACAGTTGAAGTTTTGTATATTGAAGTGACAGGGAATTTTGATAATTTAATGATGATATATAATGGTGAAGATACACTCACCGCTCCGCTTTGAAGTGTCAAAAAATTGTAAATATAGAAACATCATTTCAAAAGCAAATTTTTGTTTTTTAAAAATTATTTAACATTCCAAGCTAAGCGGCCGGATAACTAACCGGCCCCAAATTTTTGTTTCAGATTTTATATTAACACCAATATTTTTGGTTTCTCTGTTCCACAGCATTTTCTTAGGAATCTATTACACCTGGCAGTACAGGCTTTCTCACGTTTATTAATCTAAGTATTAATATATATTCTATAGAATTAAGTAAATCCTTAAAACTGGTTCTAAAATGATTACTTATACATAATATAAAATTAATTTAAATTTTGTAAAAACCGAAACTAAATTTAATATAAATATTATAAAAAAATTCTATACATATTTATATTATGTTTAAGAGATTTAAAACATAAAAATTACATAAATTTTCTAAAGAAAACCAAAAAGCTCTCATACTTTTTAAGAAAATCAACATTTCCTTTTTCTCCTTCTTTATGTATATAGTAAAACTTTAAGTATATATATTATTATCATGAGAAGAATAGAAGACGTTTTTCTTGGCTCTTTTTTTATTTATGTATATTAAATGTTCCATCTCGAAAAAGCTCATGGTGTATAGAGCCCTAAAATATTAATTTTCTGAATAACAAACTTAAATAAATATAATACAAACAATTTTTGTATATATAGAGAATTTTAGTATTTCAAATCGTGAAAATCAGTGAAATACTTTAAAACTGGGTGTGGGTATATAAATGAAAATAAATAAAATTTCAAAACTTTTTCAGTATTTGCGCCCTTCAACCTTTATTAATAATAAAAAAAATTTAAATACATATTATTATAATCTTCAATCTAAAGGGATAAAAAAAAAACCTTAATGAAATTTAATTTTTAATTATAACAATTTTAAGGGAAATAAAAATTATAATTTTCAACAAATAAGAAAAAAAAAAAAACAAATGGAAAATTTAAAAAAGCGTTGTATACCAATAATAAAAATTATAAATCCTTTTAACCCAACATAATCCTTTAAAAAAAAACCCTATAACCTAAAAAAAATCACCAAAAAGTGTGACCCAACAACCCTTGTAAAAAAACCCTATAAACTAAACCAAATCACTAAAAAGTGTAAGTACACTTATTATTATTTCTGTCCATTTCTGTCACAAAATGACTAGAATACTTAAAAAAAATCAACTTAACAATCAACTGAACTTTTGGTTAACTTGTAAATTATCAATTATATTAACGTATTTAATATAAATTAATTTTAAAATATTAAATTTTTTACCTGTCAGAAGATTCAGAAGAATCATATCGATCAGAACATCTTTTCTTTTTATTACGATTATCATCTATTGATTCTTTTTGTTGTTGTATTATTGTTATTGATTCATCATGTTTAATTAATTGATCATTATTATTATGATGTTCATTTTGTTCAATATTTTTATTTAATTTATTATTATTATCAATTATTGATGATTTTATATCCAAATTTGTATTTATATTATTTCCTATTATTGCTGGTTTAATTATTGTATTTAATCCTAAATTTTGTTTTTTTAATTTATTTATATTTATATTTTTTTTTAATGCAACTGTACAAATACCACCAAGAATATTATTATTTGATATAAAATTATTATTATTATAATTTTTATTATCATTTAATTTATTAAAATTATTAATACACTGTTGATCACTATTTATAATATTGCTATTATTTATATTATTATTAATGCCCATTGTTGATGTTGCTGTCAAACATTTATTATTATTATTAATTATATTTTTTTCAATATTATTTGTTATTGATGAATTAATATTATGATCAGAATTATTAATATTATTAATAATTGATAAATTATTTGCCATAGAATATTTATTACATATTTTATTTAAATTTTGTTGTTGTTGTGTTATTGTTTCACTACATTTAATTAATTTATTATTATTATTATTATTTAGAATATCAAATTTATCATTTTGTAAATTTTTATCCATATTTTCTATTGATTATTATTTTATTTTTTATATTTATATAATATTTCATTATTTTTATATAAAAAATAATAATTCTTAAATGTTATAAACTTTATTGATTTTTATATATATTTATTAAATTTTTTTTTTTTTCGGTTTGTAAAAAATAAAAATTGTCTGCCATCTTGTTATCGCATTTTAAAACTCGCCAGCAACATATTTTACACGCACGACGGTCCCCATTTGAATATATACTACACTAAAAAAAAATAGTGCTGAGTACTAGATGATATAAATACATAATAAATACACGTTTTTCTCGTTGATTAAAAAAAAAAAAACTCCCAAAATTCCCAACCAACAAAAACCAACAAGAAATTTTTTTTTTTTTATTTTTTTAATAATAATAATAACAAAAACAACAATAAGAAATACTACACAGAACAGAGCACAGCACAGAGAGTCAGACCGTTAGCACTTAGCTTTAGCTCTTAGCAGCGACGGCTAAGCGACAAATATGCTGCGGCCGCGGCAGCAAATAAAAATATTAATGTATGTTATTTTATAGAGAGAATTTTTTTTATGTTATTTATGTTATGTATGTTGAATAGATATTCAGAATTCAGAATAGATAGATAACAAATTTGAGATTTTTTTTATATTAGATTTTTCTTATTTTTAGTTGGAGAAAATAATTTTTATCACTCTCTCTTTCTCTCTGTTTTGCTTTCCCACTTAACAAATACACACACACACACACTTGACACTTCACAAAATCACTATTTTTTTTATATAAAATATTTTGTTCATACAAAATATTTGTATGTATATTTTAGATTCGTCCGTATATGTTTTATCGAATTCGTTTCGTTCGTGTTGGAACGAATGAATAAATATGATTTTTTTTTTATTTTAGATTTATTTATGTTTTTGGTAGCGGAAGATTTTATGTAGAGAGAGAAAAATATACTCAATTTTATATTAAAATTGAAGGAGACGGAGAGAGAGTCTAATAATATTTGAGAATTTATTTAATTTTCCTGATTGAATTGATTATTTTTATTTTATGTATATAATAAAAAAATGTTAGATTTGTAAATTCTCGTCAAATTTGTATTTGTAATATAAAATCTTTATATATACAATTTTATTATTGGAAATAACCGATTAAAAACGGTAGGAAATCAAATATACATATATACAATTTTAAGCATAAGCATATTATGTACATATATATAAATTTTTGATATAATGTTAAAAAAAATAATAATAACAAAAAAAATATTATTATTTAATCTATTTCTGTTTGTGTCAATAATTCATTTAGCAGTAATGCATTTATGCATTTCTCTTCTTTGTACTGTTGTTGTTTCATTTTATTATGCGCACACATATTTACTAAATATTTTTTTTTATTTTCAATAATTTTTTTTTTTCAATACATAATTTCATATTAAATTCTTATTTTTTTTTTTTGTATTATTTTAAAATTAATTAGAAATATATTTTAAAGTTTATTTACTTCACTTGAATTTAATTTTCAATATTTTCGATTTTATTTATAATAAATTTTCTTTTAAAATTACAAACTTCACACACTAAAATATTTTTCTATATTTGTTTTCTTAATTTATTGAACATAAATAAAATTAAATTCCTTAAACTTTTGCACAAATTTTATGGCAGTTTTATTTTATATATTTAAATTTTAACTCTTCATTTAAATTTCCTTTATATAAAAAAAAATAATAAAAAAAAACTTTTTCTATTAAACTTGGAAAAATTAAATAATTTTTTTTTATATAAAAAAAAAATTTAAAAAAAAACCGAATGAAAAAAACTTAAGCTAAACGCACCACATACGATCAAACAAGACGACGCACTGTCACTGACACGGTGACACCGAACCGACCGACCGACACCGTGAGTGAATCTCAATTTTTAAAATATTAAAAAAAAAAATCTTTTATAAAAATTCTCACTAAAACTCTCTATCTAATATCTAAACATAAAAAATTAAAAAAGTTCTCAACTTTGTACGTAGAACGAAAGAGACTAAAACATAAAAAATACTATGTTTATATGTTTAATGTTTTATGTTATCAAAAACATTAATTTTTTATTGCACAAACACAAATGTTATTTAATATATAAAAAAAATTATATATGTGGTGTGGAATATAAAAAAACTACTCCTCTTCCTCTATCGTGTCTTCTTCATTTCTTCTACTTTTCTTTTACTATAATGTTTATTTATGTTGTATGAGAGTGTGGATTATATGTTGCATATTTTGATTCCACACATTTCATTCAGCAGGCATGAACAAGCAACATTTTAATGTTGTTGAGACGAAAATATTTTGTTGCACATACATTCATAATATATTTTTATATTACATTACACATAAAGACATAACCTATAAGTTAAATTATTGTTTGTATTTTACTTAAATTAAATATTAAAACTAATAATTTATTGAAATTTTTTATATATTTATTAAATTTTATAATTATTACTTATATAAATTTTAAAGAATAATTTATTAAAACATTTAATTTTACTAAATTTTTAGTTATGTATTATTTTAGTATTTTCTCCTCTTCTCTTCCTCCCTTAATCTGTTTCAAATAAAAATATAATAATACAATAACAAAATTATATAAATAAAAATTAAAAATGCATAGCATAAAATTAGAGATCTATATCATCCACAATCCACTCCACATTGAGCTTTTTGTTCCACGCAACATTTTAAAACAACTTACAAATTATGTATTCAAAATTCAATAATAGATGGCGCTGGTAGTTTAAAAAAGTTTGTCATATTCTATTTGTTTCCAGTATATATTCAAAACATTTGAATAATCGGAATTATTAGAGTAATATCATCTCTAATCTCTATATTATTATTCTTAAAGTATTAAAATCTAATTGAGAGTGACATTTTTAATCCTATTTCAATCTTTATGGTAAATAACATATTTATTTTATTACAAAATAACATATTTGGGCAATTTTCTTCAAATATAAATACTATTGATATTGATGTCCGCTTTCGAAAGACACTATGTGCGTAATGATTTGTACCAACTAAAAAGCCACCTTCCTTTATCGTAACCAATCGAAATAGATTGACCAATCAATTAAGTCTTTTTGGAATTTACTTTGGAATTGTTTGGTTAGAAATATTTTTATTAAACTCCTATTTAGATAGACCTGTAATCTGTCGTTGATTTTTTTGCAGCTTTAATTATCTTTTGTAACTTAATATAAGCATATAAGTTATATTCGGTCGTTCTTTTATGATCTGTATAATCTCTAATTATTACGTCATAACCTAACATAAGGTAATTTTTTCAAGTTTAGATTATGCTGTTTTCAAGCCAACTTCCCAAACAGTCTCTTCATTCGTTTTCTCTACATAATGTTATCTCACCATCAACAGAACATTACAATAATGGCTTGAATACATTCTTTGTGATGTGTTTCTGAGATGAGACTATATTTTCTTTTGTTAGATTAATTTCTAACTCTGAAATATGCATTTAGAATTTAGATGAATGATAAAAAAAGCTTGCTTGCGAAATTTAAGTTTTAATCCGCGAAATTTTGAATTTGATAATATTATAACATTTAAAAGTGTGGTATTATAAACTTCCAAAGGTGATACTATAAACAAGGATCTTAGTACTAGCTCGTAAATAGTGAAGCTTATAAATTGTAAATATATGTAAGTTATGTTTGATGTAATTCGTTTTTTAGCCAAGTGTCCCATTCAATCATTTTCTAAAGTATTTTAAATAAATTGTGTAGGACATTAACATTTAGTATCTTTTCTTAAATTTTTTTCATCGAAAACAGTTACATAAGAGCTTCTGAGTCTGAGTGAACCAATTATCTGTATGGATAATTCTATGGAACAAGCAGAATGATAGATATAATTAGTAAGATATCTATTTCTTTAAATTCGATCTCAATACACTTTCTAAACATGCTGAGAAATTAATTTTACTATTCGCAATGGGTTAAACCAAACTCAGTACACATAGATATACAGATTAATTAATGATTAGCAACCACTTGCTTAGTACAAGCAGTAGATATTTTAAAAATATAAGTAAATTGTTAATGCAAGGCACTAAATATATGTCCAAACATAGATAATGCATTAGTAAAAAATGCATTAATTTATGTATAAATCACTAACTCAATAGATTACCACTTGCTTCCGGCTTCTTAGTTCTGAGAAGAACGATACTACTTCTTTCAGCCGTCATCTATTAAATAAAAATAAATCCTTAAATTAATAACCTACAAGAAAAAATGTATTTAAATAAATGCGATACACAATGTATTTATTATAACAATAGAAATATTATTTAAATACAAATAAAACTTAATCATAAAATATAAATATATAGTATAAAATAAATGGTCCTCAATGGTACTTTATATAACAATACTGTTTTCCAATTAATTTCCTAGCAAATATAAAAATGTTAACTTAATATTATATTCTCTATTAACATATATTTTGCATATTTTTAACTTATTAATATAATTATAGCTTATTCACAAAAATATATTTATATATGTATATAAAAATAATTAAAATTATACAACATTTAACTGATAATGAATATTAAGTCCACACTGAAGTTGGTATAAGACCTTCTTTACTCGTTGTTGGTGGAGTTAATTTTTCTTGAATCAAGAAATCTTGAGGAAAATTTACTATAAAACCCTAAAATAATATAAAAATTATTATTATAAATGTTTCTATAAATTTTTCCAAATGTTATAATTTAATATTTACTTGTATCATTTCTATTTTTTTAAATGCCATTTCATGATCTGTTTTACATAGTCCTGGCTCTTCATTATATTTTTGTAAATTTGCAAATGATTTAACATTATTTGATGGTATACATTTGAATACCTCATCATAGATTTCTGTATTTTTCGATGAAATACGTTTCCATACGCCATTCCAAAATGCATCAATTATCGGATCTGTAATATTTATTGGCATTCTGTCGGGATCGGGTTCTAAAAGACCTAAAATATACAATAAAATAGTAATGAAAAAATATTTTCGTATTCAATTTTATATTTAGAAAATTTACCTAAATGTTCTCTAAATAAATATTTTCTTAATCTTCCAGCAAATACACCACTTGGATATTGTTCACCATTCATTCGACCATCTTCAAATTCTTCATCCTAATATATAGTAGGTAGTTATTGTAATATTAAAATCTTGTTTGAACAAACGTGAAATCGATAATATTTAAATTGTTTTTACAATAATTATCTTTATTTAATAATATTTCAATAAAAATTAATATAAAATGAATTATGTAAATACATACAATTAATTTTATGTTAATTTTTAATTAATAGAAGATTATTAATTAAATAAAGATATTTTTTTGTAAAATTAAATGCAATATTTTTCATGTGAAACGAACAACATAAATATTTAAAAAAAAAACCCATATTTTATATTACTGAAATTATAACTGCAACTTCTGAGTCTCTTTTCCCAATCATAGAACGATCATTTATATTTGCTGAACCACAAATAACAATACGATCATCAGCTATTAATAATTTTGAATGCACATATATTAATTCGGTTATTGGACAATTATTAAGAACAGCATTTGTTCGCAAACTATGAAATGAAATATATTCACTTGGATCGGTAATACCAATTTCCTTTAATCGTGATAAAATTGACGATTTGCCTCTAAAATATAATAATTAATTATTATTTAGATGATATTTAATTTAAAATTACCTTGAAATAGAAGCATAATTCCAATGTGTAATTGCACGTAAAGCATTTCCACTGGTCCCACCAACATCACCTTCAAATCCAGGCAAAAGCGGCATAACGACATATACCCTGAACGTTTTCTTTTCACTAAAGTTTAAATTTATAGATAAATTGATTGTTAATTAATTATATCATAACATTTGACATACTTATGAGCTCTAGCAATTCGTTTGAAAAGTGTTTCACCAATTTGATTTCTAACACTGTAACCATTTGCACCCGTTCCCAGCTGTAATGTTATAAAAAATTGATTCTCGATGTAAATATAATGTTGAGCTTTTGTTATTGTTTGTATATATGCATCATGAATACTTTGTTCAACCAGATCTTGTTCAATAAAACCACAACTCCAACTAGACACACTTCGTATTACTTGACATGTAACACGTTGTAATTTCAAATTAGTTAAATATTTTTCATTAATAGTTATATCAACATAACTTTTTGGCACCAAATATGGATAACTTTGATTATCTCTATTTTTATCCAATTTTGTTGCATTCCATCTTTGTATAAAATGTCTAGAAACATCACGTGCTGTTGATCCAATTACCATCATACCAATATCATGCCAAGGCATTCGTGGTGTTGTTGTTCTATCAACAAGATCTAAATTTATTGAAAATTCAATTTATATTTTGTGACAATCTTTTGATAAATAATAAATTTAATAATATTACCTTCATATAGTGCATCTAAATTAACAAAATCTTTCATAATAAAATTTGTATAATCTTTACCATACCAAAATTTCGCTTGACCATAATAATCTGCTGAAATTTTTGTTTGATATGGTGTTGGATCATCAAAATTAATTCGTTTGCCCATTTCAATTTCACCTTCCGAAAAGAATAATTTTTTATTTTGGTTAAATTTGTTGTCATCTTGTGTAGTATTTTTTCCACCCTGATTTAAACTACTACCAGCAGATACTGGTGTGCCACCAATACCATCTATTGAAGTTAATCTGTTAACAACAACATCTTTACCTTTTCTCATATTATCTTTAAATTTATTGAGCATATTTTTTCGTTCCATTTCTGGTGTATTTTGTTTCATATGTTCTGATATACGATCATCATTATTTGGATAATCTAATGGTATATAGAGTTTTTCACCTGGTTCTAAAGTTGGTATTATTTTTTCATTATCATGAAAATCATTATTAATAATACGTGATTTTTGTGAACTTATTGCTGAATCAGTATCATCAAAATATGTATTATTAGATCTAAAATTTTATAATTTAAAAATTATAATTTTTTTATTTATATATAAATATTTAACTAACTTTGTTTTAATGCTGGCCGTTACACTGCTGGTTGAAATACTGCCTAAATCAGTAAGCCTATGTCGAAAATCATCCCACCTGCCATAACATAAATCAATTCCACCTAAAAATGCATATGTCTGATCGACAACAACAATTTTCTCATGATGAGCCCAAAAGAATACACCAACACGAGCATGATCCGGATGGCGAATTACTTTGATATTATCATGCGTTAAAACTAAACGCTGTTTACTATAATAACTATTTATTCCCAATGCCATTTCAACTTCCTTGTATAATAATATAAACACTTTGACACCTTGCGACTAAAATTTGGAAATTGAATTAAAATTTAATATTCAAGGATTAATCATTGTTACCGCTTTTCTATGTAAAATTCGATCTAATCTCCAATAATCTGCACTGATAACTGGTCTTTTCATGTATATCTCGGGACTAAGCCACCAATCGGCTATGTAAATTTCCTCAGTTGCATTTTCTAGCGCATCAGCTACAGCACTCATATAACTTGAACCATCCACAAACCAACTAGCACGAATTGATGATCTTTGTGGCGCAAATGACATATGTGGATTTGGATATGTAAAATCTCTAGCTAAATTATATTTAGAAATTATTAGAATAGAACATTATAAATATACAATAAAATATTTTGGTTTACACTTACACAAAAATTAATATTATATAAGCGGGCGTAATTAATTGTTACTTTTTACACTAAATCTCTAATTGGAGTTTAGTGTTTATGAAATTTGTTAAATAGGTCGAGTTGTTACTGGGTAACAATTGAGCTTATATAAAAAGATTTATCGGTTTTTAAAAAAAAAAAAAATAGGAATACAGAATTTAAGGATCATTATTGTGACCAATGGAATTACGTCCAAAGGAATCGTTTCTAATAGAATTGTTTTAGTGGAATAAGCCTAAAATAATAGTTACAATACATATACATATATGATATATGAATTGCGAATAAACTTTCCCTGAATAAATTGATTGAAAACAGTTTAAGTTCTATAAAATGTTTAAGGAATAAAGTTAATTTAATTATGCAGATTAATATTTACCATATGTATTTGAAGTTTCTTTTAAATAAGCCAACCATTCCTTAGATTTGCGTCTAGTCCAGCATTTTAAAATAACATGTCTATTATTTGTTAAAATTTGTAAACCTTTTCGCATACCAGTTTGATATATACCCGTTGAAACATCAAATCCTTGATCAAAGAGTATAACACTTCTAAAAAAATTGTATTTTGTTAATTGATATTCTCGATTTTGTAATTTAAATTTTAAATATATACCGAATTTCACCGTCACTTGGTCTTATGTAACCAAAACATGTTTCCTTGACAAAAAACCAACGATTTCTCCATTTGCCACACAAAACATCGGAACAAAAATAATTACATCGTACACAACAATTATTATGAAAACAACCGAAACAGTTACATCCTGCTTGTCCAGGTCTAGTTGATCCTGTTCGTTTTAAAATTGGTCCTTCTTTACCTTTAATACCAAGACCACAAATAAATGATAAATTAGAAACTTCCAAAAATGTTATCTGCAAAAATATATAAATATATAATTTATTTTTTAATGTTGATTTTTATCATCTTACAGTTTCCTGATGATTTTTATACAAGCTGATATTAAGTAAATTATAAAGATAATCTTCTAATTGTTTTATCCGTGTTGGCAAAGCTTCAACAGTTACCAATGTTTCTGGGCGATTTGGAAAACGTGGTAATTTTCTTTTTTTCTTTACACTATTACTAGTAGTACTACTATTTGCATTATTGGCTTCAATTTGTTGAGCAGCAATTTTAATTGTGGCACGTTTTTCTTTATGGCTTCGTGTTGGAAATGGAAAATTTAATGATGCCCGAAATACTCGTAACTGTTGATGTAACGTATTGAAATGTTTATAACGTTTTTTAATTTGCCATGTAAATTGGCCATGTGTTAATTCTATTGTGTATCTAAAAAATAAATAATTTAATATGTATGATTATTAATTTTTGTTAAATTCCAAAAAAATCCTTACAAATTGGGATTGAGTAAATGTGTTGTAATACTACGTTCAGTATCAATAATTTTTACTTGAACTTCAACGTTTGGTATAAAAACTTTACGATGATATGAACTAAATTTTGTTGGTGGTCCATAAATAGTTGTTAATGGAATATCAATTGATTGAATTTCGCCACCACCATCTTTTTCAACACCATCATTATCATCATCGTTACGTTCAACTAAAACTGGATTATCGCCACCCATTGATAATATTGTTACTGAATCAGGAAATGCCAATGTTTCATCATATTCTGTTTCTAATGAAAAATCTGGTAAACATAATGATGTATTACGTTCTGGTTCAGGTTCTTCATCATCATCATCATCTTCAGGAGATTTACTTCGAGAGTTACGATCATTTGTATTTAAGGCAGGATTAGATGTACCCAAATCATTGTGAGTAGCCATTTGGTCTGTAAATTTAAAATTTGCAATTTTTTTTTTTTTAATATAGACATGACGGAAGTTCATGGAATTATTTAATTATTTCGAAAAGTACATTTAATATTTAATAAAAAAAAAAAATGCCAATCATTTAATATTTACATAACAAAAATCACTTACGATCCACTGATCACAAATGATTGATTTACTAATTAAAATTGTAACGCGTTGCAATAAATTATATTTATTCTTCTATTATAATTTATAGCTGTTAGTGTGCTTTGATATCATGTATAATTTATATGAGCAATTAGAATTTATGATTGTAAATATAATCATTTTTTTTTTGTTTAAATAAATTTAAATATATGTTTTCATTTTCTAACATATCTGTAATCACAATTTTAGTAGATCAAGTGAGAAAACTATTATTAAATAATTAAAATATTATATATTATATAATATAAAAATTATTCAACTAAACAGTGATTAATTTTAAATTTAATCTTGTTACTTGTTTATAAATTATTTTCAAAACAAGTTGTATGTATTATAACAACTTTTTCAAAAAATTAAGAATTTGAATCTCTTTCGTAATAAAAAGTAATTCAGAAATTATTTTACTTGTTCTTAATTTTTAATTACAAACTGAAATTAAATTTATATTAACCAAACGTGAATTGAAAAATACTTGACTGATTTTATTCAAATATCTAGTCATTCAGCCATAAAAATATGTAAATACCAGATTATATATAAAAAAACTACCACAATTATTAATCAGCCAGCATTAGCATAATTTTTTTATTTATTTGTACATAATAATGAAAAGTTTTTAAATTTTTTTACTAAGGTTATTATAGAAACTAATATTAAAATTATAAAAAATACAATTTGTTATCTTAATGAATTCGAAATCTTCTGTAATAGATAATAATATTCTAAGTATATATAGAATTAAGCTTTTATTGAGCTATAGATTAATTGTTCTGGATGATATATATGATATTAACTCAATTAAAATTAAAAAAAAAATGTAAATAAAATGTTTTTTTGATCCGGTAGTTTTATCTACAGTAAATACTACTGTGATTAATACACTTAATATACAAAAAAAAAATAGATGACGTTCAATGAAGTATAAAGTATATAATCATTCAAAGTTAACATAAATTTATAAAATTCTACAGTTTTGTAATAATTATATATTTATATATATATATTTATTCTAGTTTTTTTTATGTTGTATATACCCATGCTAGCAAGAAGTTGAGAAATACTTCGTCGATGACGTTGTACATCTTTTAGAGAATATTCCATGTTTTTTTTTAATATTTTTATTTTTTATTTTGAACTTTATATTGTATATAACAATAATATTTTCTTTGTAAAATGATATTTATAGAATTTTTATTTTTGGTTTGATTGTTTATATTAATTTATTTAATAATTAACAAAACTTTTAATTTAAAAACAAAAACTTAAAATTAAAATAATACGTGTATGAAAAGTTTTTTGATTAAATGATTATGGTGACAAAATATCACGACTTTTTAACTCTAAATGTAAAGGTATACTAAAATAAAAATTATTTATTACCTAAAAAAAATAATAATTTGTTTTTGCAAATACATTAAAAGTGTTATCAAAAACGATAATATGATTAAAAAATTTATATAAATATATAAATACAAAATAAAAATTACTACTATATATACCTAAAATACATTCAATACTAACTTATTATATTAATAATTTCACATTTATTATTACTATTTTTATAGCTATTTATGAAGTTTAAATTTTTTTTTACTTTACTTACAATTTCTTCTTGTATGTAAGTTGTACAATACAATACCCCAAAAAAAAAATTGTATAAAAATAATATTTCTACCTATGTAAACTTTCTCAATAACAATAATTACAAAAATAAATTATTGTTAAAACTTAAAATTATTATTTTACATTTTCAAATAAAAATATTTTATCTTTGAAATCATAATTGTAATACATTTATTTAAATACACATTTTTTTTTTATTAAAATTATGAAAAAATCAAATTTAATATGTACATATGAGTATTTTATACAGAATACAAATTTGTATGTCTCAATCTTATGAGTATTGCCAAATGACTACATAATATTTTCACTATTTCTTTTTATTAATAAAACTACATTTTAAAAAAAATTATATTATTAATTCAATGTTCAAGGTTGAATTTCAATTTATATACTAAAATGAAACATTAATTTTCTCACATTTCTCACTTAGTTAGACGTTTAGTTTAGATTTCTTTTAAGTATATTTAATTTAATAGCAATTAGTATTTAGTAATGTGAATGAATAATATACATAAAATATGTAGCCTTTGGCGCGCAAATGATCAAATACAACACAAACTCGAAGTTTATTTTTGAAAAACTCATTTTCATTGAAAATTATTGAAAGATTGTTTAATATTTTATCTAAAGATCTAGAGAAGGTGGGGTATTTTATATGTACAAAAACGTGTCGGAACAGAAACATATGATTTTGACAGCTAAATGTTTAGTAAACAAATAATATTCATATTCACTTGTGCTCTTGTGCAGCCATGCGGCGAATTTCCTCCCACTCTCATTATTATTATTCAGTTTAGTTACAGTTTGTATTGGTTTTAATTTTTATGATTTTATGCAACCAGCTAGTGCTAGCTGTCCAGTATTTTACTTTCTTGTATCAATTTTAGAATGACCGGTTCATCGGTATCCTTTAATTTGAACGTCAAGACTCAAGATTCAAGAATATCTTATCAAAATAGGATCTGATTCTGAAGAAAATTACAAATTCGAATAATGATTAAAAACTAAATTGAAAAAATATTTGTATTATAATTGAAGAGCTAAGTTTGTGTTAATTACGAGTCCTAACCAAAAATAATTGGTTTGGCTTGGATATGTATTTTTTGCATACTAAATATCTAATCCTCATCACTCTCGGAGACAAGCGCCATATTTCTGTTGCCACAAAAAATGGGTACCTGAGAAAGAGACAGATAATTTGTTTGAATCGGCAAAAACAAGCATAAGGAGAGATTATTATATGTATATATGTTAAAAGGTGATATTTAAAGAATCATTTACATTTATCATTAAACCCAGAACAGAATCAATGCAGAATACATAACGCAGCCTACATTAGAATTGTCAAAAAAGTTAAAATGTATGATGCTTGAGTTACATTGTCGCTTTCATTACGCACTCTAAACGCGTTCGAACGCGGTCTACAAAAAGAGTAGACACAATAGAAATCGTAGATGTGGTAAATATCAACTGTTTGTTTACATTTTTTTGACAGAAAAATATTATTTCTAAATTTAATTTTGTAAATTCTTAAATTCTTGAATTTTAATTAATAAAATTGAATTGAATTGAATTGAAATTTTTTTTAATTTTTTTTAAATTTTTCTATATTTTGACACTGCAACGCGCGATGAAAGCGAAAAAATTAAAAGTTGGCCAACTTTTACGTAGGCTACGTTTAGACTGCGTGCATTGTAACTACTCTCATACGACTCCATACATTTCAACTTTATTGTGACAAATGCTACGTCTAGAATGCGCCTAGAAAGCGTCAATTGTAATCGCGGTATGAAAATATATTAAACCGATTATAACAAATTGAAAGGATCGAAAAAAAAATTAATCAACTTAACTTTTTCCGTAAGCGACGCTGGTGAATTCCACATTAACATTTAGGTCGAAAAATATTTTTAGTGTTAATCGAAATTTATTTTCAGTGAATCAAAATAATAATTCAAAAAATATTTACCAACTATTTATGCTTTGGGCTCGTATAATTAATAAGTAATGTACCTGTAATAAAATCATAATTACTTCAATTATTCGCTTATTTTTTACTGCTGCTGACTAGTTGTACTGTGTACTCTGTAGAAAAAGTATCCACAACTTGAATCCCCCCCCATAATAAATTAACAATTCCAATAATTTTGGCATATGCGTCGTCAAAATTTTACCCCAATCAATTTCACTACCAATATTTCATCAATTTCACTTCCAATTCCAATACTTCATTTTACCATTTTTTTTTGGGGATACGCGATCACTTCTTTTTATGTAAGTTTATTTGTCAATTTTGATGTTACATATTATAATAATGAAATTAAATATTTTTAAATTTGATTTGTAATAATTTTATACTATTAAATATCATATTTTGTTACCCACGTTTTTTAATAATTTAAGTATTAAAAATTTCGGTTCGAACAGAAAATGGGAATTGTTTGAATTGGAAGTGGAACTGGAAAATGGAAAAGGAACAGTACGAATTTGAAACGTCAAGAGTCCAAAATAACTGTATATAAAGTGCGCATTTGAAGTTTTGCGACAAAATTATTTTTTTAAATAAAATAAAATATTGCATAATAATTATCTGTCTTTGAAAACGTAAACGTTATGTAACACAAATTTATGCTATATAATATTTAGGATACCCTTTATAATTTAAATTCTTTTAATTTAATTTGTAATTAAAAATAAAATTAATTTTAATTTTTGAATAATTGTTAATTTCAATATTCCTTTTTTTCCAAAACCGATACAGCTGCCATCTACTTAATGTTTGCGTAAAATTCTCCTTTTTGTACAATAAAATTTGGGGTTAGGTAAATCTATGTTTGACATATGTGAGAATTTTTGATTTTCTGTGTCGTCAAAAATTTTGTCGAGAAAACCACGCCGCTTCATAAAAAATATTTTAATTTAATTTTTTTCCTAATTTTGTGCTTAATTAAATTGTTAATAATTAATTTAAAAGCTAATTAAATAGTTTTAAAGTGAAATAAATAAATAAAATTAACTATATCATTAAATTTAAATGACAATTTAATTAAAATTTTGTATATTGATAATCATGTAGAAGGAAAAAAAAAATTTGGGTGTTTCTGTATTGAAATTTAGGTACGCCATTTTATATTAAAAAAATTTATGATCGCCATTTTGTTTTTGTCTCAAATGATATTTTTAGAAATATTGCGTAGAATTTAAAGAAATTAAATTGGATATATTAATTAATTTGGAAATAAGTAATGTGTATTTTATGTGTTAATTAGAATAGAACGAAGTGTACATAAATTATAATAATATTAATAGTTTTTGTTTCCTGTGAGAAAGGATCTTTTTGTGCGGGTGCGGTTTTGAGTGTTGCCAATGTTGTAATTTTGAGGAGTACTCGGTATTAATGGATTGGTATTTTAATATATAAACTGCTGGAAGCTGGACCCAGATAAATTTATTAATTTTTGTGCAAATGCAATTTGCGTTGCGTATAAAATTTTTTGTACCTATATTGGGGATTTTTTTTTCTGGTCTTTTTGAAGTTTTGTGTATAGAGAATTTTGGTTTTGTATTTGTTTTTGATAAAATAGATTTTATTTATGATGAAAAAAAGTTTTATGTAAAACGAAATTCTTTTAGTGCAAGTTGGGTAATAAATTTCGTGATTTTTAATATTTAATTCGGTTATATATAAATAAATATAGTAAATTTAATTTTATTTGTGTGATAATTAATTTGATAAAGAATTTATTTAAGTATATACACGATGCAAAAAATTACACTAATATACAGGGTGTTGTAAAATATATATAAAAATAAATTTGCTGACGTGGATATAATAAATAATGACTAATTTTATTTTTATTTATTTGAAGAAAATTGACATTTTTATTTTATTGATTTTAAATGACATAATCAAATTGTTAAATTTAATTTAATTTTTGGTTATTAATTTAAAAAAATATATAATCTTATTAATAAAATCGTAACATTTTTTTATAGATAGTAAGTATAGATATTTTATAAATTTGAGTCCATTATTGGAAAAAAATGGATGGGATAAAAAAATATTGTATGCAAAATTTTTAGGTTAGGAATAGTTAAGCATATATTTTAGGTTAGGAATAGATAGGCGTATTTTAGGTTATGAATAGTTAGATTTCAAACCCGATTTTGAATATTTTTTAAAATAATTTTATTTAATAAATTATAAAGTAATTAAAGTAAAATAAAAGGGAGTATAGAGTGTACCGCGCAGTATTTCTATTATACATTCTTTAAACTAAAAATATACAAATTACAATGATTGCTTAAGTTTCCTTTCTTACATGAAACATAACCTCAAAGCGTTGAATTCGATTTGGAAATAAGAAAAAACAGTTTTAAGTTCTATATCTAAATATAGTTTAATTTAAAAATAATACGTCAGTATTGATTGGATTGGAGCGCTGAAATACAAATATCACGATCAATCTAATACTAGAAAATTATTATTAAATTTCTAACCTTTCAAATTGTACACCTTTCAATTTAAAGGTTAAATTCTATTATAAACAATATTTTATAGTATGCAGGTAGATCATAAAGTAGATTTATGTAAACAATAAACAACGAAAATGAGGAAATTAAATGTAAAAATTATCTTTCCTAATAGTTTAAAAATTCCTTTATTAAGCAATCGCCAAATATCATCTAGGTAGGTATGTATATGTATATAGAACACAGCCATAATTTATGCAAAGGCAACAATAATCTTGAAAGTGAGGAGCCCTGACCAGATATTCTTTAATAAAAACTAGAAACATTTACGTTTATATATTTTAAATGTCATAGTTAAGACACAGTAAAATTTAATAATTAAGTCCTACATAAAAATAATTAATGTTTAGCAAATAATTTAATTTTTAATTCTAATATAAAATACTATATTAAAAAATATGGCTTGGGAAGATTATTTATTTTTTAATTTAATTATTTGTTATATATATATGATAATGAACTAATTATTGTATTTCTTTTAAAAAGTGGCTTTATTATATTAATAGGTATAGCGTATAGGTACATAGACATACATATATGAATAATTTTATTATTTTAGCAGATGAGTTTGTTTATCATTCTATATTTTCTAGAATTTTATTTACCTGTTCGAGGCGAATTTATTTATTTCCATTCCCTTTATTAGTCAAATAAATTAGTTATTTAAGAAATAACAAATATATTTACGTCCGACTAAATTTTTCGGATAACAAAGGAAATTTCTTGTAAAGCGTAAAGGTAAAGGTGTATGTTAATATATGTATATGATGATTTATTTGCCAGCACAAACTAGGATTTATATTAGAAATACAATATTATTAAGTTAATTTAATAAAAACATTTATGATTTAATAAAATAAGAATCTTTTGTCTATAAACTTATCGGTATAGCTGGCTTGTTCTAGCAAATCTGGTATACTTTTCATAAACGTGTACAAATCTAGCAATCAATAGTATTTTTTAATACATTTGCTTATAATTATTACTTTTAATATTGAAACCGTCAACAGTTTTTTCCGAAATAATTTACGCAATTGAATTCGTTCCTGGTAGACAATTTGACTATTGAAGAATGAAATTTTCCAAATATTTACGTTACACCCTATGTCAATCAAGATTTTTTAAGATGATTTGTAATTTTTTTTTTCTTTAATACTAAATTCGGAACTTTCCGAGATACAAAAACACGGGACAATCCTGACTAAAACGGCAGGTGTGGTTACATTAATAATTAATATTAATGATGATAAATATTTTCTGGAATATTTTCCTTAAGGCTTGGACTACAACCTATCGATCAGTTCAGTTGCGTATCGATTAGTATAGTGGCTTATCAGTCTATAGCAATACGACATTCTTCAAATTCCAATTGAATTTTCCGCGAAATTAATTTTGATAATGGCTCTACTATTTTTCTAACAACACAACATTTTTGTTTATTAAAAATGTATACATATTAAGTAAATAAAATATACATAATTATCTTGTCAAATTATTTATTACAATTCTGTCACAAATTACAACAGCGATGTAATCTTCTCTAGGTTCTTTTACTTTTCCAAAGTTGAAGAATATATGTAATTCGATTGCCGGTTTTGGTAGCTCCTAGTACGCTGTAAACGATCCACTCAGCTCTGGTACGACAAACGATAAGCGTTTATCGAGAACGAGATTTTTTTTTGAAGAAAAATTGCAATTTAACCCAGTAAATATTTACCACTATAATATAATAATAGACGTTATTTTAAGTTGATGTTCTTTAATATGGAAATATTTGAGCTACCCATAATATATTACATTATAAGAATCATTAAACTTAATAGAATTTTAAAAATCCTATAAATTATACATACCGAAAAATAATGTTCAAATTTAGTTGAATCGATTTCAATCAACAGAAACTTATTTATTAAAATGTCTTATTGTTTTTACAGTTAATACTCTAATCAACAAAATGGAATTATCTAAAGAACAATTGAAACAATTTCGTCGTATTCATAAAAAACATCCAGTTACTCTAGAATTTTTAGAATATAATTTTGATAATATTATAAAAGAATTAAAATTTTACACAACTTTCCGTTTTGTTATAAAACGTAGATTAATCCAAAGAAAAAATCGTGTATTTATTAAATACAATGTACCAAATAAACAGATATTATCAAAAAATAAAATTAGAAAACGTAAAAATTATAGATCGACAACACATGTTCCTTTAACATGGTCAAAAAAAGTTGTTCTCTATAATAAAAGATTATATTTATTGGATAAAGTTAAAGCACAAACAAATGAAATTAGTAATTCTGATTCACAAAATGATATTGAATTAAATTTAACACCAGATGAAATACAAAAACAATTAAAAACACAATTAGAATTACTTAAAGGTGGTAAACGGCGATTTCCAACATCATCATTAGCTACAACTCAATCATCGGCAGCTGGTACATCAACACCAAAAATATTTCCATCAAATTCTGATATAACAAAACGGATATCATTAGATAGGAAAAGTAGTTTTGGTTTTGGCGGTGGCGGTTCATCATGCAGTTCATTTGATATTAGTCTTAAAGATGCAAAAGAAGCTGGACCATCAAATTTAAAACGTATTCATGGTGATAATCTAACCGATTCTAGTTCATCTATTGATCAATTCAATGATTTTCTAAATCGTTCTAAAGATACATCAATGGAACGAAATTCTACTGTTATTGATTTCTTAAATGAAACCAATAGTAATAGTAAAAATTTAAATGATATAATAGAACCAGTTAAAACCCAAAAAAAATCATTTAATTTCATTGATTCATTAATTAATAAAATAAATAGTACAAAAGATAAAAATCCAGATAGAAAAAGCCCAAATGTATATTTAAAATCACCAATAATAAATCTTGAGAAAAATAATAAATTATCATTATCTGAAGAACATGAAGAAGATTCATTAAGTTCTGGTGAATTTCTTGGTTTTCCTGATGTTGAAATAATACAACCAGATGTACCTGGAATGTTGCCAACGCCAGTAGTACCACGGAAATTAAGTGGTACACAGTCAGCTTTTATTAGTGAAGATTTAGATAAATTTATGCGTGATAATTTATTAGATAAAAAGTCAGAAGATGATAATACAATTGATAAAATACCAAAATTAAAACGTCGTTTCGAAGATGGTTTAGTATGTAAAGGTGCCATACCACCAAAATTAACAATGGCATCATTACCAACTGAATTATCTAAACCACGTACATTAGCTGAAAAACGTATAATGTTACAAAAGAATAAAAATATGAAATATTTAATGATTGAAAATGAGAATACAATTTATCATGAATTGAAAAAACGTTCCAGAGATTGTAATGTAAATATATCATTAATTAAATCATTACAAAAACAATCAATACCAGCGACACGTGATTTTTGGAAAGCTACATCATGGCTTTTAACTGAAAATGGTAAATTTTATTTTCAAATTGCTAATATTGATGGTATTGAATGTAAATTAATTGGTGGTTGTGGCAATAATTTAAATAAAAATTTACCATATCAATTTAGTTGTTTAATTAAAAAAGAATTAAAAAGATTAACAACAATATGTCCAAAAAATTGTAAAGATCATAATTCATTTAAAAATATAAAAATACGTTATAATAATAATAATAATAATATGAATAAAGAAAATCATAAAATTCATTTAGTAAATAATGTTAAAGAAACAATTAATAGTTACAATAAACCTGGTCCATTATCATCTAAATGTTTACATTTATCATATATGCCAAATTGTGGTCCACCAGAAATATATCGTATGCCAAAAATACAATTAGAAGTTTTTCCACAAATTAATCGGCCATTAGATGATGTATGTAAAAGTTATTTAAAAATGATATTACCATCAACAAATATTACAAAAGAATGGGCTGAATTTGCTGTATCAACATTATTAATACCATCAACAAAATCATCAATATCAGATAATTTAAAAGATAATGAATTATCAACAAAAATATCTAATAATATTTATAAATCATATACATTTAATATACCATATTTAAATGATCAAAAAAATATTTTAGTACGTCGTGTTTATAATCGTAAAGAGAGATTTGATAAAATTACTACAGATGATTTACAATTTCGTAAAATTGCTAATAAATCAAAAGATCCGATTACATTAGAATGTGCAAATATTTTATCCGAAATGATTGATAGTGTAGCAATTGGTTTGAGTGAGGATTCATTAATAAAAAATGATCCAGATATTGATTATGAGAATAAAACTAAAGAAAATGCTAATTTAAAGACTGCAGAAAATAAAATAATTACATCTAATATTAATAATGTAAATACAGAAAAGAAACCACCGGTTGATAAAAAATCAAATAAAAAATCAGGAAATCCGAAATCAAGGCTAATGTAAAAAAATTTATATATATATTTTTTATAATATATTTATAATTATTTTTATATTCTCTTATTTTTCTTTAGGCTAGAGTTAAGAAGATTAAATGCGACAATAATAGATGCTGGTGGACCTGGTTATGAAGAAGAAGGTAAATTTAAATTGTGATTTGTGTTAATGAATATTATAATATCTAATTATATTTAAAGAAATTTGCACAAAACCATATTGTCGACTTGGTTGTATTTGTACGAGTTTAAGCGGTCAGGCATCGTTAAAAAAACACTGCAAAAAACCTGATTGTATGATTGAATGTGACTGTCTACGGAGTTTAATTGACCCAGAAGATAATGTAAGTTATTTACATGGTTTGCTTGAATCAGAAGATAGTGTAAGTTATTGTATAATAGTAGTTAATTGTTTCAAATAAAAAAAGAATTTTTCGAATGTAAAATTTCGAAAATATTGAAAAAATGATTAAAATGAGCTATAGCAGCAATTCAATTTTGGATCTGATCAGTAGTAGCTCCAATGAAACCACTATAGTTAGTCTGTCCGCAAGATATAACAATTATATAGTGCACTTCAATTAGCGATGTAACCGCATTTCTTTTGAAGTTATTTATGCTCATTAGTTATTAATTTATAATCCAAAATATCTGCAATCTTAATACTATAAAAAATAGTTAAATAATTTAAAAGTTAGTTAAGAATTCAAATTGTTAAAGCTCTAATTCTCATGAAACACCTTGTACAGATGTGCAAGAGTAATGCTACAGTTTTTAAAACTAATAATTTTCTGTAGACATAAAATTTAATATTTTTCCTTAAAATGTTTATTTCGATTTTTAAATTTTTGATATTTAAAATATCAGCATCAGCAAGTCAGCCGCTAAAAGAAAAACAAAATACAAATTATATAGGTTATTATATAGTTTATTAGTTTTTAGTTTTTATAACCCTGTACAATTTTCAGGATTTCAAGAAAAAAATTTATTGACTTTCAAAGGAAAAATTAGATTTTGTTTCAAATCTTTAGATGGAATGATTTTTAGAAAACTAACTAATTATTAAATTAAGTTAATTAAATCAATGATCAGTTAATTTTAATTTTTAAAATATCAAATATTTTTTATTATTATCATTGTAGAATTCTTGTATAACATCACAGGACGCTTTAATGTTACGTCAAAAAGCTACAGCTCGTTTAGCCAGAATGGAAAGAGAATTTTGTTCAACAGTTGTACTTACTAATACTGAAACACTTTTAATAAACGAGTCACAATATGAAAGAAAACGACGTTGTACAAAACGTTATTCAAATTATACATATGATTCAGAAAATGAACCATCATCAATAATAAATAAAGATGATTCATTACAACAACCACCACCAAATAAAAGGCAGCGTACTACGAATAAAATAAAAGCAATTGTTACTGAAGCTAAACTACCACCACTTGATGATATGGTTTACGTAAATGAAAATATAATGCAAAAATTAAAACATTGTCAAGTAAATTTAACAAAATTAGAATATTTTGAAAATATTGAAAAATGGTGTATGATTCATTGTTTATATAAATGTTTTTGTAAAGCTAAAGATTTAACTGGTAAACCATTCATATTGAAAAAAGATGAGGTAACTGATAAAGAAGAAATAATTTATAGTAGAAAACCAATATATTCATTTGATAAAAATGAAGAAATAACATTAACAAGTAAAACAACACCATTAAAAATTATTACTGATGATCAATATCATGATAAAATTGAAAAACCAAAAAAATCATCTGGTAAATTAACGATGCCTTCAAATAATAGAACATTGTTGAAACAAAGTAAAACATTAATGATTACTAATGATAAACATAATGAAGAATTATCAAAAGAAAGATTATTATTTCGTAAATATTTTGAATTTTCTGAGACAAATTGTCGACGTGTTTTACAAGTCCCATCTACTTATCATATACGTAATAGACGTTATGCAGTTACAAAAGCAAGATCTTCAAGATATCATAATTTTATTGAAAATGCTAAAACAAAATTATTATTATCTGAACGTATTCGAAATAGTGAACTTTATAAACCGACCCGTACTATATTTATACCAAATTCATTAAAAAAATTCATACCAACAACCAATAATAAAAATAACTCAAATAATAATAATTTAACTAATGAGAATGAATCACAATTTTTAAAGATATCATCAGTTGTATCATTAAATCCATCACCATTACCAACTAAAACTATTAATTCACAAAATATTTTACAAAATCCAATTATGTTATTGCAACAACAACAACAACAACAAACTCCAATCAATAATGCTACTGATTTATTACAAACACCACCAACAGATTTAAAAAAAATTGTTATTGATTGTAGTATTGATTCACAAGATGTACATAAAAATGTATTAAAATTGTTAAATTATTTAGTAACAAAAACAATGCATAATATATGTAAAATACAAGTTGATGAATCAAAAAATATACCAAATCCAGTATCAGATACATTACATATATCACAATGGCGTTATTTTTTACAAGCATATATTGAAGGTATTATACATATTTGGGAAGTAAAAGTTGATAATCAAATATATTTTACTGGTACAATGCAAAATATAATGCCATTTATACGTAATGCAATTAGTGTTGTTAATATTAAAGCAATACGTAAAGAAAATTTACCATTATTTGGTAAAATGTTAAATGCTAAAGTTATAAATCAACAAACAAGTACTTTATCAATATTAATGGCTGGTCATAATGATTATTGGCGTATATTAGGTATGACAAAATCAACAATTGATTATTTAACACAAGGTGGTGTTATTAAACCAACACCACAATCACATCCATGGTTATCAACCAAAATTAATACATTATATGAAATAATGGCAAAACAACGTATTGATAAAATTTTATCAAAACAAAAATTATCAAATAATAATAATACTAATCCGAACAATAATAATAATGATGAAGTTAAAAAGAATTTTATAATAAATGTTAATAATATTAATCAAGATAATGAAATTGATCGTTTATTAAAATCAAATATTAAAATACGACAATTAACTGAACGTGAAATAATACAAGATAAATTTACAATACCAGTTGGTCTTGGATTATCATCATCAACATTAGATTATCGTTGGTTTGTATTAGATATTGTTGATGATTTTTCACATATATTATTTGTTGAACAAATGGAATGTTTAACACATAATAAAATTAAAGTAGCATTTCAACGTTCAAATGAAGAAAAAAAAATGGTACGTTTAGCTAAGGTTGATGGTAAAAATATCGATTGTTATGTTATGAAAAATGATAAAAATCGTATTTATTTAGGACCATTTGAATTAAGTTCTAATCCACAAATAGTATTATATCAAAATATTGATAGTAAAATGATGTTACGTGAAGATTTTGAAAAAGTACACAATATAAGAAGAGCAATTAGTACAACTGGTTTTTGGTTATGTCGAAGAAATGGTAAAATTATAATTGATATTAATAAAGCTTCAACAACTACACAGCCAATTTTAATGAATAATAGTATTAATGACAACAGTACTACAAATGTTGAACAGCCTAATTTGAAAAATCAAGAAAATCTTCGCCGTAGTAAATCTGTTGAAACAATTATTATTGATCATGATGATGTAGATGAAATTTCAGATCACACTCCATCAATTAATAATAATTCAAAATCAACAACTTTAAATTTACAGATTAATGAACAACATTCAGATATAGAAAGTAATAATTTGAAAGTTGTGGAACAAAAAAAGAATAATTCAAATGAAAATAATTTGCCAACAATAACTCGATCAGCTAATAGTTTACAAAAGATTCAATCTATTATGATCAATAATAAAAAACCAAATAATATTATTTTAAAAACTCCTACAACAAATTTAAATACTAATAATAACATTTTAAAAAATACTCAAATTCAAAAAATTGTTTTAAATACATCAGAAAATAATTCAAATCAAAGTATAGTACAATCAGGATTAATTTCATTAAATCCAGGAGTTTATGAAATTAAAAGCTCTGGAAATACAAGTGAAAATAAAAAAAGCCTTATAAAAACAACAAACGATTGCTCTTTAATAACAAAAAATAATACGTCTTCTACAACACCAATACTATCCTCAAGAACACCACCAGTACCATCGTCAACATTATGTAAACCAATAGAAGTAGTTCCTATACAAATTGTTAAATCAGTAATAAATAAACCATTTGATAAAAACATAAATAACAATTCATTAACAAAAACCGTAGGTGAAATTATGATTGGTGAAAATATTAATAATAATATTAGGGTTGCCAAAAAATCAACAACATCTGTGCTAAATAATATATGTTCTAAAAACATTCCAAAGTTTATTCTACCAAAATCATCATCATCATCACTAGTTAATACTAAATCATCAACAGTTACAAATCAATCAAATATGAAATTTATTAATAATATAAAATTATCATCAGCATCATCAACTGTGACAACAAATGATTCCAAAATAGTTATAGGTACGTAAAAAAAATTTTTTTTGTTGACTATTAAATTCACTATATCTAAAAAAATGTTATATTACGAAAACGGGTTAAAGAACTTCTTTTCATCTCGAGTGAGAAAGTTTAATTCTCATAACAGATGATAATCTTACGACAGGTGAAGAGGCACTGTATTTTTTTCACTTCCGGGTATACATATAGTTTTTGTAAACGGTAATGAAAAAATTATAAAAATTAAATTAATTTGAAAATTCAATTGAAAGTTTGAAATAAATATTTACCGCAAAGGGCGGTCAACGATAGATTGACCACCCAAATCCAAAAGCTGTACGAAAGCAATACAAATTATTTTGTGAAGCCGTGCTTAGAAAAATAAACAAGAAAATTGTAAACACGTACGGAGGAATAGTGATTTTTAATCATGCAGGGAGAAAATGTTTCACTTTATTTTTTAATAATAGGGATTAAAGTTAACAATTTACTCTCGGGAGTGAAAAAAATATTTAAATAACATTTTTTAATATAATAATTTTTGAATTATTTTTCAGATCAATCAAAACAAATGAAATCATTTGAAATTAATTCAACTGGATTTATACCTACTGATAGTATGCAACCACCAACAATGACAAGTGTTTATTCATCAGTACCTAATATACCATCATTTATAAAAATTAAACCAATTTCAAATCAAGTCAACAGGTTAATTCCTACATCACAGAAATTTGTTAAATCAGACAATAATTTTCCAAAACTGACATCACAATCTAATACAAAAGCATCTCAAAATTTAATTAAACAACCAACTTCATCAAATTTGAAAGATAATAACAAAAATACCGATGTTAATTTAAGTAATTTAAATAAAGGATTAATTAATCAATATTCTCAAAAAAATATTGATAATGTATCAAAAAATTCAACTTCAATTGTAAAAACTAGTACTACATACATTCCGCCATCGTATAATAGTAATGGTGATTCGTTAATCAACACTACATCAGATATTAAGAGACCACGAACAATTACAGGATATTTTAAATCCAATATAAATGATTATCCAAAATTTGGTGGTATGAAAAGAGATCCAAATTATTTAATTAAATCAAGTTCAAATTCAGCTTTACAACTTAAAGATCTTAATGAAGTTAGAAAATTTTTAAATAGGTAAAACAAAATTTGATTTCATAATAAATTGAATTTGACAATATATATATTTTATTTTGTTAGTCATGTTCGAAAACATAGCCCAGCTTATAAAACAATTTACAAGAATGTGAGTTGGTCTTTTGTGCCATATAAGAAATCGAAAAGTTCAGCATCAATGACTATAACTACTGTCAAACAAGTAAGAATAATTTTGTAACAAAATATGAAACTTTCAATATTTTTTTTTACAAACGTACCGTAAACACAACGATTTCATAGAATTTAGCAAAAGAAAATTAATTTTGTTGGTAGAGCAGTTTAAAAAAAAAATAATCTATTCATTAAATCATTTTCGATATTATTTTAAGGAATAAGTTAACAGAACGGTCTCCTGGTCACAGGGATATAATGGGTAATGAGAAAACTGATGAATTAGCTAGAAATGGTATGGTGAATACCCTCACAATTTTCCGAATCGGTTACGGAAATTTCAATTAGAATTTCGATTTATTTTTATGTTTAAAATTTGCAATATATTTACATTTTGTTACTTGGGAATTAATAAACCACGTCCCCTAGTCTCGATCGAACTTTTGTACAAAACTTACCACCAACTAAAAACGTGCTCGGACCGCTCGCTTAAAAATTAGTATATAGACTCCAAACACTTAACTCACACGCAATTCGCTTCCATAAATTTCATTTAAGATTTAATTTATATAAATTTCAGATAACTACTCTTGACAATGTAAAAACTACACAAAGTGTTCCTGGTCGTGGAAAAGACATTATTAACACTAATCATGAAGCTAAGAAAACTGCTGCAAAAAATAATTCAGCAACAGTAGATAATGATGTTATTGTAATTGATGATGAGGATTAATTAGAAAATAAATTTCATTAACATTTCTATAATATTTTTTTTGAAATTGAGTTTTCAGTTCATTTTTTTTTTTTAAATATAAGAATTGTTGTTATAAGATACTAACTTAGTAAAAATACTGTGATTTTAAAATAATAATTCGTATAGTTTTAATACAATACAAAATTTTGTTTTCTTTCGTTTAATTTTTTAAAAAATATTATAAGTTTATAAATAAATACAAAATAAAATTAATATTTTTTTTTATGTTTATTTTAAGATATGAATAAATTTAATAAAATTAATATTGATCTAAATTTGTTGCAGTTTCTAATATGGTACATGAAATTTATATTATATTTCTACGTGCCCAACGTCGTATGATTACTAAAATTTAAGGTAAGTTTACATAAACATTAGTATATTTAAGGAAAATTCTGTAGTTATTTTTTAATTTGATTTTAAAGTTAATAGTATGACGAATATAAAATGATAAAACAAACATATTATTTGTTATAATTAAAAATAACGTTAATTCATTCTTAACAATTAATATTCGTAAGATTATATTTAACAATTAAAATAACTATAATCCATAATTGCAGAACGTTCATTAAATAATTATTTTAGTACTGGTATGAGGATCAAAATTGTATGACTTGTATAATTAATGGTTGGTTATTCAGTATTTTTTATACATTTTTTTTTATGACGAAAGTAATTTCAAGAATATTAAAACAAATCACTTAGTTTCTTACCACACACTATTGTCGTTTTACTTCGAAAAGTGTTTATACCGAAGTAGCGAATAATATAAGGATAGGAGCCCACTGAAAATAATTAGAAATCGATAATCTAATCCTCATCAAGTATATTTTAGAAGAGTATTCACGCTTAATTGGGAAACCACAAGACCGACAGCAATGCACCTTCTTGGATATAGTGACAGCGATAGATAAGATGTTACAATAGGAACTTTGAAACTGCTTAATGGAATCTATAGAATCAACTGCGATCCGTACAATTGATTTTATGTTAGTCAAATAGGTGGAGCGTTCAAAACTAGAAGCAATGAAGAAATATATAGAGATAACTCAATTAAATTACATTTAAAATTAAAAATTAGTAAAATTGAGTAGGTATTTGTTTTTTAAAAATTAATATCTTATAAAAGTCATTGCTTAACCTTGAGTTACAAATCGTATACATAATCAATCGTTTAAAATTATTGTGTTAAAAATCCCACATGTCGCAAATGCCCACATTTCATATATAAACTTATGATTTCAATTTAAAAAATTTCTTTTAATTTTTCGAAACACAAAGTAGAGCCTCATTTCATTCCTCATCGGTTGGATTTATTTGCATTATAAAAGAGATTTCTTGGGATATTCTGTAATCGCAATGACAGCACGTGGTTGAGGTTAATAATTAATTCTTTATATTAACAGTTTAGAAAACATGGAAAATTACCTTAAGTTCATAAATGTAATTGAGAATATTTTAAATTTGGGTTTCCAAAAGGTTTTCATTACATAATATTATTTACTTTTAATATTATCTTATCTCGGTTAGTTTTAATGTTATCTTATCTCGGTAATCAATCAAGAACCTTTATCATCTAGCATTATCTAAGGGTAGATTTTGTATTGTAGTGATAATATTTGCTACTAGTAATAAATAGATGTAAGATCTTATTAAGATTAAGTAGTGTAGATTCAAAATTAGTATATTATATTATCAAAGATTAAGAATTATTTAATAAATCTTAAAAATAAGATAGAAAGAGTACGTCAAATTTTGATGAAAAGGGTATACTAACTCTACTAACTAAATGAATGTTCCAAGATACTGTAAATGATAATTGATAGTGTATGTTGGTGTTTGCTATTTACGACAATAATAAATACAACCAAGAAAATCAATTTTCTAAGTTTCTAAGTTTATTTTCTAAAAAGAAATTAATGATATGCACCCTTCCTGATGATCATGCATCGAATATTAGAGATATTAGATAATAAAAATATTTCTTTTTTACAAATAATAGTTTCAGTATTATTGGTTGTTTGACATGTTATGTTTATTGATTAAATTTTGAAAATTGCGGAAACAATGACGACGACATATTGATTTAATGACAGACAGGGTGTTACATGATTGATATATCATTTTTGAATGTTTAAAAAGTATGGAAATGATTATAAAATTAATATATATGTATATTGTATATTGTATTTAATTAAGAAGTATTAGTACTATTACGTAGAGCTAGTTATAGTTATAATATAAAAATAATTAATGCAATTGCCTATCATTTTATGTACACCATTCCCTTATGCAATTGCAATTAAAATACACACTGCATGTAATTGCCGGGCTGTAAGGACATATACGATACATCCATAATGAGAATAAAGCCATATTCATGAATGAAATACATTTCCGTCATTTATTTAGTTAAATAACAAAAATTTAAAGGATTCTTTTTGCAATAGAAATTTTTTTTCGGTTAGCTATTCCCAGAAGTTGCAAATAAAAAATATGTAATTTAAAAAAAAATAGAAATGAATTACTATATGGCTCTCTGAACATGATAATAAACCAATTTGCCTTTATAGCAATTTCAAATGTGAGATAAAAGCCATATACGCGAAAAATTCGTAGATATAGGTTTAGTTTCATTCAGCATTGTACAAAATGTAAATTAATTGCTGTAGCGTTATTATCATGAAATTTATAATTCGGTTTTTAGGTTCAGTTCTTTTACTCTTTATCCCATAATAATATTAATTTAATATTATCGAAATACATTAAAAATTTAAGCTTGGAAGAAATTTTAAGGCTTTCAATATTAAAATTGTTTCTTAAAGTTGAACGAATTCAATAAATTTTTCATTTGTAATGTAAATAAGAAAATTTATACGTATTTAATTTGTACTGTATATTTTTACTTTTAAAAACACAGAATGGAATAATTTATCAAAAATATAATTTGAATAAATAATTTATTAAGAAAAAATACTAATAATATTTATAATAAATGTATTAATATTTACGCAAACGCAACTTCTCATAAATTAGTATATATAATATGCACCCTCCCTCATATTATTCATATAATATGGGTTTTTTTAAAAACATTTTAGTAGAGTTTTTTAGGACATCATTTACTAGATACTTATTTAGCGAATTAAAGATTCAAATTATAAAGTTAATTTTATTTTTTAATAAAAAAGTTGTCTGTTATTAATAAATGAAATGAAGTGATTATTTCCATAATCGCTGTAATACACTTTACAAATAAAATGAGATAATGATGGCAAATGGAAGCTATTAATATTCTGCACAACTGTCACTATAAAAATCTTGTTGTAATGTATTCGTTATCCCATATAAATGATAATAGAAAAATAGAAACTTTTCGAAAATCGTTCTTATTATATTCTATATCCATGACAGTGCGTCTTATGTTGACTTTTACATAAAATGTATATTGTCATTGAGCTAGTTTTTTGGTAATCTACAAGATATATGAAAAAATTATGAATTATTTTCTCCTTAATTATTTCACATTAAATCATTCCCCAAACTAAAGATTAATTCCTGCATATTCAGTAATATAAATTACAAATATCCAGAAAATGGCTGTTAGATAGATTGATTTATTAAATATTCACTCTTTTCTTTTTGGGAATACACTGATACGCAGTGGTATATTATCGTAGTAGTAATTTGTAATCATTACATCACATGTACTTTCAGTTCTTTCGGCCTGCTTTACATTTTTTTCGTTTTTCTTCTTCGTTACTAAGTCAAAAATACCATAATTTAGGTGTATAACTTGATATCGATTTAGTAATTACAGACATTTTACTAAAAACTATAATATGTCGTTAGCTGTTACTTTTAAATAATGAATTGGTATTGGTGGCTGATGTATTGTATAGATAGAGTTAAGTTTTATATAAAGGGAGGTTATTATTATGGTTATTATGTTAAACGATGGTCGTATTCTGCGTATTGGAGAAAATTAATACCATTTAATTCTGCAACCTTCAACTAGACTTCGCAGTTCTGAAAAGAATATTATTCTACTTTCCTCAACTATCATCTTTTAAGTCGGTTTTAAAAATTTAAAAACTAAAAAAAAATGTGCCAATTGGAATGCAATGTTGTGAAACTCAATTTGTTTACAGTAAAGATATACATTTAACAACAATAAGAGAAAATTTTGGCTTCATTCTCAAAATAAGTAACATTATATTTCGGTGTTAGGTCTATAACTGTCCAAAAAAAATCATCCTCACAATATCTAACAAAAGAACGACGGACCTTTTGAACTAAATCCGGCTAATAACATCACTGCTACCTAAATTACCATATAAATAAGCTGTATAGAATATAGCTCGCACCCGCACCTTTGTAGTATTTACTGAGAACGCTACGAAATCTCCAAACACATCCTATGTAAATGCGAGGGGGTTTCTCGTAACATATTCCAACCAGGGTTATTTAGAACCACATCCAACCCAATTGAATACACACTCAGCTTCATAACCTAGACTTTGTAAAAGAGCTTTAAGACAACGAGATATGGGACTAATTAATAATCCTATAATTCTATAATTCTTAATGTAATTTTCTAATCTGGATCCATATACCTTGAGAATCAATCAATGGAGAAATATGGTTCATATATCATTAGATCGATAATAAATTTTACTGTTAAATCTGGATCGTACAAAAAATAGCTGCTGAATCATCACATTTAGCTCACTACAAAAAAAAATCAACAATTACCAGTAGAAAAATTCAGTCTGCCGTCAGATTTTCTGTTATACGTATTTTTACACTAAACATTTGCGCGAGTTATTCTAATCCCGTAAAAAACCACATGAAACGAATAACCAAGGTACAAGTTCCTAAATTTAAAAATAATTATTATAATTATAATGAAAAAATACTATTATAAACAAAATGTTAAAACTTTATTTGAAATAAAAAAAAAACTCTAAATTTTATACATGAAATGGCCATATCAATTTTGTTATAATAAAACGTAATAAATTACTAGGATTCACTTAGTAAGAAAACCCTTCAAATTACTACAAATATGAATAAAGTGTAGAAAACAATTAATGATGATTTGATTAATTTATATTATATTTTTTTTTAGTAATTTTTGATTAATTCATTACACTCTTAAAAAAATTATATAATTTTGCTAAATTATTTTCCAGTTTCTTTTTAACATTTATTATCAATTAGAGTAATTAAAGCTAATGGCACATCCATTGTTTGATCATCAATTAGAACGATATCAAAAGTGTCCATATATCTTTCCAAATTTTCTTCAATCTATATATATAAAAAAAAACCCAATAATTTAATATTTATTTATTTTAATTATTCGTTAAACTTACATGATGGAACAAAAAACCAATTTTAAATACAATCGATGAAACTGGCATACCTTCGGCCATTCCAGCATCACCAAGTGAATCACCCATTAAAATAATATGATCTCGATCATGAACTACATCATAATAAGCAGATCCTTTAAGTACAGTTTCATTTTTATTAAATGTATGTATCATTGGTTCTTCAAGTCCATTCAATAATCCATCCTTGTATCGAAGGAAATTAGACACAACTTTTACATTTGGATATAAAACGTTTGTATGTTTTAACACAGATACAACAGAATTTCCAAGGCCAGCTGAAAATACCAAACATGGTACATTTATTTTATTCAAATAAGCGAATAATTCTGATGCTCTATCACGTAAACAGTCTTTAAAATTCAAAGCTATTTCATCAATTTCATTTGTATTAAATGGGAAGCCACTAGAAAAAGGAAAATATAATTTTTAAATTATCATTATTAACTTTTCAATTCATTTATTCAAGTTGACGAAATAATTCTGTGTAAGATTTTCCACTTAAAACGGTCATTTAACGGCATCGGCCATTTTAAAAAGTAGTGTTAAAATCAGCGTGTATCGGAATATGTAATCTTGAACCAAAAGATTCAAGAACGACGTTTACAGAATGATTTGGCAATCAAGAAATTCAATTGTTAAATATATTAAAGTTTATGTTAAATATACTTTTAACTCTGGATATTGTTGCATAGTTTATTTAAAAAGTAGAATGGATCATTATAAATAAATTGTGCGATTGCAATTTGAATAGAAAATTCTAATTTACTCAGGTGTAGATGATCAAAATGGGATGTTTTACGGTCAAGTGACAATATAATACTAATATATAAATTATAAATTCCTTTTAATTTAATTTTTCTATTATAATATTTTGTGATAAGCCAATGATTTCTATTCAATTACTAATACATCTAATTTTTAATAAAATTTTAATACTAAATATTATTCATTTTTATGCTTCCTTATCGAAACGTAGTAATGTCCAAATAAAACATTCATTCGATATATATTTAGTATGCATATTACATTTCATATTCTATTAAATATTAACATTCATAATATACAGTCCTATAAAAAATTATTAAGATAAAATTACTTACACTAATAGATCACCAGATTTTGTCCACCATTCTATCATATATTTGATTTTTTCTTCCAATGGTATTTTTGGATCAATTTCTAATGGTCGATATTTTTTACATAATTTACTATTTTTTTCAATATACTCAATTGGTAATGATTTACACGCATTAAATATACCAAAACTTGTTAAAACAGCTTTACCATTATGCATACGTTGCTTAGTAATTGTATAATCAAAATCAGATACAACTTGAATACGTTTATATCCACCAGCTATAAATGAATTTAAAATATTTACAACTTTAGTAGGATCTTTAATTTTACAATGCGGTTGATTTAATGATGGCACATCTTTTATTGTAATAATTTTATTTGAAGACATTGTAGTATTACGTCTGAATAGATCGAATATTATTATTTGAAATAGTTGTTTCAGTTTAATGCTAAATCTTTTGTAATATATAAATGATTTTGGCGGACGAGAATATTGTAACGTTTACTCTTTTTAGTATTATTATGCTATGACAGGCGGCTCTTTTTTCATATAGTTGTTTTGTGTAGTATAAAAGTAAAATTATCTATTTTATTCTTATTGAATGAACAAAGGTAAATTGTTTTTATGTTCTTCGAAAATAATCACTTAAAACATTATTAATACTCTAAAATACAATGTTTAAATAATATTTATTAGGATAAGATAATATTTTAATATAATGTACTTACAATTTATGCGAGTTTACTATTATGTCAGTTGGTAATATAATATATTACTATGTAGATTAGAATTTTATGAGTGTAACCAAGTTTATATTAATAATCCTTGTTAAAATTTTTAATTTGCATTAAAATTGACTTAAATAAATTATTCTATGGTCGCCATACACACAGTGGTAATATTTATGATGGCACGTGTAGAGTGGTAAACTGATTTTAATAATTAATATAATATAATTAAATTAATAATTATGATTTTGACATTTTATTCTATTCTTGACATACAACAATTTCCCCATCCGACGAATTCGCCATAACTAAAGTTGGGGAATAATGAATTTTATTGGAATTGGAAATGAAAAATATAATTTCCAATGAAATGGCGGAATGAAACAAAAAGAGGAGAAAAAATTATGTTCTTTGCCAAGGAGGAGAAGGATATACATAATTCATCCCCATTCGGTAATTAAATTTTAAATTAATTAATTAATATACATTACATTACATAGTAGTATGTAACGAATTTTGAAACTTTCCTAAATATTTATGTATACAAACAATTATTAATTTTCATAATAATTTAAAAAAACAAAATGTTATGTTCTAATGCTATAACTTTCTTGTTTAAAAAACACAATATAAAATTTAGTTTAGAAGAGGTGCAATAATGCTACGTGCAATATTATATTTCTTTAAGTATATTCATATCTAAATTTCCATGTTTGGCGATAATAACATTTTAAAACTTACTAGATATATTGTAATATTTGAATACACAACCAAAAAGATTCTCACAACGTCCACACCAAATAAATATGTATATATATATACGATTCTCTACTTCTATAAAAAAAATAGAATAGTTTAGTCAGACTACTTCACAGTTCACATTGCGTTGACTTGGCGATGCTATGAGACGCAATCCATCATCATCTCTGGCATCTGGCTACACAAGACGATTATATTTGAGTCTGTGCTCTGTGGAATTGTTTTTCTATGAATTGAATATGATCGGCTAGATTTACAGTGTGTGTGTTGTTGCAACAGATTAGCATTTAGTTTCTCGTCTATTCTAATAATTAAAATATTTTGGTATGTTCTATCTATAGATTCTCTAGATAGAATATAATAAAAAAAGCAGCTAAAGATGAACATTTCATTCAGATCACATATTCCATGTAGATGTGATTCGAAATATCGGATTTTATAGTTGAGTCTTTAAATTGAATTTGCATACACATATTTCAAATATATTCAAACAACTTTTCTGTTGCGGTGATATAGCAGAGAGACACCCAATTTTTAGTATATATATGAGCTCATACAAATATTTATAACGTGTATTTTATTATGTTCAATTACAATTCATTATTTTTTATTTTAATGTAGGGATAGTAAACAATTTAACAAAGAAAAATAAATAATACAATTAGAAACAAAAATAATAAATGATGCAGTCGACAATACGGTTAAGTATTCCAATTCAACCATCACGTTTCTTTTTTTTTATTTTCTAAAACATTCAATTAAAGGATTTGCTAATTTGATTATATAGGTAACCCATAAGCATTGTATAAAACCAATTAAACCAAGCCAATTTAGGAAAAAAAAATATAATTACTACGACACCCGATTAAAAACTGATTTTTGTAATATCAAATATAATTAAGATTTTAAATTTATACAAATTTTATACCTGCAGTAACAATTTTTAATCATTTAACTGAAATTACATAAATATATACATTATACTACATACAGTATTTTAAGGTACAATTAAATGTATTAGATATTTTATCTAAAAAATTTGTTTTTCAATTACGTTGTATCATCCGCCCTTATTTATGGCTCTGTATGTAGTAAATATTCAACAATAAAGATTCGTTTAAAATCGGAGTAGTGTTTGAAAATATATTGGTACATAAAGTTATATATATAAAATATATATTTCAAAATATTTTATGAAATTATAAAATATTGTCTGTAAGTTATACAAATTAAATTTCTCCATTTATTTAAAAGTAACAAAACCATTTATGAGTTTTTGTTTTAAAATTACAGTTTTCTGTAAAAAAAATTATAACTTAAATTATATATAATGTATGTACTTATTATATTTATAAAAATTAATAAATATTTTTATCAATTATAATTTTATCAATCTGTTTGTATTATATAATAACAAAATTTTACTTATTCTTATTTACAACAATTTTTGTAATAACACGATTAATTGAGAATAATAATTAATTAAAATTCATTGTAAATTTGTTTTCATAATTGATATCTATTTAACAAAATTTTATTTAAAAGTCGAGAAATTAATATTTCATTGCATATATATATAATTATGTAATTTTATCTAAAAGAAATTGTTTCTAAATTTTGAGAATTATCTTAAAATATATTTTTACAATTATTTTTCTTAAAAATCAGTGTTTCCTTAAGGTACAATTATTTATTCGTGTTTTGGGTAAATATTAATAACAACTTATAAATTAAAATAAAAAAAAAATTTAAAATTTAATTACAATTAAAAAAAATCTTCTGAAAATAGTGATTTATTTTTTACTTAGATCTAATTTCAAAATTTACTCCAATAATATTTTAATTAATTTAAAAAACAAAACATTATTACTTAATTATAGGATTTATAAATTTTAAAATGAGATAAGATTTTATTAAAAATAAAATTCTTTTTTTTTTTGTGATTTTAGTTGTAATAATAATAAAATTTAATTTTAGCAATAATAAAATAATTAATTTCATAATTTAACTTATTTTAGTCCTGTATTAATTATATACAATTTATAATATATGTATATAAAGAATATCTAAAAATTAAATTGAACACATAAAATGCTTAAATACAGCACAAAATATTAAATTATATTTTACTAATTATAATAATATAATTATAATATATTTTTATATGGTCTTATAGCACAATTATAATAATCTTCTCCTTTCATACGTAATGGTTCCATATGTGGTTTCCAACGACGAAATATGACTTTTTCAAGTCGTTTAAATGGTTTACCATATCGTCGATATTTATTATCTGATTTATATGGTTGTACTCTATTTAATTTAATTGTTTCCATTTTAATTTTATTGAATGACGGAAAATTATAATAATCATTATCTATAATTTCAGTTTTAATTTCAATTGTTGGATTTTGAACTGCTGTTACATTTTGATTTTCAAGTTTACTTGGCATATTTAATAGTGTATTACTTTTAATATCTTTCATAATTTGTTCATAAACCAAATTTTTCCGTTCATCTTTAAACAAATCTTGAAATTTAGCTTTTGTATCTTCTTTTTCATCTTTTTCTTCTGTTAACTCGCTTTGATGTTGTTTTATTTCTATGTTTTCTCTTTTTTGTTCTTTTTCATCTATTTCTTCTTTTTTTCCTGTTCCCCCTTGGTCTATTTCGTATATAATATTTTCTTTTTTAATTTTTTCCCCAGTGCTATATGTATTGTTTTGAAAATGATTGTATGAATCTAAATGATTATAGTAATCAGCCAAATTTGTAAAAGTTAAATTGCAAATTTTACAATATTTAGACTTTTTCTTATTGTTTACTATACCATGATCAATTAAATGATATTTAAGATCATATTCGAAACGAAATAACTTTCCACATTTAGAACATAAATAACGTCCAGGATTTTGCTGAGCTAAATGATCTTCTAAATAAATCCTAAAATAAATAAAGATAAATGTAATAAAATAAAATTAGATTAGAAACAGATTATCTTAGTTTTTCAAGATTTTATAATTATAGTTTAATATATAACTTTTTTTTTTAATTATTTATAGCAAAAATATAATCCATTTTTGGAGTAACTAAAGATTTTGTTAAGTGGTTAATTTTAATTATATTTTTAATATATTTAATTATAAGCAATAACAGTAGGGATAGTTTCAATGAATCAAAATTATAGAAGAACGTTACAACCGTGCTGTACGCTTTTCACTGTACCTGTTCGAAATAATATATTACTATTAAAAAAATAATTTGACAGCCATTGAACTTCCGTTTTACTATTCTACAATATAATTTTCAAGTAATCTGAAGTTGTTTATTATGATCATTGAAACTGCGATGAACGCGTATATTTTTTATTTATTTGACCAATTTTATTCTTTAAATATTGTTATCAGAATTACAGTAAATTATGTGAATCAAAAAATTTACTAAACGTTTTTTTTTGTACTTACTCTCTCAAAAAACGTCCATCGCATTTCTTACACCGAAATAGGGGAAACTCATCGTGTACAGTTAAATCGTGTTCAAGTAATCGTTCTAACGAAGTTGTTATAAAATTGCAGCTTTTTTCAGGACAATTAATTAATTTGGCATAATTATCTAATGCACGTTTACCTTATTAAAATGAAAGGAAAATAATAATCATTAAAAATCTAAATATATATACATAATAGGAAATAATATTGACTTACATATTTTGGGACGTTTCCCGGAATTTCCATATAATAGTTCAGTCTCTTTAATGCGTTTATGCAAACCATATACTGTATTTTTTGATGGTGCCAAAGATCTAGTCAATGTTGATAAATCATCAGTATCATCTTCTTCCTCTTCTGAATATTGTTCATTAACATGTGACGAAGCTCTAGTAAATGTAGTTGCAAGTGATTGACAATCATCATCATCTTCATTATCACATAATTGTTGTTCTTCTTCTGTTTCATTATTATCATTGATGTTATCAATATTATCATTATTTATTGTTTTACTAACCCAATCTCGAGCATTATTTAATCTTTTTGTATACATTGTATCTATATCAGATGTTGTAAAACCACTTGAATTATCATTATCATCATTATAATTTGTACGATGTGCTGATCTTGTCATATATCTATGTGATTGTTGTCCTTTATTCTGAGCACAAAGTACACCAAAACAAACAGCTTCATGCATTTCTAAATCAGCTGGTAATATAAATTCAGCTGGACAATACATACATTTTAAACCAGATTGATGTATTCGATAATGTTTCCGCCATGTTATTAATGATGTAAATGTACGTTCACAATCTTTACATTTAATTGTGTTATTTTTATTTTTAGGACTTTGTATTTGTAATTTTGATTTTAAGATTTCATCTCTTTCATGTTTACGTTCATGCTTTTTTAAAAATGATAATTTTTTATAAACCCTATGACATTTTTTACATGTCAATAATGTTGGTGTACTATTTTTTTCATGACGATAATATATATGACCAGATTCAGTATGTAAAACTGGTTCACTTTTTTCATACATTACCGATAATAATTCTTGTTCTGGTGTTCCACGATTATAATCATTATTATTATCAGTAGAACTTTCATTATCATAATAATATTTAAATTGTTCATTAATATTGTTTGGTATATCATTAGTACCAATTGTTCGAACACTAGATATTTTTAATTTATATTCATTTTGATTATGCGATGAATTTATTAAGGCATTTTGATTAATGCCACCATCTATTGATACAGAACGTAATGGTTTTGAACTTTTTAAATTTAATAATCTTCTGACCATTTCTTTTTCACCCAATCTATAATAATAATTAATACGATTTTTTGTAACACACGATGCCCAAGTTCTGGCGTAATCACGTATACAATTTAATTTGTAAGTACATTGATAACAAATCCAATCAATTTGATTATTAACTGGTAAAATCTAAAAAAAAAAAAAAATATATTGGTTACATAAATTTTATTATTCAAGATTTTTTTAACAGTTCACAGGTTTTTAATAATTAAATTTGAAAATATGATCAGTTTAGCTAAAACTGGGGTAAATATTAATATCTAGTATATAATAAAGAACTGCCAAAAGCACTAATGATACTTATTAATAAATATTTAAAAAGTAGTGAAAGTGATTTGTTTAACTTTAGAAATTAATTACATAATTACAATAATAATTAAAAACAATGCAGTCGTGAGGGTAGGGAATAGTTAATAAATTAACAATCTTACTAACGATCGAAAATTTTAATTTTCTTTCTGAATAATTTGAAATACTTAAAAAAGAAAAAAGTTTTAGTTCTTAGAATACATAAGAATATTTAATCAAGAATATTATCTTGTATTTCTAGATTTACAACTTTTTTCGTTAAATATTTCTTTCTATAAAATTCTACCCTAATTATTATATTTATTATTTTCCTGAATATAACTACCCAAATGTTTTAGGAACATTAAATTGGGAAAACAAGCTGTTCCCTTTTCCAGGTTAATTGCAAAATATAAAAAAAATAATAATATATTTTTCGTAGGGTTTAAAAATTACTGATTTCTTTCTATATAGGTATATTGCATTGAAAATTAGGGAATATAGCTGGTTTTCAGGCAGAAATTAATATAATGCAACTAAATAAATTGCCGCCAAAATTATGTACAAAATTGTGAGTTGTAAATACTCTAAGAAGCTACCAAAAAAATGTGTATTTTTAATAAAGTCGGCTATTATATGTACAATATATAATAAAAATTAAATAAATTTCTCAAAACTTCTGGCTATACAAGTGCTACTGAATTAGTTGATAAATTTTGCTTATTGAATTCAACAATTCTACCCTTTGATAGTCCTAAAAGATAATAAATACCAATAAAAATGTTTAACAAAAATAGTATATGTACTAAAAAATAATATCCTAACCCCATAAAAATAATGTACTTGTCAATTTCTTGTCATCTTCATAAAACCTAAATTTAGTTATAAAAGAAATTTGGTTAATTTAATATATATATATACGGTATATTTCATAATATACTCTCTATTTTCACATATTTAGACCATTTTCTAAATATATCTAGCGTATCAGAGATTGATGAAACACTATGTAAACATGAAAGTTTATAAAATATTGTAATAAATGATTGAAATAAAAATTGTTTATATTAAATATTATTGAAATTATGAAATTTCTCGTTACAATATTATAATAATTATTATCTAGAATTATAAAACTTTCTCTAAGTCCAAAATATTCAGAAAATCACAGAAAAACAATATTACTATGGTGATTGATGAATACAATTAGGTCGAATTGGGAATGAGTCGTCTATTATATATATAAAATTTTCTATATTGAAATTAATGTAAATAATATAGGATTACAAAGAACTTAAATTTCATAAATCTTAAATTATTTTAAATTATTATTTTTGATTTTTTAATGTGTATATATTTTTTCGGGAAATTATTAATTACTTTGATTTTAAAATATATTTTTAAAAATTTATATTTATATATACGCGTGTGCATTACAAGAGAAAAAAAAGTCCAGGATTTTTTTTTTATCCTGGGGTTATTCTGTAATTATAATCAAAAATATTATATTAATATATAAAAATCATTATCCGTTAAATTTATTAACCATGAAAAATAACTATAAATAACTGTGTTTACTTACATCAACATTTAATTTCTTTAATAATTCCAATAAATCAGATTTCTGTTGAATATTAGCAAAATCTTGACAAGTTGGTTTCATACAAAATGTACAAACAATTTCGCTTGGCTTTTCTTTTGGAATTTTTTCTTCTTCTGTATCTATATCCATATTTTGAACATTGTAATTAATGAATTTGGCTATGTTTAATACAATATATATTTATATATATGAATTTAATTTGTACAATTTGTAGTTAATAATGTTTTTTTTTTATAAAATAGAATGTATTTTAATGATTTTATTAGTATTTTTATTACAAAAAAATATATATAATTTTGTAATCTTTTTTTTCTATTGAAAACGTAAAGAATGCAAGGGGTGGTGGTTGTGCTGCTGTGCTGTGCTGTAGAACAATTTGACGTTTTGTTTTCTTTTTTCTTTCTATTTATTTGAAAATGAAAATTGGCTAATGGCTTTTGGCTAAATAATTAGCTATGCCCGATAAGCAAGAGGAGTTTCGAATTCTACTGGATTTTCGAAATTTGTACATAATCCGAATTGTCGGATTTTAATTTTAGTTACGAAATTAAAATAATTATAATTCCTTATCCACACTTTTATTTATCTAAAATAAATTTAAATTACACTATAAAATATAAATAATAAATTATAGCTAATAACGTAATAACGGAAAATATTTCAAATTGACATTTTCTTTTGCAAACCTCGAATCTGTTTTATTTTACAAGATTTATGTATATTCTACGAATTCTACATATATTTTATTAACAATTCAAATTTGTTAATAAAATATGTAATTTATTTAAGTATCCTTTTTCGAAAAAAATTCCCTATGGACTAAAGATTTTAACTTTAACTCACTATAAAATAATTGAAATAAACGAAATGCCGATATAAAAAACATGGTAAATTATATTATATTAGAAATTTAGCATATTTGTTATTTGGGTAATAACTATTTATGGTGAATTTGTTTCTAGAGAGAATATTCTGCATTTTAAAATGCTACATTTTTTCAATTATACCTTCAAATCGCAGAGTTGGCACTCTTTTCATTTTACAAACGAACAGAAAGATTTGACATTTTTTTTCAAGTTTGCTACACTGCCTTGTCAATTTATGTATTTTATATTTATTTTTATTCTTAAATTAAATATTTATAAAATCAAAATGTCGACTACGACTAATAATCAATTTAATGAAGTTAAAATAAATTATAATTATGTGTAATACATTAACTATGTATTTGTCAATATTTTGATTTAAATTGAAGATTTTAATTTTTAGTTCAAGATAAAAAATATTTTAATGGAGCAAAATTAAATTGCTATTTATCCTTTCAATGGAACAAAATAATAATTGCTGCATTATTTTCTTCCCTTTTTATTTTCCTGTTTATGTTTAATGTTTAGTTTAGGCTCGTACACTTGAAATTGACATTTAATGTTGCCGTATTGTGCGAGGTTAAAATTCTGCAGCTTCGAAAATTTCGATGCAGAAAATGTTATACAGGCAGATTTTTTAAGAAACGAACACGACATTATTTTCAGTTCAATTCTTTCGAGAATGGAACGGAAAAAGATGCTGTCTTTTGAAGAAAAAAAATGCGGGCAAATTCTTTTTGAATGGCGGTGTCGTAGTGATAGTGTAATATGGTGTGATGCATTAGGTCTAGGTTTCAACCCCCGGTTGAAGAATCTATGAATCAGATTTAAATTAAGTACCCACTAATAAAAATTTATAATGATGTAATAGTGATTTTAAGATTGGGAAAAATGCTAACTAGAACTAGGGATTGTAAAACCAAATTCCGGTTAATTGAAAAACTGAAAACCTTACTAATTTTAGTATACTAAAAATAGTTAATAATCGGTTTTAAAATCGAATTTTCGATTTTATTTTTATATATAAAAATTAAATAACAAAACAATAAAATTGAAATTCTTTGTTAAAAATAAAAAAGTAAAAACAAAATTCATCTGAAATTCAACGATCGATATCGATAACTATATAACAATTAATAAAAATCTTTTCGATATCGATTATTGTTATCGATATCGATTATTGAATTTTAGATGAATTTTGTTTTTACTTTTTCCATTAATAAAAATCTTATTTTGTTAAAATACATAACTTTTTACTTTTAAGTAAATAATTTATTATTAAGTAAAATCGGTTTTCGGTTTTAATTGTCGAAAATAATCTATAAACCAGTTTCAATTTATTCGTTAATTTTGGAATCCCTAATGTTAAGGGTTGAGAACATTCCTGACACCATCCATAATGTCTTAATATTAAAAGCAATTAGCTTGTTGCAATTAAAAGTTTCTTAATTATAAAGAAACTTATTGTTCGAAATCTATATGAAATTAATAGGTTAAAATTGCAATAAAATTTGTTATGTATTTTGAAAGATTGGAAATTAATTTTGTTTCTAAGGTCCGAAACTTCTCGACTTCTCGTTATCTAAACCACTGGACACAGAAGCCGAAATGATTGCGCGGGAGCTATATGTATCCAAGAAAATATTAGTATCTCATTGCATTAAAATAATATACATCCTATCAGACAGACATGAAGTTAAAGCTCTATATACTCCTAAAACTATGGAGATGTAAATTAGGAATAAAGTAATTTTAATTTGGTGTTGACAAATTTTAAAAATTAAATTTTTAAATAAAAGAAATTTTAATTTTAATTTATGAATATTATATTTTATTCATTGACTAAGTTCTTTTTATTTTATCATTATTATTATTATTATTTATTATTATTAACATTATATATTTTATGTTATTAATTAAAAAAAGGCATTATTGCATTGCCCCAGCACAATTTCTTGTTTTTTATATTTTTTGTAAATTTTCTATGTATAGATTTCGTTTTGAAACATATACAAAAACAAAGAAAAATTTAATGAATTTAAGAAATATTTAAATTTATATTTTGCATAAACTAAAAAAAAAAATAAAAACATTATTTATTATTAAAATTACGAAAAATAAAAAATATAATAATTAATAATTTTTAATTTTTTTATACAATTATCTTAAAATTGCTTTTACATTTTTGCAATGCTTTTTGTAAATATGCGATTTTTAAATAATATTAATTTTATTTTTGTTGCATTATTTTCGCATTGTTGTCAAATTTATTTCACAAAAATTATTTTCTTAAATTTTATAATATTTGAACAAAATTTCTGTGTGCATTTAAATTCTAAAAAATAAAAAAAATAATATATTTAACCATTTATTTAAAACTTAATTATACAATTATATAAAAATAACTATAAAAACTAATAAAATAATATGAAACTTTAATTCAAAATTTAAGAAAAAAAATTATAATAAAATTACAGATAATATTTTTCAGTCTTAATTGAACACAAAATAAACATAATTTTGTATATAATATTTACGAAAACTTAAATATTGTTAAAATATTTAGGTGGGAAAACAGATAAATTAAATGCAAAATCATATTTTAAATATATTATGTTTCAAATACAGTATAATCGTTTCATTTACGTATCACTTTCGTACACTTAATACGTAAATAGAACAACTGAAAATTGTATTTGTATATTTTAAACTAATATATTATTTATTGCTATATTTTTTATTATTATTGTTAAAATATATAAAACAAAATTATAATTAACATTTAATTTTATGATATTTATTGTAGCCTCAGTTGAATATTATACATTTAAAAATAAAATATTTGTTGATTAAAACATAAAATAAACAAAAATTTTCAGTCTTATAAAATATTTAAATAATATATTTATCTATTTTTTTTTTTTTGATTTACTGCTAATTGATCGAAAACAGTTTACCGGATTCACAATTGACCGGAACAGTTTACCGGATTCACAACAGAGTGAATGAAGCATGATTTATATGCATACCGAAAAATCGTAACGCTTGACAAATTCAGCGACTGTTTTTATAAAGTAATTAATTACTTTTGTGACGGTTTTCACTTCAGCCATGTACACTAAGCGTTTTTTTCCTTTTAAGCGTTTAATGTAATGTAATGGCATGGTCTCTGCAACGGAAAAGATAAAATTGAACCAACTTTTCGTCGTACCAGAAATTACTTGCTCCGGAGGTTTCTGATTGGTTTTGAATTCTACAATCACGAGTTTTCAGCTTGAATGTAAATAAATTGAATGATCGGAATACACAATATATCGAATAAATATTGGATTGAATGTAAATTTATCGAATATTAATATAATTCACCGAATCGGAAAACATATAAATAAAGTTGCACAGGAAATCAATGATATTACTTTCCTTTTATTGAATTTACAATTCATGTTTTCCTCACCTGGACATAGCTCCTAAACGGTTTTACCGATTTAACTCAAATTTGAAACTTAAGCTCGTGTTATTATTGTTTTTTAAATTTACTATCGATTAATTTTATTCGGACAATTCTGAATTCTGTAAATGATCATACGGTCAATTTACCTAATTCGGTCAATTGTGTAATCAGTCAATCGTTTTCGGTCAAATAGCCCTAACTATTTTTTTTTTTTTTAAATTTTTTTTTTTATAATTATGTATTTTTTACTTTTTGTAATTTATGTATTAAAAAAATAATTAACAAAATTTTTAGTTGATTTACTTATTAATATTTCTTTTTTGTTAAATTTTATAATTAAAATGTTTAAACATAAAAATTAAAAACTAATAAAATTTTTTTTTTTTATTTAATATTAAATGCAATTTTTTGAAAATAAAAAAATATATATAATAAAAAGAATGTTATGGCAAAAAAAAAAAATTAATTAATTAAATATAATATAAAAAAAACAATTAAAAATAATTACAAATTAAATGGCATAAAACTTAATTTTTATTATTATATTTTTTATTTATTTTATTTACTAATTTAAATTTGTTTTATATTAAATTAAAATTATTTTAATTTTAGGCACTAGGTGATATTTAAACAGTACAATAATTAAATTTTAAAAGTTTTTTAATAATATTTTTTAATATGTATATTTATAGTTTTTATATATTTTTTTTTTTTTTTTTTTAATTTAATTATTTAAAATATTTTTACAACAATTTTTGAGTAGTGTGGAATAATTATATTTTTTTTAAAAATAATTTAACTATAATTTTGTGTAATTTTTCTTTGTACTTCCACCAATTTTGCTAAAATTTCCAAATTTTACAATAAAATTTTTTAATCATGTAATTTTTATTTATAATTTAAATTATAATTTATTTTTAATTTATAGTGTTTTAAGATATTTAAAAATTTAGGTAACATGAGATGATATTTAATACAATATTATGAGATGAAAATATTATTGAGCAGTTTTGTTGGAGCATTTATTTTTGAGCCATTCATTACTCAGATTTTATGTAATTCGATAAAAGATTTAAAAAATTGTAATTTAAATTTTATGTTAAATATTATAATTAAATATGATTTTTTAATTGACAGTTTATTGATTGATAAAAAAAAAATGTAATCACAAAATATATAGCAAAACTGTGAAAAAATCATTTAATTTATATTTTTTTATGTGATTTAATTATTTTAATATTAATTATTGAGCTAAAAACTTTATTTATTGCACTTTACTTATAAAATTAAAAATAATTTAATACAATTTTTTTTTGTTTTTTTTTGTATTAAATTTACATATTTATTTTTATTAAATATTAAATTAAAATAAAACTAATTTTTGAAAAAAATAGGACTCATCGTTTACAAAATAGCTAAGAAAATTATATTAAAATTTATAGGCAAATATTTAAAAAAATAAAAACTAAAAAACTAAAATATATAAAAAAATATTCTAAGTTACTTAATTATTTTCTCTAGCATCATCAGTTAATATTTCACGTTTATGTTCTAGATTAATTTTAAAATCTTCACCACCATTTGGTGATAATTTAGTCGTCATTGGTGGTACTATAACACCACCAGATGATTGTTGTACTGTTCCATAGGAATGATGATTAGATGGTGGTCTTGGTGAAATTTGTGCAACAACCGGTGATTTTGTATCTTTTCTTGATACTGATAAATCTTCAACATGATTTTCATCTTCTTCAGTATCATGATCCATTTCATGATCTCTATCATGTTCTCGTTCACTACGATCAAATTCATCATCCATATCATTTTCATGTTCTCGATCCCGTTCATCACGTTCAATTTCTCTATCCATAAAGTCTCTATCTCTCTCTCGTGTTAGTTGAGATGATGGCGGCGGCGGCGGTGTACTTTGAGATCTAGAATATTTCATGGCAAAACCTGGACTTGGTGAACGTGCTGTACCATTTGTACCGGGACTAGTTGATATACCATTAACAGCAGCATGTGCAGCTGCTGCTAATGCCATTGCATGTAATGCTTCTCGGCCAGCTATATCACCACCACGTGATTCAAATGCCTGTTGTAAAAATGCTGGATCTAATAGAGCTGCAGCTGCTGGATGTGGTATATTTGATGGTATATGATGTTCACCACGATCTTTATCCCGATGATGATGATGATGATGATGGTGATGATGTTCATTTGATTCATGATGTATTTGTGATAAAATAGCATCTGTTGATGATTGGCCATATGGATTACTTGTACCACTTAAACCAAATGGAAAACTAGCTGGACTACTGCCACTACTTGGACTACGTTTTATTGTACGATTCATTGGACGGCCAGTTGTAATACCAAGTTTTTTAACTTTATCATAAAGTGTTCGTGATGGTACACCAAATTTACGTGATGCTTGTAAAGCACTCATACCATTACGTACACATTCAATTGCTGCTAATATGTCACTGCGTGTATACTGTTTATATCGTTTCCATTCTGGTTTTTGTGAATTTGATTGTTGTGAAAATGATCGTGAATCACCTAAATATTTTGGTTCATCTATACCATCATCTTCAAATGATTTATCTGTATATGGTGAATGTGGTTCATCATGTTTGTATTTCTGCTGAATTATATATAGACATAAAATATTTGTTAATATGAAAAAAATATTTTTCCAATTTCAAAAAAACAAAATATAAAAATCATTTCTTTTCTTACCCTTTCATTATTACTGTAATCCGATGCACCAACTGATGGTGCACTTTTTTCTGTTCTTTCTTGTTTCAATGATTGACATACTAATGGCATTGGTTGTGATGAATCAGCTGCATGTGTTTGGGCTAAAACATTTCTTAAAATTGGTGTATCTCTTGACATTAACATACTTGAGATCGATGATAATTTCTTTCTTTTTAATGGATTCATATCAGCTGCACTTTCATATACTGAACTTAACATAGCTGCTGCTGCTGCTGTTGTTGGTATTGATACTGATGGTATAACTGATGATGGTGATATTGATGGCCAATGTTGACGATCTGATGTTGATGGTCCTGGACTTTTTGTATACAGACTAGAATATGGTGATTTATATGTTGTATATGGCGGTGATGAACTACTACTCTGTGCTGCTGTTGTTATATTTGTTGATGTTGTAATTACTGGTGATGATTGTTGTTGTTGTTGATGATGATGATGTGATAATGGTAAATCAATAGATTGTTGATTATGTTGTAAATCACTACTACTACTACTACCACCGCCACCAATAATATTCGAATGAATTTGACGATTTTCATCATTTCTTCTACCACTACTACTACTACTACTATTATTTTGTTCTGTATTATTTCCAGATGAAAATATTGATGATGATGATGCAGTTGTATTATGTGTTGATGGTAATTGTTGTTGTGATAATGGATAATGATGATGATGATGATTTGTTGTTGTTGATGATGTTGTTGGTGTTGTTGTTGTTGTATTTTCATCAAATTTATTAAATTTAGCTTTTAAATCAGTCATATCAAATAAACCTTTAACTTCTAATTGTTCAGCAATTTTCATTATTTTTGGTATTTGACTTTGTGTTACATTTACCTCACCCGTATACATATATTCCAATAATGCACGCATTTCAAATGCCTGTACACCAGGAAATAATATACTACAATGATCCATTGGGACATCTTGTAATATTGATTGAAAATATGGTGAATTAGCTGCTAATACAACACGATGTGCTTTAAATTGTACTTGATCATCAACAACAATTGTACAATCAACATATGATTCCATTTTAATTAATGCATCTAATATTTCAACTAAATTTGATTTGTGATTGTTCCATCTTAAACAATATGTTTGTCCTTCGCTGCTACCCATTTTGAAAATTTATTTTATAATTCTTTTTCGTTTTGATATGGTAAATATGGTAAAAAAAACAGGATTGTTTTTTTTGTTTCCTAAAACATTTGTACAATATTTTTCCTGTAATAAAAAGAAAAAAGAAAATTTAAAATAAAAAATATAGTAAAATTGCTATAAAAATGATAAAAATGCAATTTTTTTGTAATACATTTTTTATTATTATTAATTAATCTTTTAGTATATGGCACTGTACAATTGAAAAACATTTATTTCATTTCGCAATTTGATTTTTATCATTTTACTTTGTAAATGTACATATTCAATATTTTATCACGCTATTATCAGAATTATATTATATGCAATTTATTCGTCCTTATGACAGACTGCAATTTATGATTTGAATACAAAAATATTCATAGTATATTGATAGACATTTTGTATTAGTCGTAATTACATTTTATTATCCTGAAATTGTTTATAAGTAAAAAATTTAAATGAAAACAGAAATAATGTCAGGTAAAATTGCTAAATTCTAGAATTATCAATAATGTGAGTGAAAACTTATAATTAAAAATATCGACTTTTAAAATTGAATTTGGTGGTAAAGTGACTCACCAATGTGCCAGAGTGGAAGTAAGTAAATCAGAGGCTTACTAACATAAATATTTTCGTTATTCTAAATTAGAAAATGCAATGCAGAAACTAGGATTCTTTAAAAATCGAAAATATTTAGTTGATTCCGAAAAGATAAAGATCATATCATAATAAATGTCAATGGAATAGAGGATACTTTTTTTTAATTCAAAACGACCTCGGAATCTTACGAGTTCGAAAAAGGTTGGTGTAAATTATATTAAAAATTTGGCTTCGAAAGACAAAGAATAAATCTTTGAGTTTTGTAAAATACGAATCTGATCCGCAATAGAAACCCTGAGTTGTAAAATGAAGAATAAAGGGACTTAGGCTATAATCAGCAGATGATAATCTTTAAAAGGTCTGCGAATATGTAATTGTTATTATAATATCTATAAACAAGGTCAGATGAATTTTAATCCACTATCATCTAATTATAAAGCTTGGACTCAGTTAAGTTCAAATTTGACGTATTTATATATTTTGTATGGAAAAACGATTAAGTGGATGTACAGGTGCGATTGAAATCGAACCGAAAGAGTTTGGAATGATTGAACTTTTACGAATCCAAACTGATGCAAATATCAAGAGAAAAGAAATTTGACAGTTAAAAAGAAACTATGTATGATGAAACATGGCTGACGATCATTTTATAAAGGATATTAAATATTATCAAAATAAAAATTACATGACGAAAACAAAATTTCAAACTGACAAATACAATCGATTGGAATCGATAACTATGTGTTCAGTTTTAGTCTACTTAACCAGTCGATTGGTTACTATACGAATCAATTCGAAACTGAACTGATCGATATATTGTAGCCCAAGCTTTACTGGAGACTTGACTGTAGTACAAAAATGACTTTATTAAATACAAAAGATTTTCAATAATTTTCGAAATATTTTAAATAAATTTTCAGTATATAAATCAAAAAATTCTATATTAATTTAAAACATTTTTCATAAAATTTAGAATCCATTATTCTGTAATATTTTATCAATGTTATCTGATAATACTGAAATTTTTTAAATGGCGCTCAAAAACATTATTTTTCAATATAAATGCAAAAAATGGTTTTAAAAACAAGGTGAAATAAAAAAAGGATATCGCCATACATTCGTTTTTTTTCTATATGGTTTTCTTTTATCAACCCTCCTTAATCATTTCGATGCCATTTCCAAATTATGTATTAGTAAGAGCCAGTCCAATAATATTTAAAGTCTAAATTTTATCTCTCCCACAAGAGAGGGTAAACAACCAGAAAAATATAAATAGATCGCGCCCTATACTAAAAAAAAATTGAAACCTTGCAACCTTTAAAAAAAACGAATTCAACTGACAATTCCACCTTCTCCCTTTTACCACTTTCCTTTAATTCAATTCACAAATTTTTTATGTATAATATTAAATATTCACGTATTGCAAACATCCCTTTTGCATATTCCGCCACTAAAATTCACATCACAAATACTAAAAAATAAATGTGCGTATTTTATTTAATTGCATTTATACATACATATTTACATTTAAAATTTTTTTTTTGGCTATACGCATCACCGAATATTTCCGCCATGAGTTTAAATTTATTGTAAAATTAATTTTGGAAAATTCAAAAATAAAAAAAACCTAAAAAAAACATAAAAAACAAAATGACAGGAACGCTAAATTTTTTTTTTACGAGGGTGTCCCCCCAAATAAAATAAGTTGCGGATTCTAAATAAAATTATTTTTAAAAAAAATACAAAAATTATACAATATTTTTTTTATTTATTAGATAAATACCATAAAATAAAATTTCGTACGTAAACTAAACGCACGGCATTTGTATAAAAATTAGAGTTCGCGGGAAAATTAATAGGTACGTTACGTACAACAAAAAAAATTGATAGAATTTTAACGCAAAAGTGATATTTTTTTTGGTGTTTCTTTTGTTAACGCACCCAAAATATAACAAAAAAAAAATGATGAAAAAAAGTATAGTGAATTTTTCCAATGGAAGAAGGGACACACGAAAAAAAAAAAATCACCTTCACTACTATTGCACAACGTAAAACGCATAGGGCAAACTTCCTGCTCGTTCGAATGGCTTTATATTTAAATAATTGCGTGGGGGTGCAGTTTTTTTTGCTGTTTTTCTTGTTTGTTTCTAAGTTCTTTAAAAATGCTTTAGTTACCGATTCCAAGAGTAAATGAATTCAAATTTTATATTGCAGAAAATATTGTTAGTTTTCAACAGTTCCTTAAAACTATGGATATATAAAACTGTTCTTACAAATGATTGACATTCACAATATCCAAAATTCGATGTTCTGATGAAACATTCTTTAAATGTTATAAGGATACGTTTAGGATTACCCTAGCCTCAACGTATCCTTATAACATTTAAAGAATGTTTCATAAGAACACCGAATTTTGGATATTGTGAATGTCAATCATTTCCATAGATATTGTAAAAACAAAATATTATTCTGAATTTCTGTTATCGGTAACATTTTACTGTCAGTATTGTCGTCCCTGAACAAATAATTTGCATATAAGAAACCGTGGACTGTGCTGCATATTTGACCTATTTTACGAAGAATTTATATGGATATCATAAGAATGAATTGTTAAAATGGAAAGATCGGTTGAAAAATGGAAATTAGTCACTACCCTCATTTTCTTGAAGGTAAAGAAAGACTCTAACAATTCAAAATGGTGTGATAGTAATTGTTATCCGATTTAAATTAAATTTAGTTAATCACTTTTTGTTTCTCGATCTGTAATTGATGAATAGGTGAAAGATGATTATTAAAATTTCCGTATTATATAAAATATACGTTCTGATGTCTAAGATATCTGCAATTCTGCAATTCATTTTCTTTATTTTTTTAATTGGCTATCCCAATTTTCGAAATTGTAAAATAAACAATTTTACCTAAATTTTCTGTATTCTACAAACATTAAAGTGTGATTTAGTCTTATCAATTCCAGAATGTGGAAACTATACAAGGAATCTCATTAAATTAATTTAAATTATTTAAATATTATTTCCCTATATATTTAATCGGTCTTCTTTATGAAATCTAAACAAAATATATTCTGTGTTTAAAAAAACTTTTATCCCTCGTGAAAATTGGTTTTCATGCGTGGGTTTTCCAGATTTTCCTCTGTTACAATAATAACTAAACGTATATGTATTTATATTGGCATTCATCAATATTTTCATCAACACAACATAGAAATTCTGTCTATAAATGAACATATACATTTACAAATATAAAATCCGCGTCCCTCATTACCACTAATTTACTATACTCTCTATACAAATTCAACCATGACCTGAACTGCCAAAGTTAAACTACTCCAGATATTCGAATTATATATTTTTTTTTGTATATTTAGGTTTAAGATATTTTAGTTTCTTTTATAATGATTTATCTTTGCAGTACAGTTTCCTTAATTTGAAAATTAAATATATATATAACATTCCGTTGGTCCTTTTTTTTCTAATGATTTTCTTTGGGATCTGTATAGTAATATTGAATATAATTTTTGCAAAAAAATATCTTTTGCAATTTGATAAATTATAAAAAATGTTAAATTCTATAATAGCCAACAGAATATGACAACAACAACATAAAAAGGACATCTAAATATATACCACACAAATCTTTAATTTTTTGATGGGAATATGAGAATTTTATTTTTACAAAAAAAAAAAAAAAAAGCCAACAAAAAAAAAAAAACTAAAACGTATGTTATCCTAATAAAATATAACTAAAGAAATATAACGTATGTGATATCCCGCAAATACCCAAAAGATATAAAAACATTTATCATGATGTCTTGCAATTTTTATCATCATTTTTCGTATATCCTTTTTGAGTGCAAGCACTCCTGGGCATATATAGAAATAACAAAAATAAAACATGTGCGTATATATGTCAGAATGCGTTAATCGACGTTACTGTATATATATGACGACGATCGCCAAAAAAAGGATCCTTTTTGTTGAGAGGGCAGGTTGTTGCGATAAAAATGAAAAATGATCGTTTTATCTTTTTTTTTTAATGGGATACCATTAGAAAATTTTGTATTTAGTTTTTTTCTAAAAATCAACGACCTGTCGTAAATGGTATTATGATGAAATTCCGAAAACTATAAAGTCGAAGACATTAATTCCGTATTGAGATTTACAAGAACAAAATTTAAAAGTTAAAATTTGGGTCACTTTTACCTCTACGCTGTTTAACGTTGGCGTTGAGTAGAATTCTGAATTCGGCATATGTATATAGATTAAATTTAATATTTAAAAATATAAAAATATATTAATTTTAAATAATAATAAATTAATTTTTATTTCTTCAGCTAGTTCTTAATAAAATCAACAAAACACTGAGCCCATTTTGAATTAGTATAAGACACTATTTTAGTTGTTATAGAAGATCCACCAAACGTTAAAGTTGCTACACCTTCTGTTATACATAATTTAAGTGATTTTAAAATATAATTGTGTCAAAATCGTTAGATTTATCATTAGAAAGTTAGACACTTTCTAAATTAAACTTCCAAGTAATAAACTATTTAAAACAAGACGAAATTTGTAATTGGAATCCTTTAACTGACACCATTTTGTCCAAAATAATAAATTTTTGAATTAAATGATAATAAATATTTGTCTTTCCGAATTTATTGTTTTCGGAATTTTGTATAAAGCCTAACTAAATAATAGAAAAATTGTAGATATGTCTATAAATACAGGGTGTTCAAAATAAAATGTAAATATATTTGCAAATGCAAAATAATGAAATTTACAGCTAATATCATGAATGTTTCGAATATATATTTGAGAGGTGGTTTGAGTGATAGTGTGACTCAAAAAAGGTCAAATCGAATAGTATTTAATTTACAGTACCGTATTTATAATTTGTTAGTATATTTATAGTTCCACTTTATGCTTCCCATTCCAGATATGTTTAGGTATATTATGAATAGTTCAATTACAAATTAGACAGAACACATTTTCACTAAAATTTACAATTAAAATATGTCAAACAAATGAATTAGGCTACGAGGGAATACCTTCGCCTTCGATTCAAAAAACCTTCTGATTTTTTTTCATGGGGAGCAAATAACAACCAGAAACAAACCATACAACAAATAATGAATAAAAGGCGACCTATTCAGGTCAGTTTTCATATATAACTTATTGATTTAATTCGTGGTGATAGTATAGTTCTAACAATTATAACCTAGTATAGCCATAGTTTGAGCCTTAGTTTGAATAACTTTAAACAATTCTTTATCTGCTTTTATTCGTACTTACAATTTGAATTTAAAGAAGTTCTGAATTTGTAATTGTTCAAATTTTTGGACACCTTGTTGCAAAAAAAAACTATTTTAATTTATATCAAATCTAAGATTTCAATGTTTATGTGAACCTTTTTTATTTTGTTGTTGTTGTAAAGAGGATATGAAAAGGATCTTATAAGATATTTTTTACACAAATAAAAAAAATATCTTTAGTTTTGTCCTTATTGTCCACAATCATTTTTTGTTTGTTTGTATTATCGTTTTGAATAAGGAAACAGGTTGATAAATTGAAATAAACAACAAAATTGCATAATTTTATGATAAAATCGATCTTGAAAAATGAAAATGAATCATTTATAAGTTATAACATAATATTTTATAATAATTCAAAAACAAAAACATTAAAAACTATAAATGATTCATAAAAATATTTATTCTAACGCCCTTCAACATAATTTTTTTGAAATTACGTTTTACAGAGAATATCTAACAGATTAAAAGAAGCTTTTTTTATGTTGTTTGAATACGGAGCTTTTTCTGTGATATTTGTATTATTAATATTAAAATTTTGGGAAAAAACATAAATAGAATTTCGAAATATAAATTCGCAATTAGCACACATCTTATGTTGCCCATACATTGTACAATCTGTTTGTCAACAGGGTTGGAAATTTTTATAATACATATTTTAACTTGGTGTACAACCAATATTACAACTGCCAATAATGTTGTGAAAAACATAAAAAAAACATAGTGTCAAAAATGTAAAAAAAAATCTCTAGTAAATGTTGGATGAAAAATAATTATAATCTACATTTTTTAGATAAAACGTCAAGAAAGGTCATTTTGGTTGTACAACTTTACTATATAACTTGCAACATATTTTAATATTTCTTCAACCGATTTATCAAACTTAAAAATGGTTGTTAACGTGTTGTAAACGTTGGCTATAAAACGATACAACTTGATCAAGTTGTCACCACGTTGCTAAACATGATATATAATGAATGGTCAGCTTTATATTTCTGTAATGGCGCAAAATTTAATAATTCTTATAAATAAAATTAATAATTTTTCTTTTTTTTTTTGATTATTTTAAATGTTTCTACAATATTTTTAAATATTATATTTTTGAAGAATTTCTGTTATTACTTTTTAATTATTGTTAATTTGTTTTGTCTCAAATATTATTGAATTCAAATTGCTACCAAATAATTCATAACAAAATAATTAAGATGACGTGACCATAAATTAAGTGTTGTTTTTTTTATTTCATAAAAAATTAATTTAATTTTTTTAAAGGGAATTATAAAAAGTAAAAGGAATTTTATAAAGTTCAGTAGCCGGAATGCATGTTTTAATTATTGATTTAAAATTGAAATATATGTAATGAAAATGTAATTCTATAAAAATTTAAAAAAAAATGTGGTTATGTATAAAATATACAAAACTTTTTTTAAATCTTAATTACCAATAAATAAGCAAAATGACCATATATATAAATTAAATTGTTTATGTGAAATATTCCAATTGGAAAATTTCGAGAATTTGATATTTTTAACCGAAATGGAAATCTGCTAAAATTAATAAAGAATTTCTATTGCTAATCAAATTTTAAAACAATATTATATTAAAAATTGTAGCTTCCAAATTACAATAATTCAAAAGGCTATGATGCCAAATTACAATATTGTTCCCAAGCAAACTCACTAATTATATTCATAGAAAAATTATTTAAATTTAGAATTTTTAATGTTGCGGCGCTGGTTTTACTTTTTCAAATATTGTAACATTTTAATTATTTGTAATTTGAAAATTTACTTGTATTATATCGACTTAAGTACGCGTTTTTCGATATTGAAAAATTCTGAAATAAAACTACAAACTTTGCTAATTCAAAACGGACTTGAATTAGCAAAGTTTGTGAATATTACAAGACGAAAGTTATAAAGTGAAGACATTGAAACGTTAGCACATTCACTGTAGTTGAGAAGGTCTTACTGAAAGTAAGATCAGAAGATATAGAATATAAATCTGATTTAAGTTTGTTCAAACTTTGAAACTTTTTAGATAGCTATAATAGATTGCCAATTGTTGTGTTTCTAAAGGACTTCTTGGCCCAGCTTATTTTCTGAGCTAATCTAATATTACAAGCATTGAAATTGAATCATAAAAATTGATTGGAAATTGATTAGTACAACAAAATTAAAAGTTTGGTTGGTTGGTTGGTTAGAATGGATGAGGAAGATCACAGATACCTTCAAGAAAGCACCAATTCCACAAGGACCCGGAAGAAAATAGTTAAAGTTAAAGTTTAATATTTCTATAAAATGTAAATTTGTAATTTATATTTTTATATAATGTTAACTTACCTCTTAAATTTTGATTTATGGTAACATTTCCTTATAGTGACTTTTTGTTAATATTCAGTCTCTTGAGATTGTTTTTTTTTTTTAAATTATTATATTATTTTTTAAATTTTTGTTATTTTTTATTATAATTATTATTATATTTTTAATTTAATTTAAGTTTTACGATGTATATAGAAATAATTTTGAATTTTGAAAAAAAATAGTATATTAAAAAATTTTGTACGCACACACACAGCTTTAAGCCGAAATGTAAAATTATTTAAAAAAATTAATAAGAAATAAATTTAAGCCAAAAATACGATTAAAAAAACCAATTATTTTAAAAATTATTTTTACTTTTTAATTTTTATAAAAATAAAAATAATAATAAAAAATTTGATATTTCAAAAATCGTTGTATTAAAAATCGTTGAAATTGTAATGCTGTGTGGTGCCGAAGTTTATCAAAACTTAAATTATTTTAATTATAAGATTTTTTATTAATTGTTTTTAATTAATTTATTTATTAAATTATATTTATTTTATTATAGTTTTATTTCAGTATTTTTCACTTATATCTTTTTGTTTTTAAAAATTCAATTATTTTTTTTTTTTACATTTTCTTATTTATTTTTAATAGTTTTTTTCTATTTTGCATAACTTTCATTGTGCACTGCAATTTAAAACAACAAAAAAGATATTTTAAAATTACAATAAATTTTAAAGAAAATTTCACTTCTTGTAAATTGTTTAAGGATTTTTCAAAATATTCAAATCAAAGTCCTTTTAACGTAACACAAATCAATTTTAAATTAATCATTTTTATTTCTCATATAAATTATATTTACATTTTAATTTCACTAATCAAAATTCTTCAAAATTTTCGTTTTTTTTTTTTATTTTTAAAAGATCTTTTAAAAAGATATTTTCAAGTTCAAAGTCCAAAAATTAAAAATTTTATTATGAACAAAAGTTATTTCATATTTAATGTAATTTCATACAAAAATTTTTTTTTATTTGTTTTTTAAATTTAGCAAAATTAAAAATAAGTGCTACAAAATATTCCAAAAAAAAAAAAAAATATTAATGATTAGAAATTGGTATATTATTATTTTGATCGAATCACGAGCAAATACCACTCACGTACTCAACTCCTCAAACTCGAATAAAAACCTAAAAGAAAATTCAATGTAATATGAAAAGCACACACAACCGAAAACAGATTTTCACAAAAACAAAAAAAAAATTCAACAAAATAGAAAAAACAAAAAATACACCAGCGCAAAAGAACGTATCTAAAAAAATGCGTAAAAGCGCATAAAAATTGTATATATAGATACATACAACATAAATTTATTTTTTATATGTTTTTACACTCTTCTCTTTGTTAGTATGCGCAGCGCAGTCTCTTATTTCTAATAATAATAATATTTTTGATAAATTCCCTTGTAGTCTCTGGTGTCATATATAAGTTAGTTATATAGCCAAAAAGGGCAAACATATTAAAAATAATACACATACCAATAAACTAAAAACCAATCGCATGTTTTACACTAATATATACATTCAAAAATTTCATATTACTTCTCCTTTTGGCCCTTTAGTAGCCCTTGAATGTGTGTTTTTCTAATGCTCTTCACCAAAAAAACACAAACAAAAACGATAAATTTTGCCATATAAATTCAAAAAATATTGCAATTGTGTGCACATCAACATCAATGTATTCGTAAGTTGCAAACGTTTTATTATTAGTAAGAGTAGTGTAAGTTCATTTGCGATAATTTAACGCTGCGTTACTTGCTACGAGCAGTTGTACAAAAGAGAAAGATGCTTGGCTACTTGAAAATTATATGATATTGAGCGAAAAAAATGCACCCACTAACATAGATTATGCATTTCATAACTACATAGGCATACACACTCACACACAAACAACTTTAAGTAAGCATAAAAATATGCGTATTCATTTTGTATCTTGAAAATTGTCGAAAATTTTGTATATTTTTTTATACTAAATAAAATAGCTAAAAATTCTAATACATTTTTAATTTGAAAAATTTAACCTTTAAAGTGCAATACGCATAATATTATGCTGACTTAAGTGTGTGTTTGTGTGTATACGTATAAACCCTTCAGATATTTTGTTGTTATTGCTTTTTTGCTGGTATATTTGCGTTTTTTATTGATCAATTTTTTTTGGTATGTTTTTTTTTGTTTTTGGCGTCGACCCTTTACACACTCATACAAAATTTAAATTGAAAAATGAAATAAAAAATAATTTAATAGAAGACCCTAAAAATATCTTTTTTTTTTAGTTAAAATCTACGGAGGGACTTGCTTTAACTATGGTAAAAAGCGAAATTTATTTTATTAAGCTTGAATATTTTAATAATGCATTTATGATTCTCTCTGTTGCGTTGTATTTTCTTATGCATTCCAATAAAAATGCATGTTTTCTTGACTACGATTTCGTCGTATCTATTAAATATTTGATCATAAAATTACATTAAAAATCTTATGGATTGCCAGTACAAAATTTGTTTATATGTATAGGTATAATTTTATATATTGATATTTTTTTGTTATATTTTACAGACGGGTAACAAGTTGTAAGAGTTATAAATCCTTATGTAATAAAAAAGGGTAAGGGCGTAGATTTCAAATCTCTATTTCGGAAAGGATTCAATCTAGTTTTTTTTTTAAATTATGAATGTGTGCGATGCAAATTAGAAATTGATTGTGGTATATAAATATAGTTGGAGAGTTATGATCATTTAATCGGGCCGAGTAGTAAGCAATTTATTTTAGGAAAAGAAATAAGTTAGTAAATAATATGAATTATGAAATACAGAAATACTATAATTCAATATTAATTAATGTTAAGGTGTTTCAGTAATAACAGACCACACATTGTTTATGTGATCCATTTTTATATATAAATATTGATTTCTGAATTGGAAAAATTAAATTTGACAGGATTTTCTTAAAGAAAATGTAAAAATATCAAATAATTTTGTAAAAATATTCTATATTGTTTAAGGATCACTTATTTACTGCAGAAATTTAATTGTATTTCTAATTCTAAGTAATTAATTAGTTAGAAAGAGGGTTTGCTTCTATGAAATGATACCAAACATAACGACCTACATATTTGTTACTTCAATATTGGATTCGCATTATTGGAATTATTATACGACCATCATCTATAAACAATGAAATTGATCATATCCTAAAATCTGAAGTCTATCTTCTATCTTCAATAATTAGTCGTTTAGTGTTAAAGGAATTAGAAATACGCTGGTAAAGGAAATACTAATAGTTATCAATGGCCGAATGGTTTTTTCTATTTCATAAGGACTGTTATGGTCCAAAAACCTATTTAGTGTTACTTTGAACACCATATATTGATTGATTCAATCCTTTTGTGACTTATATTTTATTCAAATATTGGGAAATGTTATTGCTTTACGTAGCTCACGTAGCTTCATTTGTATTTTCGTAAAAAATATGCCTTAAATTTTAATCATTTGATGATACCACACAAAAAACGACAACACTCCTAATGCTTTTAATTTCATAAACTGAAAAATAAATAAAATTATAAAGCCTCTTAAAAGCTAACAAAAAAGATATGTATTCGAAATCTTTTTGCGAATTTGCGAATTTTGCGAATACGACGTGCGAATTTCAATTTACTCTTACTTTACTTTAATATTTCTGCAAATTTCTCTTAAATGGTGAATAAAAATTGCCGGCCGGCAGAATAAAAGGGGAGTCACTTTTCGAAAAAGCATATTACTAAAAACGTGCGTTTGAATTGGATCAGCATTAGTTAAGGTTAAGGTTAATAAGGTGCAATAAAGCATTATGAATAATGCAACTGCATTTTAATTGCATTGTCAGTAAAAAAATGCATTTTTTATAACAGATTCATTTATATTAATTTACATAATAATATGCTTTAGAAGTTATTTATTTTAAATTGTATTATTATGGCAATAGCTGACGAAATAAAATTTCAAATAATTTTAATCAAGAATTTTATTTGGTAACATATTTGAATGTTAAATTAATTGTTCTAAAAAGGATCTAAACATAATTTTAAAATCTTCACTATGCAGTGTAAGAGGATTAAATGGAAATGTAGTTACTTTTTAAACAATAAGTTTAGAACTTTTTTATATATGAACCTAAAAACTAATTTAATCTATGGATAGAATTAAGGATTGAATAAATTTTTCATATGTTTAATCAAAATATCATTAATATAATTCCGTATAGTTCACCGGTTTTTAATATGATCAGACTTATAGCACCTGACTTTAATTTTCCATAAAAATAAATAATTTTCAACAAATAAAATTTTTTTTTTTCAATTACTACTACAACAGGTCACAAAATAATTCATTCATAAAAGTTTGTTTCTAAATTAAATACAAATTCATTTTTATGATTGTCCATTCCTCTTGAAGCATTTGAATATTATCAATACCGTATAATAAAAAGGTATAAAAATATGAACCATACAAAAAATTTATATATATACCACAATTTCAACAATTACAATTCATTATTTTGATACTGAATGGCCTTTTCAGAAAAAAATAGTGTTTTTTTTCCAGTATTACATAAAATATATAGGGATCTCTACAATATCTATTCAAACTTGAAATGAACAAATACATAAGGTCATAATAAATGTATACCTTAACATAAAAAAATACAACATAATTTATGTAGAACACAATACAAACAGTTAATGGGATAATTATAAAGGTTTAACAATTTGTAATAATTCTTTATAATAATGCAGAAAATTTGTTTAACAATTTTGCAAATTTGTAAAATTTAAATATTTTGCATAAAATCTTTATGTATTTATATGATTTTGGTTAAGTTTTATCATTTTATTGGTCATTTTATTAATCCAAGCATGTAATCTGATTATAGGTCCTTAATTTTTAAGTCTTATCCTATATTCAATTGGACTTTGTTCTCTTTGTGTAATCTTTTTATGGGAATTTTTCGCATACTTATAGAAAAATGTTGTTTTTTTTTGTTGTAAGGATTTTTATGTTTCATTGAACTTTTTTTTTAGGTTCTTAATATTATTTAGGAGGATAATATTTGTGACGTGGAATTGTGAGAGGTCATTGGCATTTTTTTAAAAAAAAATTATATTATCTATGTTGTATTTAGAAAATATTGACTTTTGACTTATGGTTTTTTGAGTACGTTTTTGGGTATTTTTATGATGGTGCATTGTTGTTGGGTTGAAGAAGCAAATATTTTCTTTTTAATCCGAAAATATAAAATCAACAAAAAACGCATTTTTAACTGATAACAACATAAATGTAGCATATTTTTTTTTGTTGTATACAGTAAAAAACTGCATTTAAAAGCTGTCATTTATTTTGATAGTTTGTGGATAAAAAAAAATATGCTTTTAATCTTTTGCGATAAGATACGTTATTGTGTTTCTAAGCAAATAATAGCATATTTTTAAAATATATAAATATTATGGGAAACAGAAATAAATGGGATTGTTGAAAATACTTTTAGTATAGCCAATCTAATATCTTCTCTTATGTTCTGGATATAGACAAATATCTTTGTTAGTATGCAGAACCATTTTTAATGTTTTTAAGAGTAGTTCAATAAAAATGATCGATGGCAAGAATTTAATTTTGAAGATAATGAAAATAATTTATAAGTAATTAATGGGGAATGAAACTGCACCTTAAATATTTAAATAATTCGAATTATAGTAAAAGTTATAGGTAATTCGTATAGGTCAAAAAATATTCTCTATACTAAATTTATGTCGACTGGTATTTAAATGCAGTAATTTTTTTTTTTTTTGCAAAATATGCTAAATAAAAATTGAATTTTTAAAGGCATGATGCCACCGCTAAATATGTTTTTTTTTATTGGATAACATAAAAAAAAAATTATGACAATTTAATGCTTTGGTGATTTGCTGTGCATTAGAAAAACTATAATGAATTTTGGAAAAAATAAAAAGGTTAATGAACTAAATACAATATTTATTTATTTTTATTAAATATAATATTTATTTAAAAATGATTTTGATTGATTTTCTTTGGCCTACAAATATAATTTCTTAAAGACTTATTTTTTTTTTGAAGAAGGACATTGAACTGAAATATTTCAAATATTTTGATAAAAGATATGACAGATTCTAAGAATTCTTATAGTATATTCAGAATACGAATTGAGTCATTTTGTAAATATTGTCAGGATTTATCCTTGTAAGCGAATTTCCAAAATATATTAGCTGATTACAAGGATTACAAGGATTTGTTAATTAATCCAGTTCAGTTAGTTTATAAATTAATTAGACTACACATTCTAGAAATGCCAACATTTTAATGGATTACAAGTATTTTAATGATAATATATATTTTGTACGAACAATATTCCAGATCGCTTAATCGGTAAGGAGTTCCATCAACATTTACTCCTAACGCAGGAATTGTTCCCATGAATAACATCTGCTGTATTTATAAAAATTCGAATTCTACGTCTAATAATCGATCTCAGTCTTTTGCTAGGATTATATAAGATTGAAATTCAATATTAAAAAATTCAGAATATTCATAGCTTCAATATAATTGAAGGTCAATAGATTTGCTGAAATTTCATTATTGAAATTATCCATGTTAAATCTTGAAAATGAAAATCTATTTTATATTAGTAATAATATTGAAAATAAATTCCAATTCTAAGGGACTCAATAAAATTTACTAATATAAATTATAGTAAATTATTTACTATAGTAATGGAAAATTTTATTTAAACTAACAAAATAATGTACAACTGAATAACAACGAAATTGTGAAAATATAATTTCAAAAATAATAAAACTTTTAATTTCGTTATATAACGTAACCAGATTTTGCGTTATTTCGTTATCCATACTAAGAAGTTACAATTATTTACAAATTTTAGTAACATTTTGGTAACAGTGAGTGAGTGAAAAAATATAAATAAACAAAACTTATGCTCCCTCAGACATGGTTTGTGTGTTGGCAACTATTCGGTGCTGCCCATTAATAAGGTTACATCGTAACCCAAATACTTATTGATTCTTTAATATATTTCATGGATTATCCTATTTGGTGAGTTACTAAAGTATCATCCGTAGCTTATTTCTGTGCCAGCTTATCAGGGGATCAGCCTTATCAATATTAAAATAGTAAAAAATATCAAATAAAATAAATTTCTGAATTATTATACTCTTTCACGTCAATATGCAAAATACAAAGTTTCCTTAACTGTAACAAAATTCGAAAAACTAAATAAACTTTTACATCAATTTTTCCTATATTACCTATATAATTTATATGCCTATAATATTTATCAAATAATTTTAATATTTTAATAAAAATATAAATCTTAGTGACTAATATTATATTAGATATTACAAACATATGTTTACAAAAAAAAAAAAAAACATTCAATATATAATTACAAAAATTTATACTATAAATAAATATCCTCAATATTTCTTTTATTTCCATTTTGTACACATACAAAAAAAAGGGTCTGCTTCGAAAAAATTAAATTTAATTTATATTTTCCCTACAAACATCAAAAATTTAATACATATATTCAAAAAAACAATATTATTTTCATGAAAAATCCTCCTACGCACACCAAATTGCACTTGGACTAGAAAATGTGTAATTTTTCTCCCATGCTACATAAAAATATACAAAAAATTACTGAAAAAACTGCTCAATAATTTATATTTCCTTTAGCAAAACATATAAATTACAATTACATAGACAAAAACATTAAATTTTATTTATGTTGTTAACAATTTTACCAAAAACAAAAAATTATGCATATGGGCCATTTTTGTAAAGCATTTTCAAAAAAAAAAAAATCTATTTTTATCATATAATTTTTCCCAAAAAAATTCGAAAATTTTTGACTTTGAATATTTTTTTTTGGTTTGTTTTTATGATGATGCTTAGAAAAATGTTTGTATTTTTTGCTGATAGCATATTAGAAACAACCTACAACATAAATACAATCTAATAATAATGATTATTTGTATATGTACAGCATAAATTTGGTTGTTATTTTGTGCATTTTTTTTTATTAAAGTGCAATGACCGCGACGCGAACATAAAAATATATGCGTGCCGATTATCGAAATTTTTTGGAAATTATAAATTTACAAAAAAATTTTCATTGGAAAAATGAATGTAAAATTTAGTTTTTCGATTTTAGTTTTTCGGTTTTAAAAAATCAAGTAATAGTAAACAGTGGCGAATTTTAACATATTCAGGTCCTAGGAAAAAATCAAAAAATTGTGACCACCTCTGAGAAAACATCGCTTTCAATTGCTAAGGTAACTAACTAATCGACTCAATTTTATTTGTCCAATTGTTGTTCACAGGTAATTTTTGACCCGCTTAAGAAAACCACCATAGACACATTTGCATTACATATAGGCAAATAAACACAGTTCATTTAAGAGTATTAGATATGAAATTTGAGTAATAGTTCATATGGCCAATTTAGGCAGTTACCCATGATCTATTTATTTTAGAGGGCCTATCGCGAATTCTACTTCTACTCAACATAAATTATAAAGATAATATTCACGTTAAGTAAAAGTTAGAGTTTATTTTACCCAGTGAATGCTTTATCCGGCACTGGATTTGAGGTACCAACCAATTTTTTAAAATATGTTAAATTTTAAATTGTGAAAATTTAAAATTTGAAATAATTTAGTTTTATTTTATATTAAATATTTTTTTGAGGCCCTTAGAAATCCGATGCCCTAGGGTAAATCCGTCTCTGATTGTATATGTGATAATGTTGTATATGTGTGTTAAATGATTATTTAATCATTTAATTATGTATAAATATTTCGTATAATAAATAGTAAATAACATTTCTATGTAAAGCTATGGAATTTTTAAATATTTAATGTTTACCTCCTATGTAAAAATTAAATTTAAATTGCATTTAAAAATTATTGATTTTTATATTATATTTTTAGAAATTTTTTATCGCTAATATTAATGACAACAAATTTAAGTGATAATGTTTTTCAAAATAATTTCATATTTTTTTGAAAATTTATAAATTATTTTTAATGCATTGACCTGAAAATATCTAAATAGGATCTATATTTTTTTGAGGTTAGATTTTGAAAGAAGCTATGACAAAATAGACTGTACTGATCATGGTAATGGTTTATTGTGATGTACATTCTTTTCATACCTCAATGGTGTATGATTAACAGGTTCGTCACGATTTCCCAATGAAAAATATTCAAATATGGTGACCGATAGTATGAATGTAGCTTTCAAGTTGTCTGTCGAAATTGTTTATACATCAACTCCTTACAACTGTTCACAGTATATGGTCCGCTGCATTAATATAATCTGTATAGAACTGGTCCACTGTCAAGTCCACTGTTAGGAAGGTGATTTTTTATGTTTACTGTATCCTATTGGGAAACTAACTAGCGTTCTGATTTTTTTCTTTTCTTCGACCTTTTCAAGAAGAAAACGGACATTCAGAGTATAAATGGACAATGAGAAAATGGACAATCATAGAATTTTTCATTTTGTAGCCTTTTTCAGTGGTCTAACTAATATCATTAATTTATATAGACTTCAGAAGTATAATTTAATGCGAATATTTATTATAATTATTCATTATTTGTATAAAAATAATTGATAACAAATTTTTTTAATCTTTAGTTTTAGTGGTTTTCATTTTACCATATTCATAAATATTTCAGAAACAATGGAAATTTTTAAAAATATATTTAAATTTTGTGTATTTTTAGCTATTTATAAATATATAATTTTTGATTAATTTTTATTGAATTTATAAATCATTTATTCATTGAATGACTGCAAAATAAATTATTAAAATTGATAATCATTTTTTCAGTGTGTATATTTTAAAATAATTTTTGTTGAACTACGATTGTTATCACATTTGATTGATAGAGAAAATGAAGAAAAAAATTAAAATAAATTTAAATTAAATCAAATACTTAGTTCTAAGTACCTACATCAGTCGTGGTCAATATAGGAATTTGATAGCTAATTACTTTCGACAGCCATAAATATATAAGATAACAAAAATTTATGTTAATTTGTTGAAAGTTGCGATTATGGTTAGCTTTTTTTTACATTTTACTGAGAATTATATCAAAATAATTAACCACAAATATACAAGGAAATTATAAATTATTTAATTTAAATAAAATTATTATAATAATTTTCAGTATTAAATTAAATACAAATTCTTATTAATAAGTTCAAACATATTTTTCAAAAAATTCTATTAAATAGTCTTTCAATATTTTGTAAAAAAAGTTAGCAAAAAACATTCTAAAAAATCGAAAATTTTATGATTTTAATACAGATTTTTGTACCTGTATAATTTTTGAACAAAATCCTTTTCATTTTATTTTGGCCAAACAATTCTAAATATTTTGCAACAGAATTTAAAGGATTCCCGAAAGGGTTTAATATCCTTTTCATCAAAAATAAAACCGAACCGGAAAAATATCTCAATTTGGCATAACAATAAAAATTTAAAAATTTTGGTTTTTTTTTATTATCTAAAAATGGCAAAACAATAATAAAATTTTTTTTTATAGGAAAATTGTTGTGGGTACACAAGTCCTTTCAACACCAATTCGAGTCCTTTTCGAACCATCAAAACAAAAATCTATTCTATTTAAGTCAGAGGATATAATAGAAGAATTTTCTTTCCTGCCGAGATCACTAATTAGGTTGTCATAAAGATATTAAGGCAAATTAAGGTACAACATAAAATTCAGGACTTAAATATTATTTATTTTATAGCACCTACGCCGCCGACTTTTTATTACGGTCAATTGTTGTTGTTAATTTGGTATCGTGTGCGTGCTAAAAGGATTTAAATATCCTTATATTAAAAATTATTTTGCAGAAAATAACAAATATAATTTTCATATAGATCAATAATGAAATTTACCTGTAAAAAGGTTTTGCTTAAATACAATTTTACTGTTTTATGAATTGCCAATACTTTTGTATTTTTGCTTATATGACGTAATTGGGCCCAATAAAAAAGGGTAAAATTAAAAATTTATTTTTAAATTGCGGCAATGTTTTTTTGTTGTGTAAAAAATATTTGCAGTTTTATTATTACGCAAAAATTCTGTAACCCTTCAACTCTTTCGCAGATTTCAAAAATTGTGAACCCTTTCGTTTTTAGTTTTGGGAAAGAAATTCTTAGGAATTTTTAATTATTAAATTTTTATTGAAATTGCTATGTTAAAATTCAGTAGAAAATAAAATAAATAAAAATAAAATAATAAAAATCTATTTATTGAAATTGCATTTTGAAATTGCAAGTAGTTTTATAATTGCAACCCTTTTTTTTAACTCGAAATACATAAAAATTAAATATTTCCTAAAAAATTATTTATTTCGAAAATTTGGTATTTTTGAAAAATATGAATATTAATTATTTATTGTAAATAATTATTTATAAATTAAGCAAAAGAAAATTGTTTATGCATAATTACGAAAATTTATAACATTTTGGTTATAAAGAACTGGAAATATGGCAATAAACACAGTTTTATAAGCGTTTTAAGCTATTAAGATGACAATTTGGAAATTATTGAAAATTAAATGGGCGCTCTGACAACTTTACATCTGCTTTAAACCTTCCAGTCTCGTTGTATCCACGAATTTTGTACAGACCGACGAATTTCAATTTGATTAATTGATATTGATATGTCAGAATTTGCTAATATGTTAAAATTGGAGAATTATTAAAATTGCAATAACCTAATAACTCGAAATTTATTTATAATGCAGTTAATATCTCGAAATCAAAAAAATCGTATAATAGTTAAAGGTTAGTTGGTGGAAAATTAACTAGATCTCATTCCCCTTTTCAGTAAAGTCGAAAAGATTTTCCTAAATAATTTTATTATGTAATTATTAAAACTACATAAGTAAATAATGCAAGATATATAAATATCTTTAATACATAAATTCACTAAATTGAAGAGTTGGGCTATAAAATTTGTATATTAATTTTATTAAGAAAAATACAAAAACTAATATTTCACAAACTAATTGATCTTGAACTTGAATATCTTATACAATAATTGGAATTTTGTTTTGAAGAGATTTTTCAATAAATGATACCATAAATAATAATTAATTATATACATTTATGAAAACACTTTATGTAAAAAATAATCTGAAATTTAATTATCCCGATTAATGTTAAAAAAAAATATTATGTTTTGATATTTAGAAAATGTCAAATTTCACTTATAAGTTTCAATTAGTCACTTATTATATATAAAACACGCTATGTAAAAATATCTACAAACAATTTTTCTGCCAAATTGTATTTTAAATCAAGTTCAAAATTACCATTTAATAAAATTAATTATTTTTTAATAAAATTTATAAAGTTAATTTATTTAAATTAAATGAATCTTAATATATTTTTATTAAATATTCTGAAGTTTTGCAAAATTTAGAAAATTTTATTTATTATTATCTAATTTTCTCAATTAACTTACATTTTAATAATTATACTAATTTAACTAAATTTTATATATAATTATAATTTTATTAATATTTATTTTAAAATTACTTTTTCTATATAAACTTTTACTTAAATTTAATTTTTTTTAGGTTATTTAAATTAGAAAATTTCTTTAGAAACTTGGCAACCATGTTCATTTATTTCATTAACAAAATCTTTAAAATATGTTCACTAGCTTTATTTATAAATATATTATAATTAATTTTGGTTTTTTTTTATAATTATAATTTGTTACTAAAGATGATATAGTAAAAATTGTCACTTATTTTTATTCACCCCAAAAATTTTGGTAATTACATAAAAAAAAGAGAATTATTTCAAAAATATAATAAGGTATAAAAATTTCTAATAAAGTGCGTAACTTTTTCGAAAAACAACTTTTTTTTTTTTTGATCAAATCTAAGGAATTTCCTGTTCACGACTAAAATTATATTACATAAAACTATTTGCAAAAAGTCCGAAAAATATTTTTTCAAAAAAAAAATTAATTTTATATACTTAAAACATATTTTTTTTTTTTTTATTCGCACACACATTGAAATCGCACTGTAAAATAATATGTTTTATGTAAAAGTTATCAAATAATTTTAGTTTTTTTTTTGCTTTAATTATAAAAACTGTTTTAACCTTGAAAAGGTCTGTCTGCCCAGAAGGCATAAATACATAAATATACGCACAATTTTTATTATATATACATCAACAGAAAATGTATCTGCGAAATTTAATTTTATTGAAAACAACATTAAATACATAGAAAAAATATATATATAATATTAAAAATTATAAATTATAATTTTATTTTTATACATTTTTGATAATAAACTTCAAAAACTTGATTACAACCAAACAAAAAATTGGTTTTTAGCAAAATTTTTTATGACACAGTAATTTCCCGCCCTGCGGTCTTTAAAATCTTCTTATACAATTTAAAATTTATCTAAACTGAAAAAAAAAAAATTAAAAACCAACTTAAAAAAATTTATTTTACAAACATTTTGTTAAAAAAAAAAATCAAATTTTTATTACATATCTATGTATATAATAAATAGTTTGATTGTGCGTGTAAAGTTCCAAAAATAAAAAAATCTAATGTACTGAAAAAAACAACATAAATATTTAAAGTATAATATAAACCTTAATAGCTACATATATAAAGCGTTCTTAAATAAAAAAGTTCTTGAAAAAAAAACAACTTATATACCTAACTAAAATACATTTGCAGATTCTCTGAAATTCAAAAACCAACAAAAAGCATACGAATACGTGCAAATATACGTGCGAAATTTACAAAATCATAATGTGCGTGCGGCGGTTTATGTGGGACCCTAGAACCTACACGCACAAAATTCCATTAAAAAAAAAAACTTACCAAACAGCAAAAAAAAAAAAGCTTATAACAAATTTTACATGCCATACAATAATAATTTTCTAAGTACGATAATTTTGAACTTGAACTTGAACAAAAAATATCTATCTATACAAGCTACAACATAATTTTTTTTTTCTCGATTTTATGTAATTTTTGTGTGATAAAATTTTTTGCTGCCAACAACACACTTGATTATACAATGAACGCGTTAATGAAATTTTGCGTTTACAGCAAACATATCGCAAAAAAAAAAATATGTAAAATTATAATGTAGCTCTAAGATACAAGATTATATTTTGTTCGTTTAAATGAAAAATTTACCAATACCAAAATATATTCATAAAAAAATATTAAATAAAAAAAAACTACAAATAAGCATAAATTTATTTTTTTATGTATAGAATTATTTTATTAACAAAATGTTAGACTTTATGCTAAGCTGACCTACCCTAAGAAACGAAAATTTCTTATATTTGAAAATTCTATTCTACGTGCGAATATTTTCGCGTTGAAGATTCGTTGATTGCCGGCAAACGACGAAATTTGTTTTTTTCAACGGTCGGGGGCGATAAAGCCAATCAAAATTATTGCGAAAAAACGAAGATTTGCGCAACGCACAAAATATTACCAATGAATGATTAGCAAAAATAAAAGCAAAAGCTTTTAATATTATCATTGTGTGCTTGTTATTGCCAATTGCGTGATTGCGTCATATCATAAGAGACACGCATAAACAAAATATTTGAAAGAATCTATCTCAAATACATATTTATGTATGTTTTTTGGTAAGAGTAGAGAAGAGTCCAATATCATCGCATAAATAAAGAACAGGCACTGAAGAATTGAGAAATATTCGCAATTCCATTTATTTTTAAATATGATTTTGATTAAAAATAAATTTTTCGTATCTTTTGCATGCTCAATTTGAATAAAAGCTTTTACTCAATTTCGCAAATATTTTGCGAAAATTATTTAAATACGAGGATGGTGTTATAAGTATCTGACAGTTTGTATATACGCATTCAACCAAAATAAATGGGGTAGTTTAATTAATTGTTCAACAATATAAATAAAATGAGAATTAATTGAAATAACTATTAAAATTACTATAATTATTTTGCATCTGGAAAAGTGTTGTCTCAAGCTGCATAATCGTATGAGTTACACTGGAACAGGAACATGCATGCAGGACTAAGACATTCGAAACTATTCTTCCTGGACGATCAAGAAAGCGAACAACAGAACCATTTCAAATTAATAGGAAGAAACCCAGAATTATGATGGGCTGCATTACTGGTGACTGTAACTTCATAAAGCATCTACACACAATTGGTCTATAAGTGAACAAGGTGTGTAGGTTCTGTTAACACGAGGACGTAGTTCGAGAGTTATCAATATGACTCCTCGTAAAATTATATTAATTTTGTATTTTTAAATTAGATTATTTATTATCTATACATTATTTAAATTATATTTTAAAAAATAACATTTTACGAAATTGTAAGGAACGAAAATGCTAGGCAACTAACGATCTTATATGACTTTAAATTTGTATTCCTGGAAGCGGCCTGTCAGCCATATAAGTAAGTAAATAAGTAAGGTAGAAAATGGCTTTAATTTAAAAAGAAAAACCACAGTATTTACAAAAATATTTAATTTATTACATAAATAATTTAGATTATTACATTTTGGTTAAGCAAATAGATTTTTACATTTCGTTTATGTATTTTATTTATACATTATAATTTTACACTATTAAATTTGTGAAGATCCTTGGTATGTAGCTTAATGTATTATGAGGCTTATTTCCCTTAATACGACCCTTGATAATTCCTAAAAAAAGCTCTCAAACTTTAATTATATATCAGAGTTTAAACAAGAAAAATATTCAAATTAGTTGTCATTTGATATTATTATTAAATTGGATATAACTTTGTATCTAACTTAATAGATTAATTTTTCGTATATCATGGAAAGAAATCTTTATATTTTATGCGAATTGGTATTCGAAAATGATCTTTTATTAATTCAATTTCTCCTTGAAAGCTAAATTATATGTAAAATAACTCTTCTTTTATGATAATCTCACATTTTAAAACAATGTTACCATTGGTGATTGTTTCTATATAAAGAATCATTATAAAAATATTAATTAATTTGTCTAAAATCATACTGAATAAATGATATTACGAATTTTAGATATAATTTGAGACCCTTAATAAACTAAATTATTAATTCTTAAGGAACTAGAAACTCGTTAATTTTTCAATTAATTTTTCGTAAGGTATTTAGTACAGGGAAAATAACAAAATACGAAGATTATTCTTTATCAAAAATACTAAAAATTTAAATATGAAAAAAATTAATCTGAAGTGAATCGCCCTTATGATTTTTCTCCGTATACTTTTTTTTTGTAATGTAAAGTTTATATATAAATGGTTGACTATATATTAGAGCAGTCCAGTTTCGATTCGATTCGACTGGTTAAGGATACTTAACATATTTTTTTTTCTAAACTGTCAAATTTCATTCCTCTTGACATTTGCTTCAGGTTGGATTCACAAAATTTCAATCGTTCCGATTCGATTTAAATGTGTCCACTCAATCGATTTTCCATACAAAATATATGTAGACGTCGTCAAATTTGAACTTTACTGAACTGATCGATACAATGTAGCCTCATACTTAACATAATTTTATACACATAACATTAGTAGTAGTTTAAATTCATTATATTTCCGGAGTAGATTTATTACAAAAAAAAAGGACGGTAACCCAAATGTAAAATATAAATTGTGTGTCCATAATTTGGTACGCTCTGAGAATCATTTATTTACGAATTTACGTATATATAATAGAGAGAATTTGCAATGTTAGCGAAACATAAAACTTTTTCGAATAGCATAGTCAGAAAATATTGATCGTCGTGATCGTTAGTAAAGTAACATAGAAAGATATTTTATATTATTCGCAACATTAAAACATTCGCGATTTAAAAGTTGATTTGGATGGTGTTACAAAATTTTCTTCTTCATAACTATATACTTTATTTTTTATTATAATATTTCAATTTCTTTAAAAGTGTAAAAATCTGTTATGAAAAACTATATCAAATTAACATTTTTAATTATAAATTTTTTTGTAGTGCACTTACAAAAATAATTATTTTCTTATAATACTATACTAAAAATCGAGTGAAAGTGTAAATAATAATATTAAAAATATGCTATTATAAAATAATGAACAAAAAACCACAACAAAAAGATTTAAAAAGTCAGAAGGATATAAAAATTTATATGCCTAAGTATAAGAAATAAAAAAAAACATGCTTTAAGGATTCATGGGAAAATTATTTTCTAAGAATTTTGTGTATTCTAAATGTTTTTACCTAAAGTGATAAAAAAAAATCCTTGTATCAATTTATATTGGGGGAGTCACAAGTAATATAGAGACAGAACGAAATTTTTTTTTTAATAGTTTGTAAAGATACAATTTTTATATGTTATACATATAAAGTATCTGATGATATGGTAGAAATATACGCGTGAGAATCGTGCGTTTCAGTTATATGTAATTCGCCTGCGCGATTCACCTTTTTTTTTGTATATATTTTTATTATTTATGATTTATTTATTGTATTGTGTTTGATCCTTTAAAAAAACATAGATAGATAAATTTATTTTTTATATGATTTCTTTTACAATAAAAATTTGATAAAATTTTGATATAAATGAAAAAAAATTGTATTGTTATGTCGTCCTTTTTTTTTGTCTGCACATTTTGTATATTTTATTAAAGTGACTTTTATGTATATAAGACACAATTGTCATTTTTTATAAGGATTACTATATCCTTTTTTTTAATATCATAAGATATGCTGGTAATATTAAGATGGAAATTATAATTACATAATTTTTAATTAAGTTTTTGTGTTTTTGATTTTAATAAATTGGTAATTTCTAGGATATTTGAAAATTTTATTATGAATTTTAGAATAAATCCAGTAAATTTTGAGTAAAAAGTGAGAACACACGAATTACAAAAATCCAGAAAAAGAAGTTTGGCTTCTTTAAATTTGGTTTCAAAAATTATTAATAATGTTTGAAGTGACTATCTACAACCATAGTCCCTTAAATCCAATATAATTTGGTAGCTCAGATATATTTTATTCAACTTTACCTTTGCTTTTCCATAAATCGAGTCTTTATAATATCGAACTATACAGTTTAGTTTGGCCACAAAAAAAAAAAACGAGATACTATTAAGCTGATCAAGTAATAATTTAGTGTTAAATAATGTTGAATTACCAAAACTTCAAAATCTTTTGCTCTGAATTGTAGTTTTCAGCTCTGGATATGAGAAAAATTGTGGTATTCGGAAAGTTTATATGTAAATTTTAAGAAATTAATTAGTTTTCATTATTAATATTTTATTTAATCGAGAAAGTAATACATTGTGAAATAAAGGAGACAGTGAGCTACATCTACAGAAAACTAAAATTAAATAACAATTTAATAAATCGTCCTCTCAATATTGCTCTATAAAGTCAAATCTTAATTTTTCCCATAATTCGAATCACACTTAATCATGCAGAGAAATTTAAATTTTTGAAAAATGTTGTTTTATACTTTGATGTTACCAGTTTAGCCCGTAAGGAATAGCTTTCCACTTACCCTATAAAATATAATAATTGCATAGTTAAGTAATTTTCCTAATATGCTTACAATTCCCTTTTCTGTAACGTTCTTTTTGGGAACAAAACAAACAACTTTATCATATTTTAATTTTTCGCAAAGTAGAGAAAGTCAAAAATGTCCAAATTAGATAATAATTTTTTTATGTAGAGCCCATTTCCTTGGAAGTTTCTACATACAAGCTCAAAATATAATCAAAATATCATAAATTATTTTTAAATATAATTTAATTTAAATATTATATTAATTATTATAATAAAATATTATAATAAATATGCCACCAAAAAATGCTGCTAAAAAAGTATTAAAATATTATTATTTAAAAATATTAATTTTAATTATAATATATAAAAACAAAAAATTGAATTATTTAGGAAAAAACTGTTGTTGAAGAAACAAAAAAAGGTAAATTTCCACCACTTCAAATTAATTTCCAAATAACAGAAATTGAAAATTTTGATAATACTACATATCCGGAATATAATATTGAATTTAGTCATAAAGAAATATCATTAGAAATTGTTGAAGAATTACCACCATCATTACCAACAGATGGTACTGGTGATACTAATTATATACCATCATCAATATCTGAACCAAAAAAGAAACATATTATTAGTAATTTATATAAAGAATATTTTTTTATGTTTGATCGAAATACTATTGATGATATAAATAAATTTTGTGATTGTCCATTATTTGTTGGATTATATGGTTTAGAAGAGATACCAATTGAAAATCCAGCTGATGATAAAACAATAATAGAACCACCGCCACCACCACCTAAAAAACCTGATAAAAAAGCAATAAGAAAATCAATTGAAGAAGCGCCACCACCACCAACAATTCAATATAATAAAAAATTATTAGCATATAATTTTATTGATATGTTACATTGGATTCGGAAAAAACCAATTGATATTATTGAAAAAATATTTTTATATTCAGATCCAATTAATCCAGCTGAAGCAACACCACTTATTCATATACAAATTAATTCTAAAAAACGTTTATTATTACAAGAATTTGAATTTCCCAATTTATGTATATTAACATTAGAATCAATATTTAATTTAAATAAATTAGTAATAAAAGATGATGAAACATTATCAACAAAAACAAGATTATCAACAAAATCAATAAAATCAACAAAATCAACGAAACGAAAAAGTAATAGTTTAACTATTGAAAATAATGAAAATTTATCATCAACAAATGTTGATGAGAATCAAGGACCATTACATGTTGCTGAAAAAATTATTGTTGATTTTTCATTAATTAAATTTAATGAAAATATGGAACAAATTAAAGAACCATTATGTACATTTTCAAATGGACGTTATTGTCCAATACAAACAAATCAACCATTATATAAAAAATGGGATTTAATACCACCAAATTTATATGGTTCTGGTGCATGGACAAATATTGAAGCTAAACATTTATTAAAATGGGAAATATTCCAGGAAGGTGAATATTTAAATTTAACAAAATTTGATGTAAATTCAGAAATATATCAATTTAATTCAATGCATCGATATTTAATGCCAACGGAAATATGTAAAAATTTAGAAAAATTAATTAATGAAGAAAATAATCAAATTATGATTGAAATTAAATATGATGATTCAACAGATGTAGAATTAATTGGTTATGTTGATTTGTCACCACTTTTATATCCTGATGGTAAAAATGAAATTTATAAATTTTATTTTTTCTATATACGTTTTATTTTCGTTATTATTTTTGTTAGTGACTAAAGGACGATTTCTTGTTATATTGGAAAAATCGGATGATAGAAAAACATTAAAATCAGATAGAAAATCACTAAATGTGAGAAAATCAATGAGAAAATCGGCTATGTCAAATAATATTCAAAATGAGAAAAATATTGACAAATCGTGTTTTTTAATATTTGAATTCAGATCTCATACACCATTAACAGTAATTTCAAAAATTGGTATAGAGTATGTTGAGCCATTTTTTTTTTGTTATATACATGAAATTTTAATCATATAATGGAGCTAATTCTGAAGTTTTATAAAATTTATTGCATCATTTAGCCAGTGGTCTTCCAACTCTGTTGCGCGGAATCCTTGGGTTCCATTAAAAGTTTTAAAGAAATTTTGATGGCATCAATTTTTAAAAATCCTGCCAAAATTTTCACAATGTATAATATATAAATACTTCTAAATGCATTTGTTGAATATTGCATCCACATTGAAAACAATTTTTTTTAAATGTGTGATTCTGAATTTTTGGCTTTTAATTTGAATAAAATACCCCGAGGTTACTTATCAGTAATAAGATATTCGAAGTTTGTTACGATTTTATAATGTATGAAAGTTCTCATTTCTATATTTCCACAAAATAATTTTTTAGAAAGGTAGAGATTAGATGCAGATAAGCTCAACTTAAAACAAAATTTTGATAGATAAAATTATAAAATTGTTTTGTACTTCCTGGAGATTTTTACAAAAATATGGTTCCGGGAATAATACCATCGGTTAGAAGGGTTCCAAGGACCGCGAAAGGGTGAAATCCATTTTTAGCTGATCAGTGAATAATTAAATTTTGTTTGATATATTGATAAATTTATACAAAACTGTCATCAGAATCTAATGATCTTCTGATAATAGTTCGAATTTTTTCAGGAATTCGATTTTTGTCAGATGCGGCTTCTATAAATTATAGTAATGAATCCAATTTCTGATGTAGCTTAATTGTATATTTAAATTAATACCCTAATAAATAGTAACATTAGACAGATAAGTTAAGTTAATCACTTGATAACTTAAAACAATGTGATCGATTAATGCCAATATCTAATGTAGAAGCAAGAAATATTGAAGTGATAAGATTAGGCTGAAATTAGCATCTAAAATAAAAGCTGAACTGAAACCTAAAATTTGATTTAGAATCAAGTAATGCCCAAAATAAAATTAAATATTTTTGGAATTACTATGAATGGGGAATTACTGAATGGTTGCATTGGACTTGATGATCAAAATATTTGATTTGTCTTAAACTTATTTTCTGAACGTTTTAATAATAATAATTAATAATAAATAAGATGTAAATTTTTTAATAAACAGTTGAAACTAACTACAAGTTATCTGCACCCCACTGTTAACAGCTCTTTTTTGGGGAGTTAGCTTCATTGTGGGCGTTAGGTTACCATATAGACAATAATTTACAATCCATCGGGAATGCTCTTATTTATATAATAAATTGAATTATTAATATGTAATTATAAAATTGTTTCTCTTTTTTTTAAAAAAAAAAAGCCCAGAAATATTTAAAATTTCTGAACCATCAAAATATGAACCACCAAAATTGAAAATTAACGAAGTAGCTCAAAATACATTAATTAATTTTGAAAATGAAGTTTTAACAATTGTCAAGCAATTACCAAAATATTTAACTGGTGAAATTTATAATAATGAAATTATATGTAAAGATAATTCGTGTAAAGAATGCCTCTTAGCAATGCAAAGTAATTTAGAAGATAATATCTCGAAATTAATATCTTGTATCTATAATGTTAAATGTCCAACGAAAACTAATGATGAATTTCGAGTATGATATTTTAAAATTATATTTATTATTATTGTTAATTTGAATTTTTTTTAATATAAACATTTAGAATTTGATGACGACGGTTTATAATGAATTAACAGTGAAAATTGAAAAAATCATTGATGATTATTATTTAGGAATTGATAATTCTGCAAGAGTTATTGAAGATATAGATGAAAAAAATATATATGTATTTAGTATTTGGGAAGCTCAACGTCTTACTGAATATATTGGAACTTCATGGGTTTCAAAAAGAGTAAATTTTGATTTTTTATATGTAATTTCAATTTTAAAATTATTTGAATTTTAGCCTGCTGTCATTTTAAGTTCTGAAGATTTATTAGATAAGATAATGATCAATTTACATGAATTGCAATTTGATGAAATTGCGATACGTTTAGATGAACTTTTTAAAAGAAATCATGCATATTATTATGGGTATATATAAATTTTGTTGGTATCAATATAAATTATGATTTAAATTACACGAACTGCAATGAAATTTAATAATTAAATACGGTCGAAATTATAAATAATAAAGGTTGAATTTCAGTCGCTTCTCATTTGACTCAGCCTCGGCTTTAGCTTAAGTTCCGATTCACGATTCAGTGTTTGTTTCTCTAGATGTAAACTGTTGTCGCTAAACTTTAAGAGAGACAAACAAATTTAATGTAGATAATGTCAACTTGATATCTACAATGTCGACTTTGGTGTTTATAATGGCGACTATGATGTGTTTACAATCTCGACTTTGTTTTTTCATCAACTCGAATTTAGTTGACCATTTTGAAACGATATAAAAGATGATTGCATAAATTTATTATTCATTTAGAATCGCTACTTATCTTTACACTGATAATTCCGTGACGAATGCTTATACTATAAATATTAATGGATCAAATAATATGAAATTAATTCATATTTTCGCACAAAACCAGTTGATCCAACTCTACGTTGCAAATGATCTTTAAGCTTTCTGATTGTTTAAAAATCTGTGGCTCAACTGGTCGCTACTAATAGCGATTGAAAATGAGCCTTTCATTGAGGGAACTATTTATCGTGCACATTTATTGGTGAGAACATATCATCAAGATAAGTTTTGCTTGCGTCCATTTCACCAGATTGGAAAAAACGCTAAAGCCAAGTTTTACTAAAATTTCTGAAAACAATCGTATATTTTCTTTTAAAAAAGGGTTTTTAAAATATTTCATATATTAAGTAAAGTTCTTGCGATGGTATGTGCTCGCGATGATATGTGCATAACCAAAAGTGGTTCAATAAAATGTATGCGATAATCTGCCTTATTATCATAAATCATAAATATATTATTTAATTAAAAAATTTGCATATAAAGAAATACTATAAGTAAAATAAAGTAAATTATTTTAAATTTTATTATATTTCTTTAAAAGGTTATTAGTTAAACTATATCTTATTTATCTAAATTCGGAAACTGATGAATTTATTGGCGAAGCATTGAAAATAATTGAAATGCATCCATTTAATGGTAAAACATGGTGTATTTTATATGCAATATTTGATAATGCTAAATATCGAGCTGGTACTAAATATTGTAAAATGAAATTAACTGTAGCAAAACGTGAAAAACCATATTTTTGGGATCGTGTATTTATAATATTTACACAATTAAAAAAATTATCAGAATGGACGCCATTATGTGATTGTGTATCATTCTTTTTAAAAATTGGATGTTTTAAATTTGCTGAATTAATTATTGAAAAATGTAAAAATGAATTTGAACCATTAGAAGGATTACGATTTGTTTTATTATGTAAATATTTTTTACATGATTATGAAGCACTTAAACATGAACTTGAATTAATTACAAAAACAGATGAGAATGTATAAAAAAATTAATTAATTTTTATATATTTATTAAATATTATTATATTAAAATTAATTTTATAGGAATTCATATTAAAATTATTTTGGGGTCATTATTATTTTCAAACTGGTGATAAAAAATTAGCTAAAATTAATTATGAATTATTTTTTCATACTGAACATACTAATGTAAATTTATATGATCATACGGCATTTTTACGTACTGGTTTTATGGAAATTGAAGAAAAACATTATGATAATGCTGAAACATATTTTGTTGTTTGTGTTAGAGAAACAAGTAGTATGGTTGGTTGGTATGGACTGGGAATATGTTTATATCGGGTAAATTAAAAATTAAAATTAATATTAAAAAAATTATAATTATTTATTTATAGAGTAATAAGTTTTTACAAGCTAGACAATGTTTTGGTAAAGTAACACAATTTTCATTAAAAATACCAGAAACATGGTTATATTTGGCTATGATAAGTATTAAATTAAAAGATTCAGAATTAGCTAAAAAATTTATGGAATTAGCCGAATCGGTAAGATTTATTATATTTAATTATCAAAAAGTTTATATAGAAAGAGATCAAAACTTATATATAAAAGTTTTTATATATGGACGCAAATTTTGAGAATAAATCCCACAAGTATAAAAGTTTTTTTTCAAGTTACTATTTGAAAAAAAGTATTATGCTTGTGGGATTTAATCTTGAAATCTTGAGATTAAATTCCACAATAAAAACTTTCATGACTTTTGGTCTGTTTCTATACATAACATTTTGATTATATCCATTGATAGTAAACCTTTGCCAGATAATGGTTAAATTTGAAACCTAAAATTTAAATGTAATTTTTCTTTCTGTATGAAATTTATTTAAAAAAAGTTTTCTTAAATATTATTAGGCTGCTGATACAACAATGCATGGATTAGATGCGGAATTAAGGGACGAAACAATTAGTTTACTTAAAGAAAACTATATAAAATTTAAACATTAATTATTGTCATTTATAATATTAATTAATATTTTTAAAATGTCTAAATATATTATAAAATATTTAGATTTTGATTAATCTGATTTTGAAATAATTAAAAAAAATTATTTACTTATAAATTTATTATTAATAAATTTCAAAGCAAATTCCTATGGGCAAATTTATGTATACCTTATAAATTCTAAATCTATATTGATGCTATAATCAATCACTCGATTTCAAGTTAGTTGGATGACTAACTAAATATTCGAACAATTTACAAAATGAAATTTGACTAACACTTACCAAATTGGATTCCTACATCTTCCAAGCTGAGAAACTATAATATTAAGGAGCTCTAGATAGATTATATATTCAGATCTTAAAATCTTTGGCTAATATTTCAACGTACTCAAAATTAATATATAAATATAAACCTAATCTTAACAATTAGCAAATCGTAATAACCTAAAGTTTCTCTGGTCCCCGGTCATTTGTATGATCGAAGGTAATGGGAAAGTTGATGGATGAACTAGCACGAACTACTACTGATATTTCTTATAGAGGTTTACAATATATGGGTCGCACCGGTACAGATTAAAAGTTCAAAAAAATCTGGGAGATTCCTAATCACAAAAATTCCAAGATAATTTGTAAAATTAACAAAAAAATATCCAGATCATATACGGGAAATGTTGATAAACATTTTTTTTATAAACTCATTTCTTTAATACTGTTGTCTCTATGTTACGCATAAATGAGTTATTCCTTAAAATATTTCGTACTATGGTAAACTTTCTCAAGAAAGAGTGGTCTTGAAGACGACTAACTCTATAATTAATAGTATTACTGAACTGAGCGAAATATTCTAAATTCAATGGAAAACCTTTAAATTGTATGCATTATGACATTATGATTATGACTGTACTCTATGTCACTACATATTATAGTAAAATCATTAGCCATTCTCTTACTGATCTACTTTATAACTGAGAGAGAGTATTATTAAAGCATTTTATCACGATCGTCAGAAACGAATTTGCTTCTGGTGTGCAATAATAGAATAAAAGATCATAAGGAACAGCGTTGACTCTAATAGAATATTATTGCAAATTAGTTACCCACTGTCTCGATCAATCTACTGAATCTGAAAAATTTAAGTTGGATTCAAATAGTATTCAAATATTTTAAAATATAATATTAAAAAATTATATAAATTTACTATATTTAAAAGGAATATTATTCCAGAAAGTATAACTAATTTACAAACTAAGTCACCACTAACACTAGTAAAACCAATATTGTTATTGGTTTTACAAAAAATATCAATTTTTGTTAATTTTTTACACCGCGCACTTTACCCCTTAGACCTGTCTACTTTATTTAGATTATTTTTCTGCTTAGGGTATAATTTTTATATGGACGATTTAAAATCATGCTGATGATGCTAAGAGTCCAATATAACAAATACTATATAAATTATATCTAATATTGTGTTAGTAATTTCCTGTTCTTTTCTGATATTTTGATTATATTTTTCGTTAGCTTAAAATAGCATCCTAAAAATGCAACATAATTTCTGATCATCCAATTCCAATACATGGAAAATATGTTTTCTTTGGGTTGCAACAAAAATAACAAAAAATTTTTTTTTTTTTTATTATTTTTATTTATCTTTTTTTTTTTTTGCTGAGCATATAAGATATAACGAAAAAATGATAGTCTGAAAAAAAAAAATACCTGTTTCAATTAAATAAATATGAAAAGGTTTCAAAAACATGACGACGATATCAGAATTTTTATATATTTCTGAAACAGGATATGTTGCCTTATGATAATAGTATTACGCAATATAATAGTATTAAGGGTGGGGATAAAGACAACATATTACAAATAAGGTTTTTTCTTATAGTTTTTTTTTTCAAATAATGCTACTATTTTTTTTAAAAATATTTGGGTGCGAAAAGCCAAAAATAATATAAAAACCGAAAATTTAATTTTTAAGATTCTTTTATGTTCAAGTGTTTTTTTCTATTTTATGAAATAATTTTTTTTTGGTTACCAACTTTTTGACATTATGTCTTCTTTTTTATGTTTACATTTTGGTTATGGGCTTAGAATTAAGGTGCAGGTGACAATTAAGGTTTACGTGTTTTTTTTTATATGCAATTTTGTTGATTTCTTTTAAATCTTCTAGCTTAGAATGTTGAAAATTTAAATTTGTATTATTTTTTTATAATGGATAATTTAAAATTTGTAGTTAATTCTATAGTTCAAATTATGGGTGCGGTCAAGAATTCAAACACTGCGAAGTGTATGCAACCTGGGAAGTGGCAGTGTATGCAACTAGTATGCATAAATTTCGACTTCAAATTATTAATATTTGCACCTAATTTAATTAATAATATTTTTTATTGTTCATTTTTGTGTAGATTATTTAAAATACAAAATGTTATAAAGAATTTTTGATTTATAAAGTAAATTATCGGCTGTAAAATACACAACCATAAAAAATAAATTGCAAACTAAATATATTTTGCAGCCTATTTTCACTTACTGTGATAACTGCAAAGGCTAATTTGGTATTCTGAATTTTAATTCTACAGATTGCACTGCTCTTGTTGCAAATCTAAATTAATGACTGACTGACTGCGAATACTACACAGCGACTGAACTTTTGACCATAGTTGTTTTTGGATTTGGATATCATTATTGTAGTATGTACTTGTATTTGTTGTATACAAACAATTTCAATTTGAAGAGCGAATATTCAATAAGCCAAAGAATTTTAAAATACCCAATATATTACGAAAAAACTTAATGATTCAAAAATTCATTGAGGTCTACAATATAGGCCCATGATATCCTAAATTAGATTAGATTATGTATAGAGTATAGAGAGGTTAGATTCAGTTTATATTGGTAGCATAACCTAAACATAGACCACCCTGGATCCATTGATACCAATTCTATGGATAACTAATACATGTTACAAGGTTACAACAGTAAAAGTATAGGTAAAAAGTGAGTTAGCAAACAACGTCAAAGATAGGAGGATAATGTACTTCAAAAAATGGATTCACTACGACGAAATAACAACTGGAGAAATTCTGCACAGCATAGACTGGTAAAACTTAAAGAGGACTAAGGCTCGAATTAGGCTGTAGTCGTTTTGTAATTTCCGAAATAAAAAAGTATCGATTGGTAAAATGTTAATGATAATTTTAGTAGCTTTCTCACAAAATTACTTTAGTAAAACTTCATATTCAAATTATTGTTTTTCTTTATATGTTGAATAATGACTTGTAAAAGTAAACAAATTCTATTACATTATCTAAAATGGTTTTATGTATTAATTTTGAATTATGTAGAATATTTTAGTCGCAATTCAGATTAATTTACAATCATGAAATACAAAATTTTTAACGATTTGACTTTATGGATGTTTAGATTTCGATACCAAAGCGCATGATTAATAAATAAAATTCTGAGATCTCTAAATAATGTGGGTTTACAAATTAATATTGCACCTCTTAGAAATATCTAATTTGTAAAATATAATATGTAAATACATATAAATATTCAGATAATCAAATTATAATTTTAAATTGATGTTTCACGAATATAATTTAAAATTAGCATATCTTTTATTTCTAAATTCATTTATTAAATTCGTTAACTTCTGTCATCTTTGGAATAAAAGAAGTCATTGTATTCATAAATTTAAAATAGTTTGTTGGTATTATTCGTTAGTGTTACTTATAAAATTTAAAAGATTTTTACAATTTTTTTTTATAATTCTACCAAATAAGGACTTAGTATTTTGCAAAACAGAATTTGGAAATAAAGCCATAAATATAAATATCAAAAAGAATATGTAAATGTAATTATATAAAATCACATTTATTTATATTATAATTCTTTTTTGTTTATTGTAAAAATTATTATATGAAATCATATAAAACATAATTTTTTTTGGCTCGCCCATTTTTACAATTCTTTCAATTTCCTTTTTTGTTTTCCTTCATTATGTACACCCTTCACATTAAATGCATTAAATGCGTCTGTTTTTTGTCCATTTTTTTTTTAAATCAAACATTTTCAAATATGCGTTTATGTTTTATGTATTCACGAAATATATCGAAATGAATAACTTTTGTAGCCTATAAATGTGCCTACATCAACAAATTTTCTGGTTTTCCCAGTTTTAGAATTTAGAATATTTTGGATATATTTATACACACACGCAATTATTATTTATATATATAAAAACTGAAAAAATATCGCGTTTATGGCTGCCATCTGTGGAAATTTTATTAATATTAATTTTGTTTTTTTGGATGGATTTTTGAAAATCTATAAAGTTCCTTGTACATGGGTGGTTTTTTTTTGTAGCTATATAAGAAGAATTCGAAAAAGATGTCAATGTAGCTGTGATAATAGTACTTAGAAAGAATTGTAGAGTATGATTCATTCCGTAGAATTGAATAATGAGTGGATTTCGATGTAACCAACTTGAATCTTTCATTACGTGGATAGTAAATGATCAAGTTTTTATTGTTAATGGTATAATGACAAAAATTTATTCATAGATTCGTCGTACTTGTTAGTGTATAATAGTCAGTTCCTTTTAAATGTAACCATAACTTACATGTTTTCATTAGATGCAGTCATACTTATTGGTTGGTTTGAGAAGGGGGGAATGGAAGCGGCCAAAACACGTACCTAGACCGTACGGTCCACTGTACTGCCTTACGAAACGTTACCCATTTTCACCACGAATCGTGAGATCCCACTTCCTTTATAAAGTTTGTCAGATTAGCAGGTTTTTTCTTGCTTAATTAATTCTATTAATTCTCCTGCAAAATAAAAACCGAAATTTTTTAATTTTTTATTACACAGAGAAGGACAATGACATAAAAAAATGTTCCAATTGTCTCGTCATTTTCAGCGCATCCTCTACAAATGGTTTCCGTTGTCAGACCTAGTGGCGGTTAGTCATACTTATTAGTATTTACCAGTAAGATATCCATTCTACAACATAAAAGGACCATTAAGTATTGATGATAATAGGAAAATGGTAGATTCAAAAAATTTGTTAAATTACTTGAAATGAATCCATTAAATTTCGGAATCAAATTCATTGTCTCTAAAACATATTTAATTTTAACAGTTTATTTTTTCTTATTTTAAGAATTTTTTATTCTTCAAATTTTCTTTTTCATTTGGACTTTTTAAATAACAAAAAAAATAAGAAATGTATGAAAAACACAAATTCAACAAAAAGACAACATGAAATTTTCACGGCCAAATCGTTTGCCCTCAAATGTTAGATAAAGAAATTTTTCAGAGCGGAAAATGTATACTCATCGTCGTCATTAGCAGCGTTTTTATCACGCTTTTATTTTATAAAATATATATATATAAAAAAAACGAAACTATTAACTAAAAATTTGTTGAATTTGTATTTATTATTTATGTTTTGAATGAAATTTTATTTTGTACTTCAAGTCACGTAATTTTTCTATATACTGTAACATTGTAATTACACATTTTCAAAATGAAAGGGAAAATCATTTCACTTATAAATGTGAATTGTATATATATATTTATATAGGTATTTTTTATTATTATACCTTTAAATTAACAAGACAAAAAATAAGGTATAAAATAAAAAATATTTAATTTCGTAAAAACAATTTTATTCAATGAATTTACATAAATTATTCAAAATTATCAAATTAAAAATATGCTATTAATTATTTAGAAAATAACACTTCTGTGAAAAATCAAGAATTTTTGCAATTAATATCGCCCTTATCTGATTAGTACAAATAACAAATATGAAAAATCATAAAGTCTTTAAAGACTTTATGATTTGTAATGTTTTAGTTAACATTACAACTTCGAGTCCTTTAAAAACTTTTAATCATATTTCTATAAAATTGCTATAAACCATTTTGAATTTTAAATCAAATCATCATTAAAGCTACTGAAGGGACTGGAATATTCTCACACGAGGGCTATTTATAGGTTTATATATTGTATGCGTCGATGGTTCAACTTCTATAGGACATTGAACAATCCCGCACCTTCTTAATGAACTTATAATCAGATGACCTGATATCATCTCACTTTGCTTCCATCAGGTCAGGACACTAGTATGTAAAGTGATCTAAGCATTTCTGTTTTTCTTTACATAATTTGGAACGCGATATCGACGTTTTTCATATATGGTCCTTTGATGGTTTCGTTAAAAGTCCTGAAGTGGCTTTTAATCAAAAGCAAAATTTTGCTCTAAATTTTTGTTTGTTCAAATATAATAATAATTAGATAAAGTTAAAATTAAAAGAAATTGTTACATCTTTTATTACTTGTGATTCCGTACGTATCCAATATTATATATTAAAATTTACAGAATGGAAAATTAAATTTTTGCAAGATAAAATACAAAATTTTCAAATTTATACTTGAAAATTCAAAATTATCGTTAATAAAAATTGTATTCTAAATATCTAGTTATATCCAATTAAAGAAACAGGTTTGTAATAATATATTTTAAATGAAAAACTACAAAAAATAACAATAAAAATCTGACAAATCAATAAAAACTAAAAACAAGTTTTTAATTTGCATATTTAATCAGTGTTTAAATAAAAGTGATCAATGCAGTGCAGTGTATTTTAATGATATAAATATAAGTAAAATGAATTTAAAAATAAATAAATACATTTCAAATTAAACTTGTCTCAAATTATTTTGGTCCTATCTAAAAATTCCAAATATATATTTTTTTTTCTCTCCCAATATCCATTAAACCTTAAACCTGAAAAGAAGAACCACCATTTTTTTGGCGGATCTCCTATCCATTCTATATCTATCCTAACAAATAAAAAATTCCTAACAAAAAAAAAAGAACTATTATACAATCCTATCAACCTGTTTCAACAAATTTAATATTATTTTTATATTACCTTTTATTATATTATCCAAACGTAGCACCAAAAATGCTTATAAACTTAAAGTAAACCTTCTTGTTTGTTAATAATAAAAAAAAAAAATAACTCTTAAAATTGGTGTTTTTTTATTGTGACTTTGAGAATATGTCGGGACACAAAAAAAAAAAACAACATAAAATGCTAAAATGTTGACCAAACATAGAAAAATCTTTATATACTTTTACCCATTTATTTGATGTAATATAAAAGGTTTACCAAATTTGATACTTTTATCAAAAATTCTAGTTTTTGGTTGTTGTTTTTTTATTTTTGCCTTCACAATTTTAATGTTTACGTACTCGTATATATGTAGATGTATATATAATATATTAATTCATTCTTTTTGGCTTCTTCTTTGTTCCGAATTCCGAGGAGCCTTTATAGTATAAGTCCTCCTAATGTAATAATAATGCTATGCGCAGCAGAATTAATGTGCAATAGTTTTATATTAAACAGTTTTTTTGGGTTTCTTACAACACAGTTCAATATCATACTACCTTTACATCTACAAAAATATAGTTTGACTTCAGTGCCATCTAACAAAAGCTATTAAAAAAACATTTTACCGGTAGGAGGTGCTATATAATAAAAGGCAAAAATATTATTTCAAACAAATATTACAGAATAATTTTTCTAGAATGCCATCATTTCATTCTAATCTTTATTAACTTACAAAATTCAACATTATTTTTGGTGATCATAAAGGATCCGGTCAAGAATTCAGAAACTGTGCAGCTTATGCAGCCTCAAAAAATTGAAAAGCAGCCAATATTCATAAATTTTGACTGCATATTTATTCGACCGGCTGCAAATTGTCAATATTTGACATTAAAAACTATATTTGTGACGGACTTCTGATAGTCTGCACAAATTGGAATAATTGATAGCATATGTATTTAAATTTATAAACAATTGAATTACTTACTCTTCAGAATTAAATTTTTTGCAGACTATCATCGCCGACTGCAATATCTGCAACTAGTATTCTGAATTTAAATCAGACAATTGCGCTGCTTTTGCTGCAAATCTTAATTAATGACCGACTAACTGCAAAAACTGAGCAGCGACTGAATTCTTTACAGCACCCATACTGTATCAGCTTATTTTGGTAATGTATCGTTCATTGGTAGGAACTTAATTGATATAGTTAGTTATTTTATTCTTTTTCATTAGCTTGTCAACTTTACTGCATATTTCATACTAATATGTTAAGTTGCTATTTTTCGTTAATTAACATTTTCTGGGCAAGAGTAACCAGGGTCAAGACTACAGCCATTTAACATATTTTCAAAGTTTTTTAATTCAGTATCAAATTATGAATATAATTGTGGTTACTTACTATGTTCTATATGTAAATGGTTTGAATTTTTTTACAACTGACGTAGAGCCTGACGTACAGACAGACAAACTGAGAGCAGGGACTTTTTGCTTTTTTTAAAAATTGAAAAATATTAAAAACTAATACATAACCGAAATAAAAATATATACCAAAATTCATAAAAACAAGATGCGCGATTGTATATTTTTTGTACATATATAATACAAATTTTCTCTATGCGTATCTTTCAGATATTATGTGCATATTTTTATATGAACTATCTTTCCATATTAGATACAAATTTTCGTTGTATATTATAATTTTTATTACTTATTTGCTTGTGTTAAGTACGTATACGCATCGGATTTTATGTTTTTTTCGTTTTTATGCGTGGGTCGTTAACCTACGTTTTTTCAGGGTCATATAAAAGTCAAATTAGATAGAAATTTTTTTCGAAAAATATATTTAGAAATTCAGAATGCATTAGACAAAAAAAAAATTAAAAACCATAAGCAAAAAAAAGAATACATATATATACAAAAAGATCTTAAAAATGATTATAATACGTTGCAAGATGATGACGAAGCATTAAAAACATAAGCGTTTGAGAATGAAGAAAACGAAAAAAAAAAAATGCATGAAGTACATTGAAGAGGGACACCGGAGGCAGAACGTATAAAAAGATTGAGCGAATGTTATTAAGAATACGAAAATTTTCATTATGCTAAAGTTAAAGATTGAAATTTTTTTTTTGTGTTTTTTTTGTTTTCGGATAAATTCGTACAGCATCGCATCGTCTGCGTTTAGTTAGGCTATAAGTGATCGTGTATTTTTGGGGTTTGAAAATTTGTTGAATAAAAATTATTGTGCGTTTTTCACATTTCATTAATTTTTATATTTTTTTGTTTGTCTGGTTTTTTTTTATTTCCACCAACTTTGGGTTAGGCATTTTAAAAGATTGTTGTTGTATTCAGAAAAATTAAGAAAGTCAATTAGTTGAAATAAAAAAAAGTTTGTAAAAAACTATTAAAAGAAATATGAGATATCTGTATTAATTGATTCAGTTCTATGACTTTAACTTAACTAACTCTGAAGGACGGAGCACTTAATATTATAATAATTTGGCTAAACTCTTAATAGATATTTCCAAGAGATGGTTGGGATGGTTGAGATGGTAATAGCATTTTCATATATTTTGCTAATTGACAACAATTTGTTGTCAATTAAAATTTGATCTAAATGTACTTTATAAAATTAAATAAAAGTTTAAATTTCAGTTTTTTTCCCCTAAAGTTATCATTTAGAACTTCTTAATTGATTGATTTTTTAAGTCGTGGAATATTATTAAATGGATTTATGATAGTCTGCAAAAAAATATACTAAATGAAGAGAAAGGGAAACAATTTTAGTTTATGTATATAAATTATAAGAGTAATGACGAATATTAATTTCACAGACAGAAGCAAATAATAATTCTTACTAAATTTTAAGAAAAGATAACCGAAAGTTCTCGGGAGGTATCTGTGGCGCTGGCGAATAAGTATTCAATTTTAATTATATCTCTTTCACTGTTACACTATCGCTGTAAAGACATCCATTGTATTACTACAAATATATACTATACCTGAATCTCGAACCAAGAAGTATGATACTCTAACAAATAGTAAAATTATTCATAAATGAATAATCACCCAAAAATTGATTTCTGAAAATATAAGATCAAGAGACTGTTTTGTGATCTTATTTTCAACTTGCTGGTTTTCCATTATATGAACTGATTGAGGTAATCACTAAATTGTAATTGCATGAATTGTTTTATCTTTGCTTCATTTCATTCCATACAGTTTTTTTTCCACAAAATTTTCCTAAATGCATTAAGAAAATATTAATTGACAGTGTTTCTGATAATTATTTTTCTTTTCCTGCCTATTCACTTAATAATGTTGGGGATCACATAGCAAGTTTACAGAATATTTCTATGATATTGACGTATTCATCTCTACATCTTGCTTCATTTTTCTGTTGTCGTGACACATTTGTGTTCACCTCATACAACGTTTGCGTTCTATCTTGCTTTCTACAATTAAATTGGAGTAATTCATAATTTAAACCTCGCAAGATGTGGCGAAGTAGCACGCTCTACCATATTTAATTCCAATAACTCACGATCATTCAGCACCATTCGTAGAACTTTAGCATTAGTTATTCTCGCTGTTCCAGTAATGTTTAACATAACACCACATTTGAAAGGTTTAATTTTTATTCATTGTTGCTATACCTTTATGGTCCATGTTTCTACTTAGTATAATAATACTGACCAAACATAATATCGTACGTAATTAAATAAACTATATTTTTTATTTGATCAATTATTTTATTGGTCCTGTATCAATGCGTTAGATGAAAGTATAATTTATCCCTGGGGATAAATTATTACGATATTATTTCTCGGTATTCCTATTATTACAAATTTGTTAATGATAATATGAAATTTCGGTGCAATGAGTCTAGGTTAAAATAGATCGGTAATATTAATCTTTACAAAATAACTGCAACCAAATAATTTTCCTTTTAGTACACATTTTTTGCAGTATACTAGTGATCTGTTTCTTATAGCATATTATCAAAGCAGGAAGACTATAGTGATTTCATCATTTGGGCTAATCAAATTCTTTTTTATTAAATATATAAGTATTCACCAAAAAATACCTACAAAGTAGCAAAATACCTATAAAGTAGCCAGTGCTTTTAACAGTACACTCCATGCTAAGTGATCAATGATCATGCTCATGCTTTACGTCGATTCGAAATAAATATATGTATAGAGGATGGGGAGACGAACGCGATATGATTGAACATAATCTGTATTAGTGTCCCTGTCTTATACACCTGCAATGAAACTGTTTTGGTTCCTACTACATGAACAAACTGGATGAAGCAGGAGTTTTGGAGTTGAAAACCAATTCTCTGTTTCGGTATGTGTAACATGAAGTGTTGAAGGGGTACAATGGGCCTAATTCTGTCTTAAGTGCATTTACCATAGTATTTCCCCTAATATAATCAACCAAATCAAAATCAAATATTTACTTCAACTTTCCGTTAATATGTAAATTAATTTGGCAACATTATAAAAATATAATATTCAAGGTTTTTTAAATTAGCTGAACCTAAATATCTGAGTTGTAATACCAGTTGTTATATATTGTATTTTTAAAAGTCATTATATCTTTGAAGGTAATCGTTTGGTTACTTTGCACATTAATTCTATACGAATTTAAAATATTTGAAAACATTATTAAATTTTATTAAAAAAATGTTTACAAATTAAAATGCACTTGTATATGCTTTTACTAATATAAATATTTAACACATACTATGAAAAAAAATTTGGTTATAAACCTCACAAATACTTCTGCATATTTTGCGTAAATACAATAAAAAATATTCATTTATGTTTTACGCGTTTATCGTGCGCAAATATGTTACGCAAGATATTTTCTATGTAATCAAAAATATCAAATTTTCACGAGGCCCGCACATGAACATATTTTTTATGTACAAAAATTTCAAATTTTTTGTATTTTAACATGCATAAATTTTTCTGAAATTTTACAAAAATTCATTTCAATAATTTAAATAAGTGTTAATGTTTTATAAAAATACACACACGATTGCATAAAAAAATATTTATGTTGAACTATGTTGATATTAAAATTCAACATAAATTTTTTTTTTTTTTTGGGATGCATATGCATTTATATTAGTAATTTCTATGGAATTTATACTTGTTTATCAAATAAATATATTTCGTTTTTGCTTTGAAATATAATAATATAAAATTTAGATGATAAACAAGTTTTTAATACGCACTAGCGAATATTAGTATTGTAATTATAAGTAATATAATTTCACAGATAATGATTGCCCAGCAATTAAATATTTATTTTATCGGTGATATTTTTTTTAAACTAGACATTTGAGTGTTGATTCAGTGATTTAGAGATGATTTCGAATTTTTGAAAATAAAAAAAATTCCTCTAAGTTTGTCTGAATATATCTGAGGAATTGCTAATAATCTGCGATCTGTGTAGCGATAGGATAAACTTTGAATTTGGGATGTACTCTATTTAATATTATGAGGATACACTGATTTTGTAAACCAAAAAGTATTCAGTTTCTCATACCGACTATGGTTATATATAATAGGATCTAATATTTAAATTGTTAAATATTTCATTTGAAATTTCATTTGGGAACATCGTAAGAAAGAAATAAGTTATACTATATAATCGAGAGGAGAGTCAAATAGAAACTATAGATTCTTTATAATCTGCTTTTTATTAAAAAATTAATTAATTTTAATATCTTAACATGGATACATGACATCCAATATTTCCTTATTGAAATAAATTAATTAGTCTTAGTATTACATTGATTAACTGCTGCTAATATAAAATTATTCAGAAAATAAAATTCCTACTTTCATATTTCTTTTTTTAAAACCTTCCGTTAAATCCGTACGTTGTAAATTGAGGCTGGCGATCCGATCGTTATCCTATTTTTTTGTTTCCTTAAAATAAATTATCCTATATATAATCTGACTGATTCTTCAATTATAGTTGATATTTGATGTCGCGAAACAGTTTTTTGCGTTAAAACTCAACTTTTTAATTCTATCTGTGAGTCTTGGGTTTGAATTTTCCACTTTTCCAATAAATTTTTCAATTCTAGATTATTTTTGCTATAAATGAAATCTTTTACTGTGTTTCTTTACCTTCGATCGTTCTGTATTCAAATCCTGGGCTTTCTCACCAGCTAATAAACTCATTTTTATTTGTATTTCTTCATTTTCTTGACACAGTTTGAAAGAGCAATATAACAATTCAATAGCCCCCAGAAATAACATATCAAGATCGAGTTAGATTAAAAACTTATTTTAATGAGAAGCTTTCTTCTTTGTCATCTTTGATTATTCAACATCAGTTCATTCATTCTAAAACCTTTAAATAATTTTCTATTCATCATTTACACATTTATTTTTAACAGTGTCATCACGAAGCATATAATTCCAATCCCAGGTAAAGCAAACCATCTAAATCTCATCATTATTTACATCTTCGGTATAATGTTCATCGGTAATACAAATTAATATACAAACTGTGGCAACACTGTATTCTGAAATATATTATCAGTAAAATAATGACTTTTAAATTAATCTTAAAGGTTAAATAAATAATTTTCTATAATTATATTTCGTATATTCGAATTTTTCCATGTTCAATTTAACATCTGCATTATTCTTCCGCATAAAAACTATCTGAAAATAAATTATGCAAAAAATTAGCATAAAATCAAGTGCGTGAGAAAATTTTTATTTTCTCTTAGGAGCATAAAATACTTTTGAACCTTACAAATAGTGTCATCCTTTTTATTTTATTTTAAATATAGCTTAAATTCATGAATAATTTAAATTAACCTTTTTATTGTGCTAAAAGATGCAAGCAGTTTAACAACTTCAGATTTTTTTTTTTTATTTTCGTTTTCTATAAATATGCAAATTTCCGGGTTCCATTCAATAAGATTTCGCTATTCCTGAAATAAAATTCTAATCTAAAAATTCTTCTTATACCTTTATAAAAAATATAAAATTCTCAAAATGCAATTTCTTACTATAAAAAATTAGTTTCCCTCTCTGTTATTTATATAGGAGATCCTTTAAAAAAATGACATAACAGTCATCCTTATTAAATATCCTGTAGTGTCTCTGTTTCCTCTATATACAAATAATTTTTATTTTTTTTCAACTTTCAATTTCGATATGCAAATTACTTTTAGCACTAATATCAGCAAAATTAAATGTACCCCTTTTTTCTGTGTTTGACTGTGTGTACAATTTTGATCCTGGCACGCACACAATATTAACAAATTTTATACGTTATTATAAAAAATAAGGGGTTACAAACACATACACAAATAAATTAAGTAATATATGAATTTTATTTATAGGTCTTTTTATGATGGACTTGTTTATTGTACGAATTTTATCTAAGATATGCAAATTATTTGTCTTTTTTTTAAAGAGAGAAAGAATTGAATTAGCATATATTTAAAAAGTCCTGATGGTTTTTTTTGTTGTCCTAATAAATTCTGCATAATATTAAGTAAAGGGTTTTGCAGATCGTGGGAAAATTATTATATTTCTTATATTTCCGTATATCAGTTTTTTTTATTATAAAGTATTGAACACAACATCCTGAATAAAAGTAATGGATCATTTCTAGTTAAATGATTATCAAAAAAGATATTTTTAATTCACATGCATAATTTCATATATTAATCTATAAGATATTTTATTTTTATTGCAATCGATTTTAATTTTTTTTTTGGAAAGGTGTGTTTGCATAAAAATTTTCAATAAAGATTTAAGATATAATTATGCACAAATCATGCAGAGATATTTTTTTTTGTTATATAAATAATATTTTTATGCTGGATTTAAATTTGTATTTTATAAGCGGACGTGATATTTTTGAAAGTTTGGCCTACAAAAATTTGAAATAAAAAAAAAAAAATGCAAATTTATTAGCGTATATTTAAAAGTGAATGTTAAATTTTGGAATATTTTTTGTTGTTGTTGTTGAAACATTTAAAAATTTATGCAAATTCATATTCAGATACAATATTTTGATAAAGAAAAAAGGGTTAGCTTTAACGGAAATTTTTCTTATTCATAACGTTTGGCTTTGATGGAATTTATTAAATTTATTCAATTCTCTAATTACGATTTATTTAATAGTTCAATTTATAAATTTGAAAAATATTAATCATTTAAAAAAAGGGATTACATATCAAAAAATATAAAAATTTGAATAATTGTTAATGATGGATTGATTTGCACTATGAAATTTTCATTTAATTAATATATAAATTTAATATTTTTAACAATAATTCACAAATATTTCGTCTTAAACACGCAATTTTAAAAGCAAATTCGATTTCTCAAAATTTATAAAATTCTGCATATAAACTGAAAATATAATTGAGTATTGATCGACAACATCATGCAAATAATCCTTTCACTTTATACTGTGAGACACTCAGTCTTTTACTATTAGAAATAAATATTTAATGCAATCCATGAATTGGAATGATGTGCTCTAGTGTAGATTTAGACATTATGCGTAGTGTAGAACAAACTTTAGAGGTTGAAGAGTTTTGGTACTATTCCCCCTTCAAATCAACTAACTTACCAATGCAAGCCATGTGAATAAAAAAATAAGTATTATCCATAGAGCCAGTAGACTGATTTAGCTTCAATAAATTACAAGGAATCGTCTAATATTTGACCAGTAAAATAGTTTTCCTTAAAGGATTTGCTTTAAAATAAGGAAATTAAAAATTGTAAGTAATATTTTTGAATTGATCAATAATTTAAAAATAATTATATGACAAATATTAAAACAGCAAAATTTAATTTATATATCAGATTTGATGTGCATTTCTTATTGATTACCTATTAGCTATTACCAATCACGATAAAAATAGTATCGTTCATTTTGATTCTCCCTCTTATGATTTCAATGAAATATTCCCTAAAAAAAATTACAATAATTTGCAAAGACAACCCATTTTTGCAAAGTAAATATCTAATTTATTATTATTTTGGCGAATAGGAATCTTGTTTATATAACAAAAATTGTATTGAAAATTGTTTTTGCAACATTTTATTTTTTCATCCCCTAAACAAAAAATAAATTGACAACCAAAATATAAATTCTTATATAATCATTTTTATATAATCATATTTTCCCTGTTTGCATCAACTACAATTTTGGCTATCCAAAAAATTTTGCATCATAAAAATCAACCCCTAAGGAAATTATTTTACCATTTTTTTTCTTCTTCATTGTAATCGATTCGATGATATTATTATTTTTTTGGCAATTCATAGGTAAAGGGGATGTTTTACAAAAAAAATATGCGATTGTAAAGGATATTGCATTGCAAACAACAATAAAAAAATAATATAAGATTTTTGTTAAGGGTATGTCAATGAATTTGAGCAAAATTTTTTGAATTAAGGGTGCAAAATATCTTTATTATTTGGGGTGAGTTTTATTGAAATTAGAAAATTTAGAAAATGGTTGACTTATTTATGTATTTTACAATTATTATGTCATTGAATTTATTTGCATAATGTACTATATTTTTTTGGTAATGTTAAGAAAGGTAAAATTATAATATTTAATTATAGTTTCGGTAAGTAATCAGACTCGAAATTGCATATCTGTCTACTTGAACTATCAAATTTTCAAAATTGAATATTAAATTTAAATTAAAAACATATCTTTAGAGCAGGGTTGGTAAGGCCACAAGTAACTGGGAAACAAATTTACTAGTATAGCATTATAGTAACTTTTATAGTATTAAAGATACAGCAATTGTTATACTGTAACTGTTATACTAGTAATTTGGCTGCCCCGTTTTTACTTGTAGCATTACCAATCCTGCTCTAAATATATAAGTTTTTAATTTAAGAGTTACGGTAACTGTTATACTAGTATAACAGTTGCAGTCAGGTTTATAAGTGAGAGTAAAACAACAGTAAGAAAGGGAACAAATATTAATTTATCTACTATAATCTATAAGGTATTTGGCCGTTACTAATATAAGGAATTTAAATTTAGATCTGAACTAGGTCTTTCATATAATCTGGCGGACGAAAAGATATGTAAAGGTCATTATTTTAAAAACTACTTAGGAGAATTTAAGGAATCTTAAAATGTACAGAAACTTAACAAACGGATAAAAATTATAAACAGATTGTGATTAATTTGGCCAGAAACTTGTTAGTTTATAATTTAAATTAAAATATTTTTGATAATTCACTTATTTTTTATATTTAATTTTGAATAAATAATAAGCAGCGATTTTGGTTTTATAATACGGCTTATAAAACCACAATTTATTCAAAATTCCAAAAATTAATTTAAAAAATAATAATTATTTAGCTTCTGGCATATAAATTCAAAAAATATAAAAATGATAAATTTTGCATTTAAAATTGTGAACAAATCATTAATAATCTTTTACTGGTTACATTCTATAGATTCTAATAAAACATTAACAATTTTTTTTTGTGGTTATATTAATATTTTTATTATATAATTATCGAGAAAGTCCGAAATAATTCTTGATGTTTCAATTTTTAGATATACTCTATCCAATTTCAATAAAAACTACAGTTAATTCTCTCTAACTCAAAATCCTTCTTAGTCAAAAAGTCGCGTAACTCAAACAAATCACATCGGCCTTTAAAATTTAATATTAAAATAATTTTTGTATGTCAAAAATCTGTGTATATCAAAATCTGTTTAACTCGAAATATAATTATATATAAAAAAAATCTTTCTTACCCAAAATGCCGAAAAGATTTCTCAAAACATTAAAATTGAAAGAAAAATTAAATATTATCAAACAAATTGATTTAGGAAAACGTAAGATAGATGTGTCCCGGGAATATAAAATTCCACCAAGCACAGTTACGTGTATTTATAAAAAGAGATCCTCAATATTAAACAACACAACTTGCTTTGATAATTTGAATAGAAGAAGAATGAGAAATTGTCAGAGTAATACTCTAAATAAAGCTGTTCTTACTTTTATTCTACAGACCATAGCCTGTAATTTACCTTTGTCCGGCCCGATTATAAAGAAAAAGGCACTAACTTTTGCACAAAAATTAAAATTAAATAATTTTAATGCCAGTGATGGTTGGTTGACATGTTTCAAGAAGAGGCATAATATTGTGTATAAGAAAATTTGTGGTGAAAGTGCTGAAGTTGATGATGCTCTTGTCAATGAATGGAAATCAAAGATCGCAAACTTAATTTCAGAATACAGTCCTGAAAACATTTTTAATGCTGATGAAACTGCTTTATTTTTTATGTGCCTCCCAGATAAAACATATTATTTTAAGAATAAAAAATGTTTTGGTGGGAAGCATAGCAAGGAGCGAATAACTCTGATGCTTTGCTCAAACATGAGTGGTACTGAAAAACTAACACCTCTTGTTATTGGAAAATCTAAGAATCCAAGATGTTTTAAAGGCGTAAGGTCCCTTCCAGTAGATTACAAATTTAATAAGAAGGCTTGGATGAACTGCGAAATTTTTGAACAATGGCTGTTAAAACTGGATAGAGAGTTTATCGAACAGAACAGAACTGTTATTTTTTTTGTTGATAATTGTGCAGCGCATCCAAAAAATATTGCAGACAAATTAAGTTCCATTAAATTGATCTTTTTTCCACCTAATATGACTGCAAAAGCACAACCACTAGATTTGGGAATAATAAAGAATTTCAAGCACTATTACCGAGCAAGATTAGTAAAAAGATACCTAAAAGACATTGAAGAAAATAACCATATTACTAAAATTACTTTATTGGAAGCAATTAATGAGCTCTCAGTTGTATGGAAAAATGAAGTAAGTTCAGGAACAATAAAAAACTGTTTCCTTAAAGCAGGATTTAAGGAACTTTGGAATGCAGATGACGATTTGCCTTTAATGAATAATCCATATGTTTTAAATGATTCTGAAGGTTCAGATTTACAAGGAATTGATTTTACTGATCCTCCAGAATGGAGCACAGTTCAAACGTCTTTAAATTTAAGTTTAGATTTTGATTCATTCGTGAATGTAGATGAAGGTGTCATGATTGCTGATATTTTAAATGATTCAGAAATTATTGAAAATATAACAGAAGTCTCAGAACATATGGAAATTAGTGTTGAATCTGAGGATGAAAATGTTAACTTCACCGTTCCTAGTGATAGTCAAGTAATGGAAAGTTTAAAAATAATTTATGAAAAACTACTATCACAGGATGATGTTCCCGCAAATGTTTTTCAATATTATTATGATTTAACAAAACATTTAAAAAAGTGAATTGTCGCTTATTTCTTATTTAAAGAGTTTTGAACTGTCAACTGTGCTCTATTTTAGGTGTTCCTTGTAAATTTCAACGATCAGGATCATTAAAAACAATTGGGTATTCACTGAAGGCATATCGTCATCTGCAATCCGAAATTCCTTAAATCCTTCTTTAAGGAAACTTTTTTCATAAACTTACTTCATTTTTCCGTCTTAAATTATTAATATTTAGTTGTTTAAATTTATTTGTTATTGTTTAAATAAATTGTTATTGTTGAAATTAATAACATTTTATTTCCATAATTTTAAGATGTTCCACTTATTGTATCCACTACTTTATGTTAGTTAATTACATACAGATTATAAATTGTGTGAAAATGATAAAAAATTAAAAAATATTTTTTTTTGGTTAAACGCTCTTCAAGTCAAAATTCTTTATAAGTCAAAAAAATAATTCAGTCCCTTGCGACTTTGAGTTAGAGAGAATTAACTGGTTAATTCTCTCTAACTCAAAATCCTTCTTAGTCAAAAAGTCGCGTAACTCAAACAAATCACATCGGCCTTTAAAATTTAATATTAAAATAATTTTTGTATGTCAAAAATCTGTGTATATCAAAATCTGTTTAACTCGAAATATAATTATATATAAAAAAAATCTTTCTTACCCAAAATGCCGAAAAGATTTCTCAAAACATTAAAATTGAAAGAAAAATTAAATATTATCAAACAAATTGATTTAGGAAAACGTAAGATAGATGTGTCCCGGGAATATAAAATTCCACCAAGCACAGTTACGTGTATTTATAAAAAGAGATCCTCAATATTAAACAACACAACTTGCTTTGATAATTTGAATAGAAGAAGAATGAGAAATTGTCAGAGTAATACTCTAAATAAAGCTGTTCTTACTTTTATTCTACAGACCATAGCCTGTAATTTACCTTTGTCCGGCCCGATTATAAAGAAAAAGGCACTAACTTTTGCACAAAAATTAAAATTAAATAATTTTAATGCCAGTGATGGTTGGTTGACATGTTTCAAGAAGAGGCATAATATTGTGTATAAGAAAATTTGTGGTGAAAGTGCTGAAGTTGATGATGCTCTTGTCAATGAATGGAAATCAAAGATCGCAAACTTAATTTCAGAATACAGTCCTGAAAACATTTTTAATGCTGATGAAACTGCTTTATTTTTTATGTGCCTCCCAGATAAAACATATTATTTTAAGAATAAAAAATGTTTTGGTGGGAAGCATAGCAAGGAGCGAATAACTCTGATGCTTTGCTCAAACATGAGTGGTACTGAAAAACTAACACCTCTTGTTATTGGAAAATCTAAGAATCCAAGATGTTTTAAAGGCGTAAGGTCCCTTCCAGTAGATTACAAATTTAATAAGAAGGCTTGGATGAACTGCGAAATTTTTGAACAATGGCTGTTAAAACTGGATAGAGAGTTTATCGAACAGAACAGAACTGTTATTTTTTTTGTTGATAATTGTGCAGCGCATCCAAAAAATATTGCAGACAAATTAAGTTCCATTAAATTGATCTTTTTTCCACCTAATATGACTGCAAAAGCACAACCACTAGATTTGGGAATAATAAAGAATTTCAAGCACTATTACCGAGCAAGATTAGTAAAAAGATACCTAAAAGACATTGAAGAAAATAACCATATTACTAAAATTACTTTATTGGAAGCAATTAATGAGCTCTCAGTTGTATGGAAAAATGAAGTAAGTTCAGGAACAATAAAAAACTGTTTCCTTAAAGCAGGATTTAAGGAACTTTGGAATGCAGATGACGATTTGCCTTTAATGAATAATCCATATGTTTTAAATGATTCTGAAGGTTCAGATTTACAAGGAATTGATTTTACTGATCCTCCAGAATGGAGCACAGTTCAAACGTCTTTAAATTTAAGTTTAGATTTTGATTCATTCGTGAATGTAGATGAAGGTGTCATGATTGCTGATATTTTAAATGATTCAGAAATTATTGAAAATATAACAGAAGTCTCAGAACATATGGAAATTAGTGTTGAATCTGAGGATGAAAATGTTAACTTCACCGTTCCTAGTGATAGTCAAGTAATGGAAAGTTTAAAAATAATTTATGAAAAACTACTATCACAGGATGATGTTCCCGCAAATGTTTTTCAATATTATTATGATTTAACAAAACATTTAAAAAAGTGAATTGTCGCTTATTTCTTATTTAAAGAGTTTTGAACTGTCAACTGTGCTCTATTTTAGGTGTTCCTTGTAAATTTCAACGATCAGGATCATTAAAAACAATTGGGTATTCACTGAAGGCATATCGTCATCTGCAATCCGAAATTCCTTAAATCCTTCTTTAAGGAAACTTTTTTCATAAACTTACTTCATTTTTCCGTCTTAAATTATTAATATTTAGTTGTTTAAATTTATTTGTTATTGTTTAAATAAATTGTTATTGTTGAAATTAATAACATTTTATTTCCATAATTTTAAGATGTTCCACTTATTGTATCCACTACTTTATGTTAGTTAATTACATACAGATTATAAATTGTGTGAAAATGATAAAAAATTAAAAAATATTTTTTTTTGGTTAAACGCTCTTCAAGTCAAAATTCTTTATAAGTCAAAAAAATAATTCAGTCCCTTGCGACTTTGAGTTAGAGAGAATTAACTGTAATTACCAAAAATATAAAATATTTGAAAATTTGTGTCGAATATGCTTTGGTAAATGCTGTTTACAATAGCAAATTCCCCACCATTACTTTTCAGAATAAATGATTATTGTATCAGTTGTTATAGAAAGAATATTAAATTTTGATGAAGGTTAAATATATTCAAAATCATAGAAAAACAAATTATCACTGTATATAAAGTATTAAAAAAATATTCATATAAAAAATTAATATATCGTTAATTTTGGAAAGTTGACCATAATCTTTGTTCAATTAAGTGACGTATGCAGTGAAAATTATTAGTATTTTTTTATATAAAATATTTATTATATGTTAAAATGAATTGCCTACATAATAATATCTTTGCAGATTGGACAAAAATCTAATGATTTCAAACTAACATAATTAACACTCTATCTATACAAAGAGAAACCGCGCCGATCAATACCTTTCACCTGTCGCGCATTTTATTACACTAACAAAAAACGCTAATTTTTGTTTTTTTATATTTTATAATATATAATGACGAAAACCTGCGGATTTGATTGCTTTCTATTTGCGCTTTTAAGCAGGTGATTATGATAGCGACCGCAATGTGCCTATACAAGTATTTTTGTGCGTATTCTGATGTTGTTTTTGTATTGACATTAATGAGAACGGAAAAAAAATGTTGAGGTGTAAATCATTAAATATTTATTTTAGAATTACATAAAAAACAAAAAAAAAATTATTTCATAAACTCAAAAAACTAAGATTTCTCTATGTAATGGACCTACAGCCCAAAATGAGCCACGGCCTCCTCTATGGAAGAACAAATTATCAAGATATATTTATCTGCTTCTCCCTAAGCTGTTATTGCGATCTTGGACTGCTAATTTGTATATTGCCCTCAATTTTTGCATATCATACAGCAATCAAAATAGTTTTATATACCAAGCTAGTTCTGAGTTTTTATAGTCTTGATACAATTCATGGTTCGATTCAAATATGTTTAACATAATTCCTATCGTTTGTGTAATGGTCCAGTTTTCACTTCCATATGATATTACAAGACGAATTAATGTTTTGTATAGCTTAATTTTACTTTCTAATTCTAATTAAGATAAGTAAATTAAGATTTAACATAAATTTTCTAGGGACCTAAAATAAATAGACGAGACCAATTAGATTAATCCAAGTTATAAAGGTTATCCTTAGATTCAGAGTGGCACTTGGCTGCGATTTAATATACAAAAAAGACTAATTCATTTTAATTTACACTAATATTATTTTTTCAATGTATAATTATTTGATATGAGAATTTTTGAATAGTGAATCACCCCTCAAGAAAATTGTTTACTATGCATTTTTATTTGTGAATTTTGATTATATTAAAATAACAATTTTTAACTTTGCTATTATAAATCCGGAGGTTATATTAAAACCTTGAGCAGATTTTTGTTAAATTGTTGAAAATTATATTTAAAATATTTTTCGAATTGTTCATAGTGTTGTAAGTTCGATATTTGAAGATTTTACCTTGTGTTTTATGCCCTTTTATTTTGTTTTGAATTTTTTATGTCATTAATAGTCCGAATTTTATTCTCTATAAATTGAAGGAATATATATAAATATAACATTGAAAATAAATTGTTTAAATATTTTTTTCGAGTTATTTATATTTTATACAAATAATTTGTTTGAATGTTAAAAGTATAGACCTGACTTAGGTTAAGGTAAGAGATGTAATTATTATTTTAAGTTAACTCCCAGCTATATGTATATAGAAAAGGTGATGGTATAGTGGAATTATATTTGACTGTAGTGCATTAGACAACGAGTTTGAATCCACCCTAAGAATATAATGTCGCATTATTACCAATAATAATGCTTATTCGGCAGTCTCTGCTACTTCAGTTGCGGATAAGGTACGTTTTTTAAGCACCACGAATGAATCTAGGAAGCCTACAAAAACCTAGTAAATAGTAACAAAACGCTGCCTTGGCGATAATTAGAGTTTCCATTAACCTACTGCTGAGAACCTACCACTCCTACCAACCATGCAATGTGCAGAATGTTAAGTGATTTTAAAACTGGAATAATTGCTAACGACTGAGATCAATTTTTATACATGCTAAATATTGAGACAGACAACCAATTTCTTACTATTAAAAACCATTATCTTCTTGCAATTAATTCATTGTAAAATAGTCTATGGTTTGGAATCGGATAGCATATAAAATGTCAGGTAACCTCTATCATTATAAAGAGAAAAATCAAAACTTACATATCAGCATACGTGCCAATTAAATATGCTATACCTATAAATTTCACCACTAGATATACGAAAATCTGTGAACTTAAACATCAGAATTCAGAATATTCATATCGTAACATTGGTATTGCAATAATTATACACACTGGATTCTTATATATTGCATTTTCTATTGATTTAGTGAATTATTTATTTAAGGTTTAATTGGAAAGCATTATTCTTTTACCAACCAACTTCATTGTAAATGTCTAATTTATAATAATATTTTCATTTCAGAAAGTACAATTTCTTACGAATCATAATTCTTACAAATTTTATCAATTACACCGTAACCGTTCAAGATTATATAATCAAAATATTGTAATCAATAAAAATTTTCAAAAATAAATATAAATTGAAGTTATATTATTTTACTCTAGATTAGAATTTGTTTACAAAATAAATAAAAACAAATATAAAATAAAATTCTTTCTATAGAGAGTCGGTAAATTTCCACGCGCCATTTTGATAAGATGACCCAGAAAAATGTTAAAATTAAATAAAAAAAAAAATATATTTCATCACTTTATCTATATCTTCTATCAAATATTATAAAAAAAAATAAAAAAAAATTGTATATTTGTAAAATATTTATATTCGCTATTGCCATATGAATATGCTCTCAATTTGTTAAATAAACTTAAAATTAATTTTTATTTCCAAAATATCTCAACATATGTTTATCTGCATGTTGAAACCCCATAAAATATTAATAAAATTCAACAGCAAAATTACATAAAATAAAAATACACACGACCACAAAATGTGAAATTAAATTTATTTGCTAAAAAATACAAAAAAAAAAAAAAATTTAGTTATTTTCCCTTTAAAATATAAAAAATGTGTTTAAGTTGGCACTTATTGGCCCTGAGCCCTTAAAACATATAAATATCTATACTATTTCATTTATGCCCTTTTTGTACAATGATACCAATAACTTAAAATTATCATATTATTTCAAAAAAAAAAAAAAAAAAGTGTAACAACTGCTGCGGTTAATGCCAACATAAATAAAACCGCGCGTGTAACCTACTTTCATCTATAAAAACCACATAACACCAATAATGTGACTCTCATACCCGAAATATTTAAATTACGATATAATGCCAGCGTTATTTAGCGATTTCGAAGTCGACAAAACTTATAATATGAAATTTGCAAAAATAATTAAATAAAAATAATTGAAATAATTAAGACAAATTTAATTAAAATAAAATTATTTAATAAATAATATTATAATTTTTTTTTTGGTTTTTTTTTAAAAAAGTAATTAATTAAAAAACAAAACTTTAAACTTTCATAATTTGCATAGTTTCAGCTTTATTTTGCTATTATATGTGTGAGGTTAATCGTACAAATTTGTTGAAATGCCTAATACCAAAAAAGAAAAATAGCAATAATTGTGTTAGTGTGAGCAAGTTAGTTATACTTTTAATTTGATTTTGTTAATGTATTTGCTTGTTTTCTGCCATAATTTCTATTCAAAAGTATTTAAAAAGGGGTTGTAGACCTTAAATTAAACCGCAGAGTGCATGCAATTCTAATAAAGCTATTACGTTCATCAGATATGTAAAACTTAGGTTGGAATTTAAATTACATAAAACGTGGAAGCTGACAAAAATTATTTAATCTATCTTTGATTAAAATATATTGAGTACCTTTTTATCATCTACCATGCTACAACGTACAGCCTCATTTACAAGCCTTGGTCTTCTCATCTCAATTATATAGGTTTTGTATATTGCAATTTTGAATTTTATATGAATTAGTAGTCAAGAAATTTTAATTGCAACAAGCTTATAATGGTTTTTTATAATAAGATATTTTGTCAGTAAATAGTTTCAACTGTTAGCATTTTTCATAGTATGACTGACATTTATGTTACTGGTGCTTATTTTCAAGCTGAGTCACTTTATAGCCACAACAAATTGCACCTAATGAATCACAACATTTCACAGTACAATTATAGATTCGAGCAGATATAGTTGGTCTGCAATCGTATAAAATTCATCATACATGCCGGAAGTATATAACACTTAGTCTATAGTACTATAGTGCTTCGTTCTAATGGAAGTGAACTACAGAATTTGATGAAGTTTCAGTGTATAATATGAGGAAATTAATTAGTTAATTTCTTTCTACTGGACCGAGCTCTTAACAAACTACTCTTATAATTTATCAAATCTCCAACTTACTAAATAATTGGTCTAATTTGCTACAGCTGCATTTATGTTGCTGTTTCCATTGATTAAATAAGAAAATCGCAACCTAAACCTCTAAATCTAAATAATTTAATTTAGTTCATCTGAATATTGAAAGTAAATGGACATTGAATTGATATATTTGATGCTAAGAGTTATACATCGATTCTATATATTACATCATTACATGCCATGTGTCAATATATCTTCTGACCATCTCTATGCAGTTGTTTAGGATTTAATTTTATTCATAAAACCATGATAGCTTGCAGATTTTAAAGTGCAGAAAAAAATTATTATTAAAAAGGCTGAATAGCTTTTAAAGTGCAGAAAGATTACAATAAGACAATATAGTCTGTTGATCTAATATAGTATTTATAAAATGAAAATAAAGGTTGACAAGCTCTGTTTCAATAGCATATACAATCAATTGTCTAATAATATTTGTTGACAAAAAGTTACATTTTATGCATACGTCTATAGTTTTTATATTCTGTCATGGCTTCCATTGAAGTTCATTGACTTTATTTTCCATTTGCATGGGCTAAATATTTTTAATAAGTTGTGCAATGCTAAACCAAACAACAACATTTAAACAAGTTAGCAATAATAAAAAACTTAAGCTAATAAAAATTTATTATGTTTTTTTTTTTTATTTTAGATTGCGGACGACGCGACATTATAGTCCCAAAAACTTACAGGCAAAAGTGGGGAGTACGCATTACATTTTAATATTGATGTGTGTAGGTTGGACGTTATGGGATATAGTGTTGTACATGTTAACAACAGCAAATTCAAAATATTTAATATTATTTTTTATATATTTAAGCTATATGCCGTTGATATCAATTTCGTGGTTGAAAATTAATTTAGCAGTGCGTTCACTCATTAGCGATTGCCAAGGGTCCAGAGTGCATTTATTATAATACATATTTTTCCTTGGAATATGCGATAATTTAGATAAGAAATATAATATTAATATAAATTTAACAAACATGGGGAAAGCGGATTTTTATCACTTTTGTTACGTTTAAGCGTTTGTTAACAAAATAAAGAAACAAAAATATAAATTTAAAAAAATAATAATAAAATCTTTGGGATATGATAAATTTTTATAGTGCGTCGTTAATTTATTTAGATTTATAGAAATATTTTTTTTTTGGCTCCATAATGTCAGCTAGTAAAATATTATAGATAAATATGAAAAAGAGCCCAAGGCCCAATGAATTAATAAAGTGAAATTTAGCGAATAATAATATTAGATTAAAAGAAATCTGAAATATTTTACTTGTAAAATATAAATTTTCTGGTAAATAAATTTAATTATGTATATGAAAAAAAAAAATATAAAAGAAATTTATGGTTCATTTAAAAGCGGAAGCAATTAACATTTAAATTTTGCGGATGAATTTGAGTAGATGTTTTTTTTATGTGCAGTTTATTTCTTTTAAGTGGTTAATTCCTGTTCTTAATATATTATAAATATTTTTGTTAAAACTACTATAAAGAAATAATTCATTTATTTATTTATTATTTGAAATAAAATATCACATTTCAGGTATTAATTTTGCAAACAATTTATTCAATTAAACAATAAAAACAAATATAAATAAGGCTAAAAATCCTTTAAATAAAAGTCCTAAGCAAAGGGAGGGTAACAGAGAACAACTCACTAAGTATTGGTATAACTAACCAACAACCACTGTTTTATTTACTGAAATACGGAGAAAACTGTATATCGACTGCGTCTACTCGCATTAATGGACGAGAAGCGGATCCCTATAGAATGTTTTTTGTGTCACAATCCGAAAACTGGCACCGTAGAATGAAGTCATATTCTAACGACGCGTAATCATTTCAAATCTCGAGAAACTGTGGAAATGCAGAGTCGAAAAACTCGTATAAAATGAAATTCTTCGACCAGAATGAAAATAGCTCCTTAAACCCCTTGGTAAATCCATTCCATATCACAGTTAGTTATAGTTCGTAATACGGTTCGAAGCTATTAACTGCTAAATGAAAAAGCTAATTAGGCAGCGAAATAAATTTTTTAAACTATTCTTACATTTTAATGGAAGTTACTAAGAAAGAATCGAGATTGCATTCAATATTTTCCAATTAATTTTCGCTCAATTTCATTTCAATAGCCCAAGCATTTGATATTCTTTTTTAAACCTAATTTATTGAAATTATTTTTAGATGAAACCTTGACCAAGGGTGGAATTATAATATTTTTTTTTAAAAAATTGTCAATATTGTCAATGTTCTCATATCAATGTTAATGGTTTAATTCAGATAAAAATAATTTAATTAGTCGGAAATGACATATCAGACTAGTTTATTTGATTAAAAAATTTATGTTATTTGCTAGTTTTTTTTTTTTTTTACCCTCATGTCACACTAAAAAAACGCAAATTATACGCAAAGTCCCTTTTTAATATGTCAATGATTAAAACTATATTTCACACGCAATCAAGCCCTTATGTTTTTTTATTTTTTATTTAATTCTGAAGTAAAATTTTAACTGCGGGTTCATAGAGTTCTAGGTCAGGATAATATAGATTGTTGATTTTTCTTTTCTTTTTGCATTTCAAATAAAAAACAATAAAAAACAATACTTTAATAATATCAGCTGGATGCAATTATTAGTGAAAAATTAAATTATATAAAAGGAGCATTCTTGATAAAATGATAAGATCTCTGGACCCTGCGAAATATTTTTGATGTCATTAATTTTAATTTAATAATATTCTATCAATTATGGTTTTTTTTTATTATTATTGGTGGATAAAAAACAAAAGGAAGATAAGAAAAAAATGAGTTAAATTTATTGAAAAAAACCAGCATCTGTCAAAAAAGGGTATTTCAATCGATTGTGCAAAGGTAAAATGATATTTGAAAAAAAAAAAGGATTCAGTTATTATTTCTATATTAAAAACAGATGGAAAGATCATTTATTGATTAAAATGAAAATAAAAAGTTAATAATTTAAATTGGAAATATTTTAAAAAAAAAAAATGGCTATACAAAAACGTAATTTCATAGACTGCTGGATTGTGTATAGGTTATAATTAGGTTTTGATTTATTTAATGATAACTATAGTTATAGCGTCCATACAGGATTGCATAAGGTGAAAGTTGAAGTCAAGATTTTAAACAAAGGATTAACATTCGTTTTTGAGCAGACTAGTATAAAACAGTTAGCTGGAACAGTCTAGGAAGGAGAAGAAATAGACACTGTGTAGATAAAATACTTTGGCTGACATTTAATACTAATATTTTATATTTTTAAAAAATAATTTTTCAACCTTGAATAATGGAATTACTTTGTTTATAAACTGCAGACCCACTTTTTAGGCCAGTACGGTTTTTATTTTGTACCTATCATTCGCAATTGAATTTTATTATTTTAAAGTTATGGTCATGGAATGAATGATCCATTTAAAAACTTTGGATTCCGAGAAAAGTTATATTTTGAAGCTGCGGTACCATCATATTTGCAATGCCTGCAAGGTTTCAATATTTATTTAACCTAAAAAATAATTAACATATCTGAACAGGTGCATCGTCATTAGCACTTTTTTTCTGCATAGAATTAATAAATTATGAATTAATTTATTACATTAATAAAATATCTAATAGCATCTACTTTACTTAACCTATTCTTGCTCATTGATGCACTAAAGAATTATCGGTACATGATGAGAATGAAATGTTTCCTGAAAGTGCGAAGGTTTGTTGCAAAAGAGTGTACACGATTTAACTAATTAATGTACTAGTACACTTTTTTCAATTGCTTTAAATTGTTCTACCCAATATGCACAATCAATTATTGGATAAATTAAAAAAATAGTAGTGAATTGAATTGAAAATGACAATTAATTATTCAATTGGAAATTCACATTATAAAATTCACCTATTCTCCCACGAAAAATTATCTCAAAGATTGAAATCTTTAAAGGCAAACTACGAAATTTACTAAAATGTTTTAAATGCCTTTACAATATCGAGTTATAATATAATCTGCTTAGTTAGAGGATAATTCCATGTGAATTCATTTCATTAATTTTATTTTTGTTGTTCGAAATAGATTCACATGGATTTAATCGAACATGAAATCAAAAAATCATCTGCTTTTACTTTCCCCAACATCATGAAAACAATTCAACAAGTAAAATTGTTATTTTCAGGTGTAACCATATAATAAAAATTTTAGATTTGAGAATTTTTCGTACCTAAGGATATAAAAAGGAATAATTATACACTGCGATAATTTTCAACCAAAAAAAAAATTGAAATTAATGTATAGAGTTTCTAAAATAAATTTAATCAGACGACCATGTAAGAAAAAGGGATTTTTTTTTCATCTTTCTTACCAATCTGGAGAAATCAAAAATTTATTAGGCAATCCTTTTTTTGGTTCGATGGAAAAAATTCAACCATGAAATAAAATTGATGTAAAGGATTTTAAATTATATATATGATTAAGAAAAAAAAAATTTTTGTATATAAATATTCAACAGATTTTTTTTTTTTTGGTTTTATCATTTAGCGGTTGTCGACCTGTTAACTTATTGTCTATTCTTTGATATCCTACAGATAGATACAAAAGAAACTAAAGAAATCAAGTTTTTTTTTTCTATATACCTTAATAAAAATCTGCTGGAGTTTTTTTCATTTTTGAATATGTAATCATAAAAATTGTAATGGGAAGAAATTGTAAATTTCCGAATCTTGTATGTTATTAAAAATTAATGCTCAGATGCAACATCTTATGCGACTATGTCAAAAGTCAGCAACGAAACATGGGACGAAAAAAAAAAAATCATTTTGTATTTTTTTTTTTTTGGCTTAGACAACCCAAAAATTTCATATCGTTTTTCTAATATGTCCAATTGGAGTAAAGATGTATAGGAAAATAATATTAAATTAAATTACCTGTCTCCCTGGATCGTATGTTTTTTATATAGGTATATTTATAAGGGAAACTGGTTTGTGCCCTTTTTTTGTTGTTGTTCGATTCTTATCAAAAAAAAAAATTGTATTTTTTTTGTTTGGCGTTTTATGCATTTTGGTAGGTAATATCACAAATAAAAAAAAACAATATTCTATTACGCCTACGAGTTGACAGCATCAAATTCCAGAAAGAGATTATAGATTGTTTATAGAAATTTGTGATTTCATATTAAAGTTTTTTTTTGGAATTTTATTTCAAAAAATTGAAATGTTCTAAGAATTATATTTTATTAAATTTATAAAACATCGATTTTAATATTAAAATTTTGGATTTTAAATAATGAAGAGATTTCAAATTACAGTAGATTACCTTTGGTAAAAATTAAATCTAACGCAGTGCAAGTGCACGAATGTTACTTGGCGCTACAAAATCTGTAAGAATGTAGAGCTTTGCTAATGACAAGGAATTGTAACATTAAAGGTATCGAAGAAGCGAATGATCTTGTCAGAAGAGGAGCAAACTTTCAGCAAGAATCTTGGACTTATCACAAAATGATCAATGAACAAACTGCAACGATCAAAACGCAAGTTTAAAACCTTAGAATGCTTGTTATTACAGTGCCCGGTACTAGCTAGACATTAAAGTTTCATTTAGTACTACGTATTACCATAATCTTTAATAGGTCTCATATTACAATACTAGAAAATTCTTCGACTTACTAGCAAATCACCTTAATACAGAATAAGAGTTAGTTATTCAGACTGCGTGGTACGACTATAGATCCATTGTTGTCTTTTGTGAGGTTTTGTCGGTATTATTAAATAATAAATAAACATTATTATTATTAATTAATTTTTTATATAGATCTTTTGACAGGTCAGTAAATCCTGGATTTTATTCCACTATCTAAGTAAAAAAAAAATATTTAAATGTAATTTTCTATTGGAAATAGTATTGATCATTTTACATGTTATTCATTAATGTTTAAATTTATTTATTTAACTTATATATAATTGTAAAATATAAAAAAATATATCCTATGGTTATCCCATCGCCAAATTTTTGTATCTGACGATAATTACCATTGTCAGAAAATTTATTATATTTAAAAATTGTCTTTATTAATTGCCTTGAAAAACATTTAAATAAACAAATTTTGAAATATATTTCATACAAATGTTAAGTACGTTAAATTGTAAAATTGTACGTTGAATTTTAAAAAGGGCGTTAAATTGTAAATGTTAAGTACGTTAAATTGTTGTAAATAGCTGAGTCCACTTCACCTGTATCAAAAATTCCCTTAAAATATAATTTGTAAATACATTATAACATAATTAGCAGATTTCTAATCAATAATAATTTATTTATTTTTTTATCAGTTTGTCACAGTCTGTCAGTCTGTGATATCTTTTAAAACAATGATACCAGAAATTGAAATGTTAAGGTTCAATGTCGGATATGTAGCTTCCAAAATGTAAAAAATATTTGCCCAATTATTGTTACAGTGATTTATTTCACCTCAATGCTCAATGAATTCCATTTAAAAAAAAGACTGAAACATTCGTAATAAATTAAAGAAATTGAATTAATAGTGTCTACTTTTCGGATTTCTAGAGGGGTACAAAAATATCTTTTGTACGATCGCTTTCATTTAGATTCAACAGTCCAAATTACGTATAAAAATTGTACAAATTCTTATATTTTAATTGCAATGTAAGAAAACCAGAAATTTTATATTATTGCTTAAATGAATTCTACCACTAAATGTTAATTATAAGAATCTCCTTAATGAATATATCATAAAAGCAAGTCAAATTATATTAAAATTATATAAAATAAGTCATTGAACGAAAATGTTTATAATATATATAAATACTATCAATTTCACTTCAGTTTATTTATTTAACAAATTTTTCCATTTTGTTTACTTGCAAACGATCAGCGTAAAATTACTGAAATTTTTTTATCTTCAGAGTTTGCTTAATATGTATATCGCATATTACCGAATTTATTTTTAGAATACCTCTGAACTATTATATTAGCTTAGGTTTAAAAACATAAAATAAATAAATAAAAACATTAAATTAAAAACAATTTGAAACTAGAAACACTAAAAATGGATCTAAAGTACTTAACAAATTGATTTAAAAAAGTAGACTTTTACAAAAATATCCGTTTTAAGTAAATTTGTTTGAACAGCTTCGGTAATTTTTAATTCAAAATTCAATATCACAGATAATATTGGTTTTCGTGAAATAAAGAAATATAAAATATTTACCAAAATGGGAACAGGACTTGTAGAAAATTGGACCATTCAAAGATCCTTCTCATTGGGATTCAGTTTTTTATTCTCCTTTCTAAAACTGTATGTGTACAAGAACAAATTCCTAATGTTTATCGGTTTTTTTTTCACAATCTCAACAAGCCCCCGTAGACATCTAGGAGAATCTAATGATATCGGAATTTGAGACAACTCCTCGAAAGCGGAATTATTGTGTAAAAAGCTAATGTTAAGTACAAATGTAACAGTTTTCAACCATCGAGAATGACAACTATATTTTGTTGACATTGGCCCAGTACTAGAGTAATTGAAAAAATTAAATATGACAAGCAGTTCATCATTAGATGAGTAATAAGCCAGATATATGGATATCATATTCGTGCTCCAGGAATAAAAAAAATTAAAGATAGTTGTATTACTATGGAAATCTATAATTGAGGTTCCAGGGATAATTGGATTTCCAGGATTCCTCCTGGAAATTAAAGATTAAAGATTCTTCAGAAAATTTGAAGAATTTCCAAAAATTATGTTGAACAAATAAATGATTTCTATGCAAATGTGAATATAATTTGGTAATTACAAAATACTTTAATCTTCAAAATCAATTTCCAAGCGATTTGCATTTTTTTTCTTCCTTTCTTCGATATATATTCACTTTTTAAAATATTAATTGAATATATCGGTTTTAAAACCATATTGATATCGATTATTTTCATAGCTTAAGGGGTTGAATTTCACTTATATTTTAAGAGGGTATATTGTGATTTTCATAGACGTGTATCATTTAATATTTTCTATATATAAACACTAAATACGATTTGTTCTACACTTAGTGTCTTATGAAAATGTTCTTTGTATTTTCTTAAATGACGGTTTTTGTTTTTGCGTTCCCACGCATCTGGTTCTTATGTTTTTTTCTTTCTATTTCCACCGAAATAAGGACTTATATGCGCAGTAAATTTATTTATGCGTAACATAAATTTTTAGTAGATTATATTTATGCTAGGATCTGCAATAACGCAGATGTAATAAACACATTATGTATAAATAGTTTTTATGTAATGTCATGGACTAGTTTTTAAAAGTGGATTGTAAAGTATGCATTTGTACATTAACAAGAAGATTTTTTATATATATTTTTAAATTTTTTTTTGGCACAAATGATGAGGGTTTGATCTTAAGATATTTATTTCTTAGAAATATTTTTAATTTGTTTGTTTGTAGTTAGAAGGTTAACGAACTTTTATTAAATTCCAAAATTGTTCTAGTTTTGAAAATTGCATTAACTAATTTTTGGTATAGAATGACAGAAAGTTTACATATGTAAAATGTGTAATTAAAGAACATAAAAATTATATGTTATATGAATATGGAAGAATGAAAAACAGAAAAAAAGTATTTATTCAGTTTTTATATATAGTTAAATTTATGTTACTAATATTTACTTTATCTAATGAACTATAATTGCAAAACATAAATTTTCTTAATTATAATTTATGGTATGTGTTATTATTTTATTTTGTTTATAAATTAATGAATTAATGAGAACGTTTGAAAAATGACTGTCTCTTGCAAGTTATTTGCTATCATTTTTTGAATTTGTACATAATTCCCAATAGTGTAATTTTCTGCAGGATATTTTGTACAATAAATAAATATAAAAAACTAGTAGCATGAAATGACTAACTGATAAATGATATTAATTTTATTCGTTCAAAAGAAATGGCCTCAAAAACTATGATATTTATAGATTTTTTAAACCATTATTGAATTTGAAATCCAAATAGAATTGATTAATGTTTGTCTTATAATTAATTTACTTGGATAGATGTACACAGTGGATAGATGTACAGTGATCAGAGAAGAATCCTTGCAGAGTTCTTGCACTTAGACCAAAAAATATAGCGATTGTATACTTTCAAAACCTACCAGTATAAAAGTAACAGTATAACAATTACTGTATAACAGTTACAGTACAGTATAACAGTAACAGTACCTATATTGAAATTATTATCGTTATAATAATGTTTGGCAGTGCAACACAAATATTGTTTAATTCAGTTGGAAGAGTTCCTTGTTGAATTGATCTGTATCCAACTTAAATGCATTATATTTAGGGCTCCACGAATAGTATTCGTCCATATAATTTGAAAGGTATTTGAAAATTTAGTTATTTATTTAACAATACTAATATCTAATATGTAAAACCACATCGTATTCAGTTGACAAGTCCGCTATCTAATATGTAAAATAACATCTATAAAATTTTTAACAATTTAAATCTTTTGTATACAATTTTTTAATAGTCACCTGATCAAAAAATTCACACAAAATCATAAAAGCAGAAAAAGTTTTAAGACACATTAAAAATATATCTTACAAAAATATTCGTCATTATTTTCTGTTATCCTCTTAAAAAATTCTTATAAAGTCAAAATATCAAAAATTAAAAAAAAAAATCACTAAATCCTATAGAGTCACATTAGCTCTAGCAGCATTCATAGCAGTTGGACTGTACCTTTTTATATTATTAAAAGAAATAAAAAAAAAAATTATAAATTTTTTTTTATTTTATATCAAAATCAAAATCTTCCCACGCAGCGAATAAAATTGCTATTCTTTTATTCGCCTACTCTCCGTAATACATTAATATCACATACGTCTATAATACACAACACCAAAAAAAAACAAAAAAAAAGACAACATTGTATAAAATTGTTAAGTCCAAAGGTCCACCAAAAGTCAAACAAAGGGATATAAATTTGTTATCAAGATTTGTACGGTCTCCTCTCTCCGTACTCCGTGCTTATTTCGTATCCTTTTTTTTTATTTATTATTATTATCCTATAACTTTATTGAAATTTCAATTCTTTCTTTTTTTTACACATTCATAAATGGGACACAAAGGCATTTATAGGCGAATTTTTATTTCAATAGGCACCAAATTTCGAAATAATAATAATACCAAAAAAAAAAAAAATCCTTATAGTGAAGGATATAATAACATATATTAAAACATAGCGTATACATAAAAAAAGAGGGTCTAATGTTCGCGTTCTGACTTTTTTTGTGCAACTTACTATTCGTATTATGTTCTTTTGCGTATTAAATTATAGTATATTTTTTTTTTATAAGCCCTTTGATATCAGAGGACAGAGTGACTAAAATGAATTTAAAATCATATTTTGTTTGATAAGATATTGAAGAGTTCAGAAACAGTTGATTAATATTTGAGAGTTCTAATTGACCTGAATTCAACTATTCGGACTTTAAGTCATAATATTAGAACTTAATTCCCAGATAGTCGAGTTAAGATCAAAGTATCTGTTTTGATAAATTATAATAGAGTAGGAAAATAGTTTATATTATATTAGATTATAAAAGGGTCGTTGAAGCAGAAATACGTACCTCCGCTTTCCTACACTGCGACCTAAAGAGATATATTCTGCTTACTCTATTAATATTTGGTCAGTTAATGCCCAGACTTCTGTAGAAGCGTAGTTTTTCTGCCGGCCAGACTTTAACATCAATTTTATTGATTGGTTTATATACAGAAGAAGAAGAAGGGAAAAATATTTGTCTTTGCATGTTGACCTACTTGGTTTGTTAAAAAAATTGTTTCTTTTAAATTACTTTTATGTATTACCACTTACTTTATCACATTCGTGCGGCTCCATTCAACCTGTCTATATCAAATTATTAATTATTAATAATGAAATTAAGATGTGATTCCAATAATTTTCTTTATCTAACATTAATCTAATATTTTTAAAAAGATTATGTCAGAATACTTATAGATAAATTTGAAAATTAATTGAGTCTATTCTAGTCTAGTTGAATATGATCTAATTTACTCTGATTTTTTTTTAATTTTGCATTCGATGATACCAAATCTGATATATCTATTATCGTATTCAACGATATTACATACTTTGGAATACTTCTAAAAATTGTTATATAGTTGCTTTCGAAGATATCAAAACATAAACTATTGGCTACAGGTTAAATAATATTTCGTCTGATGGTGTTGACAATACTTTTCTTTATATGTAACAACTTGAGTTTTGTTGTCCGTTCTCATCTGTATACAAAATTTAATATTTTATTTATTGCATTTAATTTAACTATGACATTATTATTTAAAGTAACGTTCCCACCTTTTTTAATCTTGTAGGCTTTGTTTTAATTAGTCTAATTTCTAATACATACTAAATTTGAAAAGATTATAGAATCATTTCGTTAATTCGTTTATAGATTTAAATTAGATTTAATCGATTATCATCATATTCACTAACATAGTACATCCTTAGGATATCCTTCTAAATATCCTTCCAAAAATTACTTCAAAAATGACGACTTCTAATGACAATACTTTCCTTTTTATTTAATTTTTACTACCAACTGCTCAATTAAAAATTTTTTATAATTCTTCTCCTAATCAAACAAATTATTTGTTAAAATTGTAAATTAATTTAATTTCTGTCAAATGTCTGTAAACTGAAATACAAAATTATTAAATTATAATTTATTTCAAAATCACCCTATACATTTTATTATTTTAATAATTTTTTTTTTATTTTACTTCAAATTTTATATAAAAATTTTTTAACAACAGGTGATAATACCAACATATTTATACAATCAATTTTTCGTTTATATTGTGGCAAAATATAAAAAGGATATTTTCAGCTATAAAATTTATTTGCAGCAGGTTGTAAAAAAAAAAAAGATGGTTTTTCATAATGCAATTCGAGATAGAAAAAAAAAATACACATTATTTATATTATTTTATATTAAACATTATACATAATCTAAGATCCTAAAAAAAATCATTCTTATTCATTTTATACATATGTATTTTATAAGAGGTCCTTTAGCTGTTGTGTAAACGTTTTGTGCAATATAAGGGATACAAAAACTTCTACCTGTAGAAGGACAACATTTCAGTTTTGTTTTTGATGGGTGTGATAAAGTTGAATTGTATAAATTCGCTGATGGGAAAGAAAAATGCAAAAAAAAAAAACAATATCTAACAATGCATTATAAAACGGAATATTGTGACTTTGGCGTAATTTAAAGGAACAAAACTTATTGTATTTGAGTAGAATTTTTAATGACGCCAAAAAATAAATGTTTTTTTTTTGTTTTTTGTTTTAGTTTTAATGTCTTTAGGGACATTCGGATAATTGATTATTTATCATTGTCCATTTTTATTGTGGTTGACATGAGTTATCGAAAGAGGAATTTGTAATAAATGACTTCTAGCCACTAATATTAAAATGGAAGGAGATTACTTGTTGCAATTCAGGAAATATTCCTTTACTTAGTTATAAAATGTTTTAGCATAAACATAAACATAGTTTTTCGAAGTTTATTCAACATTTTTTTTTTAAAATTGCCAAATATTGAAATAATTTTCCGTTAACTTTGAACACAGAATTTCGCTACAGATCAACAGGGAACGATTCACATTTCTCTTAAACTCATTCAAATTAGAGGTGGTAATTGGTTCCATAATTTTGTAGTTTCTTTATAATTGTCATGGTTAGTATTACTCTATCAAGATATTGGCGACAGGATTTTCGAGTTATATAACAAAATTTGAGATTAATATTCAAGCGGGAGATGGATGTAGATCTTGTATATAACAAGAAGATCTGAAGCTAAAAAATATCTTTTACTTTTCTACAAAAATCCTAGGAATTTAGCAGTGTTTTTTGCAATGCAGAAGACATCGCTATTACTAGACATCATGATATTTATTTCCATACTTAAAATTTCTATTGTTTCAGATTTTTCGAGTTTTGTAGCATTACAATTTACCCTATAAATGCTACCCTAATTAAAAATCTTTTTTTTACATCAGTTTTATGAATTTCTCATCAGAAGCCAGCAGAATTCAATTATAAATAGATAGTTAAGGTTTGCTTCTTATTGATTAAAATTGAATTACCATATTTTTATATTCTAGAATTTGTACGTAAATTCATCTAGAATTTGTACGTAAATTGTATTTACTAAGATTGAACTCTATTATTCCTGTATAAAAGTCACTTACAACACCAGTTATTACAAAGAAGTACAACATATCATTAAGTATTGGTTCTACAATAACTCTAAAAGGCCTTTAAAGTAATATCCAAGGTAATGTAGACAAGGACATTCTCTCACATCCACATTAGATATCTTCAGAGTTGCTTCTTCAGGTAGTTCTGCACATGGAGTTCTTTTTTTAAGTTATATTTCAACAACAGAAGTTTCAACTAAAGTTAATTATTGCAAATCTTATATAGTATAGTTGGTAAGTAGATCATATTTGAAATTAATAGATTTACATATAAGATAATTTAAATTATGAAAACATATGAAATGTAAATATAAGAACAACATAAATAAATGTGCAAATATAACAAAAATCATAATAACTAAAATTTTATAATTTTCTCACATCTTCTATCAAATTTTCATCTCAATTTATTTATTGATTTATAATTGATTATATTTAAACATAATTTAAAAATTCTTTATTTGTAAATATATTTAATAGATACAATCTTTTTATGATGATGAACCATAGATGCATGCAACTAGTTTGAATTTGATCAAATATTTGATGGATTTCTAATTGTTTGTGATGTTCGCCCTCATATATTTTCTTATATGGTTTTTCTATTTCGTGTAGACCTGCGAAGGGTAAAACTAAAATATTTATTGTAAAAATATTAATATACATTCAGTTTTTATTTAAAAATTGATATTAATACAAATATTTATTATGTCAAATTATTGGCATTAATTTGTTCTATTTTAATTGAGCTAAAAATTCACACATCAAATAATTTTTTTTTGATTATTAATGGATGCGGGTTTTGGTAATTTATATAATTTTTAATTTTATTATTGCATTTATAGATGAAATAAATTATGAAAATTTTATCATGCGAAATTAGTGATTCAAGTAAAAATACAGCAGCAAAGTTCTTAGAAAATACGTAAATAAAATGGTTTGTTAGTGGAAAATGACAAATAAAAAAGGAAAATTTTAATAAATATACAATTGAATCCATTTAGATTTGATTAGAATGTAGAGAGATTACGTCCAATTTTGTTAGGGGATATGAATTTAATATAAATTTAAACATGACTGCTGATACTTTCAAAGATGCTTAAAATGTTTTATAAGATGGATCTAAAGAACTTCTAAAGCATCCTTGAAGATTTGAACCAAATACAAAGTGGTAAAGTCTATAACGTATTACAGTTCCTTCTTCTCACTTGTTGGATTCTTTGAATTTATTCTAATTTATTGAATTTTATTCTTTTCCCTGTTCATATCGTCTGTTAAATTGAATGGTTCATTGAATTTTAGATAGTACCAATGAGTACCATAAATTAGTGAATTCATCCATAAATGTTTAATCGAAAATTCTACATTCTAATAATTGTCCAATCGATCGGTGGAACAGATTAGATTAAAATGTAGAGAGAAAGTAATATTATTTCTTTTCCGTCCAATTTCTTTTCCGGATTTGATTTACATACAAATTTAAACCAATTTCCTGACTTCTGGTACTTTCAAATATGTTTACTAACTTTTTACTTGCACATATAAATTCTTTGAATTTATTCAATTTAACTGAAGATTTTGTCTGATCATCTTTTCCCTGTTCTTATCGACTGTTTAACATTAACTGAATGGTTCATTAGAAAATTAGAAAACTAATCCCAAAATGTTTGCTATTTAATAGAAAAATTGTGTATTATGATCCAATAATATTTGTCCATTCAACAGTAGCTTAAAAGCCTTCATAAAATTACTATCAATTTACTTAACAAAATAATAATTAATTTACGAGAATAGCAAATTGTAGTTTCATTTAATTGCTTATTTATTAGATCATGTCTAGATTTAAGAAATGATTTGTTGACCTATGACGATTACTTTTCGTCTTGTTGTTAAAACTTTTGAACATGTTCTCTGGTTGTCAGGAATCATTTATTTAATTGTAACAGCCAAGCTACATCTTCAAATTTTACATAGATGAAAAAATATTTTCCTCATCAAAAATCTCTCATTTTAAAATTATTCAACGATATTTTATTAATTATTAATTGAATTACAATTTTTCAATATATAAAATCCCCCCTGTTAAATTTATTATATAGAATTAAAAATCACCAACAATTTTAAAAGAACTGATTAAATTTTAATTGACTTAAAACCCTATTGCCCCTATTGCAATAGTGTACATCTTATAGAAATAAGACACCATTAACAAAAAAAATAAAAAAAATCTACCTGACCCTTAAATAAATCAGGTTTATGGACAGGCGCAGGTATCAAAAAATCACTGTATTATTTTTTTTATATAATATATCCTAATATATAATCTGCGTGTATAAGAAATCCTCTTTTGATTTTTCTAAGTCTACATCATTTTTTTTTTTGTAAACATTACAGAAATTTTTAATTTTTAACATAAAACTTCTATATTTTGTTAGCACTGATTAAGGTCGATAACCGATCGTCTTTCAAGGACATTTGAAAGGCAAACACCTGAAAATTGCTTTTAGTTTCATTCTTTGTTCAAAATAATAATACGAAAAGAAGGATTATTAAATGGTGGTGTATTTATTGAGTAAAGGATAATTAAGTAGTTTTTTTTTTTGTTTGGTGTTGTTGCTGAAAAGCATGTAAAATAATAAGAATTGTTATTTAATAAGATTGTGTAATGAAAGTAAATTTCAAGTTAAATAACATCAATAAATAATTTTTAAAATATTTATGTGATTATTTTTTTTTCATTTTATTTCAAAAATTTGCTAAAGAAATTTTGTCAATTTAAGATATTGATATTTACATTCTCACAATTGGACTTTCAGCATATCAGGTGTGTAGGTTCTGTCAACGTCAACTCGATTACTAAACGGCGGAAAACACAATATGTACGCTTCCTTCGACACCTTGAAAGTTATGTTGTCATTCCTTCGGAAACGTGGTAACTGTCACTAAAACAATTATACTATTTTATTAACAATACAAGCTTGGTCAGAGACGAATAATTACAAGTAATATCACAATCAACTCAATGGCTGCATTGATTAGGACTGTCTGTATCTCATCATTCCTCAAAACCTAATCTAACCTATTTAATTAAAACTGAATAGCCTAAAAATTGATGAACTAATGATACATTAATTATTTAATATATTATTTTTCTTCAAATTCCCTTTCCCTTTCCAATTTATATTTATAATTAAATTAATTATATAACATATTTATCTAATCAATTCAATTACATAATATAATTTTAATAAAATATAATTGAAAAGTTTTGCAATAATATATATTTTACTTATATTTACGTTGAATGAACTATGACTTTTACGCAGCGTTGGCAGCGTATACTTAATAATTAGAGTAATTGCATATTTTAGCCTCAACATAAAATAACAATATTTTTTTTATAAATTCAATATTATTGTCATATGCCTTATTCATATGAAAATAATAAAAAAGTCCTTTTATAATATTACAAGGAAATTTTAGGGTCAACAAAATTAAAGTGTAAATGTATTAAAAGTGAAAGGACATATTAATTTATAAAATATTAATTTAATTTATACTTTGGATCTATGAAAATAATATGAACCAAAACAACCTAAAAATAATTATGTTATGTCTCAAATTAGATTGTAAATTAAGTAAATTTTACTTAGAATACTGTGGATTTTACTATAGGGCCATTCACTTAACCATTAACCAAAACTAACTTTCGCATTTTGAATATTCAAATTTATAATTTGTATAATTGATAAGTTTCTGAACATTCTTTATTTTTCTTTAATATTATCATATCAATGACAACATAACAAATGAGAACGTAAACAAACTGACATTTAGTAATATTTAGTAATATCTGACGTTTATTAACAAATAAAACTAATAACTTCAAGTTTAGTAACTAATCCTAAAGTCAATATTGTTCTAAATATGATTAATGATATACTATCAGAAATGCTGGCGTTTCAATGCAGAAACTGCAGCAATTTAGGCTCCCTATTGATCTTGGTACTCGTTAGACGTAAAGGTTTCATCCCCTACTACTACGTTCTCAAATTTGTCTCGATTTGCAGTACAAGGATACTCCTTAAGCTCGCTGCAATTAAGAAATACTTCGACTTACTACATAACGACTACCTCTATACCTACTCAAAGTTAGTTAACCATGAAAGTGGTACTACTATGGATCCTGTGTGGTCTACATGCGAGGCTCTGCTGTCACTATACTAAATACCATCTAGATTTAGTAATTTACGAAAATTGAGACTTGGTTTATATTTATTTATTTTTTTTTTCTTTTTAATTCCAATTTAGCCATACATCCTATTTCCTGAAAATAAATTCAATGTCATTTCCATCACCGGAAAAGGGTTAAGAAAATATGAAGTCTTAAAAAAATTGTTTTGATATCATGCAACTGGTTTACTTAATTTTAATTCAAGAACTAAAACTAAGCTACTGAATAAGTAAAACGCAGATTTTTGAAATTCAATAATATATAATACAAAAAAATATGTTTTGAATACATAATATCCTTACCTGACACCTAATATTTTTAGAGTGGTTCTCATACATAATAATATGTATGTACAATACAAATTTTTTTTCCTATTGACTTCCTTTCCACATGTTACTATATAATATCAGTGCACATATGCTAAGAAATTGTTCTCATCCTTAAAATATTTTGTCTATATAAAGGAAAAATAAAAGTGAATATAATGACAGCAAAAAGTCAAAAAATAAAATAATTTTATGTAATACCAAAAAAAAAAGGGTTTCTCAATTTTCTATTTTTCAGGAAATCAAGTCATTCCGAGTCATTTATGCGTCGTCTATTTTGAGCAAATAAATTTAAGTGAAAAAAAGTGAAGGCAAAGGGTAAATAATTGAATAAAATTTCATTTTCTGTGAAAAAATTCACAGGGTGTTCTAATTTTTTTTTGTTTCTGCTATCCTGGCGTACACAGATTTAATATAAAAAAAGGTGCATTGAATGCGTGGGAATTGAAAACATATGTAAAAGGATTTATGACTTTTTGTTATTATAGTCAATGAGTTTTGTTATTGGAAATTGAAATAAATAATTTTATAGGTGATGGTTTGGTATCCTGATAAGTAAACATCAATAAACAAATTGTGTTGTGTTTATGCAAGGACGATTATCAAATATTGAAATATAAATTGAATAATATTTTATATTGAAATTGTATTGTTGGGATTTATAATAATAGGCATACCCGCCGGTAGTTCTTGAATATGTTGAAAACCTACACAAATTATTTTTTTATAAGAAAGAATTACCAAATAAATCAGACAATTAAAATATGTATATCAAATAAATTATTTAAAACATTCATTAATTCCAATGGCACTACAGCCCTAGCCTTGCCCTCTTCAAGTTTCGTTCTCCAAATAACTCTATTTGTTGCAGTTGATTTCCAATTAATTTCGTTCAACATCACTTCGGCATCTTGGTTTACAGCATCTTTCCATTTGCTTCTTGGCTTGGTTTTCCTACTGGACATTTTTGGTCTGTGTGAGGATAAACAGGGTAGATATTGACCGGTTGCTGAGCTAGTGTTGCAACTGTTTAATTCCTGGCCATATGTTTCCAGTACATCTACGTGGTGACCGCCAGATACTGTTCATCTAATCCACTTTAAACTAACAGGCTAAAACTGCAAAAGCTTGGATTCTCCTAGTTGAGGATGAACAGCGATCTGAAAATCGCTTCCGCTCAAGAAATTGGGAAACAACAACGTCTGTAAACCTCAAATAATTATTTAAAAAAGCAAAATCTAAACTTGCGCATAGATCATATAATTAATATTTTCATCCGGAGACTTTTCGATCTGCAGAAACTCTGTAGCATTAGGTTAGGACCATATATTTGGTTAGAGGCTGATTTTATAGATAAGGAGCTAATTTTCTCGACGCCATGTTTTTACTCATTATAGACAAGTCGAATCACTCTACTTCTCTAATGAATTTAATCACTTAATTCAAATTTATCTCGCCTGCTTCGTCCAAGGTATCCAGGAAAAAATTTCTTAAAATCCTAAACAAATCTTATAACAATTTTCAGATCTGGTGAGATAAAATATATGCTTCGTAAGAGAATTGAATTTGCTGAGATCCTCCATTACAGCAGTGCTTACATTTTATTCAATTGACAGAATAGGTCTTCAAGATCATCAAGGACAATGCGATTAGCTGGGAATATGAAATCCATTTGACTTGAAGGAATTCTGTTCAATAATAAATTATTATTAACTAATTATCCATGAATAATTAAGTATCAAATCAGGGGTAGTGTATTTCCAATGGGGACGGACTATTATGGTAGATGTCTCTATGGTATGTATAAGAATTCCGTCCTAAAATTAGATTTTGTATAATTTGTACATGCTAAAATTATTTTCACTTTACTATATTGATAATAAATATCACAATCAGGAATCAAATTTAAGAAAACTAATCTAAATTTTTGATCCTTAATACAATTTTTTTTATTATGATACGTATAACTGGCATTTTACATAACCAAATAAAATTTAAATTCATAACATAAGCTGCTAATATTCGCATTTTTATATAATAGTCTCTCTATATACATAAAAATATTAAAAAGGATCAGAAAAGACAATATCATAATAAATGAAAGGGTCAAATATTACGGTAGGATATTTTATCATTTTTGTAAATATATTTATATTGTTGTGGTCAATATTCAATAAATTCTAATAAAACAAATACTAATAATAAAATTTTAGAGTGTTTTTATTATGTTCGTTTTATTTTTTAGGAAATTGGCAAAACAAAAAAAAATTTGGTTTTAAGGGAAATCCAATTGTTTTGATGACTTTCAATTCAAAAGAAGAGATCATCATTTAAATTGGTTTCGGTTAAGCAATTTGAACATTTGAAGCCTACCGAAAGGATTACCCAAAATTCCATAAAAGAGTTTTGCCTAAAACTAAATTGGTTTTTAAAATTGGTAGGAGGGTAAATATGTAATAACTATTATGACATATTTAAAATGATATCAATATATATATTTACGTATGATGGAATGTGAACATTCATTTTGCAATAATATTTAAGTGGAAAAGGATATTTTTAGATCTAATATACCTGAAATTGTATTTTGTTTGATTAAAATTTTTTGAAATAAAAATGAATTTGAACTAAAAAAACGATAATAATAATAATAAATAAATGTTTAATATAAAATTATGATCATTTTTGTTTATGTTTATAAAAAGGGTTTATATTTGTGAGATATAATAGAAAGCCATTTTTTATGATATTTATAAAAAGTAATTTTTCCAATATTAAAAACAAATTAGTTTCACTTTAATTTTTTTTTGATGATATCATATGGATAAATAAAGGGGGAAATGATTTTTTATCGATATTTTTGAAGAGTTTTTAAAGAGTTATGTTTGAGTTTGGCATTTGATTTTAATAGTGTATGGTTATTAACATTTGAGTAAATGGTTCACGATAAAATTTATTTATATCCAAAATCATTAATTTTTCATTCAATGGCTCTGTAATCCCTATCTAGTTTTGAACGCCTCGAACTCAATGATAGAGGTTTCGTAGATCTACTAATTTTATATGGTTGCCGAACCAGAAGTTTCATTATAATGAAGAAATTTTTAATAGTATTGCAATTTGTTATTATTTGAGTCAACTTATAAGTTAAACCTAGGACCTAAGCATCACATAATAGAACACTATTACAACGTAACTGCTGCTCCAGAAAAATTATTTAATCATTATTTAACTCTCCTGAATCATTGTGTTTTATGTTCATTGACAAATGTGCAATGTTAATTATTTATTATTCCATTTTATATCATAGAATATTAACAATTATTGCTACTCGAATTATGATTTCTAATGAAACTATATTTTCGAGCATAATTTCAGGCGCAAAAGAAACTGGCTTTTTTAAAATAAATATGAAATACATATTTCTAATAATCAAAATTCAAATTAATTATTTTATATATCGTAAATTTTTTAAATTCAACTTAACATTTTCCAAATTTTAATTTTAATTATATATTGTATTACAATTTTATTTAATAACAATAATTATATTTTATGTTCGTGGGATGGTAAAAAGACTCATTTTTGAAATATACTATTTCAATTTGAACCTATTAATTTTTAGATAGTTTCTGCCTAATAAGTTTCTTTATAGTGAAGAAATTATTAATAGATAAATGTCAAATGTTATAGCTTAAGTCAAATGTCAAATGTTATATCCATTTTTTCAGAAAATCGAATTATAGACAATTTATAGGCAAAAACTTTTAGGAAATGTCTTAGCCAGTAATCGAATTCGTAACATCACTAAATTGACCACTACATGTAATATCGAAAAAAACCTTTTTATTGACATTACAAGCCTAATAATATATTCAGGTCATTTGAAAGTTTTCAATTTCATAAAAGGTTTGTATTTCTTCTTGTATTTGTTTTGTCATTAGAAGAATTCACGAAATAAAATATTCCCCTAAAAAACATTTTGATTTGATTTTCATTCTATAAAATTTATTTTATACGCACAATTTTGGAAATAATAATTTACCCCATTCAATAATTTGTAATTCTATATAAAAAAAAAAACTGAAATAGATTTAAAATATTCATATTCGAATGGCCTTTATATAATGACCACCTTTATTGGCTTTCCGCTCGCAATATATTATCTATTTTTCGATTATATATTTATGTGTACGATATGAAATATTATTTTTCTTTTTTTGCTTGTAACAATAAAAATATATTTTCTTTAGTTTCCCATTTAGAAAATTTAGTAAAAAAAATTAAATTAAATATAAAATCACATGATCTTAGTCATACCAAACTAAACTTTAAAGATATCAATAGTCTTGAATTACATTTCTTACAGAGACAGGAAACTATAAAAACTGCATACCAGAAATCTTGTCCCGAAGTTACCTCTACTGGAAAACGTAAAGTTTCTTGGTACAACAATTAACTTAATACATCACATCCACGAAATTCACTGACTTTAAATTGGTTTGTTGGTTCGCAAGGGATGATGGCTTGAGCCTATTTGCCGGTTGTACTCCCCGTCGACGACCGATTTTGACTTTAAATTAGTATGGTATGCACAGTAACTCTTGATAGTTGTACCGCTTCGAATTTTATTTGAATTTCCGTTAACAATACTTTTATAAGATTTATAATCAATTAGAAATTATTTAGGTTCTTAAAAGTGAACCTAAATAATTTTGATATAGTAGATAAAAGTTTCAAATGGCATTCACAAATTTATTGAAAGATTCCAAAAATTTTTCCAAACTTTACCAAACAATAAGGTAAATACATATATGATTGAGCACTTTGCATATTGCTGTCTATCTATATCAATTTCACATAAGAATTTTTGAGTTCTGGGTTGGAGTTGGACCATTTTTCCATTCAAAAATTTGTAATAATTAGTTATAGTTTTGAGCGCCCTAAAATATGTTTTCAAAAACTATTAGTAATAAATGAAACCTGAAATTCTAAATCGAAATTTTGTGGGTTCGACTACTTTGTAATCAAATATACTTAAATAAAACTATTATAGCTGCCCAATATTTTGATAAACGGAATTGACATGTAAAAGCAATTTACATATGACATGTGAAAATTCGTGTTTCCTTTTACCACTATAAATTTAGAACTTATAATATAATAAAAACTAAAATGTAAAATATAAAATTTTCAATGTAAAACGGAAACTTAAGCATAACTTTTAGTATTCTAACTATTTTACAAATGTATATGTATGTATATACAATTAAATGACCGCAATATGTGCGTATTATTTGAAAATAAAATCCTTGAAAATTTTCGTTCTTATACAAATATAATTATATTCTAATTGGTATCCGCACATCCCACACTCCTAAACAATCCATTAAGTTTTTCTTCATTGTTCTATAGCAAAAAGTGAACGTAATTTTCAAATATAGACACAAAATTCAAAGTTTCATTTGTCCATTACAAAAAAAAAAAAAAAAAAACGCACAAAAAAATAGCCTAAATTATATTATTTTTTTTTTGTTGCATTATCAATAATTCATGTGTGACACACATGTTGGTCCTTTAATATTGAATACAACAAAAAAAGAAAATAATTTCACTTGCACGCAATTTGTCCAATTTCGGCAATCGATTTCATTATTCATTTATAACCACTCTGCAGTATTAAGTTTCCACCTGTGCGTTAATTTCATTAACTAGGGTGGTCTAAAAAAAAGAAGAGATATAATGTAAAACAGAAATGATTCGGTAAGAAATTGTTAATAGAAATTAAAAAGTATAAAGCTATTTATTTTGCTACCAATAATGTATTGGTGAAAATATTAACTTTTTATAAAGTTTCAAATAAATAAAGTAACCAGAACTTAGGCATGTAACGAATACGGAGCCCTCAAAGATTATACTGGCTGAAAAAAAGAATGTTTTAACAAATTGCATAGAAATTAATAATAAATTAATAATATAACCTTACACATTTATTTGTAAACTTAAATTCTTGCTTATCTTCCTATAGTTACATAGTTACAAGTTACAACAATAAGTGAGCTGTAGCCTTCTTCACACTTAACCTTCACTTATCTCTGTTTTTATCTTTCGTATCAATTTCTTCCTGTGACTCGTGTTAGCATAAAATTTATAACTAATATGTTATGTTGTGATCTATTTTATATCTGAGAATACTCCTTGGAGTATACTCACTCTATATTTTGAATTTTTGGTGATGCTGCACCTTGAATAAATACTTTACTTGCAGAATATTTTATCGTCATCATGGCAATATAATATCTATTAGTTTCGACCTCTAAAATTAGATCAAAGACACTATTTGACAACGTTAAAAATCTACTAAGATTATAAGAATTCTATGCCGTTCTTTAAGTTGACACCATTTTAAAATGCGTACGAATAAAAAAAAGTTTGCAATATATAATAGTGATATTAAAACTGTGCAAATGTTAATGGTTGATACAGTTTGCTGACAAATCACTATTAAAAAGCCATTAACTCCAAATTGCAATAAAAAGGCACCAATGTCTGTACAGCCGTCATTGCAAAGAAGGATGAAGGACACACTATTTGAAACTTATATACTTTTTTCAAATTTAACCCACTCTAATAGCCAAAAAATATATAAATCATTCTTAGTATTCTTCTAATTAGGTGGGTACCCTATCATCAAGTTGAATATTAGGAAAAAGTTTTTTTCTTTTTTATTTTTTACCATTTTCCATTATTATATTTTTGTCGATATTGGTTAGCATTATTGTAAGGACAAATTCAGTGGACATCCTTACTGTCTATATTTATTCATTGTTCAACTATCAATCGCAATCTTATGGCATAGTGTATATGTGTATGTATATAGAGTTGACATTATATAGTTTATAATAATTATATACTTTGGACAGACAATAAAATCCACAAATATAATAATATAAATAAATATATATATAACTAATTTTATTTTATTTTACTTTTTTACTTTTATTTATTGTGTGTTATAATTAAGAAAATTCCCATTAATATTTAAAAATACCTCGTTAATTTCGATTTCGTTACATATAGGTAAAAAAAAAAGTAAAAGTAAATTTAATTTTACAAAAAATTCTATTCCATTTTATTTTCATTTATATTTGTAATTTTGGCTTTCCGTGCAAGAATTACAAATTACTCGTCAGAAATTATCGATGTCCCAAGTCCATACTATTCTAACTCAAAATTTCCAACTTTTCAGAAGAGCATAAATACTGTTTTATTTCAATTCTAGTTGAAAGTCCATAAAGAATTTGTATTTATTAGAAAGATAATTTATTTGTGGATCGTTTTAAATTAAATTATCACATATTAACTGACAAATTAATTAGTTATAATTAAAAAAACTAAGAATAAATAAATTTAGTTTCATTTGTATTGTAATTCAACTTAACATATTTCAAACTGAAATCATTATGTTCTATATAACTTTAATTAAAATACTTGGTAATTTTCATTAGATTAACTTACAATATAAATATGATATTCTGCATCATTTCCAATTCATTATATAATACTTTTCACTTAAGTTTTAATGAGATTGATCTAAATTACAATTCAACTTACGATACTAATGTCGTATTATTTTGGAATCAATATTAAGATAAGAATGTAATATATTTTAGTTATAATACTTAAACATAAAATGCCTAAATGTTGTAACTTTACTTGTAATAGAATGGTAAACTTTAGAAATTATTAAGTATACATAGAATTTTTTGGTGTTTTTGGTGGTTTTCAACCATGAGTTAGAATAGTATATTTAAATGAAAGAGCTATAACTTTTCTACTATAAATCTGAGATGAATACTTAGAAAAACATCAATTAAATTAGAAAAACATCAAATATGCCAAAAATTCGAACTTGACTTGGAATAGTACTGACCGGGTACATCGTTATTATAGATTTTTTTGTTTGGTTGGGTATTATAAATCAAAAATAATCGAATTTTACTTAATTCATATAGAAAATTTATTATTAAATATTATATATAAATAAAATGTTATATCATTTATTAAAATTCGATATAAAATAATTTTTTATTGCGTTATATTTTTATTATCGTTTCGTTATTATATTTATTAAATCGTTCAATATTAACCCATCATCAAAAATATGAAAATTCGTCCTTCGAAATATGGTACAAAACCAAAATAATTTTATAATTATGAAAAAAAATAATAATAATAATAAAAATATATTATTAAATTAGATTACATTATAGTAGGATTTTTATATTGTATGTCCTGGCGTCCTAGGATTTACATTTACATTTGCTATAATAAAATATAAAAAATTTGGGGAGATTTTCTGCCCGAATATATGAAAAAAAAAACACTAAATTACTATTCAAATTAATTGTCCTTCATTAAATATAGTTTTTGTTTATATCATTTTTGTTGTGAATATCTAATTATCAATCTATAAATGACAATATGTAAAAACAAAAAATACATAAAATTTATGTTGAAAATGACAACAAATATTTGTATATACAAACAATTTTACTAATGATAAAAAATACATATATATATATATAAACATATTTTTAAAGGACAAATACATTTGGCTCATTTAATTTAGTTTTATATACTAATTAGTAAGTTTACTTTTTAATTATATTTCATATATTTAAAATTAATGATTTGTTAATGTAATTGTTTTTATTATTTGTATCTAATTAATTAAAGAAAAAACCCACTTGTGTCTAATTACAAATCTATTTTATGAGAAATTTTAGAACAAAGAACATAATTATGAACTTTTACTAAACAGAGATTAAGATTTGAATTTTTCATAAAAGATTTTCTATTGTAAGTCCGTTGTAGAATTTCAAATACGTTGCATACATTTTCAACATTTTCAAATTAGTATCAGACAAACGTACTATGCAAATTTTGATATTGAAAAGTTAGAAATGATAATAAGCCAGGCTAATAGTGGATATGTTATAGAATAATAGTGAGTGATAATAGTATTTAAGACTGATATATCAAACAGTAAAAATAAAACTTCAAGAATACAAAAGAAGTCTTGATATATTTATTATCATCAGTTGTCTCGAAAAATTCTGCGTTTTTCTGCCCTGACATTTCATTGAAATTATGAGTTCGTTAGATTTTTTTTGCTAGTTCCGAGCATTACTAGTATGCAAAAATTAATGAACTAATATTGAGAACGTAGTAAAACAGATCATTTTAGAAAATGTTCCATTTTTCAGTTTTTCTTTCATCCAAGTATTTCAAATACTAGTCAAATATAAATGAGATATTTATAAAGGGAGTTTTATAGCAAAAGAAATATTTTTAAATTAAAATTACGATAAAAATTTCAAATAGTAGCTTATGCTCATTGAACTAGCTACTAGATTTAAACTAGAATACTTTCATTCTAAAGATATTGAAATGATATTTGACTTCAGAATAATACATTATCCTATATTTGATGTTCCTATTGATGTGGCGACTGTTACTGTTATATTGCTACTGCTATATTGTTACGGGTACTGTACTGTATATATTGCTACAGTTATACATACTGCTACTATTATTATATTGTAACTGTTAGTGTTATGCTGGTACTGTTATGGTCATTGTTATACTGTTACTGTTACACTGGTAGGTTACGTTAAGCAAATGTAGCCATTGGCAAACTAATGGTGGCGCTACCATACCAGAAATCGCAATGAGTCGAATTTTGAACCTTTTTTTTTAATATAAAATTTGATCCTTCATAAATGTAGTTTCGCAAGTGTCGATAAATCTTCAAGTACTACGCTATCCAATTATTTGTACCAAGATCGGTCAAGACTACTACATTCATATACCAAATGTTAAATTATAGCTTCTTTGGTCTCTTTGCTAGAGCGGCATAGATATTTAGATATAATTAAAATTTTATAGATGGAGTAATTTTATTATTACTTTTATTACATAAAATTCTGGATATTTATTATTCTGAGCTCAAATATCTTTTTGAGGAGTTACACAAATTACTTATCAGTTTTTCTATTTCAGAGCTAGTTTCTAGTTACTATAGTTCAATGAGTATGAGTTATTATTAAGCATTTTGGTCGTATTTTTTTGTTATAACACTAGCTCTATGACTCAACTTGCAAACCCAAATTAGCTATATTTTATTGTAAATTGTTATTATACCTATGTAAATTAAAACTTTACATTTAAATTAAACGTATAATAAATATAGTAACTATATACTAAAATTAAATCATATTTGACTAAATTTAACAATAAATTTGTATAAAATACATTGATTTTAATTAGATTTAATGTTCATCTCAATAAGGTTTATTTCCCAAAATTTCAGAATTACAATTACGAGAATTTTTACATTGATCACACAATTTCGAAAGGAGAAATAATTTCATGAAAAAGGATACTTTTATACAACACTACAAATTCACCATAACTTAATATAGTATTAGTGAGAGAGAAAAGTGCCCCAAATTAATTTTATTTTCCCCACTAACCTGTTGATTGTTATTTTATACTTCCCACTTTTGATTAAAGTTTATATCCCTTCTATAATAGAAGGAATACTTCTATGTTTCTATCTGAGAAAGCTTTTATTCAGAGAGCCTAAGTAATTAGATTTTTAACAAATTTACATTTAGTATAAATTATAAGGACTATTACTCAATATTCTCCTTAGCGTTTATAATTTTTAAGTTAAGGTTATGCAATTGAATTAATGGTTCAGTCATTCTGCTTCCAAGTTAGGGAGTAAATGCAAATATAGAAAAATTTAAAATTTTTATTAATTATTTTATGAAAATATTAGAAAAACATTAAATTATTTTAATATATAATTTTAAATTATGTATTATCTAAATTAATACCTTAATATTTAAAAACTTATGATTTTCACATACTTATACTAAAATTTAATACTTAAAATTTAAACATTTTTAACAAAATTTTTGAATAATTTATGTACAAAAATATAAAACTTAAATAAAATAACAATTAAAATCAATATAACAATTAAAATCAATATTATAAATTTGTTCTAATAAAACTTTCATTATTATCATTATTTAATGAATTTATTTTATTATTTTTATTAATTCGTAAATTTCGTTTTCTTCTTAAATATTTAATTTTTAAAACAAAACGTAATAAATAATAAAATATATCAACAAGACTTAAAACAGAAAATCCCATAAATAAACCAAAAAGTCCACCACAATTTGCTAAAAAATCAATAATTCCATAAAGTTCTGATCTTCTGGATGTTATAAATTGTTTTTCTTTAAAAAATACTAACAAACGAGACATTTTAAATCTGAAATTTTAATAAATTATTTAAATTATAAAATTATAATAATAAAAATGTAAAATTAGATTGTTAGGTAAATATCTCTAATCCAGATACTTTTGTGTAAAATATTTAAATTCGAATATAAAACCTCATGATGTATAGATCAGTTTTTTGGATCTCAGATATTGTCAGTCTAATACGAAGCACAAAAGTGTTTATTTCATCCAAATCCGATAGAAAATGTTTTATATATTCACACAAAATCAGTTTGGAGGGTCCTAAACAATATTCGGAGTCTTGTGTCCCAAGAAATGTGTATTTCACAAAAATTGAATGGTATATAGTATAATTATTTTCAAAAAACCCACTTTGTTATCCAAAATAGTAGCATCTCAGTTAATGCCAGCCAATGGTGTATCCCAAACTCAGTTAATACGAGTCAATGAGTCAGTTAATATTAGAATTAATGTCAGTTAATGTAAATAATTTAATTATACACAATTGAGTATTTTTGAGGAGTGTTGTTTTGCGGATGAAGATTTTGGAGAATCATTAGAGAATTTTACTGTCGAATGTCGCTGAAGTCTACAATCTAGAAGGTTCTAACCCTTCAAAACTATATAATAAGCGATAACAGACTGACAGACAAACTAAGTGACTTTTTAAGGCTACTAGTATTAATATATTATTTTAAGATAAAATTTGATTTCCATTGAAGCTTAAAAGTTGCAGTCAAAATTAATATTATCAAATTTAGTAATTTTAAATTTTACCCTGGATGATTTTCAACATAAGTTGTATCATTATAAGCTTTTAATAAACTTCTCATATCAAAATCAGCTTGTGATATTTCAGCTTGATAAACTAATGATGTACAAGCTGGCAAACAATTACATTTTTTATTCAATTCAACACCATTTTTATTTTGTTCAGAATTTTTTAAACCTTCTGTAAATTCATATTTAAGTAATTCATGTTCAGCCTGATAGCAACATTTTATTTTTGTTATATTACATACAGGAGTTTCAGGATTTCCTATAATAATTTAAAATATTCAAATTAATTTTAATTATTATTTCTTGAAATTTATATCAACATTTTTATTTACTTAGCATAGAGAAATGAACACAACCACAATGATTTAGTGTATAATTTGCTAAACATTCAGCTTCACAATTTCCTTGTGTATAAACTTTAAAAAATTTCAAATAACGTTCTGTACTGAAAAAGCATTGACGCCTGGGAACCAAAAAAGTAGTAAAAATTTAAGCTATGAAATGTTAAAACTTAAAAAAATATGTCCTGCCTAAATATTTACCTGTCAGGTGAATATTGTCTTAAACTTTCGGTAGTTGTTATCATTTTTGGACTAACCGATACTAAAATTTCTTTATTAAATGGAATACGTGTAAATTGCTTTGATACCTGGGGAACATCATCAGGTGAATGAAGAATAACCTATAAAAAATTAATTTAAACACGAATTTTAAGTTAATCTTTAAATATTTTAATGAACTAACCTTAAATCCTTGAACTGGTCCACGACAAATATAATCTAAATCTTTTTCAAATCCTTGTAAAACCATAAAAAGTCCAGCTCTAATACCAGAACCTAAAACTCTTTCGGGATATGCATCTTCATTAGCATACGGACTGTAACCATTTTCTAAGCTCCATTCTGCCATTCTTGTAGTATTATCATCAGGACTGTTAAGATAGTGTTGATACTGAAAACTATAAATGATAAAAATAATGTTAATTGTTAAATTGTGTAATTATATTGCTGACTTGAAGCTAGGAATACGGAAATTCAACATTTTACATTGAATCTAATGAAAAAAATAATGTTATTGAGTGGGTTCCATACGATTTGCATCAATGAATTGATTTTTTACCAAATTTAAATTGTTATAATTAGTATTGTTTAATTAATTATTATTAATTTGAATATCATAACTTAAATTATATTTTGTACCTTTCTTCCCTGTATAATTGTAAAGGATTTAAACCATTAAATGTATAACAAATTCCTTGTTCTGTATAAACTTTTTTAAATAAACTTGGACAATTATTTAAATTATCTTTCCATCTACAAAACTGATAAGTCTCATTAAATTTCGGTATTATTTCATCCAAATTTTTACAATGATCCACAATATTATCAAGATCTTCATCTTTAATATTTTTTACTAAATATGTAGAGCAAATTTGCATAAGAGTTTGAAGATATTTATGTCTAACCAAAGAAAATCAAACCAATTTTTAATAAATAAATCTATGTAATTTATGTTAAAATTATATTTACTCTTGATGGGAAAATAAATTTTGATCCTTTATTATAATTGTGCCATTTTCGTAATTATTATCCAATAGTTTCATATAAATTTCTGTAAAATTAATAATTTTCTTTTGAGTTTTTGTTTCTGAACAAATTGTAATTGCTGGAAATGGTATATGCCAAACTGGTGTTGATTTTTCTGAAAAACTAACAATTACTGGTGTCTCTTCCCATTTCATATAAGTTTGATAAATTAATTTTGAACAAACTAAAATTGATGCAAGAATTACAAATAACCAGAATATTCTATAATTTTTAAAAAAACAAAAAAAAAACAAAATTAATTTACAATTTAATTAAAAGTTTTAATTTAAAATAATGAACCTTTCCCAAAGTTGTTTTGAAACTAAATATCGAAAACCATGAAGTGTATTATTTTCAAAAAATTCTGTAGAAATTTCATTTATAATTTTTTTGATTTTAGAATATTTCTTTTCATTTCCAGTGGATTTTGATACATTCATGGAACTGTCGAAATTTGTATAACTTTTATATAAAATTTATTAAATTTATAAATAACATTAATAACATTTGTTTAAATTATTTTTACCATTTATATTGAAGTTGTGACATTTTGTTTTTATTTTTATGTAAAAATTTAAATTTAAATAGACAAGACAAATAAATAAAACTTAAAATATAATAAGACCAAATAAAACAGACAAAATTTAAAATGCTGTAAGTTTACTGTTAAAAAATAATTATGACTTTGCAGACACCAATTTCTCAGAGGCATTAATAAAAATGTTTAAATTATTGCAAATAATTGTAATAAATAAATGATCCCAATTAGCGTAGGTTAATCGTTAATCAATTAATTATTCATTTAATCGCTAGCGACATCTATACTTAACTTTTGCAACTGTGTTAGAAATAGTGTTCTAAACAATTCATTGAAATGTGACATCAACATCAATTTTCAAGATTATTTTGATTAGTAATATAGTAAGTTTTATTTTATCACAAATTTCTTTTGAAATTATTATTTATTATTTAGCATTGGATGCCGCCATTGAAATTGATTAAACCAATTTTTCTTTAAGTTTCCGAAGGTGGTAAATACCAAAATTTAATTTCTAGTTACATTTTATTTTTTAGAATAATTGTGGACCACTGATAGTCCTAATTACTTATTCTGATATATTCTAATATGAATATCCCTTCTAAATATTCTTAATTTATTTATTGTTGATGAAACTACTTTTCCAAAGAAGTATCGAATTCGCTTTAACATCAACGCCTCACAGTCATCACATTGTATGTGTTCCGCCGTTTCGTCTATGTGTAGATGCTTTTTGAGGTTATAGTGACCTCTGTAAGGAACCCCAGCATTCTTCTACCTTTATTTCTATTCATTTGAGGGCTCTGTCGATCGCTTTATTGATGACCCACTAATAAATTCGTAATCTATAGTCTATGTCCTTAAAATTTTGACTTAGGGCGTTCAAAGATTCTCAATGATATATTCTAAAACATCTTCGGCTAATACTAACTCTGTTTCGGGCTGAAATTATTTATCAGAAGTGCTATTATTAATGCTGAAGTTTTGAACTACCTATAATCAAATTTATAATATATTATCGTTATATATATTAAATTTCTTATTGCTGAGAGCCTAACTTGGTTTCTAATAGGTTATCGTTATATTTTTCTTATTTTCTCGTACTCTGAGCCAACCATATGATAACTTTAAAACAAACTTAGTTCATAAATCTATGTTTTTCTTCTGTACAATATTAAGTGTTAGTGTTAACTATTTTATTACATTTACATTTAAAAATGTTTATATCTAGATTTTTATTAACAATTTTTTAATTCTAATTAATTTATTAAGAAAATTTCTTAGTTTCCAACATAAAAATAAACCATATTTCTTGTTATAAATTCTGTATAAAATTTATAAAATAAATATTGAAAGAAAAATAAACTACATTTAACAAAATATTTAATTTTATCTAAATTTTATTATTTGCTAAGAAATTAGAGTACAAAAAGTAAGTGCCAATGACTCTAAATAATAATAAAACACTACACAATTCTAAAAATAATAATTATTAAGAAGAAAGACTGCCCCATGTATTTTCATATAATAATTTTTTTTTTATATCGTTTTTATGACCGCACAATATCCTTAACAATATTTGCATTTTTTGATGAAAAATGATCGATAAGTAATAGAAAAAGTTTGCGTGCAAAACGTCAACTTTTATATAATTGTGCAACGCCATCAAAACAACCTTGAGTGAACCAAAACATTTTATCCCCCCTATTAGCAAAATACAATTACATTTATAATGGTATTTTTAAAGGACGAATTTATGTATAATTTTTTTGTAAAGCAAAAACAAAATTGCTAAAATTTTATTGCTTTATTAAATGGTCAATTGAAAAAATTGCAAGTTAATTTAAATATTTAATCTTTGCATAGTATAAAATAAAATAAAAACAATTTTTTCTATATTCTGCTTCTGCACTAGGTTTTTAGAACCATTTTAACTTGAATTAAACACTGTCGTTCATATGATAGTTTATTTGTGGAGGTATAAGCAGATATTTTTTAGAGATTTAGTAGAATAATGAAACTCTATAACCACAAACTCCATTTGTGTATTGATCTCCATTCGATAATGCAGATACTAACTACTAATAGCATTAAATATCAGTAAACTTTTATTGTACTTCAAGAAGAAATGAAGTTATAAAGAGTTATATTTATTATGAGTTTAAATTTTTGAAAAGATTAAGATAGAGTAGAGTATACATGCAAACCTACCCCTAGATAAAGTTCGATTTAAAGGCAATTTTGTAAATACAATAAACAGATGCTGTTCGAAATTTATTTCATGTATGCTATCGAAAGATGGTGTAGAGTAGAGCATTGATACTTGTCTAAACATACACCCACGTAACAAACAATATGGAATAACAAGCTATAACTTCTCATGTTGTGTTGTTGAGACACACGCTATACATTTGCAATCTATGTATATAAAATCATCTTAATGTTCTTTAGATAACGCTCTGTTCTTCAGCGATTTTAAGTTTTAAAATAAACAGAAAAAAAAACTTTGTGAACGGTGGTCATATATGTAAGTCTATAGAGAGAGGAAATAGAGTCACGTTTTCCTGGATTCCAGTCTATGTTAGAATAGGTAACAAAGATGTAGAACTTTTGACGAAATAAGTAGCTAGCAGTAACATTAATGGGACAGAAGCATTTTGTGGTACAAAAGGAAAAGACTGCGCACTCTTAAAAAGTGTACTGAAACATGTTTGAATGGCTAATATATTCTAGGCTATTTATACCTGGCACATAAAGAGCAACAGAGCTCCTTCAAATAAACAGAAAGAAAGCAGCCAGAACAATGGTAGGCTTCCTTACAGGTCACTACAACCTTACAATATAATTGGACTATTAGCGGGTCTGTGAACATAAAGACGTAACAGAGGAACATATACTATACGTAGATATGAATTGTTAATGCCTATACTATGCTTTGACAAATCCAAAGCTATATTATTCCCTTTTATCAACAGTATGTAAAGATATCACGATAAGCAATAAGGGCCACATATAAACCTAATCTAAATATAATTCTATAATTTGTAATTAATCAACTGATCAGGCAATACTGCTTCAATATAGTTTTAAAGCAAGCTCTGATCAAAGTAAATTCCTAATTAATAAATAAATATTATATTAATCAGTAAACTCTATTTTTTAATTCATTTATTTTAAAATCCTTCAAGTAAAAATATATTAAATTAGCTTAATTTTATATTATTAAGAAATCTTTTATGAAAATAAATACCAGAATGTGTAATAAATAAACTTTTATTATAATTATTATAATAAACAATTCAAATATTTATTAAATTTTAGTTGAAACGAGATACATTGTAGTGACAATGATGTTTATGGTTTGTTTTGCTGTTTATATGCTGAAATCAAATGTATCTCTAATTTTAGTTGCAATGGTAGAAAATCAAGATTTAACATTACCACCACCACCCGATGTAAATATAACTAATAAGAAAGAAAATTGATTAATTTTACTAAATTTAATTATTTCTTTTTTTATGATTTTTTGAATTAGTATGGACCTCGATTCAAATGGGAGGAAAAGGCTCAAGCAAATGTACTTGTTTCATTTTTTTATGGTTATGCAATAACGAATTTATTTGGTAAAAAATTAATGTTATTTTTTAAATTTCCGATAAAAGTAAAACATTTTTTTTTAATCTATTTTTGTGTTTAAAAAGGTGGAACATTAGCAGAACAGTTTGGTGGCAGAAATGTTGTTGGTTTTACACTTTTAATTGGTGGCATGCTATCAATGTTACATCCAGCATTTGCAGGACATTTTGTACGACCATCAGTTGTATTAAGATTTATAATAGGTTTACTTATGGTAAATGGAAAATATTATAATTAGCTAACCACTTATTCATACATACATTTGAAAATCGGAAATTCTGACCACAAGTAAGAACTAACCACGTTTTGTTAAGGTATTAGACGCAACCAGAAAGATTGCAATAATTTTTGGACTGGTGGAAAAACTTTTTATGAGTAGAATTTAAATTATTAAATTTTATAATTCGTATGTAGCAAACAGTAGATTGGGGTCTTTTGATATTAAATGATGGATGAGAGGTGATGATTACTGTACTGTCTATCGATAGTATATAATTATTTTTGTAAGGAAGGTGGGATATATCCGCATCTGCCGGGTGGACAAGACTACGAGTGTAGCAAAATTCCCACTGCCATTTTACACTTTATAGTTACGCATAAAACTTTTTTTTATCATAATCTGGTTATTTAATATTTAAAATTATATATCCAGCTTAATTGTGCATCAGCTATTTTCATTTTGAAAGCATCATTAAACCACAGAGTTGGAACAGTTGTTATCAACCCTTGCGCCTTGCGCTATATGAAGAGATATTTTAAAATATTATAAGAATATGTGATTTCAGTAGGACGTACACGTAAATTGAGCCCATTCCAAATTTTGAAAAATTAATATGACTCGAAATATTTAGCAACATTAATGAAGAAATAACCGGCTAGCACAAATTTAGCTGATATGGGTTTCAGAAATTGAATATTAAAAAGTTAAAAGATTAAATAACATTTAATTAAAAATAAGAGGGTGATCCTTGACTTCTAATTAATAATTTTCGGTTACTTAACTTCGGAATTGTTCAATGGATCCGTATGATTTAATAGTCTAGTTATTAGATATGTATTTTAATAGTTATCTTTACCATAAAAAGGTTTTTAATGATTTTATATTATTGTTAATTTCTCAAAATTAATACTTATATTATTTTAATACATATAATTACATAATTAAATTAAACAATTCTGTTTTAAAACACTATAATATTTCTATAAATGAATATAGGGACTTGTTATACCGTCATGTTATACATTAATATCTAAATGGGCACCTCCTATTGAGAAAGGTAAATTTGTTGCTGCATTAGTAATGGGTGGATCAATGGGCATAATTATGACAATGCCAGTTACTGCTTTAATAATACATTATACTGATTGGAGAATAGCATTTTATTTAGAAGGTTTATATTGTATAGGAATTGGAGTAGTATGGTTTATAATGGTAACAGATCATCCAAATACACATTGGTTTATAAATCCAAATGAAATAAATTATATTGTCCAATCGTTGGAATCATCAATTACTGTTGTTAAGGTACACAAAAATTAATTGAATATAATTATTGCAAATTTATAATAAATTTAAATTATAAATAAAAAAAACTTTCCAATAGAATATTCCACCATATTTAAAAATATTTAGTTCAATACCATGTCTTGCATTATTTGTATTACATTCGGGTACTATTTGGGGTGTTGTACTTCTATTAAATTATGGACCAAAATATATGAACCAGGTAAATAAAATAATAATTAAAATATTTTAAATTTTATTGATATATTTTATTATATATTTTCATTAGATTCTTCATTATGATCTTAATAGCACTGGTGTCTTAACAAGTTTACCAAATTTAGCACGTTTTATTATGGCATTTGCATTTGGCATTATAATTGATGCAATTAGGCAACACAAACTTTTATCTATTACAGCATCACGAAAAGTATTTTGTTTAACATGTAAGTTTTAAGGTTTTTCAATGAAATAGATAAAAGATGCTTATTGTATCAAAGTTTAAAACATTTCGCCGAAGTAGTTATAGAAAATTTAAAAGTTTTGAGTGAATACCGGAATATGGCATCCTGTAATTTCACATCATTAACTCAACTTGTTTTTCCGAAATAGAATCGATTTTTAATTCTTTTCCAATTTTGTATGTTAATTTTCTAATTCAATTTTAATTCTGATAATGATGAATCTAAATGCTAGTCATCAGGTATTCTAAGATACGTAAAGTTTAAACGTAAAGTTGAAAGCATACATTTTGTAATACGGTAGTTGGTTACGGATTTTAGAATACTTGCCTTAATATAACTGACCAGTTAGACTATCAGACATGACAAAAACTCTGACCATCACTACATTAAATAATTTTAATTATTATAACTTTGTAGCACATATCCTTCCTGGACTATTGTTATTAGCAATAGGTTGGTTAGCAGATGAATCATGGAAGGCTGTAGTTTTATTAACATTGTCTTCAGGTCTAACTGGTTCAGCAGTTGCAACAAATTTTCAAAATCCTCAAGATTTAGCACCAAATTATGCTGGTACTTTATTTGGTATAATGAATTTTTTTGGACAAGTAGCTGGTATTGTTGGAACAACGCTGGTGGGTCAATTCACTCAATATAAGGTAGGGTTAAATATATTTTTCATATTATTTCAGGAAAAAAAATATATGCAAAAAGATTTATTTTTTTACTTTTAATAATATAGAGTACAGCTGACGAATGGTCATTTATATTCTATATTGGAGGTATAATATATATTGTTTCTGGAATTGTATTTATTTTATTGGGTAGAGGAGAAATACAACCATGGAATTATAATAGAAAATCAAAATCAGATGAATTATCAAGAAGTAATTCAAATTTAAAAGATGAAAATATAAAAAATGCAAAGTCATAGAATTATTTAAAAACAATGTTAAGAAAATTTAATTTTTATGATTTAATAAAAATTATTGTAATCATGTAAATTTATTAAAGATTATATTTTATTTGAAATGTTAAATTTGAGATTAGTAATAGGCAATGAAACGTTTAAAGATTGTTCAATATTATATAAACCATTTCATATTTTTCTTTTTATTCAATCTGAAATTTTATGTTTCTAATTACATATTATAAAATTTGAGTACGTTTTTATGTATTCTCTTCTGTAAAGGATTATTTGGTAATTTTTTTATAAATAAATTTAAGATTGAAATATACTATCAATTTTATAATTAATAAATAAACTTTTTATTATAATTATTACGAATTTAGTAAATCTGACTGATCGGGATCGCATGCATTTAGCATCAGATCGTTTATATTTTGAAACTTGATTCACATTTTATTGTGCTACTGGTAGAATATACTTATCATTCATAAAGGTATCGTTCTTGCTTAATACGCCCACTTATAAACTTGGTGTAAATCAAACACTTGCTAATGCTACTAAATAATCGCTAACTAGCTCACTATACCTTGACGAAAATCACGATTAATTTTGTTAAAAATTACTTTTGTTCAAAAAAAGATATTTTCAACGATGTAAAATTAAAATTAATGATTGCAAAACTCAAGCTATGTTTTTCTAGAGTATGTTTATCTACTATCGAGTTCTATTACTCTTAATGGTCAGTGTATCACTTGGAACAAATCTGGTTAATATATTGTATTGAAAACTAGCATTTAAATTACATATCGACAATACAACTAAAAAATGCGATTTGCTGATTAAAATATTTTATGATGTGATTATTCGTATTTCGAAAATTAAATATAAAACAGTATTTCAAAGCATAATAGGTAATGAATGCTATATGGATCCCCGGTTTGGGAAGATTGTGCTAAGAGTCATAAAAAATTTACAAATCAAATAGAATAAAATATTAAAAATTATGTTGAATCTATCTTTTTTCTTACTGAATCGACATCATCTAACAAAAAACGATGACGATTACAGATAATTATTTTTGCTATTATGCTAAGCTAAAGTAGAAGATTTAATTCATTGTAAGCTATAAGTTAAGTTTATGATACTAACGATAATATTATTAATCATAATATTAATTATTCTTTTGTTGATAATAAAAGTTAATAATAATAAAATCCTTACGAATATAAGTTTTTTTATTTTATTGCAAGTCCATGCAAATATAATACATTCACTTACGTTCTATACAAAATATTATATTTTTAAAATATTTTTGATTGCAGAAGATAATTCAAATGCCAGGATATTCTGTAATAAAATACTATATCAATAATTTTAAGTGCATGATGTCGACAATGATTTTAAATATTATTATACGTTTTGGCGTCCGTACTATAATTTACAACTTAAAGAAGCTTTTCATCATTCATATGAGATAGGTAACGCATGCCTTGTTTATACCAAAGCGTGATATCATATAAGAGATTGATTATGAATCGATTGCAAGGGCCCGAAAAGGCTGACGTACCTGGGTAAGGGATTTCCTCTCGTGATTTTAAAATTGTATTAAAATTCGTTCAAAATTGTAATAAAAGTTAATAGAAACTATTACTTGTAGAGGAAACTAAATTAAACTATTTTTTTTATATAGGACAGAAAAATTCGAAATCATTGGACATAAAATAGCAATTTAATGTTTTTTTTTTGCAATTATATTATATACTAGAAAAATAATTCTCTGTGATGGACATGCAAATCTACATGCAATATTCTTACTATTATAAAGTCCTTTTATTATATACAGTTTGTAAAACAATTTACTGAACGATTCAGTAAGAAAAAAATTTACAATTTTCGCATGACATTTTACTTATATTTAATTTGCGGTAATTTTTGTGATCATAAAGTGCAATTTATATAAGACCTTCTACACAAATGCATGCATACATAGAAGACTTCCAATTTCATGTTACAATTTCGCACGAATTTCAAATAGTAGGTAAACTTAGATTATTTTTTCACATATATCATATATCTAATGTCCTACCGAATAATAAATTTTGTAACTGGCTAATTTACCATGTTTTTTTTTTGTTTTTTTTTTTTGCATTTGAAAATTCGTGTACTATTGTGGCGACGTTCTGACTGCATAATTTGCAGAAATTGTTCGTAAAAAAATGCAATTTAGATTTTATGTAGTCATGAATTCATAATTAAAATTTTTATTTACAATCGCAAAAAAAAAAAAAACTAGAGGGAAAAATTATTAATTGCAATTTTGTGTATATACAGAAATTTTCCATGTCGATAATTTGACAAGGTTTTTTTTATATTTCATACTGATTTTATTAACCAATATTTTACATATAGTTTTTCAGCAAACATAATCTAATTTTGAATTTAAAAGCATAAATATATAGATAGATGATTGTAAAATTAAAATATATTAATTTTCTATAATTGTAGTGTAAATATCACATTAATTATAGAATGAAGAAAATTATTTTAATTGCATAACCTTAGGCGAAAATCATTTTCTCAGAAATCTGTTTATGTTGTAAAATTCTGTTGCAAATAAATAATCTAGGGTCGTAAACCAAAATCTTTTATCAAAAAAGGTGTTAGTTTTAATACAAAATTGAAATAACTCCACATATTTGGGTGGTAGCCTTTAAAACGTGACGACTGTTTTTTTTACGTTTCGTGCATTTTGATAATCGAAAACGACATATTTTTGAATTATGTAGTTCAAAATATGTGTCGCTATCGCTATTGTGTTTTTTTAATGTTTTTCCAAAGAAATATTTTACAATATGTAATAATTATGTAATGTTAAATATAGACCGATATGGTTTTAGCCAGCTTCATCGACCTGACTGATATGATCTGAAATTAGAAACATGCTATTAAAAAATTACTATTAAACATATTTCACATTCCACAATAAAAGAAATCTTTTGTATTATACTGCCAAACTATAGTGTTGATTTAAACGAAATTTAGATCAATCATTTTCCAAAGACGATTATATTTTCGCAAATCCTGATTTTGAAGGTAATATCCACGTAGAAAATTCGGCACATAGCAGTTCCACTGAAGAGTGTATATATTATGCACTATGCAGTTTTCTTTTAATATTGTATAAATACATATATAAAATTATACTAAACGTCGTATATCAAAAAAGTTAAATTTTCACTTATCATTACCATCGACATTATAATTATAAATAAAGAGCAAACGCTATTTGGAACTTATGGATAACAAACAAACCGAATGTTGTATATTGTATAACATTAAATATTTCTCTGAACTAAATAATGATTCATGTGAATACATTTGATACAAAAAGTTTCCAGAAGATAAACAAAGTTGGAGAGATAATTGGCATATTTGATAATATATTTATTTGTATATGTATATTCTTACTATTATTGTAGATGAATTTCTGATAATAGTAGAGGAAAGCAGGACCCATTAAACAAATCAAGTCAATAGCCCTAAATATAACAGTATAATATAGAATAGCAAAAGAAGACATTTTATGTATTATATGGAGTTTGTTGATGAAGTTAAATCTTTAAGGGTTAATAATAATGCATGACCAATAACACAACATGGCTGAGAAATCCAACAGTAAAATATTTTGTCTCTTCGGTGATTTAGAGAAATAACTCTATTATCGTTATGGAAATAACTACATACTTCGGACAAACCCTTCAAAATGTTCTCAACAACAGTGCTTTAAAATCAGCTTTCATTCATATAGCAATCAGTTTTGCTTCACTTTGTACACACCCATTTATATATAAGTGAGCAGATTGCTAGCATATAAAAATCACAGCTTCAGTATCGCTCAATTCTAAACTGTGACCGTGGGAAGATCTAATAGATTATGAACAAGAATAATAGAAATATACACATGTAGAATTAGATTTATAAATATCAGCACTGATGTTGTTGCATGTTATCCTAATACTTCTGCAAATTAATTAAAAAATATAAATCTATTAAAAAATCTTATAAAATATAAATAAATACATTGAAAACACATAATTTTTGAAGCAAATAAATTTCTTTTCTTTTATTAAAAACTAAATTTTCAATACATATTTATATATATATATTATGTATAAATATTGCAAATTTAGTTTTTCAATATATATATATATATATAATAATAATAATTTTATTTATATATTTATAAATTTAACTTCAACTTAATTACAAAAAAACAATCACTTTTTCTTTTCAAAATTTTGATAAAAATGATAGTATAATATAATTATGCTTCCTTTTTTCAATAAAATTAATTGTCCATCAAAAAAATGTGTATATATATCGGAATATAAAATTCAAAATTTTATGTAAAAATTGTAATTGTGTACTCAAAATCATCATCGATCAATTTTTCTTAAAATATATTTTAATATTTTTATGTGCACGAAAAAAAAACATCTTATCAATTAAATTTTTCTTTTTTTTTTTTGTAAAATTTTTAAAATTTCATTTGTTTTTTTTATATATTTTTAAAAAAAATTATAGTTATTTACTGGATAAATAGCGACAACAACAAAAAAACACTCAAAAGTTATTTTACTTTTTCTTTTTTTTTTAATTTAAATGCATGTAAAATGAAAAAGGAAGAAAAACAAATTTATAGTCATTGCCGGTTATGATTGAAGTCGATTCGATATTCACTTCGCTATTCGACTATCGCCTCGAAAGTAAAAAATTTTGGTATTATTGAAGTCGACTAGCTATTAGGCGAGTCGAATGTTATAAAAACGGCAACATGTTTTTTCTTAATTATATTATTTTGTTTCATTAACAGCTTTTTTCGACATTAATTTTGTATTTTACTTTTATGTTGCAAAATAGAAATTAAAAAATCTAAGATTTAAAAAATTTGTTGTTTTGAAATTTGTACCACGTTCTAAAAATTTCTGGTGGACGAGTAAATTGTCGATTATATTCGATAGCGAATTCAATCAAACCGAATTAAATTCGAAGATTCGCTGAATATTTCGCCGGTGGTTTGTCAAATTCAATCATACCGAATTGTCAAAATGGAAAGGCGAGAGTCGAGTTGACTTCAATCATAAGGATTAATATTTATTTTCAAAAATTAATTTTAGGAAAATTAAAAAAAAAAAATGAAAACTTTACTTGTAGTTATACAAAAATATATTATAATAATAATTTTATAATTATAAAAATATAAAAACTAACAGAAAAAAAAAAATTATGTATAATAATTAACATATAAAATTATCTTAAAAAAAAAATATTTTGTATTTGAAATCCAACAAAAATTGTACAATAAACTAATTATATTTTGTGTTTGTTGTAAATATAAAATACAAGAAACTTTTAATTTTAATGTGATAACTAAATAATAAAAAAATAAAAAAATGAAAATATAATGGAATGTTAGAAATAATTGTAAAATAAAATTTAAAAAATAATAATTAAATTAAATTAAACAAATAAAGCAAAAGAAGCTACTTTTTTAACCAGAGACATAATAAAAAATTATTAAATTTATTTTTATCATTTTAAAATTCTCTTTTTTTTTTTTTTATTTAAATATATTATTTTATTATAATTTGTTTATTTTTCTCATTTATAAACACGAAAAGGAGGAGATTTTAATTAGTTTTGTTGAAAATTTGAAAATTATTGTTATTAATAATTTATAAATACTGTGTTTTTTTTTCATGTTTCATGTAATTTTTTATAAATTTTTATAGATTTGTAAATTTATAGGAAGATATTGTTTTTGTATAAATATTGATTATATAATATAATATTCATAAATATCTAGCGAGCGATAAGCAAGTTTTAAATTTCAGAATAGTAAATGATGGTCGAGATACAGAAATTGTCATTGGTATACATTTGAATGGAAAATTGAATTCGAAAATATTTATAAATACAATAATCGTCTTCATATTTAGTTCTTATTTATTGATTTTTTAAAAAAACTTTAACATTTTTAATTAGAATTCGAATTTAGATAAAATGTTATCCTTTTACGGTCTGTTTGATATACAAAAATCTGTAATTTACTATCAACAAAAACTGTAGTTTTACTGCGAAAATTTACTAATTAACTATTCTAACAAAACTCTGGCAAGAATTATAACAAATTCTATTCAATTCTCCTATCTATGTAGCTACTAATAATTGTTTTTATTGTATTTAAATATTCTGAATTTTATTCATTCTAAATAAAAATGATTGAAATATACTTGGTTTTTGGAAAAGTGTTTTATGAAAATTTGTTTTTAAAAATTTGTAATTATTATTTTAAATATTTTGTTACACTTTCATTATTATAATAACATTTAGACATTTTTTTCAGGATTTATTAATATTTTATTTGTAAATTTGTAATTATTACACGACAATAAATAAATTTGTGGTTTTTTTTTTCTTTTTTAATTTAATTTAATATATATAATTATTTTTTCATAAATTTTGAACACATTTATAATTTTCTTAATATATTTAATTTTATATTTTTTAAATTGTTATTTTTTTTTTTTGAAAAATTTGTAAAATTATTAACATTTTTACTCTTTAAATACAAATATTTTTTTTTTTACTTTTTTAAAAAATATAAGAGTTTGTATATGTGTAGGTATATTTTAAGCTAGATTATAATTATTTTTAATTAAATATTTTTCTGAGTGAATAAAAATAAATCCCGATTTTAAGGCTTTATTCTATATTCTATTAATAATGAAAAGAAAAAATCGTTTCCCAAAATATTTATATATTCAATCTATAATAATCCATTTTACTTTACAACTTAAATTTATTTTGGTTTTTTCATCAAATACAATTTAAAACAAACTAATTTAAAATAATTCATAATTACAAAAAAAAAATTGGTTACTTATTTCACTTTTGAACTTTACTCTTTTTTTTTTTTGTATTTTGACTTCTAGTCCTTTTCTGATATCATTTTTCCCCTCCTTTAAGAATTATAAATTTTATAATAATATACGTACAATTTTAAATATATATACATATATATATATTTACATTTTTCATACATATATATATGTATAACGTATATAAATTTTTCATTTTAGTGTTAGTATAAATAAAATAATTTTTCTTGTTTTTTTGTCACTTAAAAAATAATTTTTATATTTTCTTTTTTATTTTTAGTTTATTGTGTTTGTTGTTGGATTTCAATTTTCTCGACTGTCATGTCTGGATTCATAGCTGTTGCTTCCTACAAAAGTAAAACGAAAAATATATTTAATAAAAATTTATATAATGGTTATTGTATTTTGTTATAATGACAAACCTGAATAGCTTCAGCTAAAGCTTTGTCATGATCGATCGGATCGCCATCAGATTGAATTGTAATTTTTTGCTCTACACGGGTTTCTACAATTCCATCTCGTTCGGTTTTGTACTGTAGAAAATGAAGAAAATAAAGATATATAAATTATTTTAATAAATTTATTTGGTTTTCTAATTATTTATTTTGAAGTTATCGTTAAAACTAATAAAATTTCCTATATTTTTGGTTAAATAGTATAAATAATTAGGAAATTTAAAATGTTTTTTTAAATATAAATTTGGTTACAGAAACAAATAATGAGTTAGAATGAAATAATTGTTTAGAAGGTCAATTTCAAAATTTCATGTTATGTTATAGATAACCGCGTTCAGAAATGAAATTTTGTTATGTGATTGGGGTGAAATAAACATTTAATATAGAGATTTAAATTATCTGGTCCCTAACATTCTTAAAAATAACAAATTTCGATATCAAAATTATTCCTATTTGTATATTAACACTGCACAGTAAAACCTATTAATGATTATGGTTAAAAAAAATATATACTTTGGTTCAAAGAGAAAAAACTCCTTGTCATGGGTCTTATTATTCCTGAAAACTTTAATAAATTAACTTATTTTCATTATACAATCTCTAATTATTTCTTTCTAGACATCACAATTATTTTATACCCTTTGCCTCCAAATATATTTTACATACAAAATAAAATTCCAAATATGATTTTTTAAATGAAGGACAAACACAATTTGTAAAAATATACAATTACATATATACAAAAAAAAAAAAAAAATGTTGATCCTTCTATAAAATCTAATGATTTCAATATTAAATAACATACCGTAATAGTTTCAACAGTTCGTGTTTTACTGCTAACAGTTTGTGATGATACAATTTCACCTTCAGCAGAATATGTTGGTGTTGTTTCATCACCAAGAATAACTCGTCGTTGTTCAACTGGTGGAACTGATTCATGTGTTGTCTGTAAAATATATAATTTTTTTATTAAAATATTTTATTATTAAACTGTTACATATTTAACAGACATTTAGATTATTTAGATTTAGAAATATAAATTTAGAAAAAAATATTATTAGCATTCGTATTATAAAATTGTGATACACATAATTATAATGATATAAATAGTAATAGCTAAAATAAATTTTGACAATCCAGTAAAAAATGATATCAAAAAATATTTGATTTTGAATAAATATTCATAAATGCAAATAATAATTAATAAAATTAGTTTAATTTCCATATAATATTATACAAATTGCTTGTGATATTATTGCCACGTGATATAACAAACCTTAACTGTTGTAACAGATCCGTCGATTGGTCCATCAATAGGGGTACCTGAATCTCCAGAACTTGTCGAAGAAATACTATCTCTTCTTTGGAACTACATAAAAAATAATATACAAGCAAAAAAATTGTTGAAAAAAAAAAAAATTAGAAAAACAAAAGAATTCATGCTAAATAAATAATATTCATCCAATCTCAAATATTAAAAAAATAAAAAAAATAAAAAAATGAAAATGAATTTAAACTCATGCAAAAACACAAACTCAAATTGGAAAAAATTAAATATTATTTGGTAAATATTTTTTTCAAGGTTGTAAATGAAGAGGATTGTTTAATCAAATATTTGAAACTGATTATCCCGATCGAAGACTGAATAGTGGAGATTGATCATTATGATAGTGTTTGATAATCCCAGTTTCGATCTAATGATCGAAATTAAAGAGCGATTTTGATCGATATGATTGTAATGGATTAAGTGATTCAGATTGATGATCGTAGACGATCAAGTGATAGACATCGATGTTCACAATAGATCAAGTGATGACGATCGATGGCTATCATAGATCATGTGATTGAATTTAGTTATCAAGAGATTGGCGATGATTACAATCGATTAAATACAATTTTGAGCCAAATGTAAAATAATAAAATTATGAAAAGTTTAAATTAAAATATGTTATCTCATTAAATGAGACATGAGGCACTGATCGTTCATATTTATTTATTTGATTTACCACAATTAATATTTTTAATTAAAATATTTTTAAACACTTTTTCCTAATCGCACAATAGAATTTTATTCACTTTTACAACCCTGATTTTTTATATTATTTATTAATTTTCTCTCCTACCTGATCACCACTTGTAACTGTGGCTGTTGTCATAACCTGCTGGGTTACAACTCTTTGTTCCTGTTTCGTAGGATCATGTGTTCTTGTTGTGGCAACAGTTTTTTCTTCTAATTGTTCAGTTTTAGCTTTTTTACTTAAATCTTCATGTGTTGTTGCCGTTCGTGTTGTAACAGCTGTTGCTGTTACATAAGCACCACTAGTATTATTATCATCACGGGCAGCATCAGCCTTTTTAGGTTTTTTTGTATGGATATATTTGTGTATTTTGATAGTGATTGTTAGGTTTTTAATAAAAAAAAAAAAAAAATAAAAAAAAAAACATTTGCATAAAAAAATATAAAATGGCAAAAAATCAATAAATAAGTTTCCAGAAATAATGGAAACAAATTTAAAAATAAAAATATATATTATTAAAATCGCAAATTAGTAAAAGAAATGAAAATTTAGAAATTATGATTATAGTGATTTTGATGATTTGCAATTTTAGATACGAAAATAATGATTTATGTAAAATTGATAACAAATAATGAATAAGAAATTAAAAAGTAAAATAATAAAAATATAAATAAATAATAAGTGAAATAATAAGTGTTTTTTTAAAATATGAATGATTTTGTATACAAAAAAAAAAATACTGTCACAACAACAAATAAGTTTTTCTTGGAGTACAACACCAATTTAAAAAAACGATGAAGTATGCAATTTGATGATTGTCAATGATGATTTTTTTTCTCTAATAATTAAAATTAATAGAAATTCGAAAATTCGAACACAGAAAAGCCTTAATTTGTAACACTAATAAGCACTAAAATATATTTTTTATTTATATAAATTTGCTTTTTTTTTTGTTTGAAAATAGGAAACTAAAACATTTCTTTTTTCCTGCCAGCAAGCATTTTAAATTTATGTAGCTTTTAAATAAAATTGCTTTGTTTAATATTGTTAGCATTTGGAAATTTTGTTATTTTAAGAAAAAATAGATCTACAAATATATCTATTAATCTACAGTATATCTATTAATTATTTAATCTACCTTGTGTTCTTGTGTCGAAAACGTAACTTCACCAGTTCCTAAATTTCGTACTTCTTCTTCAACATTATGTGTAACACCATCTTCATTTTTCGTCAATACTTGTTTAGTTGTTGTTTTAACAACTGTTGGTGTACTAATATATTTACTTGTTGCTGTTGATGTTGTTATACCAGATTGTTGTTTAGCTGGTGTGCCAGAATTAATATCTGTTATATTTTCTTCACCATATTGTGCCATATCATCATCTGAACTTTCTGAATCACGTCTTAATGCATTTTTACCCATATGTTTAATACCCTCAAAGAATTGATCACGTGTTATTGGTACGGTTTCTTTTGTTACAGTAACAGCTTTACCAAAATGACTTGGATCAATTTGAGCATAATTTAATATTAATTTACCAGTAACTGGATCTTTAATAGCTGTATCTGGATCAATATCACCAGTATTTGGATCAATATGACCATATTCAGTTTTAATACGACCAGTTGTTGGATCAATTTCACCACTTAATGTCATTGTTTGGGTTACAGTTGTACGGGCACCAGCAATACGTGGATCATTTGGATCAACCTGTATAATTTCACCAGTTATTGGATCTACCATATTATAAACATAAACAGTTTTATTAAATATTTTATTAATTTTCCCCGATTCTGGATCAATGTCACATGTTTTTGGATCAATTTCTTGTGGCCGGCCACGTTCATCAGTTTTTGTTACTAATATAATTTTTATTAATATTAATTTACCCGTTTTTGGATCAAATTTACCAACTTTTGTATATATTTCGCCACTATCTGGGTCAACTTGTGTTGCTGCAAATAATGGTTCACCAGTTTGCGGATCATTATCACCAGTTGCTGTATAAATTTTACCACTTGATTTTTCAATTTTAATTAAATTTGGATCCAGTTTTATTTGTTTTTTAATTTCATTAGTTTTTGGATCTAAATAACCATAAATTGTTATAACATAACCAGTTTTTGGATCAACACTACTAGATGTATATAAAATTTCTTTTGTTTGGGGATCTTTTGAATTTGATGCAATCCATATTTGATTTGTTTTTGGATCAATAATAATATCTTTATCACTACCAGGAGCACCAGCAGCACCATCTTTATGTTTATCAGCTAATGTAATTGGTTTTTGTGTTTTTGGATCAATACGTGTTTGTACAATACGTAATGATACAATACGACCATAATCTTTATCTGGTTTACCATTTTTCGGATTTATTTGATTTTTTAATACAATTTGACCAGTTGCCGGATCAATTTTAATATCTTTAACAATAATTTTACCAGTTTTAGGATCAATTGCTGTTATTGTATGTTTAACTAAATCAATTTGTCCATATTTTGTATCAATTTTACCAGTTTTTGGATCAAATTGACCAACTGATGTATCAACTAAAGCTGTTTTTGGATCAATAATACCTTTTTTACTATCAAGTTTACCTGAAATTGTTGCAACTTCAACAACTGGATCAATTTGTTGGCCAACTTCAACTAATCGACCAGTATTTGAATCAAGTTTACCAGTTTTTGGATCCATAATACCAGAAATTGTTATTTGACCTGTTAAGGGATCAACAGTAGCATTCTTTAATATAACTAATTTACCAGTTTTTGGATCAATTTGTTTAACTTCACCAGTTTTTGGATTTATTTCACCATATTTCGTATCAATTATACCAGTTTCAAGATCAAGAACACCTAATGAACGTTCTACCTCACCATTAACAGTATCAACTTTTTTCGTAGTTGGATCTAAATGACTTGTAATTACGGTTAATTCAACAATTGGATTATCTTGGGATGCAATACAAATTACTTGACCCAATGAATCATCAACACGCCCTGTATTTGGATCAGCAACACCTTTTATTAAATGTATATTACCAGTTTTCGGTTCAATTTGACCAGCATATAAATCTTTTTTACCAGTTTTTGTATTTAATGCTTCAAGTGTACCTGTTTTTGGATTTATTAAACCATATTTTGATTCAATACAACCAGTATCTGGATCTAAAATACCAGTTGAATGTTCAATTTGACCATTTTCAGTATCAATACGTTTTGTATTTGGATCAAATTTCGATATAATTACCATAATTTTAACACGTTTCTTTTTTGGTTTAACTGGAGCTGCTGCAGCAGCAATACCAGCACCAACTGCAGTTACACCAGCTGGTAATACACCAGCACCATCCTTAACACCGGCTGTTTTTTGTGGACCTTTATAACCTGGCTCTTTTTGATAACGTTCAGCATTCAAAAGTGCAATATTTGGATCATCACCAATTGTTTTATAAGTACCTGGTGCACCCGATAGATAACCAGCTCTTGAACTATTTGGCGAATATGATGTACCATGAACATCTTTTATTGGTATTGCATTTTCTGGCAATTCAGATGCTGGTGTCATTAATTTTGCTTTAGTACGTGGTGATAAATTACCCTCTTTTAATAATTTCTCGCGTGTTTTTGGTGATAATTGGCCTTTAGCCAATTTGTCACGTGTCCTTGGTGATAATTCACCATATTTCAATTTATCAGCTTGATCTTTAAGTAATTGATCATCACCAGGTGCATAATTGAATGCCACACCAATAGCACGACGTGAATTTGGACTAAGCTGTTCACTACCATCTGGATTTTGTGAACTTCTTTGATTATTCGGATCTTGATCATACCGGAAACCGCCTGGTACATATGTTTTTCTAGTTGGACTACCAGCAGTTTCTGGATCAATTTCTGAATATTCATATGGACGTGTATGACCAGCTTTATCACCACTAATGAATTTTTTACTGTCACGATTATTATCATCACCAGAACCTGGTGATTGTTGTTGTTGTTGTTGTGGTATATCAGGTACAGCAACTGCAATAGCAATTTTTTGTTTTTTATCTTTAGGACTTTTCTCTTTTTTCTCTTTTCGTTCTTTCTCTTCACGTTCGCGTTCTTTACGCTCTTTTTCTTTACGTTCTTTTTCTTCACGTTCTTTACGTTCTTTTTCTTCTTTCTCTTTTTTGTCTTTTGGTGATTTACGACCAGAGGAAAATAGAAGACCACCCTTTTTAAATTTTGGTATTTTTGGTAACGAAATAAAAAATTGATACAAAAAGAAAAAGAAAAAAACAAAAACAAAGAAAATTATAAATAAAATTAAATAAAAATATTTAAAAATAATAAATAAATTTATATTAATAATTAAATTGCCAATTATATTTAATTTTCTTGGTGGTGCAAATATTTTCCATTTTAAATATTTAATAATGAAAATTTAAACGACTTTGTTGTGAATTTTATTATTTGTGTACAGGGGAATTATTTAATTTTCTTATTTTGATAGATAAGTGGTTATTTCAAAATTATTTTACTTTACGTTTGAATAGCTTATTAAAAATATATTTTACTTAAAACTTTTCTTACATAAATTATACTATATAAATAAGTGTGTATATATTCAAAATATATAAAGAAAAATAATAAAAAAAAAAAAATCAACTCACTCTAAATCCTTTGCCAGGACTTTTTTCATCAGATTTAGTTGAATCATTTGGATCAGTTTCATTACCTACAAAACAATTAATATAATAATTTAAATTAATCATTGATGATTTAAAGCTTACCATTAACAGCTCCACCAGCTGCTGCTTCTTTTTCGGCTTTCTTTTGCTTTTCTTTAGCTTCTTTTTCACGTTTCTCTTTTTCTTCTTTTTCTTTTTTACTTTTATCAGTTGGAAAAACAGCAACTCCACCGACAGGAACCTTTAAATATTAATGAAAATATTATTTTTAGTTTTAAGTTTGTATTTATTTTTTATACTTTTTGGCTAATGCAAAAAAAAGTTTTTTTTTATTTAGATTTAGATGATATTTATGATTTAAAAAAAATAAAAATTGAATTTTAAGCATGCAAGCAAATTGAAATTAAGTAATAATAATAATAATAAAAAAATATATTATTATAAAATTAATTAAAATAAAATAAAAGAAATTATAATTTAAAAAAAAAAAAATAATGTGAAAAATTGTGTTTTTGTGTATAATTTTGAGTATGTACATTTTTTCTAATTGAAGCGAGTGTTTTTATTCAGTTGGCACAAATAATTAGTAGTACAAACATTAAATATTTTTTTTTTTAAATTATATATTTTAAACATTTACACATTTATATAGGATTTAACATTTATTTACATACATAGATTGATTTTGGACACAAATATTTAGACGAATATACAATAAAATATTTTAATTATGTTAATATTTAACATCATTATGTTAAGCACTAATTATGTTTTCTGTTTATTACCAAAAAAAGAGTAACTGATCGGATGTAGAATATAGAGATATGAGAGTTATACTTTTAAAAAACTGATTTTAGTCCGAAAAACAATTATGACTGATAATCCTTGATTAAGTATACTTTACATAATGGGAAAATTAGTTCGATACAAATAATTTCCCAAAATGTTTTTTAAATATGGAAAAGAAAAACAAGTAAAATCAAAATATTATTTGTTTACAAGATTTTACAAATAATAAATTAACCTCAACAAATGTGTATAATATTAATTTGGATAGTTCCTTTAGCACATTATTTAATTGTCATAAATATGGCGATTAGAAAGTACAATTACCCGCGAAAACCATGCGGAAGAGAAATTTCGGTAATATAATTTAATTAAAAAGAATACGATATATAATATAACACATTATTTTCCGGATTTACGATTACATTTTGATTTATATTAGCGAAATAATGATTAAATTTTGAAAATATTAAATTTAGCATATTATATACAATGTTATTCAACTTACAATTAAATGATATTTTTTTTAGAAACATATAATTTAATAACAGATTAAGAAGAAAGTTACTATTACCATTGTATTTCTATTCCTTATAGTCGGTAGATTGTAACTTACGAATGTAGATGACGCCACAGTGTTCTTTTTTAAAAATTGGAAAAGTAAATCTTTCAGAATGAATAAAAGTAATATTTTTTTTAATGCAATTGTATTTCTATTCATTCTGAAAGAGTGTATTTCTTTCTACTCATATTACTTTTTTCATTCTGAAAGATTTTATTTTTGCAATTTTTCAAAAAGAACACTATGGCGTCATCTACATTCGCAAGTTACTATCTACCGTGTTACTACTATAAAGAATAGAAATACAATGCTATTACTATTTTTATTAAATATTTTTTCTAGCGACCTACATAAAATTTATATAAGGCATAAAAACACTATAATTAAATTACCAATATTTTATATTTTTTTTGTTATTAGGGAAATTTCTTAATCTTACTCTAAGCGTGGTGGTATATAAGATATCGAAAACATATTCAGAATAATTAATAGTTATAATATTAAATAACAAAAACTGCTTTTATATTATATTTGAACAATTTAAATTGCAAAACAATATATTTTCTTGATATTTATTATTAATTCTATTTGAATATTTAGGAAATATAGAGAACTGCGATATGTGAATATGATTTAAATAAATTTTGAATGTAGAACTAGTAGAACGATATAGAAAAGAAGAACTTTTTATAGAAATTTCAATGGAATCGTATTTTAAATTCGGATTATTAAAGTTTATTTTTTTTCGAATATACATGCAACAATATTTAAAAAAAAAATAAGTTTTATAGTATATTTCTAATAGTTTCCTAATTTAGTATTTTCAATTTGAATTCAATTTAATTTTTTACAATTTTTTTTAATTTGAGTACATAATTCAAAGAAATAAAAAATAAAGATAAAAAACATTTCAAGCTAAATTTAGAATTTATTATTAAGCTTTACAATTTAAAATCAAACTTTTCAAAATTAAAATATATAATATAATTTGTTGAAATTGCACACGAAATTTGTGTTTAAAAAATTACTTGAATTTAAATAAAAACTATACAATTTTTTATAGAATTTAAAAATAATTTCTTTCAAAAAAACTCATAAAAAATAAATTACGAAAAAGAATTAGAAAAAAAATAAATAAATTACTAAGAATCAATAATTTTTAACCTGTTCGGTAATGTTTGCTGTGGTAGGTTCGTATTCGCCTTCAATAGAACTCTGGGATGAAGCTGAAGCTGTACCAGTGCTGGATTCTCGCTTCAGCTGTTCATTTATTTATTATAGGTTTGGTTTTTTTTTTTTTGAATTTTTTTGTGAAATTGATTAAATTCAATTTATTTTTTTAATATCATATATTAAAATTAGTTTGTGAAGGGGAAGGTAGAAAAATGTATATATAAAAATTAGTATTGTTTGTTAAGAAAATTGTTAAAGAAACTTAAAATAACATATGGAAAAAATGTATTTAAAACATAAAAAAAAAAAAAAAATTTATTTGTTCTATAAATGTATATTAAATTCGGGGATATAATTTGCAAATTGTGATTTGAAAATAATAATAGTTTTTTGAGGGACTTAGGTTGGTTGCTACAACAAGAAGAAATCACAATAATTGCTATTATTTAGCATATTCATTGCCACAGTTTGTTTTGCACAATTTATATATTTATGTAAAGGATAAAATAGGAATGGAAAACAATCGATATTATTGATAATAAACCGATTCAAATTAGTATTTATTTCTACTGATTAAACCAAAATTACTTTTTTTTAAATCAATAATTTATTCGACGTGCTTTCGATATAATTTCAATGTTCCATTCAATTATAATTTGATATGTCAAAGGATTTTTAATAATTTAAGGATATGTAATAATTTTAAAATTTGTATAAACCGAAAACTCAAATTTCATAATAATTTGTTTGATTTATCTTTATATTAATATAAACGTTTTTTTTTCTTCTGGATTTACTATGGGTATTAAGTAATTGATCATTTTACATGATACATATTATATAATTCCCAAATTATAATACGTTATACTGTTAATATCGATAAACTTTCTAATCGTATTCGTAAATTATCAATAATTTTCCATACCTAAAAGAAAAACATTTACCGGTGTGGTGTGAAACAGTGTAATACAACACAAAATCTATTTTTATAGTTGAACTGTGTAAATGTAGATTTAAAAATTTCAATTTTCCTTCAAATCTTGAATATGCATATTAATATTAAAATTTTAAATTCTTTCACCCGAATTAACATTCCAATAATAATTCTAATATTTTCCTTTCTATTGTTTTATTAAACTATATTTAATTATGTGTTCAATGAAAATACCTTCTCTTTTTTATCCTTTTTAAGTGGACTTCGGCTGCGTGGTGAATCTAATTCTGGTATATGTTCAGGTGGATGTGGCATTGTATGACGTTTAGCAGCATTATCTTTATCTTTTTCTAATGCCAATGCTATAAATATACAATAAAAATCAAATTAAATATATTTTAAAAAAATATAAAATAAAACTTAAATGTATTTTATTTACCATCCATACTACGGCTTGCCAATCTACGACCCGATAAACTTCTATCGAATTTTGGTGCTTGACGATCAACTGGATTCTTTTTACTTTCATACATTGTTCTACCCGAATAACGATATTTGGAACCAAATCTTGGGAATAAAGTTGATTTATTCGTTGGTTCTGGTGTCATTAAACGGAAGAATGTATGATGTTCAACACATGATTTCCATAATTTTTTAGCGGCACGATGATTTGCCAATTTAAAACCAATTGTTGATTCGTATTGTTCAAATTCACCAGGACGGATTTTAATATAAAAATGATGACGTTTGTATGAAATTTTTAAAATTTTCGGCCATGCAAAACGATTAATGCGTAATCTAAGCAAAAAAAAAAAAAAATCAAATGATTAATTAGTGTTCATATTAAAAAAAAAAATATTGTCTTGATGATTAATTACTTTTCACGATAAACAAGTAATCCAGATGCACAAACGCCTAACAATATATCAACACCTTCGGAATCTTTTGCTGGATGTAAATCAACACCATACATAGCTAGTTTTTTTGCATTTTCCAAGTAATGCAATTCAGCTTCGGCTGGTGATTGACCCCTTGAAAAAAATGTAAATTCAATTAGAAAAATTAATAGTTTTTTTTTAGATAAGAAATAAGGTAAAATTTGTACTGATTGCAAATCAGTTCAGTCAATATCAATTTATAATTGTACGGCTTAGTATTAAAGATTGGCATTGTAATTATTTTAATTTTAATTAGTAATTTTTTTATTTAAATTTTGAATGAACTTACTTATGAGTTTTATGTAAATCAATAACTTTATCCTCTAATTCAGATGTTTGATTTGGTGCAATTTTAAAATCTTTTAAATAATTTCTATCTCTCATTTCTTTTGGATCATAATCACCCATTTCTGATTGTACCAAATATGATCCAAGTAATGCATGTGTTACAAATGAACATGGTAATCGACCTTCTAATATATCATTACGTACTTGTAAACATAAATGATATCTAGTAATATCTTCTTGTAATTGTGATGGTTCTGGTGGATAAAATTTAACAGCAAATTGTAATACCCATGGATCGGTACGGAAAAATTTTGATACTGGTTTTTCCAAATCTAACCAAACACGTGGATCTGTTGGTGTTGTATATATCAAACCAAAATAATCTTTTTCCAATATATTCAAACCAGCACAAATTGAATTTAATAGATCTTTTCCTTTTGCTTTTCTCTACAAAAATAAATAAATAAAAATTATTAATTTTTTTTTATTAATAATTTAAGAATTTATTTAATTTACATCAATAGTAACATCCAATACAGATCCATCAAGTAATGTAATACGTGCTAATGCAGCACGTCCAGCTGTTGAAATTGATTTCTTTTTTGTTGGTGTACTTGCTGATTCGGTTCCAGCGGTAGGAACTGATTTTGTTTCCGCTGGCATTTTAAATGTCGGATAATTTTCAGTTTAATCTAAAAAAAAGAAAATAATGTTATTAATTTAATTAATGTTGCATTAAAGAAATTTATAAAAACAATTTAAATTGAAGTTTAATTTCATTTATATTTTTACTAAGTGTTTTGAAGTGATATTTTTAAAATAATTTAAATATATTTCTGTACTAGAGGAGGACAGGCCAAAATAGAAATTGTTTAATAAATGACACAGACTGAATATATATAATACTGAAGATAGTATAAAGACCATATCGGCGACAATATTCTTAATATTCTCTATAAAATACAATTAATTTAAATTTAATTTAATCACATTCATCATAATATAAAATGATATAATGGAATACTAAAAACGATTCAAGGCAGTGACAAAGATAATTTTATTATTATAAAAGATAAATGGAATTTAATAAAAATTTTATTGAAATATTTAATTTTATACACAATATTTTTGTGAATAAATTTTATTTTTTATATTTAACATTGAAGTTTGACATTTTTATTAAACTAAAATATAATTCTCATAGTAATTTAATTTAAAAATGTGTTTTCAAATTAAATATTGACTAATTAAAAATTATCTATGATTAAAGAAATTGGAAAATGTGTGATCGCAAACTATTATATCACAGAACCACTTTATCGCACGGATAAAGTGCTTTACGATAAAGACACAATCAAATTCTAATTTAAAAAAATTAAAATTAAAATGAAAAATTGAAATAAACTTTATTAATAGGAAAATTATTATTACAAACAGTCAATACAATTCGTAACTAACTTCATTACCAAAATTCGAATGGAAAACTTACAAGAAGGACTTGCAAACAAATAAAGATTTATTAAAGTTTATTCGTACACTGTCGTCTAATCAATGATCAAATTATGCAAAGCAATTATTGATAACGTTTCCCTGTGAAACGTAATGATGAAAAAATCTGATGAAATAAAACTAGAATATGTTTGGAAAGAAAGGTGTTAAGAAAGATATTCGAACCCATACGTAATCAAAATGGTTCTTATAGAATTCGAACCAACAATGAATGCAAGCAGATGTATGGAGATATAAGCATAACATCATGAATTAAAATCCTAAGCGTCAGTTTGCTAGGGCATGTAGTTAGAGCATATTCATAGAAAATTCGCCAGGAAGTCGACAAGTTGGACGAATAAAACTAGAAAAGACATTTTGAAGTAGGCCAAATTGTTTTCGATGGGCTAAGTAGTGCCACGGAGTAAGTAACTAAGTAAAGTTTACTTGTAATATTAATTTAATGCAATTTTAATTGTTGCACTGCGGAAATGAAATGAAATATTTAACAGCATCAAAAATATTATTTATAATTTGACTATAACTTTTATTTTAACTGTCAACTACTTTTGGATCCCATATCAAATTTTGAATACCAAATTTCATATATATATTTGAAAAATAATTCGGACATTTTTAAATAATTAGAATAAGGTAACTTGTCGAACTTTCACAAGTTTTCATTAAATTCTTATTGTATCTGTAAATAGAGATAACGTTGACTTTGTAAAATACTCATTGTGTATTGGTCTTAATAAAAAAAAGCATATTCTCACTTTCTCAGTTCTAATTTATGATCTATTATAACATAAAATTCAAAGTGACCGAACAAATATTAACCGACAAACACTGAAATTTTCTTATAAACAATGAAGATTATTATTATTATTTAAGTTGTAATGTTACGGATGAAATATTTCTCGTAAACAATTCACCAAAAAAGATTCATTTAATTTCTATTAAATTTGTGTTCTTTGATTTTCCAAAAAATTTTCACTTGATAATAAAAACTTTGTAGCGCGAAACATATTTAATGTGAAAATTCTGATATGTTTTTTTTTATATAAATTATCATATCTATTTTTAAATATTCAAAAATTTATGAAACCGTGAAAATATTTTATAATATTAAATTGTTCTAATTCTTTTCGTAAAAAAAAAATCTAGGGATTTATTTAAATTTAATAAAAAATAAAATAAAAAAAAAATTATATTCTTTTCATTAATTTTAAAAAAATATTAAATAAAATTGTGAATTGAAAAATTCCATCCATCCTTTACGTGTCCACACATATTGGGTGTCAACAATTATAAAAAAAAAATTAAAAATTCACAACCGCATTAAGCACGGCATAAAAATTCGTTTGTTATGCATACAGGGGTAAATCAACAAAAACATATAGATGCACACCTGTACAACATTATTTTTATATTCACTGTACAAAAATGGATTTTACCTTTGAGGTGAATATTATACAGTTTTTTTGTGTTCTAGAGGGGGTTTATAAAATACACCGGAAATGATATTATCATTATATAATTTTTTTTTACATATTAATACGTAATAATGACATTTTAGAAAATTATTACATACTTAAATATAATATATTCTATAGTTTAAGATCCCACAATCAATTTTCAAAGATTTCGAAATTACCGAATATAAAAGTAACTAATAATAAAACAAGAATTTTGATATTCATAGATCATAGCAACAGGAACAGACGGTCTGCAAAATTTATTTAAAAATTGTTTTTCATTTAGAGCTGAAAATTATGAGTTTTACTGAAAAAAGCTGCTAACCTAGAGGTATTCCAACACTCAAGAGTTAAAACCGACATATTGTGTACAAAATATCAAAACCCGATCTCTACATTAGGATTTTATATAATTCAGAAAATGGGAACATTAAAATTTTATGGACATAAACTAGTACTAGATCACAGATTTCATTCAAATCGCTATATTATTGAAATCGGTCAACAATTGCTGTGATAGTTGACAATGAACCATCGAAATTTTCTTTATAACTTTCCATAAAAACATTATTTTTATTAGGTTTTCTGTTGACATTTTTTATGGCCCCCCCAATTAAAGTATATTATTTCAAAAATATATTCATTTAATAGAAATTGGCATCCCTAGGGTATAGTTAAATAAACTGCAAAAATATAATAGCTCTCCGGATAGTTTACTAAAATTTAGTATATAATTACATAATTGAAAATGACGTATTTGTGTTGGACATATATATTTCAGAAGTTCTGTAACATAATTCAAACTATAAGTTAACTTTATCTAATTATAATAGTGCCGTAAGATATAAATAAGTCCATAAAGAAAATTAATTTGTTTACATAATATTACCATAACAAAAATTTACTATATTTTTTCAGAAAAGTATACTATACCGAAAATATAAATAAACAAAAATTGCTTCTTGACTAATGCCGAAATGTAAATATTTTGACTAATGGTTTGGCAAAAAAAAAAAAAAACGTATTTTATTTTGGAAAAATAGTATAATAATTAAATATAATAAAGATTATTTTAGAAGAATATAAATATTTTGAATTAGATTTTACAACGCAATATCATTTTAAGCGAAAATGTAGGTGACTCTGGACTATACATTTATTTAATACAACTTACAAAACTTAATTTTTAATCCTTTGGAATTTTAAAATAATGGTGTAATTTTTAAAATAAAATCGTAATTAGACAAAATAAGAACTAATTCACATCAAAATTTCAATAAATTTCAATTAAACATTTTAAATTTCAATGAAACACTTAAAATTCTTCAGATGATTTTCATAAAATCGTTAAAATTAATTTATTTTGAATCTAACAACCTTTTTAGCACACAGTCAGAAAAATACTAATAATATTTATAATAATTGAAATATAAAATTATGCACTTAATAATTTAATTTTATTGAAATTTTTCACTAAGTACTAATACAAATGAAATAACAAATCCTAATAATCTTTAATTTGCACCCAAAAAAAAATTAGACCTAGTAACATCGCATTAACTTAATAAACGTAATCGTTAATATTAAATTATAAATTTAATGAATATCAAAATAGCCTTTCACATTTTGTCTACTTTATACCTGAACTTCCATAATAATCAACTTACAAAATGAACTGATTATTACCACACCTTTAAGTCTAGTCCTTGCAGTAACACAAGCATAAAATATGAGTTTATAAAATATTATTTAAGTATTAACATATTCATGTGTCCCAAAGGAATAATTAAGATCACGCAACCAATCGCGTGCAAATTATACTCTTTGGTAATTTATATCTTAGTATTTGTGTAGTTAATTATTATTACATACATTTTAACATTTTCCTTTTTATCCTTTAAGCTTGTTTTACATTTCTGACGTATTTTGCCTGTGGCAATAAATGTGTAGTTTCTGCATACCAATTTACATTTACTCCGCATTTTGCCTTTATAGCTATTTACACCACACATTAAAAATCAAAATCAATTTTTATAGATAATGTGTTTGAATGTGACAGGCAAAATATGGCGCACGTTGTAGATAATTTAAAATCGTTTTAGATTTCAACCAATCAAACATAAGAGCTGCATCTTATTCTAAAATAATAAATAAACTTCCAAGTTTTTGGCGCGGCATATTTTGTCTGCCGCATAGAACATAGATAAATCGGGGGAAATCTAATACAACCTGTCAACCTTTATCCCTTGGCTGTCACAAAAATAGGATCAGCTCTTATTTTTGATTTGTTAAATTCCAAAAAATTTCGTCTATAAGACCAAAATCGATGGAAATGTAAAACAAGCTTTAACATTCTAATTTAATTGAATAAAAATCTATGTTTTTTTTCTGTAATCGTCTATAAATGCAAAATTAATAAATTGTACACTTTTGAAAGGCGACAGTCGTTTTCGATTATCAATTATGAAGCTAGCCAAAAAATTTAATAAAATTATTATAGAGCCAGACAGACGACGACAGTAATTACTAAAAAAAAAAACAATAAAAAAGATTTAATTTCTTTCTTCTAAGTGGAAAAATTTATTAAAGTTTGTGCAATTTATGTAAAAAATAAAAAGGTTTAATATAAAATTATTATTGTTTGTAGTTTGCACGAGGCGACTGTAAGTCTGTAACGAAAATTTTAAAAATTATAGTGAAGTAAACGTACAAATTTATTTTATTACAAATTAGAAGTAGGTTAACCTTATTGATAAGCCAGCCATATAAAACCACTGTAAATTATTCGTAGTCAAATAAAACAATTGATAAATTATGTAAATTAACCTTTCCATTAAGGATGACATGATATAGAATTTGTCAGTAAAGAAAATACTAAAATTACGACATAATGACAAATTAATTACATTTACATCCTGATTTACTAAACGTAATAATTGAAATTAATATTGACTGAGCTAGCAACTCTTTCGACCGAAACAGAGAATTGTTTTCCAACCCAAAATTCCTGTTTCATATATTTGTTCATGTAGTCATGCAGATGCATTAGATAGAAAGTCTCGCGTTCATCCCGCATCTTCAAAATGTGTTTACTTACCTAGGATTGCCGTATCTTAAAGACATAATCCCTCAGCATGCATGTCCTGTTAAGAGCACGGTCGCCAGATATACTCAGCTTTTGTTTTTATAAGGTCAGTTAACTTGTTAGTTTGATATTATATACAAAAGATTTGTTAGTTTCTTAAATAGGGTGTTTCACATGAGACTGAGTTTTCTGGAGGGCAGTAACAGGTAAAATAACATTTTAAAATAACATGCAGTAACAAGTAAAATAACATTTTTATTTTGAAACTGTAACATTAACAGAGTTTGAAATAAATTTCATCAAAACAGTACCAGTTGCTTTAGTAGCAGCCGCCATATTTCTGAAAGGGCAACAACATAACCTTCTAAATGTGGAAGTCATCTATACACTTAGTATGTGTTCTGGCGATTTCTCTTCGTGTTGACATAAACGTTTGGTCCGTTGACAGTCCAATTGTTATGTAAAGCTTTTTAAAATTACAGATGAAAATTTTAATACATAAATTAATTTCTTTTGATTATTATTTACAATAAGATCATCAATTTCTAATAAAACTTGTGATTATTAAATGAAAGATTTTCAATTTTATATTTATTTTCCAATAAACATTTTTTATAACTTTTCATAATTTTTATTTCTCATCTTCAATGCTTACACAAAAAAAAATATTATTATTATTATATTTAATTTATCAACAAAAAATTACCATAAAATAATTAAAAGTATTATTTTTTAATGAATTGTGGATTGGTTAAATACCAATTTAATTAGACATAGTTAATAATATAAGAGAATTTTCAATTTTGGCTAAAATATTGTGGAAAAATAAAATTTATATTTTTTGTTTATCTGAAATTACGATGTTTTTATGACTGCTAACAGTCTGCTATACTTAGCAGTTAGCACTTTGAAATTTATAGATTGATTTTAAGTTACTAAGTAACTAAATTTCAATTCTACAACTTTAAATTTTCGTTATTTAGGTTAATTAAATAGTAACTGAACAAATAACTGCAAACGGCAAAAATTTGAAAAAGAAAAAATAATAAATTTAAGAAAATCTGAGTAAACAATTTATTTTAATGTAAATAAATTACGTGAAACATGAATGTAAACTATCTTTACTCGTAAAAGGTAGACAGACAATTTGATGTGTAATTATTAATGTTTCTAGTAAATTGTATAAAAATTACAGGAAATTTCATATAATTATTATTAAAATAACAAACATTTTAGTATTTAAATAAAAAATAGTTAATTTCAATTCATTAGAACGGCATTTTATATAGTAAATTTAAGCTAAGACGATTTTCTTGTGATCTTAGGTTAGATTTGATTTTATAGGGATGACCACAACTTGTTCTAATCACTGCAACCGTTTATACAGCTTTTCTAATTATGCTTCATTGAATGTTTTGATAAAACAATATAGAGAAAGGAGTTATAAAAGTAACAGGGGTCAATTATGTTGTAGCCGTTTTCCCGCTAGCGCCTAGCATTTATGATTTTAAAATTGTATTTATTATAACAATTAAATATGTTTGAATAAATAAAACTGTAATAGAATTATTGAATTGTTGCAAGCTATAGTGGAATTTTGAATATTATAGTATCCATAAATATCTTGTAATGAAAGAGAAATTTTATAACCTTCTCTATATTATTATTTTGATGTGTGAAATTTATTGACTTTATGGCACTCTTTAACAACAAATCTATTTGGTTGTGGTAGGGAAAGGTGTTATAAACGCACATTGATAAGATTGAAGATTGATAAGGTCGCAATGGTCTCTTGCGTTCCCCATTTTCTCGTTTTGAAACAGAACTTTAGATGATATACATATATCAAAAATATTTTTACAACAACAAAAAACACATGAGATATTAATATCGTAAATATCCACATTCTCGGGAGAAACACTTTTAATATATAATATTGCAAAAATTAAAAATATTTGTTAAATTAATTAGAAATCTTACATGCAATATCCTATTTATTGCATGAAAATACGAGATATTGCATGTGATATCTTAATATATTTTTGTGGAATATCAAATACATATAATAATTATTTATTTTATCTATTTCCTACAATAATTTAGCTAACAGATACAATTGTGTGTAAATTAATTACTAATAATTTGATATCGAAAAAAATGTCTTCCACGTTACTTTCTTTTATATGGAAGATACATTTGCAAGGTGTAATTATTAAGAATTAATTTTTAATTTTACTATTTGATTTAACATATAATTTCGTATATTATTTTGTACGATTTCAGAATATAATTTTGGAATATTATAATTACCAAAAGTTTGATATTAAGCAATCAGAAAAACATTATATCAAATATATTTTTATCATAAATGTTCTCATTCTCATGTAATACTTTTAATAGAATTTTATATTATATTTATTACTATTTACTATTAAAAAATATACTAAAATGAAATTTCTTTTTAACTTATTTGAACTTTCTCAACAATAAAATTTCTATTTTTTAAAACATCTTCAATTTTAATCACAATAATTTGTTGTTAATTTTCTGGCATTGATTGACGCTTTATAGTTACCAAAAAATTTATGTTTAACATTAATTTGCTTACAGAGTGATTGATTGTTAGCAAAACTGACATATATATAAAATTTCTTTTTACCAAAAAATATAAATATATTTGTCAAAACCAAAAAAAAGAAAAAAAATATGCTTAACCCTATTTTAATATAATTTTTTTTTATAGTAATATTTCATATTAAATTGGATTTATTTAATAATTTATCTACACACAATCAATTTCTAATTCAAAATTCTATCATAAATTTATGTTCTGATCTGTTCTGTAAGACCTTAATTTTTTAAGAATAGAATTATTCAAAATTCAAATATTACTTAAGTGGCTAAATATTTTAAAATGAAAATAACCACAAACCTTCAACCTTCTTGGTGGCTTTCTCTGTTTTTAATACAAAACTTTTTGATTGAAATTGGAAATTGATTTATTAAGTGCTATAAAATTAAATATTATTATGAATATAAATCACTTTAATTTATTCATAAAATTTTATTAAGCGATTAATAGTTTTTTAAGTGAGTTGAGAGGTCTGATAAGTATCGAGAAATGAGTAAATTGTTCCTCAGGGCATTCATATATATTATATAACCATAAAAAACCAAGATAATTTTGATAATCAACATGAAAATTGCTAGATTTTATACGGAAATTGTCACAGCCCCTGGTTCCGATCCGATCAACTATCGTAGATAATCAATAGACTGGATGGACATTTGTATTATGAGTGTCCCACCTCTAAATGTCTAATGGACGAAATGCAAGAACAATATTTTATAAACATAAAGCTGAGAGAAAAGGAGCTTGCAATTAATTTTCAGTTTGCAATTAAAAAGGAGCTTGCAATTATTCTGTGTCTCAGAATAATTAGTGGTTGTTAATAGGACATTTTTAAGGAAATATTTGTATTCTGACATCAATTTGAAATTTTCATTTTGACATGCTTTGGGAAAAATCTTGAGTGCGCCCATCTTGCGTGAGATGGTTGTCAGAATACACATATGAATGACATCATACAGAATATTACATCATTCACTTGTCTGGATTGTATGTAATGAGACAGTGAAACATTTGCTATACAATTGACAATCAATCCAACATAAAAGATTTATGAAATTTGGTAGTTTCTTTCTAGAAAACCATAAGGAAACGAGTAAACTGAAGCCGGTCAAAGTGATTTCATCAATTAAAGAAGTGAAATGGACAGACACATTGTGATAATGATGCAGTGTTCGATTGGATCGTACAACGGGTTCTAAAATGTGAGCTAAGTAAGATAGTGTGTCGAAATTCCCAATAGTTGTAAAACAGTGATAGCAATACAGAAATTATTAAGTATTTTCACTATTATATCTTTATTACTTTCCTATAATATCAATTATAAAATTTCGGGTAAAATGAGACAATAAACAATTCTTAATCAAAATATTCTTTAATTTGGTAATGCAAAGTCAAATTACTTGCAATCTAAATTTTCTAATTTACCATCATATTTCCATTTATTGCGATAACTACACCTTAAAAACGTACCAATATACACGGAAAAATCGCGATTATGGCTCCATTTTTCATTTAATTGAGACATAAGGCCAAAATGGCCTTATGTCATGTCACAGCCTGTAAAAAATAATGAATATATTTTGTGATAAAAAAGTTTAGAAAATTTCGACCGCCAACTGTTGAGTGTTATGATAATTTACTCGCATTTTCATTTTTTATAGACATGAGGTGAATATTTTTTTCTGTTTCCCACAATATAAAAATTCAATATTCATTAAAAAGTCATTTTACATATAATTTTTATATTTATCTATAATTATTATTACTTCATATCATAAAATTATATCAAAAAAATTATGAATTAATTACCCAAATTATATTTTCAATGTCAAGAAGATAAAACTAACAAAAAAAAATGAATTTAAAAATTTTTCCCCATCCAAATTGATATAAATTTATAGTAAAAAAAACTAATTTTTTTATCCATTTTTTGAAAATAAGCTTCCGTTGCAGAGTCGTCACCATTTTATTTTGAATTCGTTATAATTTCATTAAAAAAAAAATTATATTATCATTTTTTTTTTTGGATTGAATTTTAGATTATGTCATCGCTTGTTATATCAATATTATTAAAATTAAAGTTAAAACTTGATTATTATACAAAACTGGCACACATGGAAAATTATATGAAATAAAATTTCAATAAATTGCCGGCAAAGTGAGTGACTTTTCGCGTTTTTTTAAAAAAATAAATAAAAATAAGCTTTATGTCTGAATTAAATGTGCGAATTTTGGCTGCACGACACCGTATGCGTTCACAGAAAGGAACTTTTCAAAGTTTCAGTTTACTTATTATTTTTTGAAGTTGATGCTACTTAAGGCTGCTTCTTATAATTTAAAATAAATGTTCGGCCACATGTTTAGCAACGCGGCAAATAAGTATTTGCGTTAAAATCGTATTTCAGCGCTGATAGTAGAAATTTTTATATTACACCATAACTGGTCAATGTTGAGCATTATAATTGCTTAGGTTTAAAGCTGTTTTACACAGCTGCCAACGCGACGAGGATGGTGGCACTGCGATTCAAGCTTAATGTTTCTATTTATTTGTAGATCAATACTAATTTAAATCAAAACAATGAATTTTAAAAATCAATTGTCAAAATCATTATTTATTATTTAAAAGTTGGTAAATTTAACTTTTGTGTAAGCATTAAATTCGTGTGGCAAAATTAGAATTACAGATATTAGGCGGAAATGAATCGTATATATACGTCAGCGGAATGTTTTTTCATCTAATCGTTCACATCAGAACCTGTGGTATCTAATTTTTCCCCACAACAATATGCATTGAAATTCCCACATTTAATTCAGGCATTACTCAAGGTTTTAGAAGATAGTTTTTTTTTAATTATTTCTATTTTATTCATAATTTAATTTTCGCATTTTTAATTTTATTATTAATATATAAAATTTTAGAAGCTTTTAAATGTTTTTTTGTAAATTTGTGATGATGACGAGTTAAATGTAGAAACATAATTATTACGACATTCTGAATGATGATGATGTCAACATAAAAATTTATATCGAGAAACTTTTTTAAAGAAGCATATAAAAAATAAATAAATTCGTTACTCAATAATTGATTTCAAGATTTTTTTTTAAGTAAAAAATTATTGAATTTAAAAAAATCAATAACTTTATAAACTTTTCAATGATGTTCAATGAGATTTAAATTATTCTCTTAAATATTAATTGATTTTGTAACTAATGGCAACTGTGAATTAGATTAGAAATAATTTATATAATCAAAAACGATATTTTTATTCAATATATTTTCACCTCTATTGATCAGGAAAATCAATAAGGGGATTGTCACATCATTTTGTTATATTTGATATAAATATTAATTTGATTGAAGCTACTACATATATAACAAAATTTATTATCATTAGGACAATCATAAGAATTGTAAATATTTATAATCACTGAATTGATATAGTGAAATCCGAAATAAAATTCGATCTATAGCATCATCGACACCAAATGATTGAAAACTTATAATCATTTAATTGCAGAATGCATAAATCATTATTAATAATATAATTTTAGGTAATTAAGTCAGCCTGTAATAACTTTTTTTTATTATAAATAATTATTAATCTTACCACCTGTACATCGACACTCTTCAATTTTGTAAAGTATATTTCCTTACCTGCAATAGAAAAAAAATGTTTGTTATTAATAAAGAAAATAATTTAAAATTTAATTTTTGTATTTAAACGTCAAAAAATGGAACTAAATTTATATTTTACAGACAAGAAATTTTTGTTTACTTTTGTAAATTTTTATATGAAATCACACAGAAATGTCAAAATCAATGTTGCCAATACTTTTTTATATTTTTATTATCGAATTTAATTACATTCTATAAAAATTGTATTAAGATTGCAAATGATTGAATAGAAAAATTGTAAATAAGATTATTCTGAAAATGGTTATCCCCTCGACAAGATTTTACACCTTTTACTTTTATTCCTATCAGGAATATATCATTTTATTACATAGTACGGATGAATAATTAATATATTTTCAATATAATATTACACTCTCTGTAAGGACAACAAAATTAGTCTATGAAAGTCTAACGATACAGACATTTTTCAATTAACTTTTACTTTACTTTATAAAAATAGAATCAATTTTATTCAAAAAATATAAAAAAGAAAAATATTATTAAATTATGTTTTAGTCTTGAATCATAAATATATAAATAAATAATCGACAATGTTGAAATACATATTGAAAAAATGAAAATTTATTAGAATTTCCTTCTACATGATAACGTAAAAGTTTATTTTTAATCATACACTGTGGCGGCGAAGGGAAGCGGTAACAGATATAAATAAAAATTGATAGTATATTGGTATAGGTATATATATTTTTTCATATTTCTGAGAACTATTGGATACGTTAAAAGTTTATTTACGGAGGATTACATTATTATCCAACACGTACAAATCGTAACAATTTACATTGAAAACAGAATTTCGATGAATCTATATTTTACGGCAACAACCCATAACCACTACAGAGGCGTGCATAGTTTTCTTGATAAAGGGCTAAAAGGCTTTCTAGCTTGAGTGATACTCTCTCTCTGCGACACTGCAGCTTTGAAGTGTCAAAAAAAATCGCTGCGTTTTGAAGTTCGTTCGATTTTGATTTTTCCACAGTGCCGCTTTGAAATCTTAAATCATTATACAAAAAATGTTGCTTTTGACATGATTTTTCTATACTAAAACTGTTTTTTTGACATTTAAAAGCGTTAACGGCAGGCGGTTACTTTTCTACCACCCTGTATAATAAGATTTTCGCAAAAAAAAATATCTGAATAATTTCATTCAATTTATAACTGGAGTGGATAGGATGACGGACGATATAGGAGGAAATTAAAATTTCAATGATGGATAGAAGATTCATTTTTAATTATATAAGGCAAAAAGTTACAAAATACACGCACGCGTCACTATACAAATATAGAAATAATAAAGTCAATACCGAAAATTATTATTCATGATTATTTTATGTTGTTGCTGTTTTTTATATGCCTCTGTTTTATGTATTTATGGATCATTTTTTGGAGGTCACTTTAATTCAATAATTTTTTTTTTATATTATAATAATTTAAATTTCATGTTTACTGAAATGGAAGAATAATGTGAATTTTGTTTTGAAATTGTATATAAATTTAAAATAAATTTTGCTAAAAGTATTTTATATTAAGAAAATAAATAAATTAAAAAAAAATATTTATTTGTATTTATTTTAAAAATAAAAATATATTTTTGTACTCATATAATAATAGTAAATTTGAAATGTCATCTTTACAGAAGAAGTAAACAAAATTATTAAAGAAGGTTATAAAAATACATTTAAAACTAAATAGTTAATAATCTGATTTTATACTGGTGAATTTTGCCAACTAAATTTGAATTCAGAAAACTATACCGAAAACTGATGACGAAATGAATATTGAAAATTATAAAATATGACATAAAATTGACCGGTTTATGTCTAATCCGAGTCTGTATACTTTTTTACTTATTCCAAATACTTTAGGTAAGAGCATTTAATCGGACATATTAAACGATAAATAATTAAATCAAATTGAGAGAGCTAAAGTGCATTGACACATATTGATCAATTATACTATACGTCATCAATCGACGAACTAGTTCTGTTCCGGTTTATCACTAAGACCACCGTCTTAAGTTCATTCGTCGCGCATATCATTGAAGCCAAACGTCAATGCTCCGCTTATACTATTGAGAATAACCGCAGTAAAAATTATTTACCCATGATTTGTAATTTACCAGTTAGGTCATTGTTGTTGGGCTATGTATTTCTGACTAGCTCAATGTCTTACTATACTAGGACAAAATAATATAACTAAATCTGTCAGAAAATTCTGGATATCGGAATCTTAAAAAACATTAAAAACTGTAAACCAAATGTTATGCGAGTACGACAGTTTAACTTCCCCAAGCCGATTTGTTGTTTAAATAAAGTTTCGATACTTTAACTAAGTCCACTTTGGGTAGATCCACTATGAAATGTTTATAAAGTACCAAAGACGATTCTGGGTCCATTACTTTCAAAGTAGCTAAATTTTTATTTTATATAGAATCATCTAAATTTAAATTTCTAACCAGAATAAATTTATGAAACACTCTTACACAAATTTGTTTAAAACTAATACTTTAACTCCAGGGTCTTCAGTTTAATGAACCCACCCCAGAAAATAAAAAACAAGAAATGCTCATCTAATAAAATTTTGTTTCTTTTATGTAAATTAACATAAATTATTTCGTTTATATCTAATTTAGTAAAGAAACAAAAACTAAATCTCTAATTAAATAACCAATTAAGAAAAAATCTTCAATCCAAAAAAAGCTTGCTATAAATTAAAAAAAAAAAACAACGAAAAACGTGTTTGACCGTTTACTGATTTTGAATAAAATATTATTAGATATTCATGAAATTGTATATTACGCTTGGGGGCTTGTAGCTTGTTATATGAAACTTTATCAACAAAAATATTTTTAATAATTTATTTATTTATGTAAATTAGCAGTTATCAAATCCGATTATGTATAAATATAAAGGATAAAATATTTAGAAAATTTGAAAAATTATATTTTAAATTTTTATAAAATCATTGATTAAATTTTTTTAATTATTTACAGTCATCATTTATTTATACAATTAATTCGAATTTTCTGAGTTTTTTAATTAGTATTATTAACTAATTTTATTTAGTTTTAATAGTAAAGAGAACGTTATGTTGAACCGCAAACGCGCATATGGAGAAGCTGAATAATAACAACCAGTAAGCTCGCAAAAGTGGAAAGTCAACCCTGATATATTGAAGTGAAACCTGATTCATATCAAACAACATCATACAAAAAGTACAGGTTTTCATCAACAAGTGCCTGAGAAATCATATGCAACACAGACCTCTGGAAACTAAAAGGCGAACAACCCATACTGTTGCAAATAAAACGAATGTGGATTAGTCATATCAAGAATGTCACAAGCTAGATTGATCTTGAATGATCACACAAGTCGAGGCACAATATTCCTAGAACTAGTAAAATATAACCTTATATTGGAAAGACTCAAAAACAATAGCTGCATACGGAGTAAGATGAAGATACCAATTGGAAGCTCTATTCTTCCAAGAGGGGTAATGAAAAAAAATTATCCATAAAAGGCGGTTATAGTTAAATAAATCACCCCCTATGGTTAGAATTAATTATATAAAACATGAATTTCGGTAGTTCTCATAGTAAACACTAAGCAGGAACAAAGATCCACTACATTGAAACCAATTTTCCCAGTCTTACTATACTGGGAATAATGATTTTATTATAGTAAATTTCTGTCGGGAATGCCTTAGAATTATAGCATACCGCATGCAAACTATTATTTAATAGTTCGGAGGATTAGTAAGTATCACAATAATTAATATCAACTTTCTAACTAATCTTTCACAAGCACATCGATAACTTCAATATATAAAATCGGATGAAAGTAAATATAATTTTCTAAGCTAGTCCGAAGGTTAAGTGTTAAAATAATAAAATGATTTTACCAAAAAATATTGCAGAAATTGTTGAAAAAAAAACATAGCTTTACTAATTTTGTTTACTATAAATTAATACCAAATTTAATTCGGTTCTGAATTACAAATTAATTTAAGATATAAATTTCGTCATGTTTTAATTGATTAAATAAAAAATTAATAATTTAATATACAAATTGTAAAATTTAGAAAGTATATAAGTAAATTATAAATGACCTTAATTGCCAAATAAAGAATCATTCAAATAATCAGAAATTAATAATAATTATTGATGTATAATTTATAATTTCAATAAAGTTGTTGATTAATTTTTTACACTTTACAGACTATACAAGAAAAAAAAACATTACAAATGAAAAATTGTGAAAATTAATTATGTTTTTAATCATTTTTAATCAGATATAAAATTTCACTAAAGATTAAATTAAAGTGAAACATTTTTTTTTATTATTAACAAATTAATTGGTCAATTTGGTCATTATTTGATATGAAGAAACTGTAAATAATTTATTAATTAATTTTGATTTTAAGAAAATCATTAATATTGGAAATCATTGAACAGTGTCGTTATTTTGTTAAATTACTTTTTAATTGATTTATAACAAAAAAGTTGTCTTAAAATTTTAATGTTAATATTGGTTGAGTAGAAAATTTGGTAATTAAACGGTGTAAAGTGTAACGAATCATATATTAACTACACTGCAGGAAATACAGTCATGTTTTTTTAAACTTGTATCTTATAAATTTAAATGTTTTACATATATTATTTTTGAGATGAAAGTTTTAAGATACATTTTATTTATATCAGAACTAGTAAAATTACACGATTATTCCGTAATTAGCACATCTACTTTTACATTAAGCTTTCTTAATAATATACTGTTGAAAATTGATTGATTTATATAGGAGTTCCGCTTGGGGTATACGGTGTATTGGTATATACATTTAGTCCAGAATTACGACTATTGTAACTTTCATGTTACACATGGTAGTTGGCTGAGCAAATAACTCTTTTGGCCGAAACAGAATTTTAAGAACCAATGCATCTGCGTTCCAGGTGCATGAGACAAGCACAGTTACACAAAAAGTATTCAGTACGCGGACTGCCTATAAGAAAGTTATATATTACCTTTGCCTTGTTGCAAGCTTGTCAGGTAAGTATTATCAGTCCATTTCTTTAGATCCGCTACCCCCAGTTGACGTACCCGTTCCGGAAAGATAATATCTTTTCTTGTAGTAGAAAATGGTTAAGCTATGAAATATTTAAATATAAATCTACTAATTGTCGAAGATAATCTTTTATACTCGAAATTGTACGATTTTAATAAATCACTCTTTTAAGTCGAAGCCTTTTATTTCATATAAAATCATTAAAATAATCGTGAATTAAATAATTAATTACTAAATTTTCTGATAATTCTAATTCTAATAATAGATTACTTAACAATTTATAAATAATTTCCCATATTAAACAAAAATTTCAATTATATATACAAATTAATTAATAGGTGAAGTTCAAAATAATATCAAAAATCAACAATTTATAAATAATACTAAACGTAATCAATCTATAAATTAGAATTAATCAATGAAACTAATATTTATAAAGCGTTTTATTTATTTTTATCAATTAAACTTGGAACTAGTTAACCTTTTAAAAAAAAATACTTTGAATAGTTCATCATAAAAATTTTTCATTTATATTTGGAAATCAAGATATGATTTTTATAAATAAAATATTTTTTGAATGATTCATTTTTTTTTTGAATTACTAAATAAAAATCTTATCAATTTTATAAATAATTTAAATTTATTCTGGTTAGTAATATTTTTGTTGTTCCAGAATTATACAATTTGTGTATGGTGTAATCAAAGCATTGATTCATCAATGAAAAATAAATATTGTAAACAATATTATTATATTTATGGATTTATCATTATCAATAGTATAGTAGCCATGAACTGTCAAAATTGAATACTTAAGTTTTAACTTATGTAAGGGTTTTTGTAATCATTTAGGGAAACATACAGGGCTAAAACTTGCGTTTGTGTAAAAATTGAATAACTTTTTTATTTATTAAGTATTTTTTATTTTATATTTCAGGATTTTGTTACCCAAAATTTAACTAATGAGCAGCTGTAGAATTTTACAGAAGGTCAAACAATATATTGATAACTCGAAAATAGTACCGAAATTATGAGTAATAAATCGGGTACTCTGTTTATTCACATATCCACCATATTAATGGATATTTGAATAAACAGAATACCCGAATTTAGGATACTGCGAATACCCCCTAAAGTGAATAGTCCGGATTGCCATTAAGAAAGATAATTGGGCCCTACTTTCATTGAAAATTTTGTTAACAATGTAGTGATAGTGAATGATGTCGACAAGTACTGTGATATGATAAAAATAATTTTGTACGACCTGAGCCATCGAATGGAGCCATCGCTTGACACAATCTCCCTCCTAAGTAAAATTTTTGGAGGACGAATTATTTTATGAAATTCGGAATATAATGGGCCAGCACACATACCAGATTTGACAGCAACTGTTTATTTTCTATGGGGTTTTCTCAAAGAGCAAGCGTATACAAACAAGTCTGGTACTATAGAACAGCTTACGTCCAACTTCGAAGCTGAATCATGGCTATGGAGATAGAGCCACAAACGTTGCATGATATAGTGTCCTGTTAAAAGCCAAAGAGTGCATAAAGGAAAATAGTGTCATCTATCAGACATTATTTTTCACACTTAAAATTGAAATCGCACAAAGTTCAAATTATATTGGCTTTTTGCCCACTCTGTATAAGTTTTTGCTACAAAATATATTTTTGCAAAGAGAAATGTAGAAAATAAATTATGAAATAAATAAATTTTATATTTGAAAGTTTTAATGTAATATTTTATCGAAAAGTATTGAAGAGATTTTAAACATTAATTTTCCTTTTTTTTAACGAGATAGAATTTAGGGTTTGATAAATTGTCAATTGACAAAATCGATAGCTTGTCATCATCTTTTTGAACATTTTCAATTTTTATACAAAACATAAAATATATTATCTTGTGCGAAAATCTAATTTCCATAAAATACTGATCAAAAATTTTAATTTCCGTTTTACAAAATAAACTTAAAATAGTTTCTGATTTAATATAAACAAAATTTTGGTTAACATTGGTTTTATTTTCATAAACAAAATATATTACGATAAAACTAAGAATAGAAATTTTGTAAGAAACATTTTATTATAATCACGAGATGGAAACTAAATCTTTTTTCCCCCTGTGGTTCAGTTTTGGTTTGTCACACAACATAAAACATCACAAACAATAATATATTAGTAACTTGGAAAAGTACTTTCGATTTAGAATTTAACTTTGACTTTTGGCCACAAATGTCAATGAAGTCATCCGAACGAAAAACAAATTTAAAATGGTTTGTTTCAGTGATAATTTCCATACTTCGGTTTTGGTTTGGTTTAAGTTCACAGAAAATAATTTTGGTTTAAAACCGGTTTCCATCTCTGATTATAATAATTCTGTGTAAAATATATTCTTTTTTATTTTGCAAATTTGCATACAAATTTTAAGTATTTAACATAAAAATCATAATGTTTTTTTCAGAAAATAACGATATTTTTTCTTATACTCTTAATGAATTAAAATAAAATATATTAGAAATGATGTAATTACAATTTGCCGGTTAATGATTCATTACAAATTTATGATTTTGAAACGTGTTTTAATAAATAAACCGGTGACGAAATAATATTATTTCTAAATAAAAATGCAATGTTGGTGAGTAAAGTTAAATTTATTATTAGTAATCATTAAAAATAATGATAGAAGGTCCACTGAACTTGAGATAGAATTTAAAAGAAATTAAATATAATCAAGTTAAAATTTGTTTTGACTAAAAGTAGCAAACCATAAAATCGAGAATGGCTCAAATATTATATATTTTTTTTTACAAATTTCGAAATCAATTAAATTAGGTAGAGAATAACCCTTACAAAATTTAAATCGATAATAAAAAAAAAAATCTGTTTATATATTTAATGATTCATTAATATTAAAATTGTGAATGTTGCATATGTTAAAAGTGTAAAACACTTAAAATTCAATCGATATTATTGATTATTTAAGACTAATATTAATATCACCATTTATATAAGTTAAATATTATAATGGCGTCGGTTATCGAGAATATTTAATTGAAATCAATTTAATTTAATCCATGAACAAGAAATGTTATACGATTATTAGAGGATATTCACCCAGATAGAAGAATTGTTATACGATAAGAGCATAAACATTTTCACATTATATAAATTCAGGAGTGGCCGTGTATATGTAATTAAAATTGTTAATTTTATAGGCTATTTTTAGTAGAGAAAAAAAATGACTTAGCGTTTAACTTTGTTCGTCCGTCTGTTATAACATAACATTCTCCGGATCAAGAAGCGCTATAAACTACAAACCAACAGTATTCGAAAGCTAAGTGTAGATCCACTCAGATTTTATTTCATTGAGTTCTTAAGCATCGGACTTTATAAAGGTTTTCAAATTACATATTTAAAATTATTTGAAATAACTACAAAATTTCAGATTAACCGAATTTCAAATTAACTTACCAATCTAATCTCAATTTGTCATTGATATTTGAAAGATTGATAAATTTGAGTAACAAATTACTTATTTTTACCATTATAATTGGAGATTACTGAAAAATATGTAAATTAATTAAATGACATATCCTGTCATTAAATATCGATGTTTTTAAAAACTTTATTTTTCTTTTATTATTATTTTACTATAATTCTACTAATTTTACAGACATTTTATGAGATTAATATTATGAAAGTGTAACACTTAAAACTATACAATATTGTAAAGGCACCCGCCAAATTATTGGTAAACTATAAAATTAAATTATTTATTAATTAAATTTCTAGGATTTAATTCTAGGTTATCACGATTTTTGTTAATTATACCATAAAAAAAGGTAAATTATAAAGACAAAAAAAAATCTACACTTTAAATTAAAAAATCCAATAAAAATTTTAATCGACTGAGATTCTGTCTAATTTAAATATTTTATTATTCGTACCTTCCATCAAATTATATAAAGAAAAAAAACAAAGTTAAATACAAAAATTCAAGAAATTTATGATTTCGCTATAATTATCTTTTTTTTATATGCTGTCAATTTCAGGTTTTATAACCGTTATTTCAGAATCAATGTATCTAAATATTTTTAATCCAATAAAAACGAAATATAATAAAACATTAAAAGCTGCTAACCTAAAAGGAATTAGATAACTAATAGTTAACATTAGTTTTTTAAAAAGAATCATTTGAGGAACGTCTATAAAATTTCAAATATCTTTAAGAAATCAAGAATGTATTTTATATAATTCAGAAATTTTGAAAGGGACCAACTGAAGCTACCCATCCCAAATCTTATGAGCATCAAACTAGAATATCACGACATATGTGAGAATGGCTTTTTATAATTTAGCTTTTTTGGAACTATTGAAAACGTACAGAACCGTCAAGTCTTTCACAACACTTCTTCATTAGTTATTCAAAATATTTGTAAAAATTATATGTATATTTTTATTTTAGAATGTTCAATAAAAAATATTGAATATTATAAAAATATAAGAATTTAATATGAAAACCTTGATTTATCATATCTGAACAATTTAACTATTAATATTATTAATGAAGGAGACCTCGTCGTGATGCAAAGTTGAATGCAAATAATGATTTTAATTTTTGCAGAAACTATACAATCTGTACAAATATTTCCTATCGCTAACATTTAATGTTTAAACTGAGTTTACGTAATTGCATTTTATGTATTATTTCATATTTTTTTCGGTAACTTCGGAAGTTACCGAAAAAAATATGAAATAATACATAAAATGCAATTACTTGAATAACATTTACGTTTTAACAAAAAGAACAGATCTCAACAAACATTCACAATTAATATGTAAACCTTCATAATTCAATTTTATCTAAATTGAAAATCAAATGACAGTAATTATAATTGACATATTAAAGTTCAGCAAACAAAAAATATTTAACATTTTAAAGTTAAAATTCAAATGGGTGAATAATCAATAAGCGTCAAATTTGTTGTCCCTGACTTAAAAAAAAAATATCATTAAAAATATATTAATTATTTTTCATTTTTAAGTGGATGTTAACATTTTTGATAGTTCGATAAAATTCAAAGCGTATATAAACAATTATTTTAAATAAAAATAAATAAATTTAATAGCCGCTACAGATACGACTGCCTGGACGGACGCATTAGGAAGGTACATTTAGTTAGATTTTACGTAGTTGAAACTTGAAATTGTAGAAATAGTGTGAGTAATAATGTTACTGTTCTTTCTCCTATTAGTTCCCTATTAAATTTATTTAATGCTTAGTTTACTTAATTTTTATCATTCTCCTGGACGATCCGCTTCCAGGAGATTAATATTGAACTCCTGGTTGTATCTAAGCACCAGATGGTATCGGTAGCTTCACCAAATAATTGCAGATAGGTTAATAGCTAGATTATATCAAATACTAATAAATAACTGCCTAGGTGTCATTATCCTGTCATCTGAGTCATTCATGTAATTGTAATACAATTGTTATACATACATCATGATTATTGCGAGTGCACTTTTGGCCCAGTAGCTCCTTGTATTAAATAATTTTAAACTAATGCTATATCCGTTTTTGTGGTTGATTTTGTACACTTATTGATTATTCACCCAAATATTCTTGTAATTTTAATAATTGTTTAAAATTCTTGGAAATTTTTTCATTCTTTCATGACCAACATTTTTTTTTTAAATAAGTTTTGAATTTACGTTAATTATACAATATTTATTTTTCAAATCTGACATTTTTCTGTTAACAATATTGCCACAGAAATTACATAATTGCAAGTGTTTCAGAAAATAAATTTTAATATTTCTTCATATTTATACATTAAATAAAAATGTTAATGTTATTTTTTCCTTATATTTTAAATATTTTATCGATATTTATATTGTAAAAATACAAATTAACAAGTTCTACTGTACAAAATTCTGTATCATAAAAAACAAAGTTTCATAGTGAAATTTCATAGAATTGTATATTCGATGGATATAATTATTGATAAACACGAACTCTGACTATTATATAGAATCCCCTATAGAGAATTTGAAGTGAATGACAGAATACGAATTGAATATAGAAATATGATATTTCGTAGTTTCTTTATTCAATTTCATTTGGTATTTTAACTATCTTGAAAAATGATTTGTCTTAGCATGAATTCAAAAAATAAAAAAATATGTCTTTATTTCCAATAATAATTGACAGTTGTTGTACAAACACTTTTCAATTTTTTATAATTCAACAGGTAAAAAATTGAGACAAAATCTATAATTGTAGCATAAGTTTACTAGTCAAAAGAACTTAACATTTACATACATTTTACTATACATTAAAATGTCAAATTAGCACTTTTCATTCAAGTCATTAAATAATGCTTCTGCAATGACAGTAAAATTTTCTGTGAACTGTCAAAATGTAACTTTAAAATATATGATTTTACTAAAATTAAATTACTCAAGAAAAACCTGCACGCAATGCAGCAAAGCAATTGGTATCATGACCGGACACTGTTTCTTCGGCAAGCTTGGATTGACAATTAGGAATTTATGCAGGAACTGCAAAGAACATGGATAACTATTGTGAATCTTGTCAGGCACTCGCGAGAAGATGAAATCGTTGTTTTCTAAATTCGAGATGATTTCAATCATGATGATTCTCAAATTCCGCGGACAGTACGCAATTATTCGAACTAACACCGCAACGAATAACCAGAACATTTTACTCTGGGACTCGTAGCTTTCAATACCATCGGAGCCTCAGTTCTAACTTAACTAAACTTAAATAAGATATAATACTTTTAAGAGTGGTCAAACCTCTCACTTCAATTGTCGTAACCTTTGTATTTCCATTTTTCCATTTTTTGACATTGTTCAGCTATTTCGATAAGTTAATGTCAATTTGCTGAGACTAGGTTATTACAATTGAAGTTTTAAATAACAACATTAAGGCAAATGTCATAATTTGTTTATGTTACCACAAATAGAAATCAAACTGCGAGGGCTTGTTCTCTCATATGTGACACGAATATTGAATTCTGTAATGTTTCTTTCTTGGAAACGAATTAATTTATATATATGTAACTTAATTCGCTTTTTCCGTATCACTTGATTAAACTATACAGTCCCAAAAAAATTATAATTCCAGAGTCAAGAGAAAGTTTTAATGTATTATAGAATTATTTTTGATTTATATTCGAATTCCAGGTAATAAAACTACAACGAAAATATTTTTTTTTCTTCTGTAGTTTGAAAATCATTTTTAAACACGACTGTATCTTCTACAAAAAAATATCCAATATATTTTTATTGTCTTCAATCGGAAGGGAGCTAACTCTATAGTTCTTTTCTAACCTGTTCAGAAAATTTATTCAATTTTATAAATATATATAATATTTTTTTTATTTCTAATTTTATTTGTTAGAACCACACAAACAACAATAAAATGTGGAACAAGAACAAGTTTATTGCTTCTACTGTGGCTTAGAACCGGCGGCGGCCTGGGTAAATAGATATGAAAAAGTCTGGTTAGAAATAAAAAAAAAAAACCACAAAATATTCCACTTTACCATATAATATAATTCTCTTTAAATATCTTTTTCCAACTATACCATCAGATCTACAGAAAAATCCAGTTGGATAAAAAAAAAATATAAAGATTATTTTTAATATTTGAATTGTTTGAATGCTACAACAGTGCAGAGATTAACTCTAGAATCCAGAGGTATACAAAAAACAGACATAACAAAAAAAATAAAGATTTTAATTTTGTTTATAAAGAGATAAACTTTTCAATTTTGTTATTTCTAGTGGATTGTTGAAGTGTACTTTTTGTTATGAACATCATAATTATTATTGTAGTATCTATTGAGATATAACATATTTTTTTTTTTTTTGATTAAAAATAATAAAGATTGAGATTTAGTGTATGTTGTTAGAAAAGAATTGAAATTGAAAAAATATGGCAATTTCCATTTTCTGGTTATTCAAAATTGTGTAAACAAAATTTTTGGAAATTTTTTTGTAGCCAATAATGTTAGTCTTAAGGAATATACGTCCGGTCCGGATCCAATAAGAAATTCAATATTTATTATGATTTTCTGGATCATTTATTAAATTGATAAATTGGTTTTGGATCATCCCCAGAATTATATAATATTTTATTTATTAATTTGAAATTCTTGTTTAAAATTTAACGAAAATCTACAGGTTGTTTTGTAATTATTAGATTGATATATCAACTTTTTGTACAATAATTATCGAATCATAAGGTCACAAGATTTAACAAGTATTTACTATCAAATCTTACCAACTAGCTTACACCTTACTGAGCAATAACTTGTTCAATTGCTGGAGTTGTGTTTAGTTTATCATTGTTCACTTTGCTTTGGAGCAACTTTTAATTGCAGCAAATAGTCTTAATCGTTAACATTTTTTCCAGTTTTAAAATCACAATCATATTGTAAATTTACATTACTGATACTCATTTAAAAGTAAGTTAACTTTGAGTGACATAGATGCCTCGGTCGGGAGTTGAACTTTACAGCAAATCAATGAAAAATGTATTTAAATATTCTTTTAATTTTAGTAGAACCTCAAAGCTTATGAAAACTTTGCATATTTCATGAGATTATTCAGCTGAAAACTTCTTAATTTTATATTTCAATATTTTTATACATAAAAGCTGTTTTTTCCTCAAAAGAAACATAACTCTTAATTGTCAACCAGATTTTTACCAATTTAAATTATATTTTTTAAAACCAACAAAGTTAAATGGACACTCCGTATAGTTCACAACTATGAATCCAAAATACATAAATAACAAACTTTTTGTAATGTTAAATATCAGTTCAATCATTTTCAATCAAATTAACCTAAATCAAAAAATCGAAAATTATTTCTATTAAATATTAAATTCAGTTTATTAAAAAGTAAAATAATAAATTTTAAAAGTTTTCAGTTTAAATAGGAACAAAAGTTTATTAATTTTTTATATTGGAAAAATCTATATTTCAAAGTTAAACAACTTTTAAATTCATATTAATAAATTAGATCTAAAATTTTGTCACAGTTGTTGTTAATTTCGGTTTATTTGCAAAGGTTTTATAAGTTCTAGAATTGTATAAAGAAGAACTGAAAACTGAAAGAACTATTCAGTTCGGAACTGATTTTTATCAATCAAAAACAACATTAATAAATTTTTCAAAATTATATCCAAAATATTTTTTGATTAACAAATTATTACTAAAATTTATTTTTAACGACATTATTAAATAAAATTATTGTATTTTTATTTTTTTTTAGTTTTTGCGATTAATTCCCAATGATGTCATTCAGAATCATATCAAAAAAGCTTACATATTTTTTTTAATGTTTGTATATTAGCAAAAAAAAAAAACATATTTATACAAAACATGGCATCTACCAGATAATGTATATTTTTATCAAATTTTATAGATATCGATACAAATAAAAAAAATATTGAAAAAAAAAACAACCTATTTTGCGATATTACGAAATATTTGCTGATTTTTAAATACATATACAGAAAAAAATCATTTTATAGAGGATGTCACAAGAAAATCTGCTGCCGAATTCCAATAAGACTCGAAATTTACGAATTTCGAGTAATCACTCTTTAGAAGTATGAGAAATTTTACTATAGTAATTAAAAATATAATTTTACTTACTCACATTATTAAAAGTGTAAGTAAATTGATAGGTTTGTCGAAATCCGTAATTTCAACAATTACAGAATTCAACCAATTATTTAAAATGGCATTCCTAATTAACGTACCTACAAACATATTCAAAATTAAAGGCATTTTACAGTATATTAAATAATTCGCGATAGACTTATTTTTATTGAATTATTAGTATGGCCCGAATTGCTTTTATATATGCTACACTTATTAATTTCTTTACAATGCTCATATAGCCGTGTACTGATTTTGGGGAGTACTTATCCCTTTGCAATTTCAAATGACCATCGATGATTTAACGCCGTTAAAATGAAAATTACAATTTAACTTTTTTGAAGAAGGCCGTTCCATATCGTTGAGTTTATCCGATTCTATATACATATATTCATATATTTATAAATATTTTTTTTTTTGACAGTTCACATTCGCCGTATAAATGCCGTCAAGTTAATCTCCAACAGATTTTTATGTTTCTACAACATTTTTTGTTTGTTTTTGACTTCTATTTTTTGTAAGTCGACATCAAATATTTATTTTCAATTATAAAAATACAAAGGTCCTTTTAACTTTATCTTAGTCCCTTGATTTATATCTACTTTTAATTCAATCAACTTTTCATTTTATCTTATATAGTGTGTAAGTAAAAATTGACAGTTGTAGGCGAGATATTGGTATGAAAAACCCAATTCTTGCTATTTTGATTCGATTTTTCTTACAACATTTTGACACATTGAAAGAAAAAGTTGTACAACCAATTCATAAAAGGGAGTTTTAGAATTAAAGTCAATTTCGATTATTCAATAATGACAATTTCTTCCAAACACACCCTGTACAAAATAAAAAATTATTTTTTCTCTGAAACGCAAATATTTTCCAATTGATTTTATTTTGAATTACGCTATTATTAGTAATAATTTTATTTTATTATTTTACAATTTGATATTATAATAAAATACTTAAAATAACATAAATTAATTTTCTTAGCTTCTTTCCAGCATAAAAATTTAATTTCCTTCAAATAATTAATTTTATAAACTTTATTTATTTTTTTCACTACTTAATTTTTGAACACTTTTAGGACTACTGTAATTTAAAGAAAAAAATATTAAAACATTAAAAATATATAAAAAAAATTATTATACTTTTTATTTTTTTCAATTACTAATTCGCCACGTAATAATTCAAATGTTTTTAATATTGAATTTAATAATAATTCATGTTCATTTAAACGTACATTAAATATTTTAAATTCTTTTCTAATATTATCTTTTTGTAATTGAATATCATTAGCTTTTTTACTTTCATTAACTTTCTGTCGTACTATTTCTAGCATTATTACCATTGCAACAATACTAAATGTTGTTAATTCAGCTAAAATTTGTGTACCCAATTTTAATGCACTTTCTTTACTTAATTTTGGTATTTCATATTTTTTTGGTTTTATTACTGTCATTGCCATTAATTTAATATGATTTTCAGCTGTATGATAAATATGACCACATGGTATACAAATATTTTCTCTAACAAATTCATTTTGTTTAGCATATTGTGTTAATTTTGTAGCAATTGGTTTACTAAATTGTCGAACACCAACTCCAACTAATTTATAAAGTGGTAATGGTATTATCATCTGTTGAAAATTTTTGCGGTTTTGAAATTTACGAAAGGTTTATTCGCTTTTTATCTAATAGTTAATTATGTTTTCAAATTTATGTAAATTTTCTTATTTAAATTTTCATTCAAATTCTTTATATAATATTTTTGGCATTTTATCAAAAATTTCTATCAAAAAAAAAAAAAAAAAATTATAAATATACAAATTCTGTTTTCACAAAACTTTTCCGAAAATTATTGAAAAAATTAAATTGTGAACAAATTATATAAAAAATGAAAAAAAAAAATCTTTGTTTTTTTTTTTATATGTGAAATCTAAAGATAAGAATATAAATTTGCGGGGGTTGAAAATTTTGTAAAAATGTGATGAGAAGTATATTACAACAGGTGCTCATGGTATGGTCTTTTTTTTAAGAAAAAATCAATAAAATTTGTTCTTATAGATATTAAAATTTAACCAGGTGGTTTGTAAAACTGAAATAATGTCAAAATTAAGTTTTTTTGAATTGTGAAAATGTGTAAATTCATGTCATGCTACAGTCTGAGGTGTATCTTAAACTCCTTTACTATTTTCTTGCAACAGTCTCTAATCACGTCCTGTTGTTCTCCAATTACGAATTCCAATATTTACTAAGTTTTGGCTAACATTATTGCCATTTACACAGCCTCAAAAATTAAATTATTGTAGTCTTTCTTGCGGCATTCTATTCTAATTAAATTTCCACTCATTTTTAAATGACTTCACCGCCAATTATAATTCACGAACTTCATCATTGGATTTGACTCTATTCATCATTTGATCTGATTCATCGACATTATTTATACAACAATTTATTTAACCTATTTTTAAAATGTTTCAGACAATGAAATAATTGTAATTTTTCTGTAACATCAACTTAAAAAGCAGACATTCATAACCTAAATTTAGTCCCCCAATAAATGATTAATAATAGATCTAGTGTAAAATTAAATTATTTGACCGTACAATTGTCGAACACAATAATGGACTATAAAATATTTGTTTATAGATTAAATTTTGCAGTTGAAATTGCTAAAATTAGTAAATTGAATAATATATAATCACAAAACTATCAAACAAAACTTATTTAAGACTTCCCAGAAGTGAAATAATTGAATTAAAATAATTTGCTAAAGTTTTATTGTTATATTTTGATAATTAATTGATGTTGTTATATTATTAGATGTCTATGAAACCATTAAAATAGTTGTAATAGTTGTAAATCATTTTTATGAACAGGAAAATTCGAAATAAATCCATCAGCATCAGTTCTCAACTTCACAAGAACACTTATGAGAATATATGTTAAACTGTATATTGTATAATGTTAAAGGCGCCCATACACAGTCAACACGTATTGATCCTAGGAATGAATGTTTGATGAAGTGACACACTGTTTGTAAGTGGTTGAACGAAAATCAAACTTATTTCATTTTTTAGAGCGGCACGGTTAAATGATTAACAACATGTTTGAGCGTGCGTATAGTTGTTAGACAACATGTTTGACAAGTAAACGGAGAAAAGGCTATCTTTTCCGATACAACCAATATAAATAAAATTCACATTTGAAATTCTTTTAATACAACTCAATATGTAGTTCTAGCTAGAGTATGTGGGGAAGAGTAGGTAACACTTGAACACCTCCTATCTGTTACTGACATTCCGTAAGATATAAAAGTACTAAACACGAAAGAACATGGAAGACCCGGGCTCAGGCATATTAAGACCGTCCAACCAGAATAATTGCGTGAATTGGTATGATGTGAATCGTTTATGTTGCTGCACTCTCCCTTGAAACCAACCCAACCTACCCAGAAGCACTAATCAAACTTAACCTAATTTTATCTTAATCTTATATGGATGGTTTAATTTTAATGAAACCTTATTCAAATTAATTTATCACTTAATGTGTTTGATTTAAATAAATTAAGTACATAATTCGATGAACTCTGAAGTACTTCAAACTGCTAATGACATTTTGTCATTATTATATACAAAATTAAAAATTTACAAATCCAATTTTTACATGTTATGTTTTTCTTACAATCGCCAGCAATTTCAATATTTACTTGAGCTTTCTATTTAAGAGCTATTCAGAAATACTAAAAAGTAGTTTCTACCATTAAATGGATCACAATGAATTATTTTCATTTTAATTGTTTTATTTATTAGCTTTAGTTAAAAGAATTATAAACTACGCAATATTTATTTTATAAATAATTATTATTTTTTATTGAATTATTTTAATATCCTTAGCTGCCATGCGTTATCGTGTTAATTGAAATCTATTTATTTATCATTGCTGAATTTAAATTAATAAAAATATTATTTCTTCTATAAAAATAGAAATTTACAAGGCGAATTTCTTGTGTGTATTTTCTTAAGATCATGATTTTAAGTAATTAATTATTAACTAACCGCGTCGAATGATGCCGTCAAAATGTGATGATAAGTAATACTAATCTAATCGGTATCGATAGAAATTGTTTTTAAGTTTATGTAAATCAGCTAGAAATTAATTGATTTTTCTATATTTAATTAATTTGTAAAATGTTAGAACATTTTCTTGAATTTCATATATAATTAATTAATATAGTAAAATATAAATTTAATGTGGAAAAATTTATTTTTAAAAAACCCACAAATATTTTCGTTTTTTTTATTTAATATTTTAAGTTTTTTATATAAATGTACAATACTTAAATAATTTACAAATAAATTTAAATTTGATAAAAATATAAATATTTTTATTATATTTTTTGATTGACAAGAATAAATATAAAAACGTTTATCAAAGGCAATTATTTTAATAATAGTACGAGTACTACAAATAAGAATTGGTATATTTTGCTTCCCTTTTTCTATAATTTTTGATTTATATATTTACTTTATCTGTAAAAAAAAAACAGTATAAAACCAAAATCAATAAAATCATTTTTAATATCAGAAAAAAAAAAAAAAAATACTTTTCCTCATTTTCTATACTTTTTTCATCATTTTCTTGTAATAATTGATTCCGTAAACCTTCAAAAGAATTATGAAATGTTTTCAATATAAATTCATGTTGATCAAAACGTTTATTTAACTTTTTCATATCATTTTCAAATTCAAAATTATCTAATTCTTCTTCTTTATTAGAATTTTTCTGGTTACGATTACGACGGTAAACTTCAGCTAGAAGTATTGAAACTCCTACACTAAATACAAATAATTCTGATACAACTTTTGTACCCAATTCAATTGCACGTTCTTCATTTAATTCTGGTATAATCATATTTTTCGGTTTATATATATTCATTGCCAAATATTTAAAATTAACTTCAATTTTATGATAATATTGGCCACATGGTATACAAATTTTATTTCTTAAAAATTCATTTTCACGTGCATAAATTGTTAATTTATTAGCAATTGGTCGACTTAATTGTTTAAGACCAGCAGTAACTAATTGAAATATTGGTAATACACCCATTTTATGTGGTTTTTTTATTTTTAATTAATTATTCTTGTAAGAAAAGACATCCCCAGCCGCAAATTGAAATATATAATTTGATTTTATTAATTCAATATTTTGAAATTTATTTTTCTTGCTGTTGCCAGAAAAATATTTTCATTTCCTAAAAAAATGATTCACTTTTAATGTGTCCTTTTAAATAAATTTAAATATAATTGTTCTATAATCATAAAAAATAATTATCAAAAGTTAAAGTTGCAGAAAAATTATTTTAATATATGAATCCCCTATAAAACTTGTTCAAAGCTTATGATGTGTAGGGAGTACGTTCCATGGTAAAATAAAAAAATCATATTTTGAATGGTAAGATCTAAAATAATCTCAAAAGCTCGATGGCTACAATGTCTTCTAATTATAGATGTTAGCTTTGGTATTGCTACTGTTGATCAAAAACAATAAGAAGCTTTTATTATATAGATAGAACTGAGATCCTATCAATGGACCTGGCTAAGGTGTCCAACTTTATCAAAAGATTAAACCCACTGATCCTAGCAATGGCGAATCAAGTGGCACAACCATTTAAGGAACCCAGCTGGGCGAAAGACAACCAACCATGGCATGTTGCCTAGCTGCGGTGGTTCTGAAAACGATAACAGGCACAAATAATCAACCACCCACTGCATGGTTTTTCTGCAAAGATTAACCGAAAAAACCGACTCAGTTCCTTTCTGCGATTCATAAGATCGTACAGTGGACCGCAGCGGGCACGCAGGAATCTACTCAATTCAATACAATTCTTAATGTACACATTATTAGGTAAACATTCCGTGGAACTTTAAGACTGCGGTAAAATTGGATTGAACATTAGAATGGTTCAAAATGTAGTAAAAAAATTTAAATCAAAAATTAATCTTTTTCTGATTGAATTGTCGAATAATGAATAAAATCAGAAAAAAATGATTGTTTTAAGACAAAATTAAAAGTTACTTCACCCAAAATTTTAAATTAATTTAAAAAAAAAAAAACACGAAAATTATTGAATTCAAGGACAATTTGCAGCCACAAAAATAAATTTCAATTAGTAATATGAAAAATGAAATCATCATTCGTGTTTCACTTGAAAATTCTGACGTCAGTTTATTAGTAATTTTATTTTTAATAGTATAATTTCAATTAATTTTAATAAAAATAAAATTTCTTGTGAAAGCAACGAAATTGCAATAATAATAATAATAATTTTAAGTAAGAATTGACCAACGCCTTTTTTATGTTTTGTCGTTAATCCGTCAGGAAAGTCTCGTCAATTTTCGAGAATAATAAAAATGCACTGCAATTAAGTAACTTAATTATTAAATAAAGGTTTTTCATTTACATGAACAAATTACTCTCAAGTACTTTGACGTAAATGAAAAGCTATAATTTTGTATTAAAATAAATTGAATTTGAATTGTCTATAGTAGATTGGCATCCCCGCGATTGGGAATATATAAAATTGCCTAACGGTCGAGATAATTACTACATGCACGAATTTGTACACAAACTCCACCTATCAGCAAAGTGACATCACGAGTATAATCGATCAACGTTTAAGAATATGAGCATGGTTTGTTCATGGAAATGGTACGGGCCTTATAACCTCAAATTCAAATCCAAGTTGTTAATATGTCACGATTATTTTCTCTAAAAACAAAAAAATTGTCAAATAATTTCGTGTTTGTGACTAAATGCGAACAACTTTTTTTCGGAAATTTTTTAATTGTATTTAAATTTGTGTGGTGGGCATTTCAACAAATTAAAATTAAATTTTATTAATTTATTTTTATAATTAGCAATTATTTAATATTTTCATGGTAAAAATATCAAATATGATTCTTAACATTTCAAACATTTAATATGGAAAAAGAAAAATAATTATTATTTATATATTTTCGAAAATTGAAGATAATTTAATTTATCAAAACTGTTTGTTAAATATACAAATATCAATAATAAGAAAAAATTAAATTTTATTTATTTATTTATTTGATTGAATATTGTTCTGTTAATATCAATACTTCTTGCTGTCAGTCAGTCCAAACAACTATTATGATGCAATATGGGATTATTAAAATTTAGAAGTAATCCAAAGCAATTTACTGTCATACTATTAATAATAATCTTAATATTTCTTTGAATAAAGAATAAACAAACCCAATGCTTTGCATATGCATTTAAAAATATTTATAGTTAATGGTTTTTCTTGACTAGATAAATTAAATTAAATTATATTTCTTTATAGAAACGGAAATACCAATCTAATTTTTAAAAGTATTTATGTATCTTACTTTGCAAATTTTTACATTAACCAAATTTGTTTAAATGAAATTTAAAAATTTATTTAATATTTAATAAAATTGACAGTAAGAATTACAGGGTAATCCTAATATTAAAAAAATTAATATAATTATGTTAAAACTCGTTCTATATGAAAGATTTTTGTAAAATTTATGTTAATTATGTTAATCTAGCTAGAGGCTGAGTCTCGCAATTGTGGACATTTGTTAGCTAATGCTAAGACATTGCTAGTAGTTGAAACAGAGTAAACAGAGTACGGATCCTCATGAATTCGATTGTTTGGAGATGGTAGCAAAAATCCCAATAATGAATATTCTCAGATTCGTGAAGGGAACGACCATGATTCACTAAGAACCAAATACGTTGTTTAAAAATGATAAATAAATGCATATATGTGCTAAATTAGCTGGGTGTCAGCGCCACACTTCCGTTCAAACTAAACTAAATGTAAACAAAATCTGTGTTGATAAATTTAATTATCTACTCTACACTATTTTGTTGAAAAACATTATTTTTTATCTAAAAAAAAAGTTACGAAGTTTACAAGTATGCAAAAATTTCATAGCGCCACACAAAAATTGTTTTGTTCATTTTAAAATCTAATTACTGACATATGTAAAGAATACAAAAAAAATATTACATTACTGAAATTTATATATACTTTTAATTAAATAGCAATTGTGAAAACTTTCACAATAACTAAAATATTTATTGTAAATTTCCTAACAAAATACAGAAAACTTTAATTAATAATTTTATTTAAATTATTATAAATTATTAAAATAGTTTTCAAAAATTATATACATTTCTACTTTAATAATTTACAAAATTATAGAAATAAATAATAATGAATAATTTCAAATATTTACTATTAAAAATATAATATTTAGGTAGAATTCATGTAGTGAAATTCAATTATTTATAATTAGAGATGAAAAATCCAACCTGTAGCGTTTTAAAAATTTGTATATTTTCAAAATATGTACAAACTGTCAACAGTACACATCCCTCAAAACAAAATATTTACAATAAATACCAGAAAAAATGAAAACAACATTACAGAAGAAAATCATTCAAACTGAACTCTAAATACTTTAGCAAACAGGTGGAAAAAAAAAATACTGGTAAACATTTTCAATTTTAAATACATTAAATTTTCAATTTTCTTTACCCAAAGAAAATATGTGTATTTAAAATGATGTAAAAATTTAAAAAAAAAATCACATTTTTTTACTAACATATAAAAAAATTATCAAAATAAAGGCCCCCAAAAACAAAAATCTTTTAATGTTTTGACCTAAATTTTTCATTGATGACGCCATTCTCTTATAAAAAAAACTGACAACCACAAGAAAATAAAAAATTATTTTAAATTTTATTCTCACAATTTATTTATATATGGTGACTCTATACGGCACTGGCTTACTTCGTACTGTGCTTGATGTATGTAATTTTGTTGAATATTGTAAAAGTTTTGTTTTTTATAATAAAAATAGCAATTTTTTTATCAAAATGAAGAGAGTAGCTAGCATTCACCCAGCAAGCAGTAGAACAATGTATAATATAATGTAAAAAAACAAGTTTATGTTTTCGTCTTTTATGATTTTAGTTTGATTGTGAAGTATGTATAAAGATACATTTTAGCTATATAAGTTAAAAGTTCATATTTTAATGTGTTTTTCGTTGAGTTCAATAATTTAACTTTAAGTCTGACCTAAAGTTTTTTTTGTTTTTTATTATTATTACAATTAAAGATAAGAAAATTTATGATAATAAAACTATATAAAAATTTCAAATAGAAAGAAAGAAGCCTTTAATTTAAGAATTTATTTATTATGTTTAATAAAAATTTATAATATTTGATTATTAAATTTTCCGGTAATTTTAAATATTATTGGAATGTGTAGTTTTTTTTTTGTATTTTGTTTAGTTAGAAATTAGAAAAATATTAAATTAGTTTGTCGGATTAATTCTCTGACCATTTTTGTAATTCTTTCAAAACATTGACAATTTATTCGAAAATGAAAATGTTTTAAATCGCCAAGGATTTAGGAGGGAAAGAAAATCTCAACTGGAGTCTTTTAAAATAACCTAGTCCTTAAAAAACTGACAAATAAATACTTGACTTAATAAGTAGGTATCGTTTAAATTATCATACAACAATTACTATATCCAAATCTAGTCAATTTTAGTTGAATTATTGAATTAAGGATATCTAGTAATATGAAGATTATCGCCACCTCTTCGAAACTCTCAACTAAACAAATACGTAAAAGCCTAATCAAAATTTAGATATTATGATTCTAATTTCTTCGATAATGTTACAATAATCTTTATAGACTCGATCGAGATTTATACTACAGTCTTCTGTTCTAAATACTAAATAATCTTAGTAAGCATCCTCGTACGATCACTTCTTTGTTGAAAGTTTGGTAGTTATTTGACAAGTTGGAAATGTGGGATAATAACTCATCAACAATTTTAGTCATCTAATAAATTCTTAGTAAACAATTTAGCAATTAGAAACATTTTCCGTTCAACAATTATGGCGTCTACGGTCTACATTTTACTGACAATTTGACAATTTCTTCACCAATTGATAATTTTTCTGGTTGTTCCGCATTTAATAAAAATAATTTAAAAATTGTTGAAATAATATACAGTATTTTTTCTCGAATTTCACTAAAACACATAATTTTGCACCTGGAGTGTGTCTTAATTTATAATTATGAACTTTATTTTTTATTATATTTATTGTTTCCTGATGTTAAGCGCATTTTTGAAATAAATATTCCGAAATTTTATATTATGTTTATAAATTATGCTATCAAATAAAATATTTCAAAAATCAATTAAATAAAAATATAAATGATTTCATTAATTTAATGTAATTATATAATGTATATACAAATTTTTAATGTTACTCATTATTATATTACGAAAATATTTATTTTGTTAAGAGTATAATAATATTTGTAGTCATGCAGAAAAGTTGGATGGATTTTTTATTGGTCATGCCGAGTTTAAAAATCAAGAATGATGTGGTTCTTTTTAAATTCGTTAATTTAGTTGTAGAGATTATATAATGAATGTTTTAATATTAATAAATTTCTAATAAAAATTTGCCAGAATAATTTAAGTTTTGTGCAATTTCGAAGTATGTATTTTGATATATATCTAATGGAAGTTTTGTATTTTGTCATATATAATTAATCGGCAAGCTTTCATTAAAATGTGGACCATTCTCTTAATACTAATCAGAATAGTTTGTTATAGTTATGTATTTAAAACTTTAAATAATTTGTTAACGATAAACTTAACTGACAAGTAAAGTGAATCTTGTCAGTAATATTGAATTTTTAATTAGAAATTAAGTAAATTTTAATTCGAAATTTGAAATGAAGATCGAAAAATTGTTAATATCAGCGAAATAATTAAAAAAAAATTATTATTATAAAACAACCCCAATATAAACCTCAATCCTATCGATAGTATCCGAAAGGACAAAATATAATTTTGAAATCCATTTCAAAGTTATCATCATAGAACACAAGAACTGGCAATCCACATAGCCTGAATTATTGAAACATTGTTTATAGAATAGCAGGTAAGCCGGACAAATATTTTTATTTATTTAAATTTATAATTATATTTTGAAAATTTGTCTATTTAAATTTATCTAATTCATATTATACTAAATATCGCGGTTATTGAAATTCGATATTATAATAATTTATGAATAATAATCAAGATTCGTAAACAAAATAAATAAACTAAACTTTTTTTATGATTTGATAAATTATAATAAAAATTATATATTTTAAATATCGATTACTAAATTAGTAATTAAATATGTTATTTAAAATTAATTTTAATTGACTGATTTTGAAAAAAAAAACTACTGATATATTCACTGTAGGTCTAATATGAATATAATTTAAAATTGTATTACCATAGTATACAATATGCTGCATACGTCATACTGTCATACACAAACAATATGTTTCCATACGGTACGATATTATTTTACATATTCTGGAAGTGGAATGCTGATAGTGTGTACATGCAAAGGTTAAAATTCAAATTGAATTTTAAATAAATTGATTTTTAATTTAGGTTATTTTAAAACTAAATAAACCACAAATTTATAGGTGAATCTGTCATTAAAATCGATTTTATAGAATTGTATAGGTTTAATAAAATGTTGCTAATGGCTAACAAATATTGTGATTTAATTGGATAATTTATACAATAATTTAATACCAAGCAAATGGTACAACTATTTTTGACAATTCTGTATGCTAACTAATATATATACGGGTAAATATTTCAAAAGGTTGATATTCTATGTCTATACAATTTTCAGATAGATAAAGAAAAAAAAAATCTAAAATAATCTTGTGGAAGTTGATACTTCAATGTCAGCTTTACTTTGCACAATCGTAATATTTAAAAGATTTCATTGATTTTAAGCTGAAAAATTAGTTTAATACCGAAAATGTCATTACCATGTCGTGTCCCAATGACTACCATAAATAATTATGATTATGTATTTCAGAAACCGAAAATAATATGATAAATTTAAGGATATCATTATGTAAAGGAAGGTTGAATCTGTTATTTAATTATATGTATATATTCTGTATGTTTTCCAAGTTAAGTTCGTCCTATTCCAAATCAATTGGACTTGAAAAATTACACTTGAAAATGCTATTATAACTAAATCGATTATTAAATATTGTATTTCTTTAATTATAATTAAAAATGTTATTAGGTTTCTTTTGACAATTCGCCAATAATTTATTTAAATTCATTACGTACAGAACAATAAAAATCAAATTTCAATATAAATTTTCGGTTATAAATATACAAAATAGAATCCATTAAAAACAATTTAAATTTCGAAATCTTATGTATAAAAAATAATCTCCTCAAGAGATGGAAATTATTTATTATATTTAAATTAGACAAAATAAAAAAAAAAAAATTTCAACACATTTAAAGTAAATAATAATAATAATAATAATAAATATTTCTTCTTTTCTTCATTTCTTTGGAACAGAGGAACCTCCCAAAAAAAAATTACGTGATTTCAAAACATGATCACCATAAAATAATGATGACTATGCGCAGCGAAAGACCTAACTAATTCAATATCGCTACATCAATAGAAAGCTTAAAAATTGACTGAGTATGCGTATTAAATTGTAGAATTTATATTATTTAGCTAAATGTATGTGTTACTAAGTATTTAACGTAATTTTTTTGACTTTCACTGTTACCATCGACCATAATGAACCCTCATAAATGAATTTGACTTAATATAATATAATACAAAAAAAAAATTAAAATAATTAAAAGGGAAATTTATTCTCATGTGTGTTTATATTAAATATTTCAGTAGGCTCGTTCAGTTAAGTCTAGCTCTTTCAATGCTTTAAGTAAATTAAATTATTAACGAGTATTGGTACCGTCTATAATTTGTACCACAACTTTAACGATATATTTCTGAAATCCTTCTTCGATACATATTTCTGAAGAACGATAGATATAAAAGAATATTTAAGCAGTCGAAAGCTTAAAAAGATTACAGTATTACTGGTCAATTAGAATTGGTGTTTTTGAAATTATGATACCAAAGCGAAAACCCTTCCGACAAATGAGAAGGGTATATTCAAAACTTTATATTTAGTGCAGTTAAGAGGAATTTATAGTTACGAATACTATTGACTTGAGGAATTTGCTTTTTATTAGTAATGCGATAGTCTTCCACAATCCTCAAAGTCTTACTTTCCTTTCAAACATTTTCTTTCAATTTTGACCTATTACCTTTGTATGAAATACGAATGAAACCTGCTAATGGTTTTTAACCATTTGACGTGGAGTGAACTTAGAGAAACATCAACGTTTTGGTTTGGAATGAAATCGAAACCGGTATCGAATCGAACGCATTTGATGCTTTAAATAAATTTTATTGAATATCATTGCTTAAAGCGCTTGACTTTGACTGAACGACCTCATTAAATAAGTTTTTCTTCATACCTTGCATATAATAACAAATCTACCTAATTTTTTTATTTTTATATTTTTTTGTTATTTTCAGGTGGAATTTTTGCTGTTTGTATAAATATTTTCCCAATTTAATTACAGGTGATTTCCTAGGTTGAAAATAATCCACAATAAAAAAAAAACTGAACAAATATAAATTTTACGTATAATATATTTTTTTTTATTTATATATCACTTTACACTTGTTTCTATTTATTTTTTTTGATTAAAAATAAATTTCCATATATATTTGTATATTTATATTATATTTACTAATTTTCTTTTTATTGTAGCTAGCAAAACTTGTTAAGTCGATAAAATCACTTTATTTTCGAGAAAATAATAAGAAATATTATTTTGTATATATTTAAATAATATATAATAGAAATAAGAAATTCGTGGGTTCGTTTTTTCGACAATTTATTTATTTATTCCCTTTTTATTTAATATTTTTATTTTAGGGAATTATAGAAATTTTTATTATTATTATTATTAAATAAAAATTAACAACGACTAACACGTTCACACAACGCAAGAATTAAACTCGAACTAAACTTTAAATTCGAATTTTCGGTCGAACGATGAAAAACTTTTGATATTAATTTAATTACATATAAAATTATTACTCAATTTTAATTATACTCTTTTTTCACTCAATTGAATGAATTCATTCAATTTATAAATTCGAAATTAATTTCGAAGTTAATAATTTTAATAATATGAAAAAAAGAGAATATTTTTTTTATTAATTATCACTAATTTTGAATTTGAATTCGCGGTTTTTAATCGTTATTAATTGGTATTTGAATATTCTGAAAATTAATTAGTTAAAAAATTTACGATTTTATAACGTTTTTATGTAACTTCAAAAAAATTTAAATTATATATTTGAAATAATGTAATTTTTATTTATTAATTTCATATTGAAAATATTGAAATTTTTCCCGATTAAATTAGATATTTATTAAAAAAATCCTACATTAATTTGACATTAATTGACAAAAATTTAAATTATTAATGTTAGGGTAGTCATCTAATTGGACTGGACCGACTGGACTTTAAAAGAATAGATTTTATATTTTCGAAATAATTTTAATCTGGTAAGGCTGTCCACGAAAATATATATTCATATTATAAAAATTCAATATTTACATGGAAAATCATAATAAATAAAAAAAAAATGTATATACTTATATTTAATTAAAAAAATATATTAAAACAATTTTAAAATAATTGGCAATTTTTAAATAAATTTATTAGAATCGTTTTCTCCGCATTTTCAAGAATATTTTTTTTTATTTTTGGGTTGGGCTACTAAAAACACACATTATTAAAAAAAAAACTTCAATTAAATGTGTCAGCTCAGCAATATCAAACCCCCACCAACAAGAAATACAGACATTTTCGAAAAAAGCCACAACAAAAATGCAACAATGGTTTAACCCATTAATTATTTATTTACATTTATTTACTATTATCAAATAATAACAAAAACTCACCTTTCAATTGGAATCAAAATTATATTTTTCCTTGTTAAAGAAATAATGAAATATTTATCCTTATTTTTTGGTTATTTATTTTTGCTTGCGTCACTTTTAGCGCCCCTTTTTCTAACACAAGAAAAAAAAATCGTTTCCAATACGAAAATAATAAATGCAAAAGACTGCGAAACTTCCACCCCAACACAAAAATTATATTAGTTTTAAAAAAAAATATATATATAAAATATATTTTTATTATTATTATATTAAAAACTGATATTTTTTATAATAAAACCGTCACAACCGATATTTATTTTTAGGTAAAATTTTAACACTTTTCTAAACACAACTAAATAAACATATCAGACATATTTGAACATTACGTCATTTATAGGTTTACCAATATCAAATGTATAGATTAGGCTAGAATAATATAAAATTATTTGGAGCGATATTTGTGTATAATTGATTTTTAAGTTTCGATATTCGGAATTCAGAATAAGCACGAACTACGAATAGGTAAAGGTACGAACATAATACTTTCCATACAATCAATATAAAACGTTTAACGATGTGTTGACAACTTGGTAAAGCTGTATCGTATAAATATAGGCAACCTTTACAACACGTTTACAAACATTTTGATGCTTGAAAAATCGATTGAAGAAATATTGTTTCGCAATATTATATATTTTTTTCATATATTTTTATATATTCACAGTTAAACAAATAAAACTATAGAACCAAATATTATATACGTATTATATTAATTTCACTTCAAGAATGTCTCTACATGATGCGAACAAGAAAAAAAAATTGGAAACAGCTAGAGCTAAAAAAGCTCTTCAAAAAGGTAATGTTGATGTAGCAAGAATTCATGCTGAAAATGCAATACGTCAAAAAAACCAATCTGTTAATTATTTACGAATGAGTGCTAGGGTGGATGCTGTTTCCAGTCGTGTTCAATCTGCTTTAACCACCAGAAATGTAACGAATTCAATGGCTGGAGTTGTAAAAGCTATTTATGCAGCCATAAAAGGAATGAATTTGGAAAAAATATCTATAATAATGAACACATTTGAACAACAATTTGAAGATTTAGACGTTCAAAGTTCCTATATGGAAAAAACTATGTCGAGCACCACAACTACATCTGTTCCACAAACTGATGTTGATTCTCTTCTACAGCGAGTTGCTTCAAGAATGTCTCTACAACTTTCCATCTGATCTATAATCATTTTAAAATGATTATTTGAGATAATAAGCGTCCAGATAGTATAGTCCACATAACTATACTATTGCGAAGGCCACCATCAGGTTGTAATTGTATTGCTGGATGAACTATAAATTCAAAAATCATTCCTTTGGAAGCGTATTTTTATTTAACATTACAAATATAGTAAATGTTCCCCAAAATTAATGTTAAAAGTTAGTAACAATATTGGGTGCGGTCGGTGTAATAACTCCACAGAAAATAATTGCAATGCCCCTGCAGCTACACTACAAAATTCAAAATCCAAGTGGAATTATTTTGAAATTAACTCCACTTTTTAGAAGGAAATATAGAAATTAATTCCACACCTAATTTTGCAATAGCAATACGACTGTTTTCTGGAAAAAAGTAAAAATGACATCATTATAGATCATACATATTTTTCTGTTTAAGGGGACGTTACTATACACTTTTTTTATTCTTGCCAGAGTAATAATTCCATCATTTTTTCAGTTGTATTCATTTTCAGTTAAAAATAATTCCACTCGGAATCGCAATTTGCAATATAAATTACAAAATATTATTGTCACAAGAAAATAATAAAGAAAGTCAAGATTTTTATAAATTCAAAAATCATTCCTTTGGAAGCGTATTTTTATTTAACATTACAAATATAGTAAATGTTCCCCAAAATTAATGTTAAAAGTTAGTAACAATATTGGGTGCGGTCGGTGTAATAACTCCACAGAAAATAATTGCAATGCCCCTGCAGCTACACTACAAAATTCAAAATCCAAGTGGAATTATTTTGAAATTAACTCCACTTTTTAGAAGGAAATATAGAAATTAATTCCACACCTAATTTTGCAATAGCAATACGACTGTTTTCTGGAAAAAAGTAAAAATGACATCATAGATCATACATATTTTTCTGTTTAAGGGGACGTTACTATACACTTTTTTTTATCTTGCCAGAGTAATAATTCCATCATTTTTTCAGTTGTATTCATTTTCAGTTAAAAATAATTCCACTCGGAATCGCAATTTGCAATATAAATTACAAAATATTATTGTCACAAGAAAATAATAAAGAAAGTCACGTTTTAGTGTAAAATATTCATATGTTCTCCAATTCTGCGTAATTATTGTAGAACAATAATAAAGTTCAAGATGCGATCCCTGATATGAAATTATATCGGTTCTCTTACACTAAATTAAAATTAAAACTAATTCACTAAAAATGGATTTAGGTCGCATAATTTTTTTCATATTTTGACAGCTTTTGATGAATGTCACGTAGCGTTAATATCGATTTCGACGGCAACTTGGGCCGTATTATTTATGAAATCATATATTTATACTACTTTTACATTGAAAATGTCCACACATTGTGTGGTCTGTCAGTTTACAAATCAGTTATAAATATCATTTTGGTAAGAGACATATAAGCTGTGTTTTTTATCTAAATCCGTAGATCGAGCAGATTTTTCAGATTTAATTCAGATTGATCTGAGCAATTTGAGATAAAAAACACTTTCAGATTTTTCAGATCAAAAAGTGAAGTTGTCAACTTTGTACTTGTCATTTTGTTCTTGTCATTTGTCATTTATTATAAAAGTGTCAATTAATTAAAAAGTTTGTTTTGTTTATAAAATAATTAAAAAATTGTAGTCATCCATAATTATTAATATCACTAAAACTTTTTTACTCTAAACTTTTAATTTGACATAAATAAACAAAACAAATATGTATAGCCCAATTGAAGTTGGCCGCTACAAAAACAAAAATAAAAATGCGATCTGAAGTTAGGCACAACAAATAGTAATCTGAAAAATCTGAAAAAAATCTCCGATCAAAAAAATCAATCTGAGTAATCTGAATCGGAGATAAAAAAACAGTTTTCAGATTGATCAGATTGATCTGAGCGTAGATAAAAAACAGTTTCAGATTAGTCAGATTGATCAGACTAGTCTGAGCAGAGATAAAAAACACAGCTATAGTTTGATTCAAAAATTTAAAATCGAGCGATCGAAATTGTTGATTATGGGAATCGTAAACTATTTCTAGTTTGGAATTGTAATTCAGATTCCGAACGAAGAATGATGAAATGTCGCTTCCCTATTAAATATTTATTTTTTTGTAGTTGTGTAGGTTGTGTATCTTTAAAAACATTATTGATTTTGCATATTGGGCATCATCCATTTTTATTTCGCATGTGCGTTCGAGGTTCGAGTCTCGCAATTTTTTTTTCGATATTTGGGAAGAAGAAGCTATACCACCATTTTTTTTTCGATTTCATACACAGAATAATTTCTTGCAATAAAAACGAATAATGGGTGTCGAGATTCAACCAATTTCTGCTGGAGATGGTAAAGAAGAAATATTAAATTTGATTTATGTAAAAATTATCTGTAATTTATATTTATAGGCAGTACTTATCCTAAATCTGGTCAAGTTGCTGTTGTACATTATACCGGAACATTAAGTAATGGTGAAGTTTTCGATTCATCACGAAGCCGTGGCAAACCATTTAAGTTTACAGTTGGTAAAGGTGAAGTTATTCGTGGATGGGATGAAGGTGTTGCAAGATTATCTGTTGGCGAACGTGCTAAACTGATTTGCTCACCGGACTACGCCTATGGTAGCCGTGGTCATCCAGGTGTTATTCCACCAAATTCGACCTTGACTTTTGACGTTGAATTACTCAAAGTCGAATAAATTAAAGTCAAATTGAACAAAATATAATGTTAATATATTTAAACAAAAATTAAATTCATTTTTAAATTAATAATAATCTTTATATTGTGTCCTAAAGCCTACAAAAAAAATTAAAAAAAAAAACTAAATATAATAAATATTTAACAATAATGGTCACGACTAACAACAATTTTAAATTTATAATGTCAATATATAAAAATTTTCTACTATAGTTAATTATTATGTTTTGTTTTTTGAAAATGTGTGGATAAATCTAAATTCATAAATGCAGGATTTATAAAATACTCTTGGTAGAATATTGAAATGTAAACGAAGATAAAAATGAATTTTTTTTATAACTTGATTTTTTTTTGTATTCTTTAATTGTAATTTGTAAAAATTTGCTTGCATTTGACAAAAAAAAAACTACACTTTTTTCGAAATATTAAAAAATAATTTGTTTTTATTTCATTATAAAAAATTAAATATTAATTTGTATAGGTATTTTGTGATCGGTTTATTTATTTAGAGCAACATCATGATGGGCAAACGTTTTTTGATATGTACTTCTAATTCCGATACGATAGAGCTAAAAAATAAGCAATATTCAAATTTAATATGTTATATATGTACAAAATCTTTAAACAGAAATTGTACAAATAAATTCTAACTACAAAATTAACATTTTGAAATTAATATTTTTGCTCAATTTTAAATTATATTTTATACAGAATGAAGTTATTAAAGTTTAATTGTTTGCTTTCACCGTGTACTACAATGCGAATTATAAGATGGAATGATTTACTGGTTCTGTTCAAAGCTACTCAAAGTGTATTCCATTTTTTCCGAAATTGTATAGTTTGAAAATAATATTGTGAGGTGCCATTATATTTAATTCAATTATATACAACAATATGTTTCAATCTGAATAACCGAATAACCAACCCAAAATATAAAAACTGAAAAAACAGTATCTCTTTGAGTGAACACCCAATCCTACTCCTACCTAATGCGATATTGCATTCTATAGAAATGTAAAAGAATTCAAATTGTATAAAACTCAAAACTATAAATTTAAATAAGAATATTAGGACCTATTTTGAATTCTTATTATTTGATTAAAAATAATAGGACCTGCATTGAATGCTGTTACTCTACTATTGCTAATTAATTTAACGAATTTATATTTTTATAATTCGACGAAAAATAAATATTATTAAGTGTAAAAATTTGATAATAATATAGGTAATTAAATTACATAAAATTTCATTTGAGAATAATAAGGTGTTATGATACCTAAAATTTTAGGCAAAATGGACTAAAGATTAGATGTCTAGATTTTGTGGAAAGTATTAGTATTTTCATTGTCGAGATTTTTATCGAATCCTCTGGCTATATTTACTCGATTTGACTTTGACAGTTTTGTAAATATATATATATGTAAATAAATTCAATGACAAATGGAAAAATGACTAATAAGATAATTATAAAATTTCTGTAAAGTAAACTTGTGGTTTTTTCGTATCAGTATCAGTAAAATTAATTGTTAGGATTTAGAATTCATGTTTTCTTTCTTTACATATTATTTATTGTAAATCAGCAAACTGGGTAACGATATGTCTGCTTCAGCTATGGAAAAGCATCTTTTTAATTTAAAATTTGCTGTAAAAGATTTAGAAAGGAGTTCAAAGAAATGCGAAAAAGAAGAGAAATTAGAAACAGCTAAAGCTAAAAAAGCTCTTCAAAAAGGTAATGTTGATGTAGCAAGAATTCATGCTGAAAATGCAATACGCCAAAAAAACCAATCTGTTAATTATTTACGAATGAGTGCTAGGGTGGATGCTGTTTCCAGTCGTGTTCAATCTGCTTTAACCACCAGAAATGTAACGAATTCAATGGCTGGAGTTGTAAAAGCTATGGATGCAGCCATGAAAGGAATGAATTTGGAAAAAATATCTACATTAATGGACACATTTGAACAACAATTTGAAGATTTAGATGTTCAAAGTTCTTATATGGAAAATACTATGTCGAGCACAACAACTACATCTGTTCCACAAACTGATGTTGATTCTCTTCTACAACGAGTTGCTGAAGAAAATGGCCTAGAACTGAACATGGAACTACCATCTGGGCCTCAGGGATCAACAATTGGTACATCTACACAAGTTTCCCAAGAGCAAAATGAACTTACCCAACGTTTAGCAAGATTGCGACAAGTAGAATAAGATAATGTTCTTTAAATTGATAAAAATATTAACTTTAATTGCTTTAAAAAAAAAAAAATAATGTCAATAGCAAAGTTTTATATCAGCACTTTCAAATTGGGCAAATTTATTACAGCTTCTTCCCAAGAAAAAGATATTAATTAAATTACTAGGTATATATTTATTATTTCATTTATATATTTTTATGTTAATAAAGACATTATTTAATTATAATTAAAACATTTATTTTTCCAAGTTTTTGGTGTTTTTTTTTTTTTTTTTGATACGGGTGAATACACATTTTTTCCAATTTGCTAATTCATCCGCAGCTATTTGAAGCTCATGTACATTTGGATTATTATTTCGTCCTAAATCAACTGATAATCTTAATTTTTTAAGAATTCCATTTAAATATTTATTTTTTGATCTATAAATATATTTATTTTGTTTTGCATGATTTATATATTTGATTTTTTTATTTTCTGGCAAATTATTCCAAATTTTTGCTGCTTCCCTAATTAAATCCGATTTTACTGAACAAGGTCCAACATTTTCTTTTATATGTCTTTGACGATATTCTTTTAAAAATAAGAAATATGGATTTCTACTAGTATCATCAACAGAACATTTAAAACTACTTATTGATGTTTTTTCTACCATTTTCTAAGTATTTGTTTTTTTTTTAAAAAAAGATTTTTTTTTTCAAGAAAAATTTAGAAATATACGTATATAAATATTGAAAATTAATAAATTAATGTCAAATGGTTATTCTTGAATATTGAAAATGTATAATGCCTACTTTATATAGTGATTATTTTAAATCCAAATACTTTTATTCATCTTATGATTTCCAGCTGATTTAGCGGTAATAGTTGCATAATTAAATAAAAGTAATTTTACCGAAATGGCCATTAAGCACAAAATTTGATTATTAATTCTGTTAAAAAAAACGATATTTTAGAATCTTTAACAACAAATAGAATATTTTATTTATATTTTTGCATTAAATTTAAATACATATTTATATTTTTTTTAAATATAATTTTCTAACAGCCACATAAATAATAAAATAATAATTGTTTATTATATATTAACAAATATAATTAATTTAATTTAAAATAAATTTAGAGGCAGAACTTTGCTCCTTAAAGATTAATAAATAAAAGCAATTTATTTACATATTTGTCAGCGATAAATGTAATTTCAATAAATTTAAAAATGCAAACAACAAACAAACAAACAATTTGTTAAAATACAATTTATCAGTGATTTGTTTTTCAAGTAGTTTGAATTCAAAATATCGTACTGCAGCTATAAAAAATATTGTGTTTATGACAAAATGCCCAACTTACTCGGTAGTTGGTTCTTTAACCTTTAAACCAGCAAGAAGCAAAGTTTGTCTAAATTAACAATACTCTTTCCTTTGCAATAGAAAAATACTCGAAAATACTACAAATGAAAAACTGAAAAAAAAATTGATACCTTTTACTTTATGAAATTTTAAAATTTGTTTGTCATTAAACCTTTTATCTTAAATTTAAATAACATTTTTCTATTTAATTTTAATAAAAAAATAATTCTGGGAAATTATTTTCATAAATTGGTTTTTGTGTTTGTAAATTTTTAGTTTCTGGTGTTATTTGTCGTTCAATTGCTAATGAATTAAATAAATCATTTAGTCGATTTTGGATAACTTCATGCTACAAAAAATGAAAATAAATTTTATTTTTTCATAAAATTTTTGTTATTATTTTGTATATATACTTTCGGTTCGGTTCTACGTAATAAATCATCAAAATTACTCTCACGGAAAGTTTTAACAATTTGTGTTTGTTTTTCACGTTGTTCACGTTTTATTGCCTCAGGCGGTTCAGCTAAAGCTCGTTTCATTGCATCAAAATTATATTCGGGTGCCAAAAGTTTCTACAAATTTAAAAGAAAAAAAGAAACAATTAATTATAATCCCACATAAAAAAAGCAAAAACGAGGTAAACCTTTGAAACTCCTGGTGAGCTATTAATACTATCTGCATCATTATTATAAACAGCTAAATCTACTGCACTATTTCGTTGAGCTAAATTACCACCAGTTGCTTCAACCCATGAATGTCGATGTGCTGGATTATCAATTGGATTTAATGAATATGGTAGACCAGTTTGTATTCTATTTGATTCCATTCCAGCATTTTGTAAACATTCAGCTAAAGCAATTTTATCAATAAATAAATGTGGTAAATTTGCATTTAAATTTTTAACAGATTTTTTTGAATCTAATAATGGTGGTAGAAAATATGTTGCTTCTTCACTACGTGCATCACATATCTTTTGAGTATATTCCATTATATTATTTACACCAGTTACGCGTGCCACTATATATAATAATGAAATTGATATTGAGTGTAAATTACATTTATGAATTGTTGATAGTTCAATTGATGTAATCGAAATTTGTTGAATTCTAAAAAAATAAAAATAAAATTGTTATTATTAATTATTACATAAATTTGTTTAAAATAATATTACCCTAAAATAAATAATAAAAATTCTTGAATTGTTTCATTACATGCCATTTCAACAATTAACAATGCTGCTGTATTATAACTTGAAGCTAATGCTTCAATACGATCAGATTTTGCCATACCTTCAATTAATGCTTGCATTATATTTGCACCATATTTATGTGTAAATATAATATCAGATCTGGATGGTGGTTCTTGTGACAATGTATTATAACCTTTAACTGTAATCACACTTAAGATACCTTGATTTTGATGACGATCTAATAATACTTGTAATATTTGCATAACAACAATACGTGTTGGATCATGTGGTGTTCTAGCCATTTTTAATAATGGTTGTAGAAATGATGCTGGAAAAGCTTTTTCAAATGATTGTGTACGATACTGTGTACCAACTTTCAATAAACTTTTTAATAATATATTCTGTAACATTTGATCACCTTTACTTTTTTTCGTTAAATCTGGTACCGTATTCATAATGAATAACATTATTTCAATTTTCTGATAATCAGGATGATGATTTGCAAATTCACCAAGTGCATTTATTAATGCTTCCTGGTATTGGCTTTCTTCGGGTGTTATATCAGTTGTTGTACTGACACTAGTTCGTAAATGTGTCAACAAATTATTAATAATATCAAGAGCTGATGGTCCCACACTTTCACCAGCAGCAATTGCAATGATTTTTGATAGTACAACTGCTAATGATGTTCGTGTTTTAGGTGATGATTTCAAATTATGATCTAAATGTTGCATTAAAGTTTCAACTACCGTGTAAGAATATTGTGGTTGAATCGATATCATAACGACACGGAATGTATGTATTGCAAAATCATTGGGTACCCATAATTGATGACGATCTAAATGACTAAAAAATAATAGATTTAATTAAATGTTAGTAATATTTCAAACAATTATGATCTAATCTTGATATTTCTAAAGAGATCTGAAGCAAGTTACAATAAAATTTTGTAATAATAAAAAAAAAATAGTAGATTTGCTCCGTTGGTTTTTCGTATCAACTTATAAAATAATATTTCGTAACTAATAATACAAAGTTTTAATCGGAACATTTAAATATTAATAAAGACTTACGTAAGCAATGGTTTAAGTACAGATCGAATATGGCCAAACGAAGCTCGACTAACCAATTCTCTAAGTACTGATTCAGCTAAACTTGGTGGTGATGAAGGTGTTGGCTCTTCGATTGTCGTTAATGGACCCGACTATACATAATTACACAATTTTATTAATTTAATATTTTGTTTTATTTACATTATTATTATTATTATTTAGTACCTGCATATTAAATAGTAATGATGGTACAATTTTTTCCATATGCTGTTTTTCCCATATATTCTCAACTAAATCATCCGAAACAGTTTTACGAATAACACCTTGTAAACCTTTTATACCAGCTAATCGAATACTATCCCTTAATTCAATATTATCATGATTACCATGACACATTGATGAAAATTTTGAAATGAAAAAATCATATCGCCTATGGTATGATGGCGTATCTTCTTCAATGTTAGCAAATTTAACAAACTAAAAATAAATAATTTTTGCTTTTAATTAAATTTAAAAATAAAGTTTGTATATTTTTATAACAAAAATTACTGAAAAAATAATGAGTTAATGAAAAATAAACTTATTTTTATAATTGATCAACCTTTGCACTTAGTACAAAAGTTGTTTCATTAAAATAAAATACAAATTGCTATTCTTTTAAATTAAATATTGTAATTATAAATCGCATTTAAAAAAGATAATAATATACGTTAAATAAAGTTGACATTTAAATCAAATGGAAGAAATAAACAATTGTAATCAATTATGAATAAAGATAGAAACACACATGGATTAGAATAATGTACACTATTTGATTATTGATAATTTTAATTTGGAATGCAATTTATTTAGAAGATATTATTGGAAGTTGGTTAATCATTCTATTACTTTTATATTTCTTAACTACTTTCTTGGAAATAGGAAAATTAATATAACTATAAACAGAAAATTAATATAAACATTAAAATAAATTACCGAATTTGTTGCCATAATTTGTAAATTTGGATTTGAATCTTCAAGTAATTTTTGTACCATTCTTAAAAATGATTCAACAAATAAATTTAATGTTTGTGCATGACATGCCATTAATAATAGATCCATTGCTTCCATTGCAATTTCAACGGTCCTAAAAAAATAAATGAAATTATTGAATTTTTGTAAATATTGATTTTTCATGGTTGAAACTGATAAACATTGTTGACATAAAAATATTTTGACAATATTGACGACATTGAGAAAAAAAAAGTATTTTAGTTAACTTACTTATAACGTTTACGATTAATATCTTTAGTTGCTTTTTGATATAAATATTCACCAATACGATCTAATTTATCGGGTGAACTAAGTGAATAAAATGTTAATTTTTCCATATTCGATTTAACTAGACCATCTTCAGGATTTTCAGGAAATATATTATCAACTAATCGTTTATATCGAGGTCGTAAAGCTGAACAGCAACCGCAGCAGCCTGGAAAAAATATGTATGTTGTAATTTATAAAAATATTTCAACTTTTGATGACAAATAAATAGAATATAATTTAAATTAAATTAAGGTTAAAATTTTATTTTACCAGACATTTTAGCAGATACGTTAATGTTATTTTTCAATAAAAATAATTCCTATTATTAAATTAAATTATAGTCCATTCAATTAACACGACAAAATTTAGTACATATATTAACAATAACACTCAAGTCTAGAATAATATAACTCAATGTCAAATGTCAGTTTATTTTCATACTCAAAATCATTGACCAGTGATGAAAGAATACTCGAATTTATATATTACATACGTTAGTAATTTTGGAGGAAATTTTAAAAATTAGTTAGTTGCCTTGGGAATTTTATAAATTAATTACAAGCTTTTAATTTAAAATAATTCCTAGTAGAGGAAACCAATTCTTTTTTATTCAATTTATCATGTTGTACTGTTTATAAAGAATTTAATTATTTTAATTCAAGACGTATGAACTACGAAAAATCTAATCAATTCCCAAAGCATCATAAAATATTGTTCTCGCGGTTTAATATCAGCGATATAACGTATTGGTTTAATATTATATTTTCATTTTGATTAGATTATAAATCCTAGAATACAGTCCTTGTATTCTATACAGAAAGTAGAACAAGTAAGAAAGTAGAACATTTTAAACGAAACATTTTACTTCAAATTAGTAGAGGTTTCTCGATCCGAAACTGGTCTAACATAGCGTATACATTTACTCGGAAATTCGGAATCAAAGGGGATTTATTAAGCGTAACTTTAAGGTGGCGTAATCTCTGCATGCACTCAAGTAAGTTAAAATTTATATTTTGTAAAGGTTTTTTTTATTATTTTCAAATTCAAATTTATTTTGAAAAAATATTGCTTAAAAATTACCTCAAAAGGGCAATATATAAACATAAAAAATGATAACGAATAACAACACTGGAATGCCAAATATGTCAAAAAATGTAATCAGCTGATAAATGGCTTGAAGTGTTGAAATGAAACAGTTTCCAATTTGAATTTTCGTGTAATAAAATAATAACGATAGCAAAAATAAAGATAGTGTAGTAGTAGTGAACGCAGAATATTTAGACAATTTAGTTGGCCGTATTTCAATTTCCTGGCGGGTTTTTTTAATTACATGATAAGGAAATTAATTTCGATTAACTATATAATAAAAAATTGAAAAACAATTAAAGTAAATAAAATACAAATTAATAAATATTTCTAAGAATATACTAAAAATATATTGACTAAAATTATATACTACATAATTAAACTTTAAATTCTTTTATGTATAACCTACTTATTTGTTAATAATAAATAAATGTGTTTTAGAATTAAATATATTTTTTTAAATTTTATAATTATTGTAGAATAATTTAAAGTTTGTATTTATTTGTAATAAGAATTATAATGAATTTTTTTCCGCCAATTCATTTTATTATTTTAAATTTTATAAATATACTTCGTGTAAAATAATATCAACATTGTAAAAATTGTAAAAAAAAAATATCCTAATTAATATTATATTCGTCACTTTGTCATTTCATAATTAAAGGAGCAAGATAAAATCAGAGATAATATAGAAATGTAACATTAATAATGATTTTCATTTGAAAAATATGGTTCGGACCTCGTAGTAGTGACTGTGACTAGTGTCTAGTGACTGAAATGTATCCCTATCCTACCTATCATGATCATCGTGTTATTTTTATAAAATTTTTACACATAATTGAAGTTACAACTTTTGTTAAACGGAGAATATGCTTATTGGTCTGTTAAAGTTCAGTTTTCTTATTAAACATTAGGTTTGCAATATATGATCTAAGAGATTTTATATTCGGTTGGTTAAGTCGTTAAGTGACGAGTGCAATTCCCATCCAATATGACGGCGACTTAGGGAACCCAATTGGCTACCACTCACGTGATTTTCGATCCCCTTCGTAGCATTCACGAAGTAACCGTTAGGGCGTACCGTAACATATATGTACGGCTCTTAACCGCTAGATCATTAAAGTTGTTGAGTTCATATCCACCAACAGTATCCTCTCTGCCTGTGGCCAGATTGCAGCAATCTATAGTGTCTTTCTCATTCAGTTCTATACACAACTGCGGCAAGATTGGTTGAATGGGATGCCTAGTCTGGCAGCATGTTCGCTAATTGACCAGTGCACCGTTAACAAAGATATTTATCTGACTTTGTCCTTAGGAATAGTTTTAGTAGGATGTCTGTTTTATTTCTGTGGTACGACGTCTATTTCTTCTTGGCTGTACGGTACGTGCTTGTGCTTATGTATTTCCACTTAACCTTCGCTTATTCACGATATTTCTATATCTAACTATCTTACAAAAAAAAAAAAAACCATATCGTAATAAATGAATTTGAAAATATAAAGTGTTTTTAACAAACTCCAATTATTGTGGCTATAATTTAAAAAAAAAAGATTAAAAAAAACAATTAAAATCTGTAATCTTTACTTTGTAAGTAATCTTAATCAAAATATAAAAATACCTTTTTTTTAGGTATATACAATTATAATTACACAGCAAACATTTAATATACTCGTGTATAAAATTATAATATTATCAACAATTTTATTATCAATATGTCCACAAGTGCTTGGTATTATAAAATAATATAAATTTTGATAAAATATCTTATTCAAGTTATTCCGGTGGCGATGCATTCTTATATTTTCATCTGGTTTCATGCGTTCTATTAGGTGTATATTGATATGATGAATTAGTTTGAATATATGGTTGAATATATACCATATTAAAGAGTCTTATTAGTTTGTTGCAATTTCTTTACCAGAAAGAAACACAAGCATGAAAGCTGTTTTTCAAATAAACATGCTTTCAAAAAATCAGAATTTAAACTTAATAATAAAAACGTCTTTGACATTATTATTAATAAGTTTAAATTCCGATATAAACTTAATAAAAATAATTAATGTCAAAGACATTACTAACTGTTTCCTAAAGTTATATATCAAAATTTGAATTTATGTAACAAATTCCCAAGGTTGATAAACTTTTTTCTAAGATTTTGATTATAATAACGTATAATAAAACAATATTTGCTTTAATAACGTGTAAAACACTAACTGTGGGGTATGCTGCAACTTGCAAGTCGAAAATGGAATTACGCCAAACATAAGGGCATCTTATAGTTAGTTGTATTAGATATTATTACAACATCTTTTTTGTTTCTTACATTATATAAAAATGCGAAATTAACTTTTGTATAGTTTCCAATAGTGTTGCTAAATATATTTTGGAGGCCTCTTGAGTACAGAGGCACATGGAAAGAGACCCTCATGTCCCCCCTATTACAGGGCATATACATGCACATAAGTACTTTTTGGTTTTACTCAAGTATGTGTATTTGAAAAACCTTAATAGCCCAATTAGTATTAACATAAGCAACACAGACGCGGTTCTACTTCCTTAAAATAAATTCAACATAAAATATTAACTGAACGCGAACATGTGCAACGCAGTGCAAGAATTCGATAAATTTGAATTTCCAATGCATGTTGACAACTAAATTTGGCATATAAATTTCTAAATTTTTATCAAAGTGATTATGAAGAAAAATTAGTTGAAATAATCTTGAAATTTTAAGATTAAATTATTAAATACAAACTTTTACATATTTCTTACTTATACATATATAGTTAAGTTATAGTACTTAGTACATTTGTCCAAATCTCAATAGAATATCATTGAGTGACATATTATATACTTCACATTTGAACTGTTGCGACATTGAAAGTTTCTATATCTTATTTATCTTATCTATAATTTTATAAAAAAATTCCAAAAATTGATAATTAAAAATAAGAAAAAAAAAACTTCGCGGTATTGTATAAAGCTTTTGAATATTGAAGCAGCATATCCCACAGTTTAGCTATAATTAATTAAAATTATAACATCATTTTAACTTATACAGAGAAGAACTTGTTAAATGTATTTAGAGTGTTCTTGTTTTCTATTTTTGAATATTTTTTAATAAAATTAAAAACACGGAAAGAAAAACATTCTAAAAATTCATAGTTTTTGTTTTCAATAATAATTTTATATTAGAATTAGACCTATTTTCTGTAAACTTCATTAAAATAAAACGAAATAATTGATGATTATAACCTAAAAATATAAATTTAAAACGGTGCAAAAATATTTTTTACAAAAATAAAAAATTAATTATAAAATTTAATGTTTAATTTTTGTTTTTTTATTAAATTTATTTAGATGAAAAGTAATAGTAATAATTTAATACAACCATCAGCAGCAGATGATTTACCATTACGAAAATATGATAATAATATTAAAGAATATGAAATTTTATATAGTAAAAATGATGACAGTTTAATAAAACAAAATAATTATAATAATAAAATTAAATATAAAGATTCTATTCGACAGGCAAGTAAAATAAATTATATTAAATTAATAATTGTTTTAATGATTCCAGGATAGAATATCGTGCACATTTCATCAAGCACTTTGTATAATTAATTATCATTGAAATGTTTATCGTGCAAAAGTGAACTTTTATCAAAATTTGTTTTTAAAATTGTCGACATTTTCACCCAGTTCACGGATTTGATTTAACTTTATACCGATATCGTGAAAAATGCAAAGTTTTTGCGATGTAAAGTATTGCGATTAAATGTGCACGTTAATTCGTTCTATTACCGTTTCATAAAAAAAAAACTTTAAAATTCTAGATTTTTGCATGTTTTTTAATTTATTTACCAATTATACAAGTTGGTGTTAATATGGCATATTCAGCTATACTTTTGCCACAACTTAATGACTCTACAACAAGTACAATTCATATAAATAAAGATGAAGCTTCGTGGATTGGTAAAAAATAATGTATATATATAATTTTTATATTAAAAATATGGTTTTTCTCTAATATTTATATATAGCTAGTGTAGTAACAATATCATTACCAATTGGTTCATTTATAGCTGGTCCATTAATGGATAAATTTGGCAGAAAATTAGTTACAAGTATTACATGTGTACCATTTGTAATTAGTTGGTTATTGGTAGCAACATCTACTAATGTTTATACAATTTATATTGGTAGAATATTAGCAGGAATTGGTGGTGGATTATCAACAGTTTCTCTTCTATATGTTAGTGAAATAAGCCATACAATGTTAAGGCCAATGCTTTTAGGTGCTAATAGTATATTTGTAGCACTCGGTATATTAACAACATGTTTATTAGGTTAGTATAATTCAAATTAAATTAAAATATAAAGACAGGTAGAGAGAGAAAGAGAAAGAGAAAAAGAAAGTGAAAGAGAGGGAGATAGTTTGTGATCAAGATTGATTTTCCGAATCTTGTTATAGCAAATTTATCGGATATTTTGTATAGTGATAATTGGTAAATATGTTGATAATGTTCCGAGAAGTTAAAATTAATTCTCTTATCACTTGAATCAAATGATCCGTGACATAGCAGACCGGCTAGAGTATTTCCAAGGTAAAATGTGAAGTTTTTCGGATTTCGGTGTTCCGTACATTCACACTTCCAAAAAGAAAATATTAAAATAACTTGAGATGACCTCAAAACAAGAAAATTTATGGGTTAAATTTCGGCATATAACAAAACTTATCTAAGTTGATGAAATCGATAGCAATAATTGTTTTATTCAGCAAATTTTTGAATATATTTGGTATTTTTTTAAAAGTATGGGAATCATTATATGCTCTTGAATAAGTTTCTTAACTTTTTCTTCGTCCTTGGATTATACCTAATAAATTTTACAATCATAAATGAAATTATTAAGCTATTAAATTTTTTTTATCAATTAATTATCAGTATTACATATTTAAGATTACCTTTTATTTTGAAAACAATTTGTGCAAATTTGTGATTAATCATTATATCAAGTTTGTTTTTATAGATTAATCTTTGTCAAATTATTTTGAAATCGGTGGCAAATTAAAAAAACAAAAACAAAAACTGCGCAACAAAACAAAAATGCGCCAAAAATTCTATTTTAGTAATATAGATATTATATTCTCAAAGTGCCAATACCTTTCTAACACATTTCTGATAGTTATATTAAACCTCACGTATAAGAATCATGATCGGGATACTGTCTTTTGGGGAAGATGGCCAAGAGACTGGACAATGGTGGGGAAGATGTAAAGGACATACGTCATATGTTATACAAGTTCTCAGGTCTAAGCAGAAGTATTCGAAGAGAACTTGGAATTACAAGTTTTATAGCTTAGAGGAAATGTATAGCAAATTCTCATAATGGACATTTCTTGGTGAGGGGAACTAAATGGTTAGAATAAAATGTAGTTTAATGGCTCAATATAAATAGAGATACCAAATGGATGAATTACTTGCTTAGTGTTAGGTGTCACCCGGTAGAGTGACCTAATTAACTTCTCACATAATGGCTAAATAAAATTTTAGAGCTTTGTAATTCACAATTGATTGCTCCGCAAATATTTGTAAACAAATCTACTGTATATAATATAAATTTATAAAATTTTTCCAGGACTATTTTGGCATTGGCGTACAATTGCATTATTTTATGCTGGTATGTGTATAATTAGTTCATTATTAATGATAATTCCCCCAGAATCACCGTATTGGTCATTTACATTTCAAAATAAAAATATTGACGAAGCTAGGAAAACATATAAATGGATGTATCAAAATGAGAAGGTATGTAAAATGAATGAAATTTTAATTTTAAAAATATTATTAAATGAATAAATATTAAGTATTTAATTTTTTTATAGGTTTTTGATAATGAATTTTCATCATTCTTAAAAGATATGCAGTCAAAAGAAATAATTGCAAGTCAACTAAATTTAAAAAAGAAAATCTCTGGTAGTTTTGATATTTATTTCACATCAAAAGTGTATAAACCAGTGTTAATTTTAATTATAATATTATTGCTGCAACAATTTTCTGGTGGTTATGTAATAATATTTTATGCGGTCGATTTATTTATTAAAATTGGTGGTAATTTTGGTGATACTATTAATGAATATGGAGCACTTTTTATGCTCGGATTAGTTAGATTTATAATGTCAATAGTTGCAGTAGGGTAAGTAAACAAATAATAGTGACAAATTAATGTCAGTGACAATAATATTGGTACATATAACAAATAGTTTAGCTCCATGTTTGTAAAAGTATAATCGGTATGTGGAGCTATAAGAGCTTCCTACTTTTACACAAATCAATCAGATTTGCTTCACTGATTTTTCAAATGAACTGATCAAACTCGAATTTTAATTCAAAATTTCAGTTATGTAACAAAAACAAGAAGATTGTAACTTTATTAATTTCGTTATACGTCAAATAATAAAATTTTGTTTCTGTTACTATCGAAATAATTCAATTATGAACGATGTATTGAATTTGAAATATTGAAATCTATTTTTCAATATAATGAAATTGTTTTGAAATACAGTTTTTTTTAAATATTACGTTACATAAAAACATTATTACATGTATTCAAAAATCGGTTTTAGGAAAAAGTAACATATTACTCGAAAATATTTGTATTAATTTTGTTATGTAATATGGTTACCAGCATTGGTCACAACTCATCACAAAATTATTAACAATTTTTATTATAATAATAACTTATTTATGTATTTCATTTTTAGTTGTGCCAACATTTGCGGCAGGCGACCATTAATGATGATCTCGGGAATTGGCATGTCACTATCAACATTATTCGGTGGTATTATATTACATTTTGGAAATTTGTTATTTTCAAATGATGTTGATCAGAAAATTAGTATAATATTATTATTATGTGTTTTGGGATTTGTTTGTTTTAGTTCAATTGGTTATTTAGTTATACCATGGGCATTAATGGGTGAAATATTACCAATTGAAGTAAAAGGAAGATTAAGTGGTATACTTGTTGCCATTGCATATTTATTTATGTTTGGTACTGTTAAAGCATATCCTTATTCTATAGATTTAATTGGTGTAGAAGGATTATTTTATATATTTGCAATTAATAGTTTTTTAGGTGTTATTTTTGTATATCTATTTTTGCCAGAAACATTTCGTAAAACTTTTGCTGAAATTGAAAGTAATTTCTGATATCAGATTTAAATAAAATATTATAGTAAAATTTAGAGTAAATAATTTTGTACGTATAATAAATGTAATATTAAGAGAAATATGTAAATATATTTTTATATTAAGAAAATAAGATTCCAATGAAAAATATTTTTTTTTTAAATAAAATTAATATCAATAATTATTTGTAATTATTTGTTTTTGTCAGTAAATAATTTAACAAATTATTTATAGTTAGATGTAAATTTGGGAGAAATCACTTACAATTTTTACAGATAATTTTCAAATTGGCCGAAAACAATTAACCGAAAGTAAATTTATCGAATATAAACAATTTAACGAAGATTTACCAGAAATTATGAAAATTCGTACTATATATTATAAGAATCGTACATAAAATAAGAAAAAACAGGTAAAGAAATTGATTAATATATAAACGTAAATAAGTCAAAAGTCCTCGTACAGACAAGGGATACAGAAGAATGAGTCAAAACCTAACGATCGGAGATAGTAACGTAGAAGTGGTAGATAGCTTCGTATATCTTGGAACTACAATTTCAAAAGATAATGATAAAACCAAAAAGATTTAAAAAGAATTAATGCAACAAAAGAAATTTTTCTCTAAATAATTATAAATAACAAAACTCGTATTTACAAAAGAATAATCTGACCGACCCTTATATATAGATCTGAAGCGTGGACAATATCACAAGCTACTTCAGATAAAATAAAGAAATTTGAAAGAAAGATTTTGAGAAGGATCCTAGGGCCAATCCACGAAGAAAATGGTAGGTGAAGACTACGATACAATAATGAATTATACGAAAATTTACAATGAACTAGATGCTGTAACTTTTATAAAATTATATAGACTTCGATGGGCGTGACATGTGCAGTGAAGGGAGGAAACTCGTATCTAAAAAAAGTGCTATTGAGTAAAGCAAAAGGAAAACGTCCAGTAGGAAAGTCAAGTAACAGATGGAAAACCAAGATGCCCAGGTGATGCTGAATGAAATTAACTGGAAATCAACTGCATCAAATAGACTTATTTCGAGGAAGAAACTTGAGGAGGCCAAGGTTCGAGTAGGGCTGTAGCACCATTGGAATGAATGAATTATAATATTCACCAGGAGTATGAAGAGTACTACTGATACTTTTTTATGAACTTGATTGCGGTGACCAATTTTATTATACATTTCATGAAAGTTATTTGACTTTTAATATTAATAAAATGCGTAAATTGTATATTTATTAATTGTATATTATTACACAAAAAATAAAAATAAAAATATTATTTCCGATGATATTCCAAAATAACTAAAAAAAAAGTTAATATAATATTAGAATATCGATTAAATAAATTAAGAAATAAAAGGGGAAAACTTATTACGAATAAATTAGCCATGAATGAATTAGGTTTTCTTAAATCAATATAAATAACATTTACAATTTTTCGAGTAGTTAGCATAACTAAGAGTGTTTGTTGTATTGGACTTGAGTTCCCTAAAACTATATTTTTTTGCGTGTTTCGAGATCGGAGATTAAAAAAATTGCAATATAATACAATAAAATATTGTTATATAGTTAGCGTTATTATAGCCCGAGCAGAATCAAATTCGTACGCAGCCAACGTACGCAGCCAACATAAGAAAAAATATTTACCGAACACAATCAAAAGTAGTTTTGCTGCAAAAAACTTACCAATTTACACTAACAATATTTTTCTACCTGATATTAATGTGACATTTACCAGCGTACTTACGGAAAAAGTTAAAAGTTGGTTAACTTTTTTCTCGATTCTGCGACGAGGCTGCGTAGGCTGCGTTTGTTATAATCGGTTTCATATATTTTCATACATTTTAACTTTTTTTGGCATTTCTTATGTAGGCTGCGTATGTATTCTGCGTTGATTCTGCTCGGGCTATTAAGCTACACTGAGTTTCAGTGTGTTCATGGTAAACGAAGCAGCTTAATTTCAGAAGAATATTTGATTTATATTCTAGAGAGCATGTAATTATTATCTGATTTCAATGAAATTTGGTAAATCCTGATTTCTAGTTCGTTATCTTATTTTCAATGGATCCCTATTAAAATTTCGAATTATATAAAATAGATGTTTGGTGAATTAAAAAGATGTGAAATTTATAACAAAACTTCAATAGGCAATAATTAATTACAAATTTATGTTGAACATAAATCACTATTACACATAACTACGAGTTATATGCTCCCCTTAGTTAGCAGTTTTTTTATATATATTTTTTTAGATGACTTTGATATTAAAGTATGTACTAAATGTAGAAGTATTTTAGTCCACCTTTGACCTATACATTTTTTGTATATAAAATATTATAATTAATTTTATTCTAATTTTAATTTATATTTTTTTTTAAAAAATTGTGGAGAAAAAAACAGTTGACAAGCAATTGATAGTAAATAAAAATCATTATAAAAATTTGTATTTAATTCTTGTTGTTACTGGATACATTGGACCAACATTTTATTATTTACAGAATTGTCTAAATTAATCGGTACTTTATTTCTGAATTATAATTAATTAATTACCAATAGTTTTATGACAGTAATTCCTGTAGATAACTTTCATTATATGTAATCCGTGAATAAAAACATTGAAATTAAAAATTTTAAATAAAATATTCTTAATACTTACATCCAGGATCTGTGCATTTTTGAATAACAGTTTCAAAAAACTCGGGTAATTCAACAGGTTCAATACAACACCTGAGCATCAACATTACATAGATAAATTTTTATGAAACGAATTTTAAAATTAAATTATAATTTTTTTTTTATTATTATTGAAATTACAAATTTATATTTAAATTATTATTAAAAAAAAACTAATTTAACAATAATACTTTAATAAACGCAATTTAGTTTTCATTAACTATTAAACTAATTTATGTATTTGATTCCCTAAAGATTGAATTTAATATTATGACTGTTTTAATTATTAATTAATTATGCTATAAATTTCTTTTTATTATATATATTATTAACAGGTACTTTTGAAGAACGAGCGCGAGAATACTTTACAAGAAAAATGACGTTTTTAAATATAATTTTATCTATAATATTTATAATTAATTAAATATAAAATTTAAATAATATTCACAACATTTAATAATAAATTTATTTAAAATTAATAATTGTATAAAAACATAAATTTAAGTTAAAATTATTTTTTTATATATTAAATAAAATATATTGAATAAGAAAACATAAAATTTTGCGTTTGAAATGAAAATTTATGAAAAGCTACTGAAAATATTAAATTTTTACTCTGAAATAAATGTGTATAGAAAGTTTTGTTAGTAAATATATAAGCTTTAAAAAGCGCAAGCGTATTTAAAATATTGAGTTCACTAAACACGCAATAATTAGGGTAAAATGGGGTTAATGATAAACCGTTTCGTGGTCTTCATTAAACAAATTTCTTATCTTTATGTAATGAAGAAAATAATAAATTATAACGAAAGTTTATCATATAACAGTTTCCTATTAGATGATATAAGTTATTTAAAATGATTAGACTACTTTTAGACATGCTGGGTATATTCGAAAGAAGAATCCTTAGTTGAATATATGGAACTGCAAAAGAAAAACGTCTCTTGAGATCAAGATTCAACAATGAACTTTGCAATTTGAAGAAAATAAATTATGAATATTGATAAAGTTAAAGACAAAATTAATTGTATGTCAACAGAAAGTATGTTAAGTATGATTTAAGGTTCGATTTGGGCTGAAGCGCCAGAAAATTGTTCCCTTTTTGACGACATCACAATTTTGGAAAGGTTGATAATAGCATATTTTTAACCGAGGATAAGAGGTCTGATTTTAATAAAATTTCATATAGGTGTGCTCAGACTGTCTGCAATGAATATCACGAAATACGGCTTTGAGTTACGGTCATCATTTTTTATGGGATGGAGAAATTTACATTTTTTGAATGTTAAAATGATCGTTTTAATCGTAAGTATTTGAATTTTGATCTTGTAATTTAAATATTAGATAGTTATGAATGCAGTCTTCTTAAATTACATTGCTCCACTGTATAACAATTTTGATAAATTAAATGAAATATATTACGAGTATTATGAAATAGCCTTTCGAAGAAGCTTATTTATATTTCTTTATCGAAATTATACGGAAGATAACTTGAAATCCGTAAATTTCGGCAGTACATACAGAAAACAGAGTCCTTTGCTAATGATTGCAATATCAAAAAAATAGAATTTAAAATTTTATTTAAGGAATTAGTTAACGATTGTGAAATTAATGATATAACCTAACTCTTAAAATACAGGGTTATTCATATTTGATATTACTTAAAATTTGTTTAATTAGTTGCTATTTATCTCTATAAACTTATTCAATACAAAAATGGAAATATAAAAGAAAATATCTAAATAATCGTACATAAGAAATTTGAAAAGTCTATGTTTATTATAGCTACACTAATCTCAATGCAGAAGTTCCACCTGAATATATAAATCATGAAACTTGTATCATGACAGAAAGCTTTTTATAATTTATTTACTTTATATATTTCTAGGTCATTGGAATAGTAAAAACCACGTTACATTTTAAAATTTATGAGTATATACAGAAATTAACTTCAAGGTTATTTTGTTAGCGTTGCCAGTGTCTGTGGCAAAAAAAAATTAAAAAGCTTAAAATCTTTTCACTCTCTTGAGAGATTATAGTTGGTAGTACTACATCTGCATAGAATTGAAATAAACGTTTTTGTTCCATAGGAGAAATTAAAAATTTTAGAGGAAATTTTGTAGTAATTCAGATCTGATGCAACTGAAATTACATACCAAAGATTGGGATTACAATTTTCAGAAAATCGCCAATAGTAAATAAAATATCGTTTGATATCGTTGTGCTGTGTACTATAAACTTTTTAAGTTTTACAAGATGCTAAATATGTCTAATTTATTAAAACATTGAGTAATTTATCAATGGTTTTTGAGCTGTAAACAATTATAAATTTTAATAATTCGCTAATATTAGCTCAATGCTCAACTCAACAGAATTTATGATTAAAATATTTTACAAGTATATAATTTACTTTTCGTCAGTATAAATTATATCAAGTCCAATGCAACACTATTATTCTAACTACTCGTAATAGATGGCGGTCAATCTGGTTTATTCTGTTTAGGCCCCAATTAATTCAAAATTTATTAAAAACGCGCCAAAATTTCACCCAAAAATAAAATTATATGTGTCACAATACATTTTTTTTCTAAAGTAATATGTTTTATGTCTCATATAATACTTGCAAAAATCTTAAAATCTAAAAAGAGTACTAAAAATGTAGTGGCATCTAGATCTAGTTGAATTATGGACTGCCATTTTTTATTATTACTTTATATTGTAATTTTTAATTTTAAAATAATATACAATATTTATTAAATTAAATATTCAATTTAATTTTTTTTTTATATAAATACTAGATGCCACTACATTTAGTACTATTTTTTGCCAGCAACAACCTCCCGGCGCCCCTTTTGTTGACTGAAGTTCGCTACTAGCTGTCCATATTTATATAGTCAAAGTATATAACATATAATATATTTGAATTCCAAAGAGTGTTGCTGTTGCTACTAAGGCGGCTTCCGCAGATACTTCTGTTCCTAAAAATTCTATATGTGTATTAACATTTTTGTAAAAATGCTTTAAATTATTAGGTTATGTTAGCTTAGACGTAGGCCACGTATAAATCACCGATGTAACGCTAAATGGAGAGCTATGAATCTCTGGGTAAAGATGCGTCCTTGGTATTCATCAATTTATCTAAAAATTGCATGACAGTTGTACCGATATACTAGCACTTGAAATAAGATTCAATATAATAAAATATAATTTTTAGTTAAACTAAAAAGTCTGTAAATTTTCAATCTTAGTTTTCCTAAAATTTAATTTTAAAATCAGGAAAATACCAATAAAATAAAAAAAATATTTCTTTATATAAAATTAAAATATATTTTTATTCAAATAGATTTTTTTTTCATAATAAAAACTCCCACCTATCATAATATATAAAATTATTGACCGTGTATGTGGTACCTTTTGAACACAACAGCAAATCGTGTGTGCAACACCTAAGAAAAATATTTTGACAGCATAGTTTTGGCGCGCTTTAATAATTGTACATGAAAATTTTCTTCTATTAACTTGAAAATGAAATTAATTCGATAAAATATTTTCGGTTAATAATGAAACTAATAAAATTAATAAAATTATTAATTATTATTTGTAATTTTTCTATTAAAATTTAGTTTGTATATTTAAATTTGTATATAAAGTGCGGAATTTGTTAATTGAGGTTAATTGTAGATAAAAAATGGATTAAAAATATTTTTACGTAAATTAGGTTTACTAGTAATTCAAAACGTATAATCATAAATATGGAATAATATAATATTATACAAATATAAATAATTAATTTTCTTTTATATAAGTTTAATAAGGTTTCAAATTAGTAAAATTGTTGAATTAAGTATGTTTAGTTAAAATTTCTGTATGTAAAAACAGTTCATAATAAATTAAATGAAAATGTAAAATGTCAGTTTGCAGTTTTTTTTTTTACAAAATGGTTGAAATTTTGATATGATGTAACTTAAAAAATTCAAAAATTAATTCTTATTTATGTTCAAATTAATTTAAAAGAGTAAATTTTAAAAATAAAATTACTAAATTAAATTTTCTTAACAGTGCGCGTGTGAAATTGAAAGTGTTAATAAGAAAAACATTTAAATAAATTAAATTTAATTTTAAACTAATTATTAATTTTGTAACTTTTTATAAATTGTATTTTAAATTAAGAAGAGTTTGTGTATTTTTTTAATTAAATTTGTTCAGTGATCATTTGAGCATTGGTCATTTAAGGAGCATTGGAAGGTTCGCGGATATTCTTTGTCAACATCATCAAAAGTTAGTTTAATAATTTTTTTTTTTTTTAAATAAACTGAATTCGAACAAATAATGTTATTTTCGCTATATATTTTTAATATTATTATTCTTATCAATGGTTCTACAATGGTAGAGTATTTCTCTCTTCAAAAATTCTTGTACAACATTGAACATTCGCTAGAATAGTTCCTTTCAGTTTCTTATTCCCAAATTCCCAAATATTCCAACATTCCTTATTCCCATCTGATCACACTCATCATTATTGGTTCAAATTAAGTGCGCTCAAAGCCACCATGTATTTGATCTTGCCCTCATTTAATTGCAGATTAACGAGCTTTCACATTGTTCCATAAGTAATGAAAAATTGAAGAAAATGTCATATTCTATCATTCTGATTCAGGATAAAAGCATAATAGTTTTTTTTTTTGTAAATTTAAAACTGAATTACTGAAATTTGTTATGTTTTTTGCATAAAAATGAACGAACTAATGGTAAATATTATCAAATTCTTCTCTAAAATGTAGTCTTAATTATATAGTTACAATATTTTCTCATAGGTTTTTTTTATAGATCCAATATTACTTAGAAATTGTTAAACATTTAAAATATATACTTTATTTTGCTATAGTTTAACTATATCTTTATAGATTTGTACCATCATTTCCATATATTCTTGTACTCTTATATTGAGTATGTGCGAAATACAATGAACCTAAATAAAATTGACAGTAACACATTATAAATTTCTTATCTACAATTTTTGCGGTGCTTTGGGTTACAGTAGGATACCAAAAATTTATTTAATGTTTTTTTTTTATTTGTGAAATATGGTCAATGAGATACTTTAATGTTTGACGTTCATTTTCAAAATAAATCATATTCTAGAAGTAAACCATGACCAAATAGATTACCTTTGGTAAGAATTTATAAATTATTTTATAAAATATTAATTTACTTTCAATGAATTGCAGTTTTGCTAAACGAAAAAAAAATATAACGAAATGACATTGTATAACGAAATGACATTCTGTTATAACGTTATAATAAGTTTTGTTAAAAAAAGCGGGAGTGTTAGAATTCATTTTTTATTTATATTTAATAAACTTTGCTTTTGCACGGCTTGTGAGCATTAATCACAAAATCAAAAGTAAATTATTTAAAAAGTAAAATTCATTTAATTATAAGTTTGACATGTTCTTAGTAAAGTTAGAACAGTGTTACTTCACTGTAGGGTGAATATTTTTTGTACAAAGTGCTAGATATTTCCTAAATAATTTTTACAAAATTGCGTAACCAAGAATGAAATAACGTTACATAGAGTTATCGTTACGTTTTGCGTTATTGTAATAGAATTTCATTTATATTATGTATGTAAATTTGATAAATAACGCTAATACATTTCGTTATTTCGTGTTAGCGTACCACGTTTTGAATAACGCTTTGAAACTCTGTTAAATCAAAATTTAATTAAGTAAATAGTGATACTTAGATAATTATAATTATGAAATATTAAACTTGTATTCAAACAAAATCCTTTCAGTCCTTTCGGTTTCGATATATGAAGTTTATTTTTTGTTGACTAATAAATTCTTCAATGTCGTCACATAAATCTACACATAAATCGCTTAATTTCTTAATCAAATTTTATTTTTAATTTAATTTAGTTAAATAAGAAATTATAAAAATATATTAAAAATCAATATAAAAATTTAAAATGTATCAGATTTTCGTTTCGGTGGTTAGTCATTTACGTCTACTCAATTTTTCCATTATTTATGATAAATAAAATTTTGAAAATTATGTGAATATTTTAAATATATACTCCATTAGCATTGTAATATTCATACGGCGAAATATTAACATTTAAGCACATATAATTATATTTTTCTCGATTAAATTTATGCAACTGTTGGGCGATAAACGCATATAGATAGAAACTGGCAGTTGTATTGAAATATTTAAAAATTCTCGAATGGTCAATAATTTGCAAAAAACAAAATTAATATTACTAGATATATAATTGCAATAAATGAAACAGGTTACTTTATAAAAGTAATTCGTACAAATGATATTCTCTATCAATATGTCCTTAACTTCTTTAGGGTCTAATCTTAATAAAAATATTTACTTGAATAAATACTTTCATATATATACATACATATATTGATAGTTTGTTTTGTAATTTTGTTAAAGTAATTTTAAATAATATTGTAAAATATTTTGACATTTGCTGTCTTTTTAATTTGCATGCTGACACTATTATTTCAAGAAACATAAATAAGGTTAAATCTGGAGAGCTGGTATAGCTTAGACAACCGTCGTAGCTTTTAGGCAGTCCCAAGCGAACTGTTTGACCAATCGCTCTCTTAACAGGACGAAGTATGTGGAGCCGAACATGTAATGGTTGAACATTGTTTGTGTCATTCGACTTGTCTCATTCTAATGCACCTGAAGCGAAGATGCTTTGGTTCTTACTTGAAACCAAAGCAGTTTGAACGAACTGTATTAAGCAGGGGTTCTGGGTTGGAAACCAATTCTCTATTTTGGTTGAAAGTGTTATTAGCATAATCAACCGCTACGTAGGTTACGCGAAGGGTATAATGGGCCACATTCTCTCCTAGCTGCATGAACTGCTATTAAATTTATATTATAATGGGTTTCTACAAGGTAGTACAAGGTGCATAATTTTGGTATGAGTACAATTGCAGATTTAACACATTTAAAACATAATAACCGAAAATAACTTGGAATTGGAATTATAACGAATTCTTAGAATATTTATTACATAATGTCAACTTGAATGTCTTTACCTTTAATTTTGTGAAGTACATTTTTAAAATATTTTTATTATATTTTAAGAAACACATTAAATAAAAACTTTTGGTATATCTATCTTCATAATATAGAAAATCTGAAGATTAACTGCCACATATTTGATCTACAGTTTCATCAATTTGCCAAATTTATTTATTGAATATTTTTTAACGCATTTTTGCAATTTTATGAGTTCGAATAACTATATTCCATATAGAAATGAAAGTTAAAAAAGAATCAAAATTTTCTTGAAATTAATTTTTCTTTATATTTCTGGAAAGTAAAAATTGACACAAATGGAAGCACTTTTTATATATTTTAATGAAATTGGGCTACAGCTATGTAATCTGTAATTAGATAAAGTAAACTAATAAAATATTAATATAATTATAATTAACAGAAGTATCAACAATTTCTGTACCAATTTTCTTTTCTAAAACTTATAAATTGCAGCTCTCTAATCTTCATAATTCAAATTTGATGAATTCGCTAATGTAAGTGTAACAAATTTTTATATGATTCTTTTATGTCTTTATAAGAGCTAATGACAAGAAAGTAGAATTAGGCAAAAAGTGATTTTAGTTCTAAATAAGTATAACAATTTTTGTATATTTATGCAATAAAAAGATCTAACGAACACCGTCGATATTATAAATTTGTTTTTTTTTGTATACATCATGGACCGGTTCACCACATTTTATATAAAATTCTATTAAAAATAAAAGAATCTGCAAATGTTCAAATGAAAAATAAAAAATGTTGTTTGAACAACAAATAAAGACAGTATTCAGTGCTACTCTATTATAATATACATTCAAAAAAATTCTTGTAAATATCATCATGGCTTAATCTTATGTTAATCAACTATATACAGAATTAATATTCTAATATATTGAAAGGAAAAGATCATTGGAACCATTCCCAACTAAAACAGGATTATTAAAGATGAAAATAAAGAAATATTTATATGAACGAATAATTATATATATCTGTAGAAGATGTAAGACAAAAAAAATTGATAAAAGAAGAATTTATTGAGTAAGGAAAACTGGAAATTGTATTTGTATTTAAAATTTTAGGAAGCCATATGCAAAATAATTGTAGTATATTTTACGATTCTCTCAAGGCCATTGGAATACTATTTTATATACATTACACATTCACTCTTTTATTCTCCACAAATAAGTTGTAAAACGTATAATTGTTGAGGCGCACAAATGTCTACTGGGTGAATTCTAGATTCTTACACATGATTTCATTTTGGTTCATTTATAGTAAGTGGATATACATATAGTTTAAATATGGGGTCCTTTCGGTCAGTTAAGAAGAAATGATTGGTTTTTCAAAAATTATATTTTTGTTATGCAATCCGAATTTTTTGTAATGATTATAAATTATCTGTTATATATTTGTGCAATTACCAGAAATCACCGATGATTTCTTATAGTGTCTATCATTTTAATATTATTTCTGCAAGCTTTTTTTGCACAATTTTAGTTGATGCCTTTAAAATATATTTTTTACATATTCGTATTGTCTTATCTGTAATTCATTTAATTTACTTTTTCTATCGTCAATCCAATAATTTTCTGAACCAATGAAAATATTTTTTGTTCACCTTTCGGATTCCTTAGTTTTGCATCGGATTCTAAAAAATAGAATTAATGCTGCAGATTTGAATTTACATTTACAACTGTTTGACTATAAATAATAGCTTCCTTGATATAAAAGAGCAATGCAGTTGGACTTTCATATCTCTAAATATACAACGAAATTAAGTTTTATTCCATTATATTTTTTACAAAAGATTGTATATAAAATTATCATTTATGTTCTTAGATTAGTTAGTTAGTTAGTTGGAAAAAGATTGTAACCTGCTCTACCGGGTAACATCTAACACTAGGTATTATTTTTTTATTGTGAACCACTGAACTCACCTTTATTCTAACCATTTAGTTCCTCTCACGAATCTAGGAATGTTAATTATGGGATCAAATTTATAATTTCCAAGTTCTCTTAGTCTGTTTCTGATTAGATTTGGGCAGTAGCATAACATATCACTTATGCCTTCTACCATCGCTGTCTTGACATTCTCGACAGAGTGTCCGGTTGTCCATCTTTCCCAAAAGACATTGTCCCGTCAACACACTGTTGACAAATGAGAACAATTTCGTATGATGGCATAACATTAATTTGAAGTTATTTGAATTACTTTTTGGTATAAATTTAGGACTACCACAATATTCAAATTTAAAAGTTTAGGTGCTAATAAAATTTGAATAAACAAATTAAAAATATTTATATTTAATTATTAATATAGTTTCCACTGTTGGTTGAATTTCAAAAAAAAAAAAATCGAAAGAAATTTAATAAAACTAAATTTAAAAATCTTGTCACATTTTAAATTCTTCGTCTAGCAACTTTTAGTATTAATTAATTAAATATAAATTTTTATTATTCAACTTTAAAAATGTTGAATATCTAAGTTCAGTGGCGTAGTCACCATAAAATCTAATACCAACAATGTCCCAACACTTAAAGTTTACCAAACCAGAAATTTAAGCTTTTTACCATTATAATATTAAGATTTTAAGCTTTCAAATAATAAAGCTTTTTAATACAATAACAATCTCAATTATAGGTGAAATTTTGTTAAATGGATTGTGGTGAATTTTTGATGAGTGGGTTGCGCAGTCTCAAAACAGACGTGAACGCGACTGGTTATATTTGTTGTTTTATATGAAAAATTTAAATCGTTTAAAATCGAATAAAATAACAAAATATTTTTATTTATTTTTTTTTTCTAAAAATTAAAATTAATTATTAATTTTTTGTTTTTAATTACACTGTTAAACAAATGAATTTAAATTATTTATTTGAATAACAAATTTTAAATTATTTACTTTTATATTTGGTGTAATATTTTAACAAGTGTAATTTTTGAAAATTTTTACAGGTGTTTTTCCATAAATAATTAGAAAAAAAAGTATTTTTTTTTTGTTTTTAATGAAAATTGCAATAATTTTGCACGTTTCTGGTGATACTTTTTGTGCATTAGTTTTTCGGAAAATTTAATTTTCCAATAAATAAAGTTGTATTTTAATTTTTTTTTTTCCAGAAATATTGAATTTTTATTTGAAGTAATATAATTGGAGCAAGTTAACAAAAACAAAAATGTTATCAGGGTTGTAAAAAAATTGATGAACAAAATTTACAAAAAAATTTGGTTTTAAAATAGTACGTTCGTAATTAGGTCAAAATTAAGTATTGAAATTTTGAAAATTTCTGTCATTCTGTCGATCTTGAATTAATAGCATACATTTTTCCGAATTATGTCAAAAATCGAGTGTTGATAATTGAATTCAATAATATTTAATGTGTCATTCTTATTTGTATGTAATTAAAGTAGTCGAAAAACTGACATAAAAATTGACATTGTTGCAAAATAGAAATTGTCAAAAAATTAACGTTGTTAAAAAATTGAAAAACCATTTCAATATGGCAAGCAAAATTAGTTTAGATCAGCTGGTAGTTATAGAGTGATTTTAAAATCATTTATGTACCAAAAACACGTTTAGTTTTGACTTAATGCGAATGTACTGTAATTTCATTGAAGTTTTGAATACTTAAGCTAAACTTTTGACTTAAATATTATTTTGAACAAAATTTAATTAATTAATTTTTAAAATTCATATTTTTCACAGCCCTGATTTTTACTAAAGTTTTAATAAGTTTTTTACATTACATCATTTAAAATTGGATACATAATTGTGTAAAAGTTTAAAAATTTAAATTTTCCTTTGGAATTGTATATTTTTTTAACAGTGTGACAAAAGCTAAATTGAAAAAATAAAAAATTGTCTTCTTTTAAATTGGATTTTTATTGAAAAAAATTGCAAATTTTTTAGTATATTTGTCAAATCAAAAAAAAAAAAAATTAAGATTTTTTATTTTATCTTAGATATAAAATTTTAAAATTTATTGACTTTATTCAAGGAATTGTGTTTTTTTTTTTTTTGGATTTCTGCTTTTTTTTTATGGTAAGCAAAAAAACAATTTTTTATTCGCCCAAATTAAAAAAAAAAAAAAAAAACCAGTTAAATAAAATAATTTTTATGATTTTGAACTTTCCTAATACCAAAACCAAAAAAATAAAAAAATCTTCTTTTATTTTTAACAAAATTTATAATTTATTAATATTTATTAATTTTCGGGGATTTTTTGTTGTTGTATGTTTGTAATTTGAATTAATTAACTATTTTTTTTCTTTTTGTCATTTTTCTTTTTTTTTTAATAATATTTGTTGAGAGATAATTTTGTTGTGGAAGGAAATTAATAAATTTTCGTTGGATTTAAAGTGCGACAAAAACTATTTTTTTTTTGTTTTAATAAAAAATTAATTTTATTTTATTAATACATTGTTAAAAAAATCTATACTTTTAATAAAAAAAAAATTTCATATTTTTAATTAATAAACTTGAATAAATGATTTAGAAGAAATTTTGAGCATTTGAGGGCGTTAGTAGTAAACCAATTACAAGTAAAATTCCTGGATATTCTACTAAATACTAAATAAAGTTCATATTAATTTTTGAAATAGATTAGAAATAGAAAATTGATTAACTAGATTTCATTAAATTCAACCAAAAGATCGTAAGAAATTGTGACATTTAGTATTTAAGTTATCTCCAGATTTTATCAAAAATTCCAAAATTATACTAGTGAGTTTAGCCTCTGATTCTAGTGAGTTTAGCCTCTGATTGAAAGCAATTAATTCACTAAATTTTGAAGGCAAATAATTATAAGAATTGTTATTTAAGTTTATGAATAAATGATAAATTTTGGAATTTGTTTATCATCTAAAATATCATCTAAAAAATCACATTTTTAAATTGTTCGTCAAAAATCTGAAGAAAACAATTATTTTTATGATCCATAAATCTTAATTTGTTTTCGAATCATAGATGCAATTAGAATTTGGTATATGAGTCACCGAATTTTTAGATGATTCAAACGAACAAAATTTTAGTTACACTTATTAAGATATTAGTTCGTTTTATGAAATGACACTTAAATTGAATAACTTCCATTATCTGCAGAATTTATATTTTTGCAAGCCTAAATTAACCTATATGGATTTCATATATACGACGTCGCCCCTGTTAAACAATTTACTATTTTATATAGCTCTGTATTACTTAAAGTTAGATATTTAGAGAACAATATTTTATTTATTTCTATTTGGGTAGTGTCAACTCTTTTATTGAAACAGTTCAAATTTATATAAACATTTTTTTAGCCAAGATCCTTTATCCTTAGACCTTAGCACTCCATAACTTTCAGGAATTTCTAATAACATTTAATAATCTGTAGCATTTTTCTTCAATCAATAATTTTGTTAGAGGTCATCTAGTAGTTTTGTGTAACTACTACGGTACACATATCCTTGGAATTATTGAATTTTCAACAAAATTTCTTAATTTTTTTTAATTACTTTATAATTATTTTAACATAAATTTTATTTGCCGATTAGGCTACAAAAAAAAAATGTTGTGTAAATTATTTATGATGTCTGAAAATTTTCATAATAAATCAAAAGTGTTAACTAAAATGAAATCAATAAACTAAGAAATTTAGTTTTTTAGAAACGGAAAGTTAAAATGATAATTTTGTAAATCATTAGCACAAAAATTTGGTCAACTATTTAAGTTTTTAGTTTTTTTATTATTAATATCATGTAATTAATTTCAAGCGAAAGTTTTGTTTTAAATGAATATAATTTATCTTTAACTAGGTTTTCGATTTCGTTGCTTATTATTTTATTTAATTGGTCCGACGAATTCATCTTTATAATACATAGCAACATCCCACATTGTTTATGCAGAGAGTTTCATTAGACTTCAATGTTGTCCGAGCGAACAGTGGATAATAAGATGCTCTAAATTTTCTTCTTTGGTCGGTGCTGTGATATAACATGTTTCCTTAGTTGTATTCATTTCCAGTTATAATTTTCGCTTATTGATAAAGTAATTTTCAAATTTGTATCATGCGACAAGACCCAAAAATTGTTTAGTGTAATATTATATATAATATTTTATAATAGTTTAGCGTTTTCTAGTATAGATATCATACGCGGTATGAATCCATGAACTTATTGTTGACCCCATTGCTTTCAATCGTCTTCCCGTTTGCTTCGATCATGCTGTGACCATATGAAGGGCCAATTTATTTGCTATTAACATATTACAATTTTATATAAATTTGAAAACATTTCATAACAGCAAAGAATTGAAATTTGAAAATTACAATTTTAAGCAGTGCTGATGGTCCTTTATTTATCATATTTATCAATTTGACAATTATAGTTAACAAAATTTTGTTTAATTACTATCCAAAATACTAAATTGAACTTCAAAAGTGAATTAAACATTGACAAAATTATAATCAATTATAAAAATATTCAATAAATCGTGAATATTTTCTTCATCACAAATTTATGTTCATGGCCGCAAATCATAATTTTTTTTTCGTTTATCAAATTTCTTAAATTTACACTTTGAATAGTTGTGATAATATTTTTTTTGAATTTTTTAAAATTTAATACTATTTTATAGCATACTAAATGCCCACCTGCTGAAAACTCACTAAACTACAAACTTTTCGATGCAATATTATCCAAACAACAAAAATGATGTTTTCATTAGAGAAACCCCAAAAAACTCTATTAAAATGCCATTAATTTGAACAGCATATTTTAATTTTTCATATAAATTATTTGGAATTATTCCATTAACACAAATACAATACACAGTCAAAAAAAAAAATATATAAAATTTATAACCAAAACTTAATTTGATATTGACCTTAAGCTAAAGAAGATTTATATGAAATTGCTGAAAATTCTTGTTTTTTTATTAAAATAAAAAAAACAATCTTAATTCAAGTCAAGTTTTACTGTGATTATATATCAAATAGATTTAAATATCAGCTCACCATGGTGATAACAACTTCAATATAATTTTAATATGATATTTATTCAGGGTCATAATTATTATTTTTTTTGATTGTAAATCTTAATTAGATTGTAATTTTGTCTCTCGTTTTTTGATTTATTTCGGCTATGGATTATTAGTGTAATTATTAAGCAATTTAGATTTTAATGCAATTTGTATATTTTTAATAATAATATACCTACGTAAATATAATGAATTAAAATTATACCCACTTAATAATATAGTAACTAAAAAATATTATAGTTTTATTAATAGCGATTAAATTGATTTCTATCACATATAAAATTATGATTTTTTATAAATTATTATTAAAAACATAAAATATTTATTATTTGCAATTAAAATAAACTAATTTAATTTTTTCTACATTAATTATTATCAGTTTAAATAATAAAAATATATTTTCAAAAAAAAAAGAAGTTTGTAACTTAACACTTTTGTTATTTTACTAATTAATTATTTATTGAAGTTGTGGTCTATTTACAAATTGAACTATGGTTAGATTAAAAATGTAATTGCTAATGAAGGCATAACTAATTTTAATATTAGATGATTATTTTCGTATTCGGCGATCTTTCCGATTTTGAGGTATTCAACTATAGAACAGACTTGAAAAAAAAAAAATGATTTATATTTTATTCCACTAACACTGAAATTGAAGAATTGATGTAATATAAGAGATTGTGATCTATTTCCGAGGAATAGTACTCTTAAAGTCATGAAAAATGTACAAATCTTATAGTTCCGTCAGAAATTTGTAACAATCCTGGTTGAATTAGGCCAGAAGTATTAAAGTTTCTAGAGTGGTTCAAGAATACATTTTTTTATTTAACTATTATTAGGTACTAATTGTTAAAATCTGTCTCGTTACAAATAATTGATCTAATAACTGGAAATATTTACAATTTTTGTTACAATTCCCAGTACTATAATAATATGATAGTGACACATAATTTATAGCCACTAAAAATGTATGCGAAATAGTATTTTTATAACATTGACATTGATATAACTTTAAATAAAGTGATAACAATATTTCTCATCATAAAAATAAAATCATTAAAGAATTTTAAAGTTTAAATTAATTTTTATTATCTAATTATTCATTTTAATTAAGATGTTTAAAAAATATTTCGCATTTTAACATTGAAAGACTACTTAAAATTAAAATTATCTACTAAAATAAAAATTTAATTAATTTCCTTGTGCTATAAAATTTATACGATTTAGTAAAAAATTCGCAAAAACTTTCTCGCAAAATTTATACGATTGATTTTTACAAATTGGCATCATATATAAAAATGTTAAAATTAGTGTTGCCAATGTTAATATTATGCCATGCTAATATTTAGTTCTAACCAGTTAGTTACTCAATAATATATGTTAGATAAATGTCAGTTTTCTGTCTTAAATTTCACTTATTGTCACTATTGTTAACTTTAGATGCTATATTCTATTCAAATTGTATATGTTAATTGATTTGTTGGTTGGTTTGAACGGAGTGAGGGTAACAAAACTCTAGGGTCCGTTCCTTATTCCAATTAAACTCTCTAATCAACGCAGGTAGTCTAGATGGTAAAAACGTGCTTGGTGCTTGCCTTTTCCATGCCGGTCAAAAAGTGACATTCCAAATATTGAAGTCTTTTATATTTTAGATCAGGACAGTTTTTGCGTTTTCTTCTATTCATCATGTCCTCTTCTTACTGAGGTTGAGTTAAACGTAATCTCCTTACATGTTCCCTGAGTAGAATATGACCAATGTGGATAAATTTAAATAGTTTTTAGGTAATAAATTTTCAGGAAATACATTTTAATTGTAAATTTTGCGATAAAAATAAGAAAATTACAAATTATTTAAACAATTAAATAAAAATTAAGGTCATCAGTAAATAATTCTCATTCTCACAAAGTCAAAAATTCGCATAAAGTCAAATTCGCATAAAGTCAAATTCGAATTGTTTAAATAAATTTTGTATTTGTAAACATAAATTTTTGCTACTTTCCAAAAAATCTTAAATAAAATCACACAATAATTAAATTATATTTGATTTGTCAGACTGAATAAAAAGTTTCTATTTCGTAAAAATCATAATTAACGATCATAAAAACGAATTTATATAAGATTTAAATTTAGCTAATTTTGTCATAAATTCAAAATTTGGAAATATAATTATAACGGAAATTTATGTTTTATAAAAAATAATCTGAATTTATCTTTAAAAATTTAAAAATAACAAAATCCAATTTAAATATTAGATTTATTTATGTAGAAATTTTCATTTTTATTTTTTTTTTTTGCTAATTATATATTCTGCGATTTTTAGGTTTCATTTTGATTAAATTTGCTTGTTCCAAATTATATTTTATAATTTTACAATATGAAAATAAATAAAATTTTATTATTATATATTATGCTAAAACTTTTATAGTCGGAGAGCTAGTAACAAATAAAATAATCTTGAAAACATGCGTGGACGCGTTTTGCAACCCTTAGATTTAAAAGGTAGCATTTAAAATCATTGGTAACATATGTAAATATAATGATATGGTTATCAACACTTTATAAATATGTAAACAAAATGATATGACAACCAAGACGCATTCGTGCATCTATATAATTATTTACCTCCGTATCGCAAACAAAATCTATCCATTTAGTATCGTAATAAAATTTTAACTTTGACAGAAGCATTTCCTTCGACAGAAGCATTTCTGTTTTCCATTTTCTGTTTAGTTATTGTATAAGGATTTACTTATTAATTTTTATTCCAACTAAAATAATGAAAATAAAGATGTTCGCACGATTGATTTCAACATAATCCGAAACACTTTATAGAACTTTTGAATTTTAAAATCCGAAACAACAACAGAAACTATTAAAGAACATTTTATTTTAGAGTTTTTTTTAATTAAATTGAATTAAACAACAGAAAATTAGTTTAATTTTATTGATATTTTATAATAAAATTAGTATTAAATTTTGTAATTCAAAACGGAAAATATGAAATGATCTAAGAAAATGTTAACTGATCGGTACATTGTGCGTTCTACGTTAATATTAAATCCGTTCCTAGCTGTTAGTCTATAATCTTTGAGAATTTAAAGTAGATTGAAAATTTTTTTCTGGTATCTAAAATTGAGTGTAATTTCATTGTTCAATAAGAACAAATATTGAACTTTAAGTAAAATATATGAAAAAATAATAAATAAAAAAACTAATATTTCTAGTTAAAATAATTTGCTTAAGGCCTGTACGGAAGTCGAGTGAAATGAAATTTTCATACAAATTTTACATCGTGAAATCAGAAATGAAAATTTACGCTTACGATTTCGCTCTGGTCGTACGGAGGTCGCGTGAAAATGTTGTGATAAGAAATGATTTTTTTTTATTACAACAGATGGAGCGCAAAAAGTTGTGCGTTCTACGTTAATATTAAATCCGTTCCTAGCTGTTAGTTCTGAACATTATTTCACGATGAAATTGTGACATTTACGTTTTTTTTTTTCAATAATTTAAATTTGCTCAAATTTGATTTTTAAGTCAAATTTAAATTTTAAAAAAATTATAAACATAAACAAACATTTGAATTATCAAAATATTATGAAAATATTTGAATTAACAAAATGTCAAATTAACCTGTCTATTTTTCACAACTTTTTCACGACTATTTCACCGGAGACTTTGGAGAGCTTTGGAGATCGCGTTAAAATTTCATTTCACTCGACTTCCGTACAGGCATTTACTGAGTACATTCTAGTTTTTTTATTAATTAAGTTCTGGTTTTCGGAACTACTTAATTTTAAGTTCTAGTTTTTTAACCGATATAAGCTTAAAATATAAATACAGCCTATAAAGTTTCTGTTTTTTAATTGATTAATTTGTAAATTGCCCAAATATTAATGGATATACATAAAAAATTTGAGTTTGAATTTATACTTGGGATTCTTCTTAAATACTGTTACTTCTCGTGGAGTATAGGACCTCAGTTAGGTTTTCATTTAGTTAGGTTTACAACTTCTTTGTCAATAGTTATCTTCCAAGTGTTTTGGTATATAAATTTTCAAAATTACATAAGTTTAGAGCAAAAACTTAAGTCATAAAAATGAGTAGGATGAACAATTCAATAAGAAATTGCAAATCTGACAAACTTACACCTGTGCGTATAAAAACAAACCGAAATATCTGCCTACCATTTTTTGTTGTTAGCTCTTAGGGTTTTCATGTGGCCCTATTCTGACTATTCCCAAAAAAGGTGACTTGGTAGCCACTAAAAGCTTTCATAATTTAGTGATCGTTAAAAAAATAATGAAAAAGTTTTCTTTATTTATTTATCTTATTCTGCCTCCATTGACATCTCTACAAGAACTGTGTACAAGCTATATGCATCTCAATGTAACAATGTCCCACTTCATATGCAAGTTCCCAGCGATAGTCAGTGTCAGGCATTGCTCTCTTGGTAACAATAACCTTATCCTTAACGTTCTAGCCAGTAAATGACATACAAAGATCGTAGATTTCCTTAACGCCACCAGATGGATCTATGTGTGATAACAAAATGGAGCAAAAGGCTGCTTGGAGTCATGGATTATAGTCTGTTCGCCACTTTAACCAACCAAGCAATCATAAAAATTAAATTAAAAACAGTCATAAAATATCTATAATCAATTTCCGTATTATAATAATTACTTTTTGAAAAACTGAACAGAATTTTATAAAATCTATTTAAAATTATCAATAAAATTATCATAAATAATTGTCAGCAAAATTGCATGGTTCACCAATAAACTAGAGAGACATTATAATCTATGATAAAAAAATTGTCCACTTCTAAATAAAATCACCACCAAACTATCATCATTAACATAAATATTTAGCTATTTTACGTATAAAGTCAATAAAGATTTTGAAATTCAATAACTTTATCACACCTCGTAATTTTTGATTGTAATAATTATTTATGGTTTTTTCTTAGTGTAATGGTAACTAGTAAGATAATTCTTAAAGAATTACCACCATTTAAACCAATTATGGAATATTTTCCTCTGCAATATCATTTAAAGTATTTTGTGATTATTATATGTAAATGGAAATTGATGTTATGTTTTGAATATATTATCATATATTTTATTTATATATTACTTAATAAATTATTATATAAATTACATTAAATTTAGTTAATTTATGCCATCATTAAAATTTGTTGCACGCATTTATTTTAATGTCAAATCTAAAGTTATATTTATTTTTGTTTGGACATCATAAAGTTTTAGAGTTGGAATTTCAATTTTTTATATAGATAAATTTTGCTTTAATATAACAAGTTAATAAATTTGAAGAAAAAATTTGATTATATAAAATTAATGCAGAAAATAAAAATTTAGCGGAAAAATTGTCTGATGATATTAAAGATTAATAATTCAGAAGAATTATGGAATGTTTTTAATGGAATTGAACTTATTGAAATAAATATTGGTCGAAATTATACAGCATTTGTTACTGTTGAAATGGTCGAATTTGAAACATGTAGAATTTGAGCTCCAAGTTAACTGGGTTTATATCAAAGATTTCGAAATTATATAATATACAGTAGATTTCTGATATTTGGAATTTTGTACACAGTCTTGAAATACACGGTTTTGAAAAACCTTTTGGTTGTTTTGTTTTAAAGGAGTTGGAATTCAGAGACTCATTGACCGTATATTAATGAGCCATTTGTGCCTTCCAGTTGAACGTTACATCATTATCACAACTGATCGAATAATCTTACTACTTTAATGAATGCAATCAATTTAGCCGCACTATCAAATTTCTTAAAGCTATTATTATGTTGGACTGATGCACAATGTCATTACAAACATTATATTGTATCCTCTTCCGCCGTAATCCCTCGACAAAGGGTTGCTGGAATTAGTCCTAATCTCATTGTATCCTTCCTAAGAATAGTAAGAATCGTAGGTCGCATGACAATTCCTGTGTATAATCTGACGGTTACCTTTTTCATTTTCAGAATTATGTTGAACTTTTTATTGTAGCACCTTTTCGTCCTAGTTCATCTGCTTTATTATTACCTTCGATCATACAATGACCGCGTAAGTAGAGAAGCTTTAAGTTAATACGGTTGGTTAATAGGTATATTAGTTTTACATATATGAACTTATATTTATCCTCGTATCACTTATATTCTTTAAGATCATAGCTTCTGCTGCGTGATTGATAGCAGCGATCTCAACTTTGATAACAAAGCTCTTAGTTTTTGATTGCAAAATTAATTAATTTCATATATATTATGAAGGGTGTAATGTCTACTCAAAAAATCTTTATTTAAATTAATATTTTGATAAACTTATTCTAAATTACATAAGAATTTTCCATTAGAGCTATTACGTTATGTGAGAATTATAGTACATGTAAGAATTATACTGTTTGGCATAGCGATAGGATGATAACAGCTTTCGTTTTCTACTCGTTCTAAAAAAAAAAATTTCTATTCCGGAGTATCATATTCAGAAAAGATTGATCAGGATTGATGAAAAAACCATTTAAAATTTATTTATATTTATTTTAATGTGTTCTGGGAAAATTTACTGACATCGTTTCTTTAATTGACTACACGCAAATCGAAAAGTACGATAACTTGCTATAAATGAAAAGATTTTTTTTATCATATACAATTTTTGTTTTATGCTTTGAAGCAATTTTATGAAGTTATGTACACTATTATTACATAATTAATCTTCACTTTTTTAATTTGCAGTTAGAAATAAAATCTAAAAAATAGTTTTTAATATTTTTTGCAAAATCATTTAATAGTAAAGAAATTAAACGGACAAATTGAAGAAGATCGAATTAAATTTACAAGTAAATTATTGCAAAAATTCCAATGAAGATATTTTTTACAGAGTTTGCAAACAAGGGTCAACGTCAACAGTTCAATTCGGAAGTAAAAATTGTATAATAAAACTATTTTTTTTATAAATATTTAAATAAGTTTTAATAAAATTAGAATAAATTACTGAAGAAAGTTACCAAAATTGTTTTAAATATTCGTTTTTAGATTATGGTATAGAATTTATGGTTATAATTGAATTATTCCCTAATTTTATTACTTAAATTTTTTGAATCAATGAGCTATAATCACTTCTGGCACATCCAATTTCTTCAATATAATTTATATTCTAAATTAAGTTAAAGTCGTTGGTTTGTTTAGACTTTATCGTGTTCATATTACAGATGATTCTATATAGGCCACTATATAGAAGGTAAATTGGTCAATTTTGAAGAACCTTAACCAATGAGAAACGTTAAGCAAGTGGCGGTTCTTTCGAATAACAAATTCGGAAATTTATAAATGTGACAACAATTTAATAGTAAAATTACGAAATTGTTTTTCTTAAATTAATCAATTAATACAAAGTTTTTATTGGATTTTACTAAACTGTATTTAATTATAAATCTACAAAAACTAGTTGTACTATTGAAATTAACCCTTTCGTTTGCGAGACCAATTTCCATCTGATTTACTTATAGCTCGAAATAATAGATTCTCATGATCACTGTTAAAGTGTTAAATACAGTTTTGTAATAAATAAAAACCACCAAAAATAGTTTGTATAATTTCTATAATTACAAAAATTTAATTGCAACATAATTAAAATTAATCTTCTTAAATGTAATTTAAATTTACAATTGAAAATTATGTTTTTTTTAGTATCAATAAAAAAAATGTAGTGGTGAAGAAGTTTTTTATCATATTATTTAATTTAAGTTATATAATTTTTTATGTAATAAAATTGGTTAATTTTTTTTAAATTTAATTTCGCTATATAACTGTTAAAAATTGTAACAATTTTATAATTTTTTTTTTTTTTGGATAATCATTAAAGCAAAATCATCAAAAGATTTAATTCGACAACATAAAAACATAATAGAATTTTATTTTTTAATCAAATTATCAAATTAACTAAATTGAAAATAATTTTCAAGGTTATTCACGGTCACTGAGCATTTATTAATTGTCATGTAGCTTGAAGCTTTTTAAAATTATAATAAAAAAAATTAAATTAATGCTATATACAAAAAAGCTGGTAACCTAGGGGAGTAGTTAAGTCGTAGTTTTATGTTCATTAATAATTGATGCCCAAGTACCTTTACATCTTTTAATCAATCAATTTATAGTAATCGAGTATCCAAAACCTAATCAATATTAGACCAATTACCATCCCGTTGCTAAGAAACGTATCAGTTGACAGTTCTGAAATAATGTTAATACTTCCCTTCGCTACCACCTATTAAATCGATCAAAATTTCACATTTGTTAGCAGTAAAATTGTTACTTCACTTAGTGGACAAACATTTTTTTTCCAGCAACATGTTTAAGGTACCAGCAACATGTTCAGAATAAAATTAACATCTAATGTGTACATAGTTACGAAAAACAAATTTGAGCGAAATCGATTTTTTTTGCATCAATCCGTCGCAACTTTCTTCGCTATCTAACTATTCGTAATACCAAAATTATTACGATTTATTTTCTATATTATTATTACATGAAAAAAAAATATTAAAATTATATAAAAATTGTGACAATATTTTTCTTAATCTTAAATTTTTTTTTGAAATATTATAATTTAATTGGAGATTTTATTTATTTATTTTTTAATTCTTTATACATTTTAATATACTTGAAAGTTATTTGAGTTGTGTTATTATAATATTGACCTGATTAAAACCTTTCATAAACGGTTAGCTTATAATTAATAATATTGATTGATTTTTATCACATTTTATATATTTAAATATCAAGGGTATTTAAAAAGTAATAAAAAAACCAAATTCAAACGGACAGAAGTCATTTTTATTGTCAAATTTTCAACAATCAAATAATTGTGGTTTTTCGAACAATTCAATTGGTAAATTATATATTGAATTAATTTCGTTTAAAAATGTTTCAAGCTCTTTTTTTGTTTGAAATTGTTATGTAAATATAGATAAAATTTTTGTTCCGTGAAAAGTATTAATTTTTAAAAAAATCATTTAAGTACTGAGTACTTCAAATACTCGAGAACGTAATGGTTGGTTGGTTGGTTTTAAAGGATACAAGGATTGAAAAGTTTTGTTGAAATCTGCCTGCACTTGACCACCTTTTTTCTCATAATCATAATTTTCACGTAATCATTTTAGCCGGATTCATTCCAATAAAAATTTCCCAAAAATCTGTCCCAGAAGAAATTTCCCAAAATTGTTTGACCAAGGTACAGTGAAACAGTAGATGCTTCACTGACTAGTCCTCCTTCTCATATCATATGCATTTTGAGGTAGTATGGTATGTTCATTCTTAACATTACTTCATGCTTCCTGGGCATAGTTTAACATTCTTAATATTATAACAATATTTGTCAATTTATTGTTTTGACAGGAATTTATTTAAGTTGGTAATAAAACCATAAAATTAAGTTTTGTATGAAAAATTAAGACACACTGTACTTCCACATAAATAATAAGATAATACGGCATCCAGGGAAAGATTCTGTAAAGACCAACCAATAAAAAATTATCTGTATTATCATAGGCAACACTTTTTTTGACATTTTTAATACATATTTTACAATTACAATTATTGACAATTTCATTCTGTTTCCATGCTCTGTTGAATTGGAGTAGAATTGGTGTTGTGCTGAAATTTCGTTATTATTATCATTTTAACTCCACGAAACTAGTAAAATTTAGTTGAAATTTTTGTTTATATTAAGAAATGACATTTTGGAATTAAAGATGGCGGCTGTAAGATTATTTTGGAGTGCTGAGGAACTAAATATCTAAATTTCTGTGATATGAGAAAAACATTAACATTAAAATTAATTGCGGGTAAACAATTTAGAGTAAAATATATTTTCAAGATAATATATACAAAACTGCATACAAAAGTGTCATTTAACTCAACTGATTTTCTGCTCATAGAAACAATGTGGAAAGAATTCCGAATTTCAATATAACGATCACTTAATGTTAACTCCAATCTGGGGCATTGAAATATTATAGTATAGTAATACAGAATTATCATTATTTTTAATCTACAACATTCGACATCAATTAAAATTCTTGTTTTCTGTAATTTTATAAAAAATAATAAATTTTTTATATTATTTATCCTGCAGTTTTAGGACTTAGTTATTATGTAGAGCATATAATCATATATTTTTAAGACATTTTTACTTTTACATCCAATTCTGGTTTGACTACACAATATCTGTTAATTAAATATAAAAAAACGTTAAAGTTGGACACATTTATGTTAAGAACAGCTTTTAATTAATATTGTGACCTTAAACATTTTTTTTTAAACCAAAAAGGAAAGTTATCATTTATTTTATGGAAAGCAATGCAAAACAAAATCAAGGTCATTTAGTATCAATGTCATTAAAACCCTTTTTATTATTATAAACTGTTGAAAATAAATCATAAAATAAATAATAATTTTCGATTTATAATAAATATATTAAATTTTAAATCAATGATAATATAAATTATAATAAATAAATAACTGATACGGAAATGGAAATATATGAATTGACATTAAATTAAAATAAAAACGAATAATAAATTTTGCAATATTTTATATTCCTATATATTTCCTAGTAAGAGGCCGAAACCAAAAAAGTAGACCTTGACTTTTATGATCTATGATACTTAATTTTATTGCACAGTTCGAAGTGTACTTTGCTACTTAAATATCTATTTATGTTTAAATTGTAAACCATTAAAATTGGTTTTATTAAATTGTTAAGAACAAAAATTAATGCTTACAGAAATGTCAGAATTAGTGTTGCCAATACTGATAATTGTTTGTTTAGTACAGTAATAATTCGATGATAAAAAATGTTAGAAAGATTTTCAGAGGCTACTTAATTATCTATTAATTTTTAACCATTACGATTTTAAGATTATTTGTACTATTTTTTATTCCATTGCGTAGAATATAAAATGATGGCATACAGAAACATCAAAATTAGTGTTACCAATTGTCAATATACAAACTAATAGCTTGCTGTTAAAAATTCCTTCCAATGTTTCCTCATGATATCTGGAAAACTACAAAAATTGTAAGGTATTTACTAACCCAAATAAAGACAGAAATAGACAGTTTTGAATTAGGACTTGTCAGTTAAAAACGTTTGAAAAGACTTCATATGAAAATATGAAATTGTCCAACTCTGAAAAGACTTCATATGAAATTGTCCCACACTGATAAGTTTATAAGAATTGCTCAGTCAGACAAAGTTTGAGGGTTTTACTATACATTTTGTTTTGTCAGGATTTGAATTCTAACAAGAAATTATGGTAGCTTTCAATGAATTCTAACAAGAAATTGAAAAGAATAGAAAGAGAAACTGGCCGAGTAATATAGAATTCAATATATTCTCTTCTAAATCTATATTAACATCTGGTTCAGCTACAGATATTTCTGAATCGAAACCGTCCTCATCTTTAAAACTCAGAATTTCATCTAAACAGTTTTAAATTTATTTATTCTTTATCTGCAAATTAAAATATGACGATCTAAACTTATTCGACTGACGAGGTAAGATAAAAAGAAGAAATTACTTTGCGATATTCACTGTCCTACACTTTCGGCGGAGGGACACCCACTAAGTATTCAAAAAAGTTTTCTTAAACCAATTTTAATAACCATTTGCACTTAATATGTCCAAATTGCTTATATAAATATGAAAAATTATAACGTGTCAAACTATTTATTATTATATTCTCGACGATGATCAAGATAAGACCATTCCACTCATTCAAATAGTTTTTCAATACTATTTTACAATTAGAGGAATGGGATTAGTTTTTCCCTCTACGCAATAATTGAATTACATACGGCACTAAGTGATTTCCCAAAATTTTTAGGGTGGTCTCCAATGTAAAAGCATTATCAGACATGTATGACATGGTATTCTAATGTGTTTTTGAAAAATCTTTTAAATCCATTCTTCAGAAAAATTAAATTTCAGAACTTCTCTAAATAGCTAATGTAAAATCTAGACATTTAAATTGATTCAATGCAGTTAAAAAAAAAAAAAAATGATTTTTAAAATAAATTATTTCTTACTAGTGCTCTACATTTTACAATTTACTTACACAAATTGCTCACTTAAATGAAAATGACGTAATCTGAAACCATAAGTCAAACAAAAGAATTTAATTTTTTCATAAATAAATTATAATATTTAGCATAACAATCTTATTTATTATCTGCACTTTATATACATTCGTTGTACACAATATTGCAATTGGGTGAAAAAAAAAGTAGAAAATAATAAAGAAAAAACCACAAAACATTCAATGTCAATGCGATTTTTTATGAGTTGCGTATAATACCAAGGTCACCGTACCGTAACTTGTGCTTTGTTTAACGAAGAAGAAAAATAAGGAAAAGTAAATTTTAGGAATATTTTTTTATTTTTATATTTATTAAAAGTTGAAAATGTAATTTGAAAAAAAAAAAAAATGTATTACATAATATTTTTGTTGGTAATAATTTGTTAATAGTGACAATTTGACAGTCAATTATATAATTTAAGAAGTGACGATTTATTGGACTTATATCAAAAAGAAGAAAACTTTATTTCTGAGGAAAATATCTATGAAAATTACAATTTTTTTTTAATTGCATTTAAAGATTTGACAATAAAAATGACAGTTTGTCAACATTTTGACATAAAGCTTGGCAACTTTTTAAACAATTTCTATTGCATGTATCAAATTATTTAAATCTGTATGACGAACTAGTTTACTTCTTTGAGGAATCAAAAAATCGGTTAGTTGTGAAATTTAAAAATAAGTTGAAATATTTCAAAAATTGATTCTATTTTACATTTACTCCGCGTTGTTTCGTCGCTTTTGAAATCAAACTTGTAAAATATAATTATCAATCGTTAGAAAATATTTGTTAATTAATAAGAAGAAATAAAGTTTTGTATAACAAAAAAATGAGAGGTTATAAAAATCGACACCACCCAAAAGCGACACCAGCTCTATCAGCATTATTTGAAACTTTATGGCCGAAATACATGTGCGTTTTTTAGGTGCGTTGAGGCATGCTTTGCTGCAAATAATATTTAGAACAAATGGGTTTTCAATGTAACTAATTACATGGCTGCAACGCACTGCGTTGTGCCGAAGCAAGATATATCTATTTCTAAATTTTGCTGCACTCTTTAAAGTATGCATCAAAGCACGAAAAAACGCGCATGTATTTTAAGCATTAAGCTGTAAAGCGGCTACAGTGAGAGTAATTCAGACATTTCAGGTGACACTTTTCTATTCGCCCATTCATTTCTATCACTGTAATAAGTCTGTTATTTAGCATTTAAAAAAAAGTTGAAAGAAATGACAGCGTTTTGTTAATATTGAATGCAAAATATTTCTTTTCCATTGAATAAACTAGCTGGAGAATTGATATTAAGGTTAGATTTAGATTATAATTTCAACGTTTATGTAAAATGTAAAAGTTACAGATTTCATTTTGAATTTATGTTGCAGTGAAAGGACAAAAAAAAGTTAGTTTATATATAAAATTGTTGATCTAAATTATGTCACTGCAAAATATTTAGAATTATTGTTAGATTAAGCTCCCGGGTTTTTTTTTAGCAGCTAAGCTAAATCCACCTACACAGAATTATTCCAACCTTTTTCTTTTAACTAAAACTTTTGTTATTATTTTTGTATAGTTATTTTAATATTGAAATTGTGAGATTCGAAAGATATTTAAGATCAAGTCACGATTTTTTTTTGTTGATATTTTTTTAATTCGTGGAAATAAAAGCTTTTTGTGAAGTGAATGTTAATAACATTAAATTTTTTTTGTTTTTGTTTTTGTATAAATTTTAAGTATTATCATAAATTTAAAGTCTAAGTCTATACATAAATGTCATGATATTTTATCCAAAACATGTGCTTTACTTAACGATATATTATTAAAACGTGGTGTTTATGACATTACAAAGTCAATGATTTTAATCGAATTACAAATAACTACTGATATTTAGTGAAACGGATTATATATCAACTAAACAGTTCAAAACAGCTTAAGTCTAAAATGATAGTTTTTTGGCGAATGCATTTTCAATGTTGAAACAAAACTGTGAAAAAAACATATATTTAGATTTAAATATACAATTTCGTCAATTCTTTACTTTTGAAAGCAGTTCTGAAATTCTGTGGAATCTGTTGTTGGCTTATCCAGTCACAGTGGATGTAATGTGAATGTGAAGGATACGAGGAGAATAATGGACCTAATTTTGGCCTAATTGCATGCATCCCAGCGATTGCGCTACCCAATCAAATCCAATTAAAGATTTTGCTTATAGTAACGATAAAACGAACTTTGTCATATGAAGAAATGCGAAAATGGAATGCAATGAAAAATATAATTAATTCCACGCTTAAGTCGATTTAAGCTGTTTTAGAATTTTAGTCATGATATTTTTAAAAATACATTTTTAAGTAATTCCAGAAAATGGATTAGATATAATTAATGTCGGGTTTAATTGCCATTTATTAACTCAGAGCTTCTTATTTATAGCAAATAATTATATAATTATATAAAAATTGATTCAGAAAGATTTAATTAATATGACATTGTAATATTTCCTATTTAGTTTCAATAAATAATTTAATTTAAATTAATATACAAAGTCATTTTACTTACCTGGACCAAATTCACTGGAAAATACTCGATTTTTTTTAAATTGATGTAATCCTGAACGTACTCCTAAATGTTGTGTTTGTTGGTACTTTAACTTTTCACCTTTAAATTAGTTTATAAATTCAAATGTTTTATATTTCATTTAAATTTTCTTTGTATAACTTGGAAAATTCCTAATAAAATGATTGACATTTGGGTTAGGCACAATTTATATTTAAATTATTTTTTTTTTTATAAAAAAAGTTCATATTTAATAACTAAATAAATTCATATTAATTTCAATTCTATTTTTTTTATAAAATTCTATTTATTTTATTTGAATTTAAAAAGTTAAAAAGAACCTGTTCAAAATTTATGGCTTCACTGCATGTAGGGCAATATAAAAGTATTTTATTTAAAAATATTTTCATTTATATTTTAATTCTTCAGCTGAATTTTGTCTGTGAAATATAAAGTTATAAGATATTTAAAATTTTGTATTTATAAATAAAGTAATTAATAAATATATTTCACTTGATCGCAAATTTTTATACATATGATTATTAATACGTACAATTGCTAAACGATTTTGATAAATTGAACAGATCACAGTCTTTGGCTATACATAACGAATTTTTTGAGAAAATGAGAAAATTTTTTTTAACTCTATTAAATATTGTATGAAATATGAAATTAGAATGACCTAAAAATATATTTTTTTCTGATTGGACCCAAATTAGCGAGGTTAGTTCATTCTTAAATTCTTAGAAAATAAAATTAAGTCACATTCACTGTTTTTTGAAATAATACCATATAAGGTAAAAACAAAAGTGTTAAGCGACTAACCTGAAATTTTATTGGGAAAAAATCTTTTTGAAAATTTTAAAACTAATTAATTAAAATGAGGAATGGAAACCAAGGAAAAAATAATGGTGGTTTTAGTTTTGTCAAAAATATTAGAAAAAAATGATTACGGGTTTGGTTCTTTGAAAATTGTGTTTGGTTTGTTGCCTGATATGTGAAGAAACCAGATAAAAAAGCCAAATTTCTGTTTTTATTAATTTTTATTGTGTTCCTTTCTCTTACCAAAGAAGTATATAAAATTGTTTAATCTGTAAATGCATATAATAATCATTTTAAGCTGAAAGTTTTTAGTAACATTTATTATGGTAGGAATTTGGTACATCACAAAACATAGAGCATACTAATCACTACACGCCAACTTCTAGAAATATATTTAGTTTAGTTTTTGTATCCTGCAATTGTTATGGTTCATACACTAGTTTTAGTTTTAGATTCTAATTCTCGATTTTGGTTAAAAGAATTTAATTTTAGTTTTAAATAATTTCAGAAAAGGTTTCTAGTTTTGGTTTCGGATCTTGAAAATTAAATGTCGTTGGTTCAAATTAAAACCAGTTTCCATTTCAGATTAAAATTAAGCAATTTATGTTATCTCGTTTAAAAAAAGAATTTTTATATTTATATTTTTAATGTTCTGTGGATGTTAATTATTTATTCAGTGCTTCCCAAACTATTTTCATAGTAAATTTCAATGGCCCATTTTTATTTTACCATTAATTCTTGGAATGTTGATTGAAATTATTATAAATGATATACTAATTATGTTAATATACTAATTTTTAATACTAGAAAAAATAATCTATTTCTTTTTGTCATTAAACAATTTAAAGAAAAACAATGTTAATTAATATTTATTAATCCAAATAATTAATTGGCAAATTGGCATGAACTTATATAACAATTTCTATGATTTATATCAAAAATAATATTTTTCATTATACTATTAATAATTATTATATATTTTTAATGTTTTAATTAAATTTTATATTCAAAATTTCTTAAAGCAAACAATTTTTTGTTTTGTTTTAATTTATTGAATATTTTGACATTGGGTTTTCTTAATTTCCAGAATTGGAATTACCTCCCACCAAATATTTATGAATATTAAAAAAAAACTATGGCATTTTTTATGTAATAACAAAAAATCAAAAAATTTTATTGCTGAAAATATTTATATATAAAAATGACGATTGCCCACGGTATAAATATAATGACTAAAGATACAATATCTTTTATATATAAATTGTTGAACATGAGATCTTAAAATGGAAAATTTATTCAATAAATTATAACGACTAATGGAAAAAGCAAAATAAAATCAATTAAAAATTATAAAAAAAAGGAATCAACAAAATTTTTATTTTCATTTCGGAATATTATAAATAATTTATAAAAAAAATTAAATTAAATTAAAAAAAAATTAAAAGAAGTTTATGTAATCATGGAAGTAATTGGAATTCAACGTACAGATTCACAAAAGCTGCAACAACAAAATGGACCACGCGTATCATTTAATCGAGATGTGCACGTTAAAAGAATTGGTTAGTTTTGTTTGAAAAAAAAAAAAAATTAATTAATTATTATTTTTAATTTATTAATATTAGTTTTAATATAAGATTGCTATTTAAATAAAATTAAATTTAATAAAAATATATAAAATTAAATAAAATTAATACAAAATTTGAAAAATAAAAATACAAATCGAAATAATAAATATTCAATATTTCCGATAATATCAACAAGTTTATAAAGATTGCTTTTGCGTGGATTTAAGAGCCTGCCCACTAATCTTATTAGATTTTATATAGTATAAAAATTTTCCAAAGCTTACCGAAATAGAGATATGTCAATAATCGTAAATGCTTAAAAATTAAAATAATCTTAGTGATTGTGAATGAATATTACCGAGTAATTAAACATGTGCAGAGGATTCGGAGAGTTGCATGAGGCAACTGAACACGTTTTGGTTCGTACTATTTAAACGAACTGAATGTAGCAGTTGTTCTGGGTTTGAAAACAATTCTGAAATTCGGTCGAATGAGTTACTAGCTGTTTAACATAAAACATACAAATGATACAATGGATCTAACTCTCAACGGTTCCACCTTCCAATTCCTAAAATCCAATCCAAATAATAAATGCAATTTGAATTGCTAGATAGAATTTATTTGATATTACCTAAAAAAAAGTCTTAATTGAGAAGCTGATTGGTAATAATCGAAAATAGTAAAATTTTATATTAACTCTAAATTCTGCAATTATTGACGTTTATTTTTTTGTTAAATAAAAATATCTAAAAACCTGATACAAATTTAGAACATGTTTGATTCCATAAATTTGCCTGTAACTTGATTTAAGCTATAAAAAATCACATTATGATAATTAGTTTCAAATGTTCTACTATAAATTATCAGCTATAAATATTTCAATATTAATTTCAATTAAAAATGCTATGAATTTGGTATGTGACCATATTTTACCAGGTTTGTTTCCCAACCAAATGATTTTAATCTTTTTTTTTTTTAAAGAACAATGTTTCGATAAATAGAGAAAAGGGAATTCAAACACACAGTCTTTAACTAGATCCTAAACCCTCTAAATAATATTGTCTTCATGATAGCAATTACACAGAAATTTATTAATCCACATATTATTTCATAACTCATGTAGATTGCTCAAGTAATAAAAACCAAAACATCTACAACTCTCAGAAGTATTAGACAGTACCATAAAAATGAACGATTATCTAATTACAAGAACATCGCAAACCTTTCATGTTACACATCTTTTTGGCTGAACCAACAATTCTTTCGAACGAAAGACAAAATTGGTTTCCAACAACCTAGAATCCCTTATTCAAAAAGTTTGTTCATTTAGTAGATACCAAAATATCTGCTACGCAGTTGCATGAGAAATGAACAGTGACACATTCTATACATACATTTACTTCGGATCCCTTAGCATTTAGTGTTCTATTAAAAGCTATTACACAATTGTCTGATACTCTACATCTACAGAAATTCTGATTTGAATCTTATATTTTATTGTTATTTTTAATGAGAATCTTGGAACTATATTAAAATATCTTCTTAAAATATCATCACTTTTATTTCTACTTTCAATTTTTTAAAATTTTTTTTTAATGTGAATTTGAACCTTTTGTTTGTCTGACACGTTTATGATCTCGCTAACAACAAAACACGATTACAAAATCCCAATTCTTAGTAAAGTTTAATTAAGTTGTAAATCATTAGAAAATCAAAAGTGGACGGTTCTATACATAATTCGTGTTATTTTCAATTTAATCAAAAATAAATAAAAAAAAAATTTATATTTTTTAAATTTTATTTTTATTTTGTAATTTAAAATCTACTACAGTGAAATAACAATAAAAATGTTGAAAGATATTAAAAATCCATTATTTATTTTAATTCTTAATTATGGATATTATAAAATATAATTATTAATAATTTCATTAAATTAGTTAAAATTTCTCAATTTAAATGATGGCTTTTTAAAAATTGTCTAAAAATATTTTAGCAGCTCACAAAATATCTTAGATATATAGCCAAAAGAACAAATAACCAATTATTTTTTTTTGTATTGCTGAATAACATTTTTGACAAGCTTATAGACACATCTTTTGTGTAATAATACCAATTCCTTTGATAATCGCGTCTTTATAATTGTTTAGTTTTGGTTCTTTGATTGTTTTTTTTTCGTTGTTTTCGTTGAGAGAATTAGGTTTTAATGACCCTTTTTAACCTTGAATTTAGTCAAGATATAATTGGAGAACAATGACGACGACGTTGGTAATCGGCGGCTTTATTTCACATTACTTATTATAAAAAATATTCGAGTATATAATATGAAAATGACAAGCAAGTTTATTTGCCTTTTTGGCTAACTAAATTACCAAAAAAAAAAGTAATAAAAAAATGTAGCAAAAATTGCCAATTTATTATTTTTCAGAAATTCGGTAAGAACGAAAGAAGTAAATAAAAACTATAAAAATAAATTCTGTAGAACCACCTACGATTTAAATATGGATGAATTTTGTGTATTAACTTTTACATGGGTAATTAAGAATTCGTTCCAAATGAAATCGATTAGATCCAAATGATAGCCACAAAAAAAAAAAAATGAAAACCATAAAAATATTTTGATTGAATTTTTTAGATTAATCAATTTTTATTCTAAGTTATTTTTGGTTTTTGGTAATTTAATTAAAAGTTTATATAGTTTTAATTGAAATTTAATTATATATAAAAATTAAATTACGATTTTTTTTTTTTTTTTTGGTTATGGTGCATTAAAAGTTGATGGCATCTTAAAAGTAATGTGAATTTTGATTATGGTAACCATAATTATGTTTAAGAATTTTCGTGGCAAGATTAATTATGATAATTTTTTAATTTACCATAGATGTAAGAAAGTTAGATTTGTGGGAATAAAAATTAGAATTATTAAAAAAAATTATGAAAATTTTATATAATAATGTTTCAATTCAAAGATTTAGACCTTTCTACCCAGAATTGGATAGAAATTATACAGAAATTTATTAATCCTCATAATAATTTCATATATCATAATATTTTCATATAAAACATCTAAAACTCTCAGATGTATTACACAGTACCACAGAAAATTAAAATTTGTCCGATACTCTACCAGCATTTTGATAATATTATCTTCTAATATTGTTGCTTTTTTCAGCTTGATTGTTAACTGAATAAAAATTTTGTACCAAAGCTGCAAGCATTTATGTTAATTTCATGGGGTTCATTTGTCCGTCCATTGTGAATTTTTTTGAAGGGTTATTTAACGTAGTAAATATTTAACTAAATTATTGATAGTTAATGCTTTGCAAAATTTGGAAGATTGTGTAGGTGAAAATTTGATGGCACTGTAGATGACATTACATGGTTTTTTCCCCATTTTGTTTACTTTTTTCTGATTAAAAATATCATTTAACATAGTAAAGAAGCACAAAATGTTCTGATAGATCGAAAGTTCCACGTCGGTTAGATGTAATGAAGAGTTAAATTAAATATTATTAATTAAGATTCTGGTAGTTGAGGGCATTGAATCACTAATCTATAGTTAGAGTTACCAAATTTAATAAATTTGATACCAACCACCAAAAATTATGTTAGTACCACACCAGAAGCAATATTGTAATTTGATGCTGAAACAAGTGATTTTGCTTTTGAATTTTCAGTGATATCTTACGAATGAACTAATTTTATGAAGAAAATTTCAATGCTGTCAGTATCTTGACAATGTATTTAATGTTAAATTTAGTAAATTTGAGATTGTTCGTTAAATTAGATCAAAAATTATAAAGAATTCAAAATTGTACGTCAACAGTAGTTAAGTCTGTTCTGGATTCCTTAGTTCTTATATCCTAATTGTTTTTGGGTTGTAAAATCACTGACTTAAGGATTTCCTGTCAAAATGTCATAAATCTAAATTCTTATTTGTAATAAGAGATTAATTTCATATCTAAATTCGAATTACCCTTAAATATTTTGATTACCATTTCAAATCGAATTTTCTTAACAAATAAATTTATAATGATTTATAAAATTCAAAGTGAGGGTGGGAACAAGGTCAATTCTATTTTTCATATTGGTTTTCATAAACTTTATAAATTATATTTTAACTGAATATAATTATTTTTTAACAGTTCTATTTTTATTAAACTAGATATTAACACTTTACATTATTATTTAATTGTAGTTCACCTTGACAAGGTTATTTTATCGTAACTAAAAGCATAAAATCATAATCTAGTTAAATTATGTTAAACTCTTTGTAACGTACATCATAAGACAAATCGAGTTATTTTGAAATTTCTGATTTATTTATTACGAGGAGTTATGATGGTGAATAATGTTATGTTGTGATGGTATTGTGAAAAGAGATAAAATGGCATTAGCTCAAATGAATTTATCGAGGGTGAATTTTACGATAATGTTATCTATGTTTGTGTTCCTAGTGGTAGGAATATCTTATAAAAAAATGTAATCCGATTTGAATGAAATTTGGTACGTAACTTTGTTTAACTTAACTTAGTGTTTCTAAACCGGTGTTCCGCGGAATACTGGTTATCCGCGACCTTGATCCAGCAATCCAGCTACTTCACGAAATTGGAAAACAAAAACAAAATTCATATTAATGTCATTTTAATGGTGATATTTAATAAGTGAAATTTTATATTCAACAAGTCATTCGTTTTCATTGTGCAGTTTCCGATATCATATCTATGCGAATTGGGATTCTCGACATTATTTATTACTTTAAATCAAGAAATTCAGTTTTAATTGGTGTTCTGTTAAAATTTGATCTAACTTTACGTGTTCCGCGACTCCGAAAAGGTTAAACCACCACTGATTTAACTGATGCCCGTAAAAATTGAAGTCGTTAAGTCTCCATATTGTGAATTGTGATATATTATTTTGTATACATTCCTTTTTTTAACAAACTCCGAGGTTTGAGGTTGCATTAAAATAAAAATAAGGAACTAAATTTTCAATTTCGATTTACGGAGATTTTAATTTTAAAAATAAATTAAGGTTAGATAGGAAATGAAATTTTAAATAAAGATATAACACTGCAGCTTGTTTTTACTCGTTTTTTGTGATCAGCTACACTGTAAAATTTGTAATTAGAACAGATAAAAACATTAGAACACCGACAGTTAAAATCTGGAACAATATACGATCAGTCTCAGTCAGTTGAAAAGAAAGAAGATCATGTAATTTTAATATAGCAATTTCCAAAATAATATAGAGTACTGATTGATTATATCAGTTCAGTTGTAAATTGCAATTGAAAAGCGTGACTGCGACAGCACAAAACTATTAAAATTGTATCCTTTAATTATTGAAAGATTGCTTTTTATATATTTGATGTAATTTTTTATAGCTATTCAACAAACCAAATAAAAAATATTGTAGTATTAAAACTAATTATAGTTTCACACTATAAGCGGGTCAACAAATATCATTTTAATTAGCATCTCAAATAATTATTTAAAAAATCACAAATTTTATAAAAAATTCTACAAAAATTATTGTCTCTTCTTATTTAAATTTTGCTAATTTAATTTAGTTACAAATTTTTTTTTAAAGTTCACACCTTGAAGCTATTGTTAATTTGCTCAGGTTAACGTTTTAATATTTTTTAATTTTTCTAACTATTTATTTATTTGCCAATCAATATAAAAATACAAATTATTTAAATATATATAAATTTATAAATGAAATTAATCAATACAGATTTTAAATTGGTATATTTAAAAGTTAAAGTTTTTGTGCAAGTCGCAAATTTTAAATACACACCTAAAAAAAAAAGTGTAAATGTTACTAAAAATTGAAAGACAAAAATTATTTATATTATTATTAAATTTAAATTGTTAATTTTTATAAATTTAAAATTACATTTAACAATTCGATTAAAAAATGTTTAAATCACGAATTTCTTCTTTGTACAAAATTTATTCGCTTATCAAAATTTTCTGAATTTGAATATTATAAACTTTAGAGATGGAAACCATTTAATTTTTCTGTTGGTATGGTTTTGGTTTTCTCATATTAAAAATCACTAATAGCTTGTAAGGGGCAACCACTTTTTAAGGGGCAACCACTTTAACAGCCCAACAACTTTAACAAGACGTGTTCAAAAGTATACCAAAAATTGCACTTAATTGCAGCTGTTTACATTATGACTTTAGCGGTTTTCCAAATAACGCATCCGGATAGCTTTGTATAACATTTATCTAGCCGGACTCTAATACATACTACTGAACCTTAATATTTGTTTTTAAAGTTTTCGCTATTTTTTACATTTTGAGAAGAAATAAAAAAGTGCTGTACCCAATATCTTTGAAAATTGTAATTTACTTTACGACGTTTCGATTTCAATCGCGTTATTTTGGAACGTATCCACAACGGAAGGCTTGGTAATATTGTTGGTGCCACAAAATTGATTCCCAAAAAGCAAAACCGATTTGAGTTGTTATTTCCGGCACCCAGATATAGTTTTTTGTTAGTGAACAACTAAAGAAAACTTGCGCTTGCGCGTGTGTTTTGCCAATATTTCCTATCTGTATATTGGTTTTGGTTCTGTTTTCTGTTCTGGTTTTCTGTTTTCTGTTCTGAATTGGTTTTGTCGTGGTATCCTGAAATTTGAGATGTCAGTTTGGTTTTTGCGTTTTGTTCAATACCAGTTTCCATCCCTGGTTTAAATAATAAATAGCTTTAATAGTAGCAAATTAATTTATTAGATAATAATTACATTTATTTATATAATATTTAGTATTAATTAAAACCGGTTTTATATCAGCTTTTAAAACTTATAAACTGTTTTTGTTTAGTAAATGTTCCATGAAAAAGTTTGAAATTTATGCTGTTGAATGAAATCCATTTTTTTATGTTATATTGTTGTAGAGGTTATGTTTTTGTTGAATGAATTAGAGTCATGAAAAAAAAGTGTTAGAATTTACTAATAATTTGAAATGTTTTGGTTTGTGTTTTTTTTGTTGGAATCAGAAATTTATTTTAATTATTTGTTATAATTAGTCCTTTAAACTTTAATTTAACTTTTGATTTAGATTTAATTTAGTAATTTTTGGTTGACATATTTATTATTTAACATATTCAGGATCAGGACTAACCTAAGTTTGATTAGAAGTTCTTATAAACCAATTGCTAAATTTTAATGGAAGTTATTTAATCAAAATTGAGAAATAATGGTCAATTTTATCAGGTTTGGAATAATATTGAGCTAAATATAATTTTAAATAAAATCTATAAATCCATAAAATCCATCAATATCTTGTTGATTAACAGAAAAATCAGCATGTCATTTATATGTATCATTCGGACGTCAAAGTATTATTATTAGTATTTTAGTAAGAATTTCACTAATCGGTTAAAAAGGCTAGTTGTCCAATTTAAATTTTAGGTTTTATATATATTTACAATTAATGGTTGTCAGAATACAAATGTTTCTTCAAAAGTGTCTTGATGATAATCACAAATTATACTGAAAAAATAAATTGTAACCTGCTCTTCCCCAACGTAAAATGCTTAAGAATGTTTATAAAATATTGACCTAGTATTTCGACTATTATTTGAAGATGGACAATCGTAATACAAATACCATAGTTCATTGCAACTTAAAAACAAAATGATATAATGCCGGATGAATGCTGTATTAAATCGTTCTTCGCATGACGAAAAAACGATTTCTCGTGAAGGGAAAAATATTTTATTAAATAGTAGTTTTGTAATTCTTTAATCTTCTGAAAAGCATGGCTGCAGTTATTTTTATATTAAATGTCTTGTTATTATTTTTCTAGGGAGTAGAATTACTATTTTTTTGTAAATTAAAGTAAGGTGGAATCAAATTACCCTCCCAATCCCTACCTATGGGCGCCTAGAGATTAAAGTTAGATTGTATGTTGAACATTACTCACATAAATATCTTAAAGCATATTAAATTTTACTTTACATATACAAAATCTATTAAATCTTTGGTTTATTGCTGTTAGCCAATTTTGAACAATTCACTAATTCAAATATTTAGGGATTACCTAACTGGTAACTTTTTGGATTCACTATTAAATTTAAACATATTCTTTTATTACATTACAGAATTTTTAAGCTGGTGAACGAAGGTATGGAAATTAGGTTCCACAAAATTTAATCATTCATTTAGCTATTGAAGACAATCCATAAATTCCATGAGTTAGTGTTACATAATTGAGTATAGAATGATTTGTGCCATTCTTTAAGATTACAAGTAAGTTCGTGGTGAACCATTTTGCTTCTACAACCACTTCCATCCAGATTGGAATTTGCTTTGCTAGATTTATCCAACAATTTATTAAAATTTTCTGAATGTCTATATACTTCTACCGCTTCGAGTATCTTTATGCAGTCGTCCTCTGTTCAGTTTGTTTCAGGATATTTTTTTTCAAAATGTTGTATACTATTCCTTATTCAGGGTTAAACTTTGTGATTTGATGAAACGTATAACGTTTTGAGATTACTTTAAAAACTCTAGTTCGTAATTATATTTGATTCTTAATGTTCCATGTGCACTTTTCATATTCTTTCAAATGTCACAAGCTGGGTAATAATACGCAACCGTATTAAAGGACCGCCCTGATTATTGGTCTGTACATTCTTATTTTTTGGTTCTTGATCTAAATAATTAACTATTTGCAAAATATAATTTATGGGCTGATTCAATTTTTTCTTGAATAGCGATAAATGTTAGATGTATCTTCATAGCTATTTAGATTCATTACCAGATATCTGAATTTATTTACTGCTTTAAAAATGTCACTCGGCGTATACATTGTTCAAGGAATACTATCTTACTTAATTCCGCCAAAAACTGATCACAATTTTTTCTACATACATTCTGCCAGTCAGTTAACATTATTTAAAACTTATTAAATTTTATAATATTACATCATTTAATACTGTATTTAAAGTTCATCGCTTCTAAGATAATATAGAATGAAACAAATATTATTCTATTATTTAAGTTGACCTCCATTGGTATTACAAAAAAAAAAAAATTATATAAAACATCACTAATTAACTTCCTCAAATCACAAATGTCTCGAAAATAATTATATATTTTTGTTTGCAATTAATATGAAAATTTATATTCCATTCCATATTTGCAAAATTTTAACACTTTTGAAAGGCGTTTAAAAGTGTTACTATTTCGGATAAAAATTTGTAGGTGTCTTTTGACTGTTTCTATAATATCTAGTTTAAAAGAATAGTCCATATAAATAGCAATCCAGAAGTAACAAAAATTATTAAATTGTCAATTTTTTTTTTTGGATTTTAACTATAATATAAATATGATCTTCATGACGTTTTTTAGCGTTAAAAAAATTATTATTGGTGGGTAGTATAAAAATCGTTAAAAAATATTAAATTAAAGATTTTTTATTATTTTATATTTTAATTCGTATTGAATTATATTTAAATTTTTAAATTTATATGGTAATTTTTTATAATTTATATTAAATATTAATGATTTATTATAAATTTATTGTCATTTGTAAAGAAAATTATATTTTTTTTTTTATATTTTTGTGACTCGTATTTGTGCTTGAATCGGTGTTAAAATTGCCATTAAAAAGGAAATAATTCTTTCAGTGGCCTGCTAACAAGTTGAAGAACCTTAATTTTAATGTATTTGATATAATTGACAATCACTCGAACATTGCTGTATCAGTGTTAAAGGTTCGGTCATTCTAGAAGAACCTTACACTATATAAAGTTGTGAAATATGTTTTGAATTTTAGTACCAAAACATTCCTCAAGTTTGGTGCAATTATGAAATCTTTGGTTTACTCAAGTGCACTTAATTGATTATCCACAAAATTGGTACCATTATGGACCCAGAGTAGTCTATGAGAGCCTCTGCTGCCATTATAACCTAAATAAGTAAGATGTAAAGAATTAACTATTATTAGCTTGGTAATTTATTACAAGTTTCTAAAATAATTAACAATTATAAAACTTTGAGTGATTTGTAAATTATATCCTTATATTAAACTACGTTGGGGTTATTGGGCTAATGACATACCTGTAATTAACAAGGAAGTTGGATCAATTTGTTAGAGATCAATTGAATTGCTGTAGAATATTTACAAGTATTTCGCTTCTAGACATTATTATAAATTAGCTCATTTGTTCTTTCGTTATTGGAAGAGTATTAAGATTAAGAATAAATGCCATTATCTTCTGAAGTTTTTAGTTTTGCTTTAAGGGGAGAATCAATTTAAATTCATGATAACATTTATTAATGGAGTGATACCAATCCCTGGAAAATAAGGGTCTTGGGTATTAGCGTGTGTTGTAATTATTTTTAACTCTTTTATAGCTGAATCCCGTGAAAAAACGTGTATAGAACGGGTTAGTTAAAAATTTCCCAAAAGCTCAATACAATGTTTTCTCTATGATGCTGAGTATACTGTGAAGTGTATAAAAAATATTCCAATTTCCAACTGCCCAAAATTTCTACAGTTTCTGCACAGAACATTTCTGTAACCATTGATCTAAAATTCATCATAAATAAAGCTAGACTTAGTTAACCATAGAACTAGCGATGTCGTTATAGGTTGAGGATAAAAACACTTTTCATACCAGATTTGATTTAGTTAGTGGAATTTTATAAATTATTTCTTTCCATGTCAATCAATACACTAAAAACTTTTCACACCTTTTTCAAAATTACAAATTCTAATAATTTTTATTGCGTGGATTCAATTCATTAAAATATTATCTCATAGTTCCTTCTAAAATTGAACTTTTTCTTTGAAATTATTAATAATTTACATATAAGATTTTTTTTTAAATAAAAATAAGACATTAATTTTAATATTAAATGATTTATTTTTATTGATAATTTTAAATTTGTTATTTTTTTTATTACAGTAAAGTATGGTTAATAAAAAGTGCGGGGGCACTCATCATGTCGTTAAATATTTTTTTTTATTTTTCATTTTTGCGGTAAACACGTTAAATACACGGTCATAATGACAACATCAAAAAAATTGTTATTTATATGTATTTAATAATGTAGGTATATCTAACAGATACACAAACATATTTACATATAGATAAATGTTCTACAAATTTATTTAGCAAACAATTTGTAAATAATGATTTTTTTTTGTTTGATGTTGCTCAAAGTACAACAGTATTTAAAAAAGTTTAAATGTAATTCAATATATAAAAATTATATGGTTTTTACTATTCATTTACATAAATATTGTTAATTATTAGCATATTTTTTTAATGTTAATTAAATTTTTACAATGGAACTTTTGATCTGTCTGTTTGTCGAACAAGATATTGTTCACTAATTTCACTAATGTTGCCACTAAAATAAAATCATGTGGTGTGACTTGTGAGCCAATCTATATAGGCAATTTTTTATTCCGAAGTCATTTTGTTATCAATTAGTTTTATTGTGACTGTAATTATGTTATCTAAATCTAATGCTGATTATATCTTAACTAATTTACCTAATTCTGATCGAAAGTAATGTAATTTAAATGCTCTGTAACTGACAAAGTCAGTATTAACTCTATGGCATTGTTGATTCACGCTGTTTTTATTTTTGTACAATAATTAATGCATCTTTTTTTGATGCGGAAATTACTACTTCAAGTTTTTTCCAATCTTAAAGTTTCATTAGTTGAATAATTTGTTTTAACTGTTTTCGACAACTATTTGCTGCCTCGCTACTATTATATTAACAATTTCATCATGTTTCTAATATGTCTATTGATTGTGTATCGCGCTTAATCCACTGCGGATTGTAAATGCTTAGAATGTAGAAAAAGTTCGTTGAAACTTTCTGTTTCTTCTCACTAGTTCATACATATAATTGGTGCACTCAAAACTTACTTTTGACAATTTTCAATAATACGAAACCTTCTGTTTTCGATTAATTGTGAACTAGAAATTCTTAATGAACCAATTAATAATGAATATTTGACTGTCTGTATAGCTTTAATTAGCATCCAGGTTGCTGTTTCAACAAGATTCATCTTTAATTCTACAGCATTAATTGTCGTGTCAATTAATTCTCACATAATTTTATCAAATTTAACTAATTCTGACCTAAATTAATCTAATTTAGATGCTATAAAACTGTCCAGGCTCCTTGAACTCTAAATTCCTAGGAAACTTATATTTGTTGTACTTAAAAAAAACCAAGGATTTTGAATTTACCATTAGGGTAATAATAAATGATTTGTCAGCGTTTTCATGCAAAATTTCAAAAATTCAGTATATATGCTAACCGTGCTGTTAATACAATGGGCCTAATTCTGGTCGAAGTGCATGAAATATCTCCCCAATTCAATCGAATCCAAGCGTTTTAATGCCATCTTAAAAATTTGCTCTTTTTTTCTATCAGAAAAAGTATAATTTAATTCAATTCAATTCTAATTTGATGTTTTACAAACAAACTTATAATTTTGCATATGAGAAATTTCACCATTATATTTACCTGATTAACATATACCTGTAAATTGAAATACATACAATCTAACTTACTTGTTCGCCCACTAAAAAAAATAAATATTGCAAGATGATTTTTAATTTAATTTTTTTTTTTTCAAAATATGAAAATTAAATTTTTGCCATTTTTTCTAATTCATACTTGAATCAATAAATACAACAAGATAAATTGTATTTTCTAGTTTTTGTAAAATTTATTATTCTTGTTAATGCCTTGATATCTCAAAATTCAGGTTTGAACTTTTTTTTTTATTTCACATTTATTCAAAATTTTTGATGTTGATGATGACGACACTCAGGTGTATAAGCTTCGGCGACAAACGCTTAATTTATAATTTTATTTTTTTTGCGACTTGTTTTTTTCGCTAAATTATAATAATTTTTTTTTTTTTTTTCAATATTATTGTGGTCCAACCAATCATATTGTGATCGCGAATCAATATAGTCTTAAACTTGTGAATAACACGGAGCTTTAAATTGAAATTGTACAAAAATTTTTATAAAGTTTAATTGTAAAAATTAAAAATTAACAATTGATAAATTAATAATCAGTTCAAATTAGTTCAATTTAAATTAAAAATGATAGTATACAAAAAATTGTGAAATTGACATTGAACTTAATCACAATTGTAATGTGAATCAAGTGCACCGCATCGTTCACGTGATTTATATGTTAGAGTTAGATGAAAAAAAAATGGTGTAATTTTTTTATTGAAATAAGTTATTTTTATCGATGACAGAAAAAAAAATTATATATATACTTCAGTTTTGTAACAGTGTAGGAAGTGAACTTTTCTGTTGGTTTTAAGAAAAATATGAATTAAAATTGATTTTTAGTGAAAGTAGTTTTTCTTTGACATTAAAAAGGATTTTAAAATTCACAAATCTTCAAATTGGTATGAATTGGATTTGAAAAGTAATTTAAATATTGCGCAGAATTATTTAATTATATGCAAATTTTTGAATGTGATTTCAGATGTGATTTAAAGCAGGGTTTTTTATGGTAATTTCTATTGATTTCTATAATTGTTTATATACGAGTAGGTTTGTTTGGTAAAAGTTACATACACGGAAGTGATAATATTGTTGGTGTCCAAAAATTCAAATTCATATTTTAGTCTGACAAACGATTTTAGACAAGAATGTTAAAGGTTTATGGTCAAAACTATTTATCTATTTGAAATTAGGTAGCTATTTCATTATTTTTAGGCATCAGAATGAAATTCAAGATTATAATATTTTGTGGTCCATTTCAATATTTATAGCAATTACATTGTAAAGGCTGCTAAATATGAATTTAACTTTAGAAACTTTTAATTTTCTTTACCTTAGATTCACAATGAAAATGTCACAACCTCGCATTCGCATTGCAAAGCAAAATTGAAGTCAAGTCAATGTGAAGTTATTATAATTATTTAATTAATGATGTAAATTTATTTTAAGCTTCTGATGATATTTTAGCTCAGCTGATGTAAATATGATAATTTTTTTTCTGGGGAGAGTCACTGTAATTTTTACATTTTACAGCGTTGAATATCGAAAAAGTTTAAAGTTGTGAAACTTTTGATTTTCATTGAGAATTCTATTTCATATAGTTCAACTTTTTTCACTGTTTCACTGACTTTGTTTTACGTAACTTTTATTATTATGAATCCAGCATTAAATTACCGAAATCCTTTCTAAACTAGAAATGTAATTGTGAATCATATAAATAAACACATCAATCAATTTCATTCTTAACTCGATTTAGGTTTTTTGAAAATTAAATTCCTGTCATTCAGAGTGAATTCATATTATCGTACGTAATCTTAAGTCAAGTTGACACAAGTTCATTAGATTTAGACCTTACCAAATTGTTTTCAAAAATAATTTAATATTAAAAAAAAAAATGGTTAGAACACAATCCAATAAATTGCCACGAAAATTATAGTCCATATTTTACCAAATATTTTTTTTAAGTATATACCGAATTATAGAAGCTGCAAAATTTTACGTTCCTTGTTCTCTAATATTATTAATCCGATTATTTACTCTGATGTCATTATTATTAATTTTATTTCAAACCTACTCTCTAAATCTAAACTGTCATTTATATACTCTGGAAATTATTATATTTATATAGGAAAAAAAAATCTGGTAAGCATACCAAAAAGTTCCTGAACAAATCGTTTAAAAATGGCTTGCAAGAAAAATGTATTATTTTTTTGTGCTAAAAATAAAAGTTGACGTTATAGCAAAATACTTAAAAATGAACTGTATCTTTATTTTGTCTGGTAAAGGCAAACACCTAAATTTCATCCCACATTTAAATATAATATTTAATTTGATTTTATTTAATTTTTTTATTACTTCGGATTAGCTCAGTTATTTTATTGGTTAACATTTTATGGAATTGTTCAGAAAATTTTGACAGTCAAGATTTATATTTTTTTTTTTTTTGAAAATCTTAAATTCTGGAATAATTTTTATGGTTTTGGGCTGCATTTGAATATTTTCATCCCAAACATAGAAAAATTATTATTAATACTTAGAAATAAATAGTAATTAGAAACTTATTTAGTGTCAGTGAAATGTTCGCAATTAGTGCTTTAATTGATTTGAATATTTGCGAGTACCGGAAATGATAATGTAAATATTTTTGTATTTGGAATAATTAAATTTATGTTATTTTTAAATTTATGGTAATTTTAAAAATATACAGGAAATGAAAATTAATTTAAAAAATGTTGTATATATTCATAATTAGAAAAAATGAAGTTATGGAAAATGACAAAAAGTTGCATACATTATTTCATATAAAAATTTCATGATAAAGTATACAGAAGAACAATATTGGGGGTCAAGATGTATTATTTACGTTACGAGTTGGAAGCCATATCACAACATTGATGTTACTTTAAAAGTTGACGCCAGCTTTAAATTGTAATGGGAAAAATGTTGAAACCATTTGTAAACCTGAGTCCACAAATGAAATCAGTAGATCCAAATTAAAAATAGAGAATGTAAGGAGACATTTTAGATAGGAGGGTTACGATTATGGGGTCTATATGAAAGAAATAAAAAGAACGCATAATGTACAAAGTGAAATAGACCTAAGGAAATCAGAAATATTAGTTCAATCTTAGCTTTTGTAGTATAATCGGTGGTTTTAGGGTGTTGAGTTTAAGATATAAATAAAAGAAACAAAAAAATATAATTTTTCTAGTTTGAATTGATATACTGAATATTCATTAATATCTCATATATTAATTGTTATCCAAATTGAATGATATACACAATTATATCAATTTAATTTCCGAATTATATTTTTTTTTTATATTTTCCAATTTCTGAAACTGAGTTATAACAAACTGCAAAAATGTCTAAAAATACTTTTATTTTCCTCTAACGTTTGCAACTTTTTGTAGCAATAAATTTTGGACCAAAAAGTGTCACTCTTACGGTGACCATTTTGCAACGATAAAAATTAGGGACAGACTAAAAATGAAACAGTTTCAAACTTTAAAACATAAAAATTCTTTTACAAAAAAAATATAATATTAAATCTTCACGAATGGTGTACCAATATTGCAATTAATAGCCCCTGATTTTGTCCTGGCACAAGCAAATCCTAATATTGAAACATTTCTTATAAATAACTTTGATGTGCAATCAGTGGAGCAAATGAATGATTATATTGGACTGTGTGCTATGGCTATGCCTAAATTCCTAAATACCTTCAATCAGAGTCAAATTCTTTTCACTATAGTAAAATTGTCTAGTAACTACACTTTAAAGTATAGGAGTTGACGTTGTCGTCTAAACTAAATGACTGGTTTTACTTTACGCTAGGTAATATGTAATAAATATGCGATTTAAATAAAGTTCAGAGGTACAAGAGATATGTTTTTATCATTTTGGACCGTACCGGACAGAAAAATAAAAAAATGGGACATTAAGCAATTTATAATTTAAGGGACAACTAATTTACTCAAACTAGGAACTGTCCTTTGACGACATTCACGAGTGGTTACCGTACTCATAGACTTGAGAATCTTGTAGAATTTTAAATTTTGTTAAGTTGACAATTTATTTATTGATTTCTTTAGACCTACCTCACAATATACTAACAAATTTAATTAAATGACAAACTTCGACAGGAATAATAAGTTAAGTAAATGTTGAGAAATTATTTTAATTTTAAATTAAATGTTTAATAAATTCAATATTTTTTATTAAATCATTGAATTAATTTATTTCTATTATTAATCACTAATTTGATGAGTAATTGTTATGCGATTCCTATCAATCTTTTGAAGATTATTGATACCTTACAAACATATATTACTAATTTGTTTATGTCACTCTTATTCTTTATTTCTTATAACTTTTTGACACTATACAAAATAATTGCTAGCTCATTCAAATGAAACACTATAAATTAGTAAACTAACATTTAACGTGTATTTAGAATAGCTAGGAGTGTTGAATAAGTTTTGACACAGGATAATTTTATTATTTAGTTGGTGCTCTTGAAATATGAATTCAATGGCTTCAGTGGAGTCATGGGGAACTATGATGAATATTCGATTTATGTTCTTGAGAGCATGTCATTATTATCCGATTTCAATGAAATTTGATACACAGATTAGTTCGTGTCTGTAAAATTTGGGGTCGGCAGTTTGAACAAAATTTCGTTTTATTTAATATTCATTATCGGTGTTTTAAAAGAAAAGATGTGACACCGTTGAACCTAACTATGATTCATCTGGTCCCCTTAGTTAGTAGCTTTTTTATAAACGTATCTTTCCATCACAACACTTTCTAGTTATTCCACATAACTCATCGTAATATTACTTTAATATTTAAATTACCTAATTATTATTATGCTACAAAAAATAAAATATTAATTTATCAAAAAAATATTGTCATGTTAGCAAACCATCAATAATTTAAGTAACATTTAATTTTTTTTTTTGAATAAATTCCAATTATTTCTAAATTTTTTATTCAATTTATAAAATTTGCACTTTAACTAATTTATTGTTATTTTAATCTTCTATAAATTTCACTATAAAAACACCTTTAAAAAATGTTAACTCATTTTGTTTTTTTTCTTTCTTGACGTCGTCCACTTATTTAACCTTACCATTGAAATTGAAATTTTTGAAATTTTGAAAAAAAAAAAAATGTTGATTGATTGATTATTAAATATTACAACTTCTTCGATTTATGCTGGCGCATGAAAGGCGTTTTTTTTTTTTTGGTTTTATGTTATGTGATATCATAAATTATTTATTTTTACCTGGGTATAATATAACAAAAAAAAAAAAAAAAACAAGAAGAAAAAAAAATAGTCAATTATTAAAGTGTGATGAAGAAAATGAATGTGATTTTTTTATAGATATATTATTAAAACATAATGACTTCTAATTGGATCATTATTTACCAAGAACTTTTATTTATACCGTCATTAATGTCAAAAACAATTTTTTAATAATTAATTTATTTACTTATTTATTTTGAATTTAATTTATATATAATTTTTTTTCATTTAAATAGGAAAACGACCAAACGAAACTACTAATTATCCGATACAAACGACAAATTTACAACCACCAGAAACATCACATTTAAGACGTGAATTACCAAAAGATTTATCTGAAGCAAGTATTTTACGTGAAGCTGTCCATGTATTAGAACAAGCTGAAAGAATTAAATTTATAGATAATAAAAATCATAATCAAAATATTAATAAAAAACATAAAAATAATAATAATAATAATCAAATATTACCAAATAAATTTAATTCATTACCAAGTCGTAAAAAATCAAAAACAACAAAACCAATTAGCCGAAGTGTTAGTGATGCATCTGCTAAAAAATCTAAAAAACCATCAATATTTAATTTATTTAGTCGTAAAAGTGATAGTAATCTAAGTGAAATTGAAGAAGACGCTAGATTTAAAGAAAGTGGTGGTAGACGTTTACAACGTAGTAAAAGTGATATTGAACCATCAATTGTTAATACATCATTTAAAGATAAACATAAAAATATAAAAAAACGTAATATTGAAAATAATAATAATGATGATTTATTAATTAATCAAACATTAAAATCAACACAATTAAGTCCAATTATTGAGAATTCACAAAGTGAAGATTATTTTGAAAAAAAATTTAATACAGCTTCAATAAAATTGAAAAATAATATTAAAGAATCAAATCAACAACAAAGTGGTAATATTGGTTATACAAGTCACGAAGATTTAGATTTAATACCATCAAAATCATCAATATCAAATAATCTTAAAGATACTGTAGCTAATTTAGCTATTAATCAGACAAAATCATTTAGTGATATGCATAGTTCTCAATTGCCACCAGAAAAACCACGACTTACAAAAGGTTTAACTGTTGATGGTATGGTAAAACGTTTATCATTAGAAAGATTTTCACCGCCACCAATTATATCGGGTCCAGCATTTTCATATACACGTCCAAACGAACAAATTATTTATGCACAATTAGCACCCGATAGTACAGACGAACATAATACAAAAATGAGAAGTCCATCAAGAGATTTAGAATCACCATCATATCGGACAAATTTTTTAATTAATAGTAATAAGAATATAATTAATAATAATGGCCGTAATGGTTCAAGAAATCATCATGAGAATATACCTAGTCATAGTAAGAAGTCTGAAATTTATATTAATGGTGATAATAATGAATTTGATACATTACATAAATCAGCACGTTTACAACATAAACCAACACAAATTCATCATCAACAATCATCGCCATATCATTGGCAACAATTAAGTCCATCACGGAATTTAAGTGATGATGACGAAGGATTAGGTTTTGAACCCCGTAAATATTTTGAAGAAGAATTAGCCTCAAGTCCAACAAATTTAGCTGATTATCAACAATTTCGAACACGAGCATATGAACGTAGTAAATCACCATCATTTGATCCACCAATTGTACCAGTTATACGTCGTAGTGTATCACCAATAATTGATGTGTCAGCTAGTCGTGGTAGAGCTGATGGTATGGATTCTAGGCGTCGTGAACGTGAAATATTCCATGAACATTTTGATGATGAATTTAATACGCTGAGTAATAGACGAACTGCATTAGAATCGAAAATTCGTTCAAGAAAATTTGCTTTAGAACCGGATCATCATGAAATTAAAACAAATAAATATCATTATTCACCGGAACGGGCACCGGTTCAAGAATTCCGGAATATTGAATATGATCATCATGATACGAAACCAAGATATTTATCACCTGAACCAGAAAATTATCATAAATTTCATAAACTGAATACAAGTGAAATTCAAAATAAATATTCACCGGAACGTAATCATTTAGATATGGTGGCATCGCCAGCAACAAAAAAAGATATGAAATCATCTAAATATACCCATACAAAATATTATGATGATGGTAGTGGTGGTGTTAAAGAAGTCTATGCAAAAGAAACACGTATTGATGATCAAGGCAAATCACATACACACGAGACACGACGACGTGAACGATTAGATTCACCGGCACGAACCAAGGATCCATTACTTGGTATGGCTGAACGGTATCGTTTAGATTGTGCTGAACCGAAAAGTTTAGATTCACAATTTAGTGATATGAATGGTTCATCACCGGAACATATAAAAAGAACTGAATTACCAAGAATGCATCAGCATCATCAACATCATGATGAGAATTGGCAAAGTAGTTTAAAGCGTGATAAAAGACAACAAAGAAGTTTTGATAAAGGTGATTCGGGTATTGAAAATGATTTTCGAAAAGAATCATTTAATGGTGATTTGAAATCAAAGTAAGTTCTACACATAAAATTTTGATTTTGCAAAATTAATTCTAATTATTATTTATATCTTTTATCTGTAGATGGCGTAGACGAACATTTATTGATGATATTAAATCTTGTGAGTTGTTCATAAAAAGAGAACGACATCATACAGAAGAATTACATTTGAAAAGGAAAAAATATGATTTTGTTTATCGTGAACGTAGTATTGATGATGGATCACATTTTGATCCACGGCTCGATAAATATCCCAAGGAAACAACAACAACTACAACAACAACATTACGTCGTAATGAACAATTAAGTAGTCCATCAAAAGAAAAGGAATCATTAATGAATGGCACTGATATAAATAATGGTGGCACATTAAAACGTGATAATAAAAAAAATGGCGGCGGATTTGAACGTGTTAAAAAATTGTTCAGTAGCGGTAGGAAAAAAGAAAATAAAGATATTAAGAAAAAAGATCCTTATATGGTTAAAGAGGAAGAAATGAGATCAAGATATTTGGAATATAGTGGACCGGAAGCCAGTGAACACAAAGTAAGTTTTTTTTTATTTTGTTTCGTTTATATTTTCGATGATTTTGGATATGACGTCAGATGTATCCATAATCAATATTGAGAGTTATTTTGAAAAAAAAAAAAAACAATTGATTTCATTTTTTTTTTGTTGAAAAAGCTGTTTTTGTCAAGGTTTCTCCGGCGTCTTACAAAAATGGTTAATAATAATAATTTATTGTAGATATTATATTTATTTTAATATCTTTCATAAAAAAAAATAAAAAATTATAGTCAATTTCGGGGTCGACGTGCTCCAAATATGGGCAAAGTGTCGCTGATTTAAAAAGTATAAAATAATAAAAAAAAAAAATTCTTTGGCCTTTAATGAAATAATAAAAAACAACAAAACTTACTCATAAGTGAAAGATATATAAATTCAATGAATGAACATAGTTTGTTTAAATATTGATAAGTTACACGATGCCAATTGAACATTGAAACCTTGTTGCAACCAAAAAAGGATTTCATTTTGTTATTTAGTTGCAATTCGTTTTTTTGTTTAGTATTTATAAATCAATATTGCATAAAATGAAATTACACAATCATTTTTTAAATTGCATATTCATGTAGAATTTTTTGTTTTTCTGAAATGGCATTCAAAATTTTTGGTATGACTTTTCGAAATAAATGAAAAATAATTTTAATTACTGAAATGTTTTTTGATTTAACAGACTCATTCAAATTTTAAGCTAATTGATTTAAGGCTGAAGATACTCTCGCAGTTGCAGTTTAAAAATATCATTAAAAAAAATGAAGATTCCACTTTGTTTCGCGGAAAAGTTGAATCGATTTCAACTTTTACGGTCTCACGATTTGATATTGCGGTACAGCGACAACGGCGAGAGTATCTCCAGCATAAACATATGAACTAAACTAACAGTAATACGTCAAAAAGGTAAATAAAATGTAAACGATACAATACAAACAACATTGTCCACTTTTTAGTATAATTTCTAATCCTGGGTCATAAAATTAGGCAACTAATATAATTTCGTTGCAAATTTATATTATAGAATGGCTGGAAAGGCTTTATAGTAAATAATCTGTGGTCAGACAACATTCGTGATTTCTAAAGCTCAAATAAATCTACTAGAGCTCTACCCGGAAGAAGTTATATTAAATGTTGCCTCTATTATTCTATACTCTAAGGTTACAAAAAGAATTTTGTATATATCCCAAATAGGTCAAGCGTTACGGTAATATTTATTTTTTGGAATCCTGAGCTGTTCTAAATCAAAGATGTCACACCTTTTTCAATGTAATAATCTCAACGAGCAGTTGCTTAAAAGTAGTCTACTTCAATATTGCACGATTAGTTGAATTTTGCTTAATTAACTTTATATGTATACAAAAACAGATGCGTTTAAGAAGTACTGGTCTATTAATTTTATATGCTTTTTAGAGAACCGTCAATTTCATCTCACACTTTTTTTTATCTTATGTTATGAATCTAAAAGAATTTTTTTAACAAATGTTTCAAACATTATTTATGCTGCAGCGCCAGATATTTCATAATACAGCAATTAATTATTTTTTATAATAATTTGATTTATAAAAATACATTTCTTATTTCGCAAAAACATAATTAAAATAATATCGTAACATTTTTCGAGACTATACTAAGAATTTTACAAAAAAAAATTATATTGATTTTATATATTCCATTCCAAATTCCAAGTGAATTGCGTAAGAATTAGTAGTTTTACCAAAAATAAATATTAATATATGTAACTTTTTCTACATAACAAAATTTTACCAAAATCGAGACAATCAAAATGTAATCAACTTCTTTAAATGGAGATTTTGTAAAAAATAAAAAATGTTGGACATTTATAACAATTTTTTATAATTTTCTGATAAATATTTCCATACTTTTCGTATGAATATTTTTAAATTTTTGTTATTTTACAAATAATATATAAAAAAAAACTAAGAGTTGCTTACATATAGGAGAAACGTGAAACTCGGAGTTTGTTAAGTTAAAACAGAACATTGTAAAAAGACTTCATAAAAATCGGTTCTCAGGAATGGATTTTATATTTGTATATCGGAGATCCTTACAACGACCCAGTTAGCGAACATAAATTTTACTGGGTAAATTACGAAACTAAGCTGTGATATACTGGAAGAACCGCTGGAGGTTTATGTACTTAAGCCAGAGTTTAACTCATTGTATACTGCTAGTATCTATTACGTTACATATGCTGCGGTGCCTGACTGAACTAGTAACTTATTAGAACAAATTCCAGCATTAGATTCCAACTCAAACTACTTGATTCATGCAGTTCGTTCATATAGTAAGAATCGAAGTATTTCTATTGCAAGTGCATCAGACAGAGCCAATGACACAAAATGTATTCTCACGTTCGTCTCCACATCATTTATACATGTATTAACTAGGATAGACGTAGCTTAAAGGTATTATTGCTTAGTACTGGTTGTCATGTTAAGAAAGCGGTCACCAGATACACCAAACTGATGCTACCTTGCAGATATTTGTTGGTAATTACTTCATTCGGGACTCTCCATAAGATTTTCGTTAATTTCCCCTTTTTGCAAGCTTGGCAGCGTTGTAGATGAGTATCATCAGTCTAAAATCCGCTTTTAGGGGTTTCAATGCAACCTCTACTGTGACTGAGACAACCTTTAGATGTGCTAAATGTAATTGAAATTGAATAACCAATTACTATGAGCTATTACTAACTCAGACATTACGTAAAAATACTTGCACTCTCAAAAATGTAACCAAAACTTGCGTAATAATTTACATTTCTTCAAACAATATTTCCATCGCAACATTTAATACTTAATTCCATAACTCCTCGTAATACTTTCAAAATAAATACTGTCATTCTTAATTTGGTAAGTGACAAATATAATTTGATAACGCAACTATTTATTTTGCGCGAATACTTTTCAATTATGCAACAATTTGAAAATATTTTATTGAATTTTCTATAACTTGAATATTTTATCTAATTTAATTTTTATGTAGCCAAAGTTATAAAGTGTTTTAAAAATTTCTATAAATTGATTAATTTACAGATTTTAATTTGAATTTAAAATCCAATAACATTTAATGACATTGTCTACTTGTTAATGTTTTCAATACAAAATTATCAGTTAATCAACAATTCTATGCTCATGTAATTTAATTATTATTATTTTTTTATGCTACTTTATCAAGTATTATCAACCAATTACAATTGGTTGAATCTATATAATTAAATGTTTTTATATAATAATTTTGTCAACAGAAATTTATTTACCATAATATTTAAAAGATGCTATATAAATAAAATTTACATTGTAATTACAAAATGTATTTATAAATTATAGTAAAGCAGATTTTTGATATTTTTGATGTAAACTTATTATGGTATCACTCACAAAGCATCTAGCATATTCTAAGTATCCTTGAATTATACTTAAAATAATCTAGATTTATTGAATTGTATAATTTTGAAATAGACCAAAAAATTCTATACTCAATTCGTCTAGCAAATACCAACCAATTTATGTTAATTTTCACTCTATTTTCATTAATTAATTGATTCTATGATGTGAATCGCTACAGTTAATGAACTTAGTCCAAAATTATGCCAATCGAACCATTCGATATACGCTCCTTCCACCGAAACAGAGAATTTGGTTCAAACCCAGAAGCCCTGAGTCATACAGGTCGTTCATGAACCAAAACATCTGCGTCGTAGGTTGATAGATAGTTCAAACGTCTCGAATTTATCACCACATCTTCTTCATGTATTTACCTCATATTGAGGTATCTTAAAGGCTAAAGGATCATAGAATTGTGTGTCATATGTCCTGTTAAGAACGCGGTGTGTTCTGTTAAGAAGTTTTGATACCTTGTTGGTATTTCTTGGTTTTAGTGGCTACTTATTTTGATATTGTTAAATAATTGGTTTGTAAATTCGATTAAAAACTGACACTTATTATTGTTTATTAATATCGGAAACTATATAGAAAAAAAATTGATTTTATTTTTATTGAATACTTCATCATAGCTTACCTCCAAGTAAATAATTATATATACTTTGCGATAGACGTTCTAAATAATTAAATCAAGACTATCAATTTTCAATTATGATTTTATAATTTACTTTTGTCCTCTACTTTGAAATTATGGTATCACATTGAAATTTCGAAATAAATAATATCGAAAACAGAAATCCGAAAAAAGACGATTGTACGTTGATTCTAAACATGTACGGACTTTTAGTACTGGCTCAGAGAGACTCTCACCCTATGAAGACTGATCTTTCCATGTTAAATAATTTGAGTTCCTTAGCAGATGCAATAAAATGTCATATTTATTTTATAAATTATATCGAATTATGTCATCGATGTTTTTAACTATTGACATGAACTCTGGCGACCGATAAAATCAACACTTTCTCAAATTTCAAAAATTAATTGTACAGAAAAACTATATAAAAAACAGAAGAAGGACAAAGATTTTCTGGTAACACTTTACATAAAAGTCACAAGTTTTTGGTATCATCATAAAAATTTATTATTATTATGGTCACATTAAAAGTCCTCTTGACATGTTAATGAAAATTCCAATTTTAATATATTTAGGAATTTTCAAAAAGTCATAAAATATTGTTTTTTTTTTTTTTTTGCTGTTTGCTGTTATTTGTTTTCATTATTCTGGTGTTAATTGTGGTGGACATTCTGCAGAGGAGAGTGGTAACCATAAAATAAAAAAAACATGTTTTTTGGGTTAATTTTTGTCTGTCTTGTCTGCATAAATTAATAAAAATAAATCTTTTTTTTTTCAGTTGATATATTAATTTTAAATTAGTTAAAGATTTTTGTGATAAATATTGATACAAAAATTATTTTTAATACTATAATTAATTACCGAACAAAATTATTTATTTCTTGTGAAAAATTATATTTTAAAAAATTTTTGGTTTTTATTAAGCCTAATTTATAATAGACGCAAACAAGCAAGACACACGGAAGTTAAAGAAATTTTAGGAAGGTAAGAATGTTAAGAAATGTTAAGAATAACACACGTTAAGCATTAAAACAAAATTATCTGTAAAATTATTGATGTTTATTAAAAAAAAAGATGTTTTAATTAATGTTTTAAAATTATATTTGACTGAAATTTCCATTCCCCTTACATAAATTTTCACTTTTACGTTTGTTAACATTATGGCGTTAAAATTTAAACTTCAGTTTTTTAAATGCCTTGCGTGTGTTATAAATTAGGCTTTATTAAATTTATTACGTTCAAATTTAAAAAATAAATAAATAAAATAAATAATTTAATGAAATTTAAAGTTATTTTAATGTTGTTTTCAAAATTTTGGAACCGGTTATAAAATATTTTATTTCATCGGTAATTTAAGATGAAACCAAATTTGCACATTTTCCTAAAAACATTTATTAATTTCAAATCAATTTTTTTTTATTTAGGGTTTAATTAAGTCATTTAAATAAATTTAATATTTATTATAAATATATTAATCTGTAAAACCTTTAATTCACGAAAATAGTATTGCCAGGTCAATAATATTCGAGGCTATCTTAAAATAATTCATTTATTTTATATGGAATTTTAATATTAATATTATTTAAGTTAAAGTTTTCATTATTTCAATCCTTATTTACCATATAAATTAAATATATTATGGCAGTTTTATAGTTTATGGTAACATGTTATATTGGTCCTAAAGAATTTATAAATTACTATAATATAGCCACATTCATATGAACTTTCTTCCTTGGATTTCGGTATGTACCAGAACAAATATTTATAAAAGTCTCAGTTTATAATTCTCTTTACCATAGTTAAACTGAGAATTACGTCATATCCTACTTGATATTGAGCTAAAATGCAGTATCAACTGGGTAGTTATGCAGTCTTCTGTTTGGTAACAGTACTGCGTTCATATTGAACCACTTCTAAATATATTGATGAAATTACAAATTGCCATAGGACAAATCGACATATGGTGATATCCGTGGCACTTTTCCAATAAACTCTTGCATTATGAGATATTGTCGCCATACATTCCAGCTGATACGACAGGCCACTTTGTTAAGTAAGGGCTACAATGAAAGGAACAGTTCAGTTTCAAATCGATTAGTATAGTAGCCAATTGATTTAATCTTTAGTTACCGATTGCTACTGATTAAATTCTACATATTATTTTGTTTTTTGCTTTTTTTGAAACTGTCAAATTTCATTTCTCTTGACATTTCCTTCAGTTTGGATTCACAAAATTTGAATCGTTCCAAACTCTTACGATTAGATTCGATTTTAATCGCACTAAATCGATTTTCCATACAAATATATGAAGATAACAAATTTTGAACTTTACTGAACGAATAGATACTGAACTATACTATACTATACTATAGTATAGTATAGCCCAAGCTTTAAAATGGAAATAATGCCACACCATATGACGATTTGTACTGGCCCCTCATAGAGTTTGATGATGTATTATGTAACTAAAAACAAAGTCAGCTCACAGTAGTTTTTTATTAACTTAACTTGACCATGTGACAGTAAAATTTCTTTAATGGCCATGTATGTCTCAGTATTGATGTTATCGGTCATTTAAAATATAATTAAAATTGAACAATCACTTTTGTCATATTGACAAAATGTGTGTAGTTTCGTAAGTTACGTGTGTATTAAAATTATCATATCACACAAATTGAGACATGAAAGCATGAGTTTATTTCATTGAATATGGATACTACAAATCCATTTTGTAGCCATACAACAAAAATACTAATTTTCTGTAAAACTTTGCCTATTTTTGTTTCCGAAATATAATTTTAAAACTTTGATTTATATTTAGATTTTAATTAAATTAAAATACATTAAATTAATATAATCTATACATAATTAATTCCATGATAATTAAATTAAAACTATTCAATAGTTTAATTGACATAATAAATAAAACGTGTAATTTTTTAATCGTGTTTTTATTTGCAAAAAACGTTCCTTAATAGCAACTTTATATACAAAAAAAAACTAATTTTTTACAAGCCTCGACCTGCTATTTCAGATAAATAAAATGTCTCATAATTTTTTTTCCTATTGTTGAATTTAACATGTTGATGAGCAGAAAATTTCAGTACATTTCTAAAAAAAATATTATTTTTATTTTAGAAATTATTTATTAGTCTGGAATTTAACAAAACTATATTAATTTAGTTTGGACTTCAAGACCTCGCAATCGCAATTAAACTACTATTTAGTAATTTCAGACTTATGAGATCGTTTAAATGGCAATGACTTAAAATATTATTCACTTTATATAATTTTATGGTTTACTCTATCTACAACCTATAGAAAAATATGTTAATCAATTGCAAACAAAAACTTATTTAACATAAATTGCGCCATCTGTCGGTTATAACCTAAAATAACGCTACCGTAGTTTTGTTATACTTATTTAATCAGCTCAGATAATGACATAATTATTATAATTTCATATTCTTTATATATTTTTATGGAATACTCTAGAACCCATAAACTAATTGTAAACCATTTGCAAGCAAGAGCGTTTTGTAATTAATTGCGCCATCTGTTGCCTAAAATCTTAAATAATGCTGGCGTAGTTTTGTTTATTTAATTAGCTTGCATTATCACATTAACAATTTAGTTAGATATTTCTTGTGTTTATCAAAATTATTAGACTAACTTTGTAGTACTTCTCATTTAGTTGAAATAAACTTATACGTTTCCAACAAAACCTTAACAAATTTCAGTTAACAAATTCTTATCACGTACAAATTTTAACAATTACACAATAATTCGCAAGAATTTTATTAAAATAGTTGTAAGCTCTTTTTGACATTTTAACATTGATCAGTTAGCCACGACAAATTGAGTGTTCACGACAATTTCAGTATATGATGTGTCCAGAAATTTAACTTATTTTTTTTTTGTAAATAAATTTATTGATAATTGGTCAGATTTAAATTCCCGGGTTTAATCAGCTTCTTTATTTACACAAAACAATACAGATTATTTCTACAAGTTTCTGTAGCTGTTGGCTATTTATGCAATACCATAATTGAATTCATCAATGAATTCACTCTATACCATCAATGAATTGACACTAGTAAATTGTAAATTGTCTGTTTCAATTTCAGTGGTCAATAACAGAAGCCCTTTAAATCGAAAGTAATCTTACAGGTGTTGATATTGACACTATGACACTTAACAATTGTGAATTTAAATATAAATCGTATTCAAGATTTCACAGCAATTTTTAATTTCAATTAATCTGAACTCTTACAAATATGAATTAAATTTATGTGTTTTTTATGCTACTAAAATTTCAATCAGCTTTCTTAAGATCAATTTTACCCTATATCAAATTATTGTATTGTAAAAATTATTGGTATTATATTTCTGATTTGATCTTAAGTGATAATATTTTTTCTTTCTTGGTCAAAATCTCGCGAATTCCAAATAATTCAAATAAAAAACTTTTTTTTTTAAAAAAAAACTATCAAATTTCATAGATGATTACATAATATCGTAACAGGTTATCTGCCAATTTATTGTAACAATATATAAAAAAAAAGCAACAGGTAAAAATTATATCTTTTTTTTAGGTCGAAGTTATTTTCTCTTTGCGCATATTTATACAGAGTGAATTAAGGTTTTCAACCTAATAAAATTCAAAAAAACATAGTTTATTGACACTGGTAATTTTAATAGATTTTTAATTTTTATAATCCCACTACAAATTTTCGGTACTAGAAACATATATAAAAAAATTATGTATTGGCACAGCATAATCGTGTAATAGGCGCGAGTTTTAGCCTTAAATATTCCAGGGCACAGTCTATAATTATATTAATATTTACACGTACATTATTGTATTAAAACAATGCAATGCCGAAAAAAAATCAAAGAAATAAATAATTTTCATTTTATTTTCAATATATATTTAGAAGGTTATCGTGTAGGCTTCTTGATTGACAACTAACATCTAGTAAAAAAATCATTTAATTTAACTAAATATATTACCAAAAATTTAAATAAATTCAGTAGGAGTTTTAGCATAATATTTTAATGTTATAGCAATGTACATAATTGTATTTAATAATATTAATTTCTGATTACTTTAATTCATTTTCTATTTAAGGTCAATGATATATCTACACGTCGAAGATTATCAACACCAAAAGCTAGTCCATTATTGAAACGTATACCATCTGAGAAAACAACAATAATAACATCAACAACAACATCAGCTGAAACAAGACCATCGCCATTATCATTACAAAATGAAACTGTCACAAAACCGGAAAAATCGGGTTGGTTTAAGTCATTAGATCGAAAATCGAAAAAGAAACAAAATGAAAAGGTTTTTATTTCAATGATTCTCCATAGTCCAGCCTTTTCAATATAAATGAAATTTAAAAAATATGATTTTTTTTTTTTGTAGATTACTGGTTCAACATCAATCCGTACATCAACTGATGATGATTTTTCGACATTACGTTCAAATAAGAAATCAGCATATCGTCCGCCTCCTCCAATACCAATACAGCATGGTAAAAATTTACGATTTTTTGGTGATACAGATATTGAATCAAATCCGCCAAGTATATCACGGGCTGCAACATCATCACGGTATTATTTTTTACATCTTAAAAGTTTATTTGAAAATTAATAATTTTTTATCTGATAATTATATAGCACTCGACAACCATTAATTTCAGCTGCTACACTTAATCGAAATCAAAAATATTCACAAAGTGCTTATGATTTAGATAGAATATCAAAACCAATAACAGCATCAACAACAACAGCAACAAATCGTATTCGTAGCAGTTCATTACAAAATTTAGATGAAGGTGTTGATGAAGTTGATCATCATAAACGTACAAAACATCATTCACGATCACGTAATTTACATGATATTTCTGAAAGTGGATCGGAAACTGAAGAAAGAGATATGAAAAATCATCATCATCATCATCATTCTAGTAAATCGAAACTATCAACTAGTCGTGATAAAAATATCGATAAAAGTCATTCACGTAATAGCCATGAAGATCATTCATATCGTCGAAGTAATACAAGAGAAAGATCACCGCACCGAGAATCAACTGATCCAACTAGAATTGAATTTCGTAAACCACCACCAGGTCCACCGAAACCAGCACGAAGTGCCGAACGTGGTCGTATTCAATCTTTTTCAAGGTATATTAAATAATTTTTACTTAATAAAATTTATTTAAAATAAATATTTTAGGGAACGTGAACGTTTACCAGATAGTTCTGGAACTGAAGGGGAATCAAGTTTACATAGTCAACGCAGTGTTGTATATTTACATGCTACTACTGTTGGTGCCATACCACAACCATATTCTGCTTCGACATCTGGCAGACGTCGGGCTATGTCAAAAGAAGATGTAAATAATATGAGAAATGGTAAAGAACCAATGAAACGATCTGTATCACGTTCCGTATCAATGCTAGCACCATGGACACCAAAACATGTTCATGACGGCTACGAAATAAATTACTCACAAGAAAGTCAAGGACAGGTTAAGAATATAATAAATATGAATTTAAACAAAATTAAAAATTTACATTAATTAATATAGGCCAGACCAATTTCAACATTACCACGTAAAAATTATCAAGGTAGTGGTAATACATTGTCACGTTCCAAAAAAGTGGATTTATCAACAAAAAATAGTAGAAAATATACTTCATCAAAGGATGATGCTTCTTCAATGAGAAATTCATCAATAACAAGTGCTTCTAAATCTGGTATTTCATCAAATCATAGACCATATGAGAAGAGATCATCATCAGATGTTCGTCGAGATCGAGAAACAAATACTATTGGTAGGCGAAGGGGAAAGTAAAAAAAAAAAAAAGCGCCAGTAGTAATTCAAAAATAACTAATTAATATAATAATTAATAACTAATTATTAATAACATTAACCCTTTAAAACCTGTCATCAATATTTAACTTACACAAAAGGTGCTTAAAAATTTTGAATATAAAATTTCAAAATAAAAGAAAAAGTTTAATTTTTTTTTTTACATTCCGTCGCAACAATCAACATAATTCTTGTCATTATTTTTGAAAATTTTAAATTCTTTTAAATAATTTTTAAGTTTTATTTTGTTAATAAAATTCATTTATAAACTATTTTATTTTGTATATTGTAATTTCTTTAAAATTTATTAATATTTTTTTTTTGATTTTTGTATTTTTTAATATTTTGTCGTACTTACAATTTAATAATAATAATAATAAATTTACTTTTACGTGCATTATTAAATTTTCTTGTAGTAGATATTGTAGTAGAATCATTCAAAAATGGTGCTGCACGTATTGTATGATTAAGATTTAAAATTTGAAATCAGTTAAATTCTATAATTAATATTTGTGGAAAAAAAAACTACAAAATAGATTCCAATCCAATAAGAAAAATATTTTTATATTTTTAAATTCCAACATTCAAATATAAAAAATATTTTTTAAAAGGAGTTGAAAACAAATATTAATTTTATAAAAATTTTATACAAAAGTCAAAATTTGTAATAATTTTTTTATATATTTTTTTTTTTAAAAATTAAAATTTAAAAGAAATATTTAAATTCATGTAGTTTTATTTATTCTTTTATTAATATTGAGAAAATATAATATATAAATAGCTAAATTTAATTGTATTTATGAATGTCACAATGCCTGTATGGGTTAATTTGTATAAACATTGGCGGCCATTATGTATATTTATCGGATACTTGTAATCAATGTAATGGATTTGCTTACATTAATGTCATGAAAAAGAAAATTCCCATTTAACACTAAATCTAAATATTTTGTTCACGTGGTGCATAGTTTAATGTAGCGTATTTCGAAAAGTGTAATGTGAAGTGAACATCGAAAAAACTACAACGTAGTATATTATGAAATTCGATTAGTAGAGTAGATTTTGAGTTACGATCCATAACATAGTGTAGTCGGTCTTTTTATGGTTTGTTTTTTGAAACTGAAATTGATGCGAGCTGTATTTCTGCAATTACAGAAAAAACATTTTAAATAATCATAATTATTAATACAGAAATCTTTTTTAATATTTAGGGTCTGAGTAAATTCCTATTAAAAATCATATAAACTTTAGTACGAATCAGATATTCCTGCTGTGATAAAAGTTCCATAACTCAAATAAAAAAGTATTGATTTTCGCACATTGTTCTAATTTAAATTCTCAAAAAAGTGAACTTCGCACAGATGTGTTTAATGGTTGCTTAATACAGCGTTTTATAAAATTTGGTCAAAACCAATTTGTGTAGTACTACTGTGCATACAACATTTTAGATATCTAGCTTTCATCAACTTCTACAACAGGAATGTATTTTACGTGAACAGTCTATAACATTGTAGTAGAAATATATTTGCAAATAATTTCTTGACAGTTATTAACTGAAACATTTCAACAATTCCTTCAATTTCTTATATATAATTTTAAATTTAGGGATTGATTCATTGTTAAAATGCTGAAAAAATTGTAAATTATTGTAATATCGTAAATTTTTATTATCGAAATATGTAGCATATTTTTAGGAGATTATTATATTATGGAATTGTCAAAAATACATTTTTTATCTTCACTTGCGATTATTTTTCCTATACACAAAATATGCGGATGATTTTTCTATATTGATTACTTACTTCTCCTAATTACAAAATGTAGGCTCTCGTGTAATGGGTGAGTACCAATTGTTCGCGACAGTGTTAATTGTAATATTTAAAAAAATGTATATTAAATTTTGATATTATAATCTTAACTAATTGTTGATTATTTCAATTTATTCAATCTTCTATGTCGTTTATTATAATATTAACACTTATCGTAAACTTTGAATTAATTGTCATGGTAATGTAAAACCCTGATTAGCTGGAAAGGATGATCAAATAGGACACCCTATTGCATTATATCATAGAATTAGTAAGTATTTGTGTTAAACGATTTAATGTTTTTAGGTGGACATCACAAAATGGTTATCAACACACATAATTTTTCTGGGATACCTCAAATTCTATAAAGACAAGGAATTTTATAAAATTGAACAATGCGACAACCGATTATTAACGGAAGTTGTTACGTGACGATGTAAGGAAGAGTTAGTAGAGCATCTATTGTGTCACTGTCACTCTCTCCAATGAAGTAGATTCATGATTTTGGGAATTTTCTTCTTGGATAACTTGGAAGAACCAAGTGGGATAAATCTGGCGAAAATGATTCATACAGTGAGAAAAAAGGTGGTCGACTGGAGAATATAATAAGTCGGCCTTTTAATTAATCTTCAAGAAACAAACCAACCAACATAGAAACTAATTATGTTATAATTGGTAATCTACTATCAGAGACAGGTAGTTGATACTGTTACTATCTGCAAATACAAGTAATATTAAATATCGTAAATTCTTTAAATTACAATTGCATATTTTTAGGAAATAATATTTAATTTATTTTAATCCAATTTTTTTTTGAATTTTCAAAAATATTCAAGCTAATCGTGTCGTACGTAAAGTTATAAATAGTACGAAATATTGTGCAATACTTCCTACCATAAATATATAAATATATTCTGTACATATTTATAGTAAAATATATGTAAATTGTGTCTATTAAAAGAAAAAAATTAGAAATTTCAAAAAATACTCAATAGAGTTTTTAGTAGGTTTTCTGTAAGCTGCTTCCATTCTCCACCTAGCATCAAAGGATGTAATCTAAAATAACCTCATCCATAGGATCTAAATTATCTGACAAAAATGTGTAGTAACAAAACGGTCCTAAAGCTCGGAGTCCTGTGCAGTCTGTCTGGAGTTCGCCACTCAGTTTTCTGTAAGTTGCTTCCACTTTTCATCTAGTATTTGATAAGGATAGGATGTAAAATAACCTCATCGATAAGATCTAAATAACCTCACGAGAATGTGTAGTAGCAAAACGGTGCTAAAGCACTACTTGGAGTTCTAGGCAGTCGGTCTGGAGTTTGCCACTGAGTTTTCTGTAAGTTACTTCCAATTTTCATCTACCATTCGCTAAGGATATGATGTAAAATAACCTCACCCATAAGATCTAAATAACCTCCCGAGAATGTGTAGTAGCAAAATGGTGCTAAAGCGCTACTTGGAGTCCTGTGCAGTCTGTCTAGAGTTCGCCACTCCAGCCAACCAATCAACTAGAGCTTAAATATTGAATATCATTATTATATTTTAAAAATATACTGTGGCCACGGACATGAAATTGATAGTGTTTTATAGTAATTATGGATATGGTTCGTACCGAATCCTTTGATCACCGCAATATTCAATTATACATTCAATTTTCCGCGTATATGCTTGTAATTTACTCAATAATTCATTTTACATGATTTTCTTTTATTTTATAATAAAATATACCTAAAACCAATTTTTATGAAAATGCTGCCAAAATTATGTAAAACAGCTGACTATTTTCGTAAAAAAAATTTATTTATAAATCTTTTTGTTCTTTTCGATATAATTTCTTCATCTTTAAGACATTATAGCAAAAATTTTTATAATTTCAGTTAGTAGTAGACTATGGTTTTCTGTCATCATCAGATTCGATATAGTTTCGATAAAAATTAAAAAAATTGTTATATAAATTTATTGTAGAAAGTTTAGTTTAATAGAGTTTCAAGCTATTAAAAATTGTAAAAAATTTGTAAATTATAATTATGTCTAATACATTGGTGAAATTTTCAAGAGGTTGTTGGAAATATGATGAAAATGATGAAGGTATAAACACACTAATTATAAATTTTTGTATATCTAATCTAGTTTTAAAAATAAATGAAAATCATATTAAATAATCTTGTATATAATATTTACATAATACCCGGTGTCTGGTGCTCATTATAATCAAACAAATGATGTAAATTTTCAATTAATAGGGTCTAAAAATAGTACAATTTACTATAACTAATAGAATGAATTAGTATGTAATAAATATTCTGCAATGAAAGATTTCTTCTTTTTTTTGTATTTTGGAAAAGACAGTTGAAATCTAGATTTTTTGTATGTTTCAAATCTTTAAGACTATTTATAAATTTAAATTTTTTTTTGGTAGAAATATTTGAAAATCAAAAGATACAAAAAAGAAAAATTACTAAAACTAAAAATATAAATTGGAAAAAAAATGATTTTTATATTTTAAAACAAAGAAATTCGGTCACTTTTAAACTATACAATTTTAGTAGATCATTAATTCTAATTTTCAAAGACTAACGAAATATTTTATTTAGTGTCTGTTGTTAATTCTGTTGTGTCGTGGAAAATTTCACAATTCAATTAATAATAACCGATTATTTATACTCGAATGATGACAGACATGACAGATAGATTGAAATGTAAAACACCGGTTAAATTATATGGACATAGATTAAATAAAGTGAAGAAACTCACAGAGAATATAATTAAGTTATAGCTTAAATTCTATTATATTCTGCATCGTTTTTTCACTATGATCCACAGACGAGTTTAATTGAAGCATTAAATTTTTATTTCAATTACAATAAAAACTTAAAGTTTACGATCAAAAAATGAATTAATATAATAGCCTGTGTTCAAAATCCATAAGAAATGGTGCAGCTGATAGAAAATCGTAAAAAAAATTGGTCACAAGTTGATTTTACATCATAAATTGGGACATAATTACATCCATAAAAGTTTAATGACTTTGTAGAGCTTTGAACGGTCCGAAACTTTGTTTGTAAAAGTGAAAAAATGAAAAATAATAAAGAAATAAGCGAGAGATATAATATAAATAACCTGGCCCATAGAAATTGTAAAAGCCAATTTCTGAGTGAATTTAAATAAAAGAAAATTTTCATTTTTGAAACATAAAAATACAAACAATATTTTATATTAGATATAAAAATATAATATTTAGAAGTTAATCAACCAGCACGTGTTTAAAATTTTCTATATTTATGTTTAAATTCAAGTGGATAATATTAAGGAAGGCCTTGTATAAATTTTGTAGCTGTTATTACTGATCTTATATCTAGACTATACCATTTAAAATAAATATTTTATTTGATTGTTAATGTAAATTATTATTTTAAGAAAATTTTAGAAATTTTATCAGAAGGATCAATCTCTTTTTGTATCCGGAATAGTTCTTAAATGATTGAATAGTTCTGAAAATGAAATAATTTTCCTTGCAGGCACAGCGATTATATTATTTTTTTTAAAAAAAAAAATAATTCATATCAGAAAATATATATGTAAATGCTATGAATACAGACGGTGGAATTGGTGTACTACATGGAATTGCTTATCATAGATAACATGATAGTTTCTTGGCGATACCACTTAATAAATTTGTTATTATTTATTATTATTGAAGGATTACATAATCTTAGCATATTTTAACAGTGTTTTTTATGTTGCATTTCGAAAATCCTCGGCACATGCAGTGAAATGCATTAAAAGCGTATATGCAAACTTTTTCCATGATTTTTCCTACTCCCTCAACCTCGACTTAATATAATTATTTTAATTAATAAAATTTATACTGGCAATTTCCAATATGGTTAATGCCATTTCAAGGTTTTGTTTTACCATTACCAACTGAAGTACATGCTTCTGCCAGATTAAACAGCTTCGGATAAAGATACAGACTTAGTGCTTTTCTGCATGGCATCTATGATATGGAAATGGCTTTAATCTCGGCGATCGGCTAAATTCTATAATAATTAATATAGTACATCTGATAGTACAGCAAAGTCGAATGGAGTTATAGTTTTGTTATTAACTTTCTTTTACTACCAACTGGTGTAATGAGCATGTAATGCTCACTATTCTTTTATGTAATAGCTTTCTATATCTATCTACGGTTCTCCAGTTGATCAACCAACGTTGAAGTTATTTAGTCTACCGAAATAGGATAGACTAAGTAACGTCTATCAATTGTTCTATTCCCTTCAATTTTTACATAATATGTATAATACTTACTTGGAATGCGCTCGATATGACCTGGCTACTGCACCCTAAATAGTTTTTATATAATAAGTCTGGGTCATCATAGATTGGATGCAATTCATGGTTGTGTTTTATTCATCACATTTCTTCTTCATATACCGGACCTTAGATACTCAGAATTAAAATTATTTAAAAAAATAAAATATTTTTTTTTATTTTTCAACATTTTCATAATGAAAACACTGTCATCACAATATTTTTCTGAGTGGTGTAAGTTCCACTTTTTAAATTCGTACTGTTGTTTACATAAATTTTTCTTTACATTTTCCACAACAACAAAAATGTTGTCCACAAACAGAGAGAAATCCAAAACAGCTGATTTAGATGCTATATTATTTTGTTTATAGATTAAAGAAAATATAAATATTTTGATTTTCATATTGATATGGGGGTGGGGTTGGTATTATATTGATGGTTCTAAGTCTGTTCTGAAAAATGAAAGAAAATTCATTTTTGGAAAATCCATTATTAGTCAGTCTTAAGTTGGATTTAATCATGTCAAGTACGAAGTGAATTTTAATTAAGAAAATTTTTGTTAAATATTTTAAAATATAATTTTGATAATTATTATTGTTAAATGGAATATATTGCGTACTATGATTATTATATGATGGAAGGCAGAAGAGCTTGTTGGAAAATTGATAAAAAAACTTTGAGTATGTACTTTAATTTAAATAAAATTAAGTAAGGTCGAACTATAGATACTAATTTTTAAGTTTTAATCAATTTTTTTTATAACTTATTAATAGTAAATAGTTTTCAATAATTTAAGATTTATTTTCTATATTAAGAGAATCCGTCTAATTAAAAGGATTCTACTTTATTTCAACAATATATAAATTTGAGCATAAATTTCAAGGACTTTATGATATTAAATTTGTCTAAAGCATAATTTATGTTGTTGTAAGCGTACATTGACCTATATAAAATTAGTTCCCACTTAAAATTTTATTGCTATTAATTCTATAAATAGGTAATAAGTTTTCTTTATTTTTGTTCCCGATTAGATTTGTGACGATTAAATGGAAACTGTCATAATAAAAAATATTTTGATCTAATATTTTTTTATTAATAATAGTTTATTTTAAATTAATAAAGGTGTTTTGTATTTTCGTGGTTTTTTTGGGGAAATGTGAATAAATAAATAAATAAAAAAATTACGCCGAACTTTTTTTTATACAATAATAAGATTTTTATGGTAGGTAGTATGTTTACAAATAAAATTTCTATTTAAAATGCGTTTCATAAAAATAAAAGAATAATGAAGAAATTATTTTGTAATTTAAATTTTGAAATTAAATAATTGATAATTAGCATACAAATCAGAGTATATGCAGATATTGCATTTCTATATTAAACTGAGAGTACTTGTAACATAATCAGAATTTCACATTAAAATAATTTAGTAGAAATTATTAACAATAAATTAAGTCCGAATATATTTTTCAAATAATTATAGTAAAAATTGCTCAAATTACATGATTAATTGTATAGCAAAATGTAATAGTAACTTAAGTCAAAATTAGCGAAAATTAATATTTTTTAATTTTACTTTTCGTCTCTTTCTAACCTTCATTTTTTGACTAGTCACGAAGTTAGTTGGCTTTGTATTTCCTGTTTTATTCGATAAATACATAATATCTTAAGTCATTTTTAAATAGTGATGCATATATGTAATAGAATAGCTAATGTCAACATAATATCTTATGTTTAGATAAGGTTTAAAAAATTAGTCGTAAGATCATCTAAGTCAAAAATTTATAATAACTTAAGTGTAGAGAAGGTGAATAATGATTTTTTTTTTTCACAAAACACCTAACTCAACATAAGATGTTGTTACAATAAGTGAGTAAAATATAGACTTAAGTTAGCTAAATTTAAATTCAAAATTTAGCTAACTTAAGTCTATATTTTACTCACTTAAATATTAATATTATTATTTTCTGATTTAGTTTTTAAGGACCTTTTAATTACTTTCATCGTAGTTATAATTATTTAAAAATGACTTAAGCAATTATGTTTTTAAGGTTCATCATAAATTTGGATTATGTATATTCAAAAGTTCAGAGTAATTTTTCTTAATTTTGTTTATTTATTACTGAATATTTTCAATTTTCGACATAAACAACTATAACTCTTACATGTTGCCATCAGAATTATAAATAGTCAGTTTAATGTCCATAATATTGATAGCAATTCATAGGTCGCCAATTAACATAAGTGTAGTCAATTCAATATGTGTCGGTAATTATGGTAGAAAATAATAATAATAATATTTTCAATTTGATCTGTTTTTGGTTTTTAAAATATTATTTTGATAAAAATAAACCAATAAATACAAATTTTTTACATTCTATTTTCTTTATTTAATATAGAACATAATTATTTTTAGCAATTATATTTTTATATTAAATTATAAATAAAAAACATGTCGCAATTATATTTTTTTTTTTGAATTAAAAAGTAGGGAAATTAAATTTATTAATAAAATGTAGATAAAAAAAAATTATTTTGAAAATTAATCTTTTATCAAACTGTGAACGTGAAAAATGGAAATTTGAATAAAATCACTTGGGGAAATTTGTTTATTTAAAGCTCAGCACTTCTTAAGATTATATTTAGACTATTTTCGTACAAAATTACAGGTGTTTTAATACATATTATAAAACGGTACCACCTGTAAATTATTAAGGAGTATTGAGAAAATAATCAAATGCTAGAAGCATATTTCAATTCTCTTAATAATTTTGGTCACATGTGTTTAGAAAACGTATCGTAGTTGTGTTATTTATCGAAAGAGAAAGGACGTCCATGACGTAGTTGTCGTTTATTCAGTGATGATGGCGTAGTTGTCGTTTATTCAGTGATGCGTGCAATTATATTACGTATTCGACTGCGATATATAAATGTCGCTCGAAATTAATTAACTTTTACTTAGTAAGTACAATTTTTTTTTGTGACTGACTGTACGTTGGGTTTTTAACACCAACACGGCGTAATTATTCCGAGATTAATTACCTGCGGTCTTAAGACTAATAAGCTTTTTAAAGTATCATTCCACTTTCATGATTTTATTATTCGAAATTTTTTAAATTTTGACGTTGCCGCCATTATGCTTACAATAAACAAATTTTCTATTTTAAGAAACAAACTATATTAGCTTGCATCTCAATCAATTTAAAGTAACTAATGGTTTGGAATCCACATGAACTAAAGATGTACAATGTAGTAATTAATAATTCTGTAGAAAGTATTGATAGTTGAATATTTGAAAGAGGTGGTGATTTTTATCTAGCCACTACTGTATATTACTATATAACTTATATTGTCAAGGACTATAAAGATATTTTTCTTTCTAGCATGTTACATTGACATTGAAGACAGTGACGAAGAAGATTTAGTAGAAAGAGAATATTCGGAATGGAATTTACTACCAGATATTTTACTTGAAAAAATTTTCTCATATTTATCAGTTCGCCAAAGATATTATGCAACATTGGTAAAAATTAAAAATAATATTAATTTTTTTTTAATAATTTACTTAAATATTATTTTAAAGGTTTGTAAACAATGGTATAGAGGATTTCATTTACCACCAGTTTGGTCAAATTTTATTATTGATGATAAAACATTGACACGTGCTAAATTTAATTATTACTCAGGTTGGCATTATGTATTGGATCATCAAAGGACACATATGTGTTTGGCACGAGTTGGTCGTTATATTAAAGGTTTAGAATTTCGTCCTGTACATAGCTTTCAAAATTTATATCAATTTATGTCACTTTTGGCATGGTGCATTGAGAAGGTAAATAAAAAACTTTTAAATTCAAAATGTTTTTATTAAAAATAAAATTCTTTATTCTATTTAGAATAATAGTCCGGATTGTCCAAGTGAATATTTAGGTATTGGTGGTAAAATTCGAAGTTTATCATATGTATTTCCATGTAATATGTCACAAACAGAAGATCCACAAGGTATAAAATTATTTGGTACTGGTGGACAACTTTTAGCTGTATTGAAAACATTATTGGCAAAATTAACAAAATTGAAATCATTAAAATTGGTTGATTTAGTATTGGAACGTTATGAAGCAAATCATTTGTTAGATGAAGTTTTGGATTCATGTTGTACAGTACTCAAATATTTGAATTTAGTTAATGTTACAACAGTTCATTGTCCAATTTTACATATTGGACTATTTCTAAATTTACATGTAAGATTAATTTAAAATTAAATTTATTTAATTAATATCGTAAATTCCAATATTTTTTGTACAGGTTTTGGTTATTTCTCCACAAAATTTAAATGATGACGTTATAACTTTATTGGCTGATTCGAAAGTTAAACATTTACATATTTTCCAAAATCGTTATACACCATCTGCAATTGGTATTCGATATTGTAGTGCACAAGCATGGCGTGTATTGAAACGTGATAATCCTCAGTTAAAAGTTCATATAAAAGTTGAATCGACAAAGGACAGTGAATTTGTATTTCAGCCAGAAGCACCAGTTTATAGCATTTTGTATAATACACCTAAAACGAAGGTAATATATAAAAAATGGTATACAAAACTTAAAAAGAAATTAAAATGCGAAAATTTGGCATTTTAATATATCAGATAAGCCGATCATATTTTCCGCATTTGGTTGTAAACTGTTACAATTGACATCTGTCAGTACAAACCTTGTTCTATACCCGGAAGACACTTTATCTCTTAGTTTTACTTTAGCGACTGCAGGGTTTTAATAAAATATAAATTTATTCAAAGTAGTTAATTTCGACGTTCTGAAGGAATTCTGACAGATCATTGACTTTTTTAGTAAAATGACTAAAAGGCTATGGGTCTCTGTTGATACGATATTGAATCTCTGTCGTTGTTGTAGTTTTACAGGATTTAAGTCATAAATGTAACCAGTGTCCAACTCTTATCAAAAGCATATTAAAATTATACTCGCAGTTTGATAAATAGATTGCGGTGACGATAATGCCAGTAATTTGAACTCTCAGATTTATAAAACAATTGAAGAAAGGGAACTTTCATTGATAGGGAATTTACTAGTTCTTTTTATAAATAGATGTATGGGTCGATCACTAATTTGCTGTTAGCGTCACATGAATGAATCGCATGACATCCAATTTTCCATTAACTAATTATTATAGTCTCTCATATATTTTATTTAAATTAAATTAATTGTTAATTAATTTTTTTTTTTTACATTTCCTTAACAGATAACACCTGATCTAACAATGCGAATAATTGATAATTACAGAAGAACATTATCAGTTTATGGTCATGAACTTTTACCAAAATTTGTATCACCAAAATCATTTCATAATCGTGTGGACAGTTTGCTGTTACTTTTAATCAGAGAATGTCGTTACATGAACACAATAGTAAAAATAATAAAAAATTATTAAAAAATAATTATTTAAACAAATTATTTTTTTTTTATAATTTTTCTACATTCATTTCAGATTGTACGCGAAAAAATTTCAACTGCCACTGTACTACTATTAGCTAAAAATGCACCAAATTTAAAGAAATTTCATGTTCGACGATTTGCTGTTATAATACGTTGTGATTGGCCTAAAAATCCTGAATGGTCAAATGAATTTTATACATGGTTAAAAATGTCATCAAAATCATATGAATCTGTTGAAAATGAAGTATCAAAAATAATGGAACAAAATTGGTCATTTATGAGTGATAAAGAATATAAAAAAATTGATATAAATGTTAGAAATGAATATTTATGACCATTTCTAATATAATGATCATCATCATCTGTAAACTATACATGAACATAAAAAATTGTGATTTTATTAAAATATCAGATTTTAATTTAAGAATATTTATAATATTTTTATATATTTATTATTTAAAAAACAATATTTTTTTCATATTTGTTTTTCTTATATCTGGTGGATCTGACGTATATAGTAAGATGTCATCAGGATGATAAGAAATTGTTAAATTTTGGTTACATTTATGTAATTTGTTGGTAAATGTAAAACAAAGAAAATAAATTACAGTCGTTATTTATTAGTCAAAATATATAATATTGTCAGATTATATATTAAATTTTGTTGAATTATTTTAAGAAAATTATTGCGATGAAAAGTGTTATAAAAATTCTTTAAATTAAAGAAAATAAAATAAAGAAATTAATAAAGAAGAAGTTTTGATATATGAATTTTGTTAATCTTAAATTTAATTTTCAATTGAAAGCCATCATTTAGGATAATGATCGAATTATAGTGATTATTCTACTAGTTTTTCAATGCGATCTTTAAACTAATTGTTCGGTTTTAACTTTTCAATTTTGGTTTAAAAAGCTATTTGATGCTCACCTGCTGATTTTATTTTAAAAACTTTTCAATTATAACTACCTCACAAAAGAACTGTTTTACTTACAAGTAAATTAGATTACCAATCGCATAGCTAATTCGATTGCATAGTTAATCCAAGTCACATTTAGTAGTAGATATCAATGTACCTATACTTACAAAACCATGAAATCTATTAACAAAAGCATGAAAGTTAAATTTTTTTACTGAACTTATTGTGATTTTAAGTCTTCCAGGCCATTATAATCTTAACTTATTATTAATCATTGTTAATTGTTTCAACATGCTGAATATCATTATAGGAGTAACCGATAAGGCGGAAGACAGGCACAGAAAACCAGATTGACTATTTCAAAAAATCTGACGGGTTTCGCTGTTCCTTCAAATTCATTTTTATGACTACACCATCCAACGTTTGCTTATTGACTTACACAGAGCAGGGAATTTAATAAGCTTAATTTGATTTCCAGCATTATATACTAGACTAGGAGACCTCTGTGTACAATTGCACAATTACAAAACACAAATATAATTTATTATAAGTTCACTTTATTTGAAATCCCAATTTTTAGTAAGACATTACCAAATTTATTCATATAATTTAAATTATTATTTGATATATTTAAATTCAAATTTCGCGCGCTAAATTTAAATATCCAATTTTTTTTTTATCAATTTTATTGTTACGCCCACTTTTTCTTATTTAATAAGTTTAGTTATAATTTAATTGCTGGTGTGACAAGACGTTTTTGTATTGTAGTAAAAATAATTATTAAAGTTTTTCGAGTTTTCGCGCTTTTTAAAATGTTTTGAAAAATTTACATGTGGTTTTTTTTAATGGTGGTAAAATTTATTTAATGTAAATTTAAATTGAATTAATATAAAAATTTAGTGTTAATTACGAAATTAATATTAAAATGGTGAACATTATAAAAATATTATTTTATTTGAAAGTGAAAATTAAAAGTGTTTTTATTTAGTGCGGTTGAGAAAATCATTTCAAGATTTCTTTTTTATACATTCGGCCATTTTGAATCGTCAAATTTTGTCATACCAGGTAAATTGCTTTAAATATTTTATACATTTTTTTATAATTACTTAGGATGTCTCAAGACTTACCTACATTTTTGTATTAAGGTTTTTTTTTTATTATATTTGTAAGATTTCTAGCAGTTTTATAATCTCCATACGTAATTTTTAAAATGTTTTACAATCCCATCCACCATAACAGGTTAAAAAGTACAAATTTTACTTAAGAGCTCCCATATATAATCTTTAGGCCCACCCTGAGACTTTAATCTTTATTTACTGGTTTCTTTTAGACGATAATGTAGAATAGACAAGATATTCGACAGAACTGGTTACTGTACTGCCAGGAATAGAAAGTACTTTAGTCACTGATTAACATTCGAGGGTGTTACTTGTTGTTATGTTTTAGTACATTCCTCTACTGGTCATTGGAGAGGGGTTTAACAAAATGTCGGAATTGGATCTCTGTCGAGGTTACCAATATATTGTAGTTAAAAAGGATCTATATATAATATATATTATTAAGTTATATTATTGTTGCTGTTAAGAAGCATATTAAGATATAATCGCGGCTGGTAGTTTAAATTAGAGTTGCGATAATTCCAACAATGTAAACTCTCATATTTTTATAAAAGAAATGAAAGGTATTCAGTGGTTTTGGTGGTTCTTTTTATAAATAGATGTATGGGTCAATCAGTAACATGGTGTTAGCGTAACATAAAAAGCATTACATCCCACGAAGTCTTTCAAGCTTAACTTGAGGGCTACAGACTTTTTTCTTTATATATAATTTGATGATGATACAATTTTGTGTTACTTATCATTTCCAATAATTTTTTTTAAAATTAATTCTCGGATTTGAACTATATTTTGTATACAATGACACATTTCATTTTAGCACTGATTATAATTGATGCTCATCTTCTCTAATTTTAGTTTATTGGGATTGGCTTCTGATATTTTGTATAAATGCACAATTTTTTCACAAGTTTTTATAAATTTATCGAATAAATTGCTCAAAAGCTTTTAAATAACTTTTAATATATTTCCTAAAATAAGCTTTTTTCCTAATTATTAATATTGAATTCGATAATAATCGTATATCGAATAAAAATATCGAAAGTTTTATATCGTAATATGATTTCGATAAAAGCTTAAATGGAGAGATTTTCTTCATAATAATTCTCAAAAATTTCATACTTCAATTTCAGAAAAATTTAATGCATTTTTTTATTTTTTGCTTTAGAAAGCTTTTTTAAATTATAAATAATATTTTATAATATAAATTTATTTAATTTTTTAAGCTATAAAACTAGTTTTTCAACCTCTACTTTATAAACCGGACAAGTTAGGGTGTCAATTTTTTTTTTTTATATAAAAAGTAATAATCTTGCTTTAACATCTTCAGATTTTGAAGGTTAAATAATAAAAAATTATTTATAATTTAATTAAAAGAATTTTTTTTTTTTTAAAATAAATTTATAAAATATTTGCGTTTTAATAATTCTTTGGTATCAGAGAGTAAGTAATTTTAGCTCATACATAAATACCAGATTTCGTAAAAGCTTTTTGTTTTATATATGTATACTCAGAAAAATAAAAAGCTATGATAATTAAAGCATAAAACATAAATATGTAATCAGTTTAACATCATATTTAGATGCTATTTGAAGTGCTTATTTATCGTGTTTAATTAAAGTGATTTACTATATAAATTTAGCGGCATTCATCAATCTAATTATTGAAATTATAGCGAATTATTGAATTTATGAAATTTTACAAATTTTTTTATTTTCATTTTGTAAAGTAATTTTTGGTATCCATAATTTTAGTAATTAATTATCATAAAGTTTATAAATATTTTAATGTAAATTTAATTATAATTTAATTTGTCGTAAAATTTCGGTTTCATGTTTCTATAATTGTGGCCAAAATACCAATTAAGATTAAAATAATTTAAATGTTTATTTAAAAAATAATGGAATTTGGGTTTTTCTAAATAGTACAATAAACAATTTTGTATTAAAAAAAAATAAATACTCATTTTTAGAGTAATTTTTTTCTACTCCTTTTAATTTAGAGTAATTTTATACGACGGCGCATTGAATAGTCAAAAACTTTTCGTTTTTTATTCTGTTGAATATAATTTGATGATTTTTAAAATATATTAAAATAAATAATAATATTGACATATAAATACAAGCTGTCAGCTGTCAAATAATAAAAAAATACTCAAAAAAATTTCATAATTTTACAATTTTCTTATAAAAATGAGAATAAATGAGTTACAGCGAGAAATGTTTGAATAAATTGTAAACTGATAAGAGATCAAAGAGAAAATTGAGTATTTATAAATTTTATACTCAAATATATTTATTACTCAATAAATTGAGAATTATTGAAATTTTCAAGAGAACTTTGTATTTTCTTCATAAAAAATTTATAATTTTTGTGACCATTTCGATTAGAACAGTAAAACTTGTCGGTCGGTGTAACGTCTGGTAATCGGTTAAAATTATATACACTAAAACTGAAAAAAAAAGTAAAGTGTATAAAAAAAGGATAAATCTGTGAAAAAAATTTCAAACACCTTCAAGGTATATCGTCCTTTTTTCACTAATACATACATAAGAAACAAAAATATAATTATTATATAAAAAGAATATATAATAATAATAAAAAAAAAAATATTTATAGAAATATATAACAGAGCAGCACAACAAGTGTCACGATGACAAGTTTTTGTTGTTGTTTTATATTTTTTTATATATATTTAATTTAATAAACGATAAAGTTAAATATTTCGTTCGTTATTGGTAGTTTTTTGTGTCCTCCGTATACAAAACACTATGAAATTTATCTAGGACATTTTTTTTTATATATATATACAATTTTTTTTTGGTTATGTTAATTATTTTTATGAGGTCCTTTTCGGCAATGGGAATTTTAATTTAATGTAAACATATTATTTATTTTTATATGGCTATCAAAGGACTAATTTCATTTTTTTTCTGTATATTTCTCACACGATACATTATTTATTTTTCCTGTATTTTTTATAATTTTTAATCACGCGATTTATTTTCAGTTTTATATTTTTATTTGTAAGGATAATTTTAATGTTTTAAATTTTTCTTTTTTAAATATAGTATAAAGAAAAATTTAATTTTCATACATTTTTTGTTTTAATTTTAAATTTTTTATTTTTAATTACATTTGTTTTTAAAGTGTTACCGCATTGGATCATAATAATTAAAATATATAATTTTTAAATAATTTAATTCAAAAAATTTCTTTTATTTATAAAATAGAGAAAAAGCGAAAAATAATTAAATAAAATCTTTTAACTTAAATCGGTAGTGTATAAATAATAAGTTAATTAAAATAAAAATATACAATTTTTATTTGAAATTATATAAAAATAACAAGAAAAAAACTCGTAAAGGAAGTTTTTTTTTTAAAAAAAAAAAAACAAAAAACAAAAATAAAATAAAATAAATTAACCCAAAATGGCTGATAAGGATAAGGAAAAAGAAAATAAACCAGCTGCAGCTGGGGCCGGTGATGATGATAATATGGTGGATGAGAAACATGAAAATAAAATGAAAAATCGTTTAAGAAAAGGTGCATTGAAAAAGAAAAATGTATTTAATGTTAAAGATCATCGTTTTATACCACGTTTTTTTAAACAACCAACATTTTGTTCTCATTGCAAGGATTTCATATGGTAAGTTTTTATTCAATGAAATCTCTTTTTAGTTTTTATAAAAAATTGCGTATAAAATGTAAATATAAAATCGTCCTTACAATTTTTTACATTTACCATTTACAAGGTAATTTAGAAAATATTGTCTTTGGTCTTTTTTAGAGTAAGTTTTGACGTTTACTTAAATCATGTAGGGTTTTTTTTTAGGTTGATAATGTACAGAAATAAGTACTGTCTCGCTCGCTGTTGTTTTACGTTTTACTATAAAGAAAATGACAGAAACGGATTTAACCAATCTGGATCTAAATATTGAACAGAATGTTTAATAACAAAACTCGAATGGTCCTCTTAAATCTGCAATGATCAATATCGTTATCATTAACATGACATCATAAGTTTTATATCATTTCGAATCTTAGAATACCTAACCATATTACAAAATTGGATCAGCTGTTATGAAAGTATTTAATTTACTTGTTGTACAATTTTCTTGTGGTATATTTCCTTTTTTTTGAGTCAATTATAGACCTAAGATTGTCGACAACCAGCAGTAATTGATTGCGATTAAGAATTATGACGAATATTTTTTCGGTGGGTCTTAAAAGTTAAAGGTATTTAATCGGATTTCTAATTTGCCACATTGTTAGATAATCCTTCAGCTTTGAACTTCTCTTCCCATATGGCATACAGAAATTTCAGAATTAGTGTTCACAATATTTACGTATCTTATTCTGAACACTACTAAAAAGTTTAATTTGTATACATAATTTCTGAATAAAATTCAATATTATTATTTATATATTTGTACAACTGGTGACTTCGAAATTCTATAAAATGATTAAAGCAATTTTTGTATTTGTTATGTTTTGTATCTTTCTTTGATCATAAAATTTTGAAACATAAAATTTTAGAAATTCACTAAAAATTTTATGTCTGGGTAATTTTGAGAAATTTCTAAAAGGTAGAAAATTTAAATATAATTTTGCATATGCAAAATCAAAAATTTACCGAAGTCTACAAAAATATAAAAATCTTCTATATTATAATAAAATGATAAATTAAAAAAAAAATTCCTGTGGAAATATTACGTCAATCTCATTAGGAATTAATGGATTTTCCTAATATTTTTGATTTTTTCTGATTTCTTTTATATCAGATATAAAAGAAAAATGTAATTTTCTGAATTTTATTTGACAGAAAAAGGTTTTGCAGTTTGACAGGGGTTTATATATGGTCCGTTTTTAATATAAACATATGTGAGTCTGGGTATGGTATAGCTTTAGTGTAACACTGTTTCTGATATTCGATAATGTTATAAAAGAAAGTACTAAATTACAAATTTATAACTAGACTGTTGAAGACACATTAAATAATTATAGAGCATAAAAATTATTGGAATCTGGAAGAAATTTAATATAGTAAATTACTCTATGTTTAGCTATTTTTGCATATGTGATTTGTGGTAATTGTATATGAAAATTATTTTTAAATTTATTATTGGTTGGTTGGTTGGTTTAAAAGGATTGGGAACTTTGAAACTCTCCAGTTATACAACGCTGCATCATCGTAACAGTGTGTCGACTAATCCCACTACTTTAACGAACAATTAAAACTTCAGTTTACCAGCGTTTTCTAGATTTGTTATGAAGAAATAACTAAATCTTTTAAATATTTTATGTTGGACTGCTTAACAATGACATAATAAATCTTACATTGTTTCCTACTCATCCTCCATACACCCAAGTAAAGTAGGAGAGGGAGTAAGTTATAATCTCATTGCTCGTTATAACTCCCAAGTTCAATCTGATCGTTGCTGTATTCATTTTCAGAATTTTCTTGGATTTACTATTGTTAGGAATACCCCTGGTTTTTGTGTAAACACAACCATTCTACTCATTCCATTTCATTTTGCTATATTAATTAGCTCATTTATAATAATTGTTTTATTAAATCCATAAATAATTAATTATCTATTATTGATAAATTATTTATATTAATTAAATATTCAATAATTTTTATACTTTCCGAATTCCAAAGAAAGGTAAATATTGTTTTTGGAATGTTGGATGTCTTTATGTATGAGATGTATGTCTCCGAACACAAAAATTTCTGAATCTAAAGGAAGGAATGTAAACTTCAAATTCAAGACTGTAAACTATAGTTTTCCTCCCTGGACCTTAACAACCAAATGAATTATATTTCTCAAATGGAAGGAGTAAGAATTATAAATTTTAGTGTTTGTCACATTTTTCGTAAATTAATTAATTTTTTTATTTTGGTTATTACTAAAACATTTTTGAATTAAATTGCCTCTTTTTTAAAATTTGTATTACTTTAAAATTTACTTTAATGTGACTAATTTGATTAAACTTTTGTATATAATGAAATTTAATTAAATTACATGAATTCCATTTATTTATAATGTAAGGTAAGCTAAAACATTCTATTATAAAAAAAATAACTTTTTTAATAGTTTATGAAACTATAAATTGACTAAAGTTCTAAAGTAAAAAAATATAGTTAAAGGTAATAACATAAATTCTTGTTTCGGTTGAATTGTACGTACATCTGATTACCATACTACCGTAGACGTAGTCATTATTATGAAGTTTTTATTGTTATATATAAATATAAAAATAAAATTAATTATCCTGGCCATTATACCAAAGAAAACTTTTGTATTATTTATTACCATAATTTGTCAATAAAACTATTTAATGTTAAGCTACCAGCTGTGAAAGGTATTTGTGTGTAATAATAATTATCAATCTTAATATATTTAAAAAGTGCTTATCATTTTTTGAAGTTATATAAAAAAAATTATGAAAAAAAATAATTATTTATAATATTTATAATAAATTAGTGATTATTTGATTATTATACTGATTAATGGATAATTTTCTAATTAATTTTATTTATAGCCATTCTTTGATATACGTTTAAATTATTTGTTATTTAATTAATGCAAGTAATGTTCTTCAGTAATTTCAGTAATTTCGAATTGGGTTTGTAATTTAATTGTTTTTATTGGAAAATCATAAAGTTAATTTTTTTTTCATCAATATATTTTGTAATTATATATTAATCTATTGTGTACTGAAACTATTAATGGTCCGAAAAGACTTAGAGAGAGAATAAATAGTTTTCGTAATTTTAACTAGGAAAGTCTCGACTAGGCTGTTATCAAATATTCTCTTAGGATTAAGCACTCCAATCAAAATTGTTTTATGTAGCTTTAAAAGAAGAATTATTGAAATTAAATAAAGATTTGATTACTGAATTCTAGCTTCAATAAATTGAACTCTTTAAAAGTTACCGAATGACGAATCAACTAAAATCTCAAAAGGGTTAAAATTAAATTTCAAAAACTAATATCTTTAAAATTTGCTTAGTTTTCGTCATCATGAAATTTGTATTTACATATTTTACAAAAGAGAAAAATTATACAAATTTTGATACAAATCCTAACTACAACGTAGCTTAAATTTGTAAAAAGATAGTAAATGATATTTTTCTTATCTTATATAACAACGACAAAACAGACAAAGTTCGTTTAATATTTATGAAAAAATTATGAAATTTGTTACAACAAAAAAAGGGTTTTATTTTCATATCACATATTTAATAATAAATATACATAACGTACGTGTATGTGTATGTGAAGAGAATTGTTTAAAAGTTTACTGAATCCTGTAACTTTTTTGTTTTTATACTTTTACATAAATCATAAATTCACATGATGAAAATTGTCCTTAAAATTGCCTTTATGGAAGGTATCACATATTGAAATTACTATACACTGTAAGATATACTTATGATATCTATACATATATACATGGTTGGGTTAAATTGTCCTTGTATTTTTATATAGTATCGTGCAGACGAGAATTTAACGTACATACAGAAAAAAAAAGTTTTAGTTTCTAAAAATGGTATGGAAAAATCAATGAAAAACCTTTTCTTTTTTAATTTATATATACTAGTTGTATATGTGTTACAGGAAAATGGATTTGGTACGTAATATCGTAATTTAAAATCTCGAAACGAAATATTATATAAAAAAGCGTATTATTTAGATTACATAATTGGTGTTTCTTGTATAGTACTTTTGAAAACTGCAATCTTTAATAAACTTTCATCATTTTTCTATTTGATAGATGTAGAAAAAGGAACTTTATTTTTATAACTATTTCTCGTTAATAAATTGTCACTTTATAGAAATCTATAATTAAGGATTTGTATAATTATATTATTTGATTATTTCATTTAATCTCTAATCAATATCAAAATCGATAGATGACAATAATGACACTTGCAATTTAAGTTGTTGGAAAACTTTTAAATTTAAAATAATCACAAATTTGTAGAAAATGCGTGTTTTTCTGTATTACGATTCGAACAAATGTTACTGAAAATTGTTTAATTTTTTAATATAAAACAAATTTTTCTTTAAATTTTAAACTGATTGACTGATTTACATGAAATGTCAATTCCATATCATTGAAATTTCATAAAAATGAAAATGACATTTCATATAATGTAACTGACGGGTGAGTAATATAAAAAGTTGATATTGGATAATTTAATTTTGACGTATATCTGATGTTGTATAAGGAAAACAATATTTCCCAATCACTTCTTATTCTATGGAATTTACTTATGTACGGCATATGAAATTTTGTAATTGGATATTACTTGGATTGGATGGATTCACGTACTCAGAGCTATAATTATATATACATTGAGATTGACTGAATTTAATTCAATATATTTACGATAATTTTAATTAAAACAAATGATAAAATTAGGAAAATTTATATTATGAAAATTTGAATTACGAGATTTTGTAACTAACGAGATTTCGTAGCCAATCCTTTTCCAATTAAAATAGTATTAGTTAGTTTTGGTACATATATTTATTTGTGTTTGTGTGCTATATATTCAAAAACAAAGCAAGCGTAACAAGTTGCACAATAATTATTAAACTATGACGGTTTTGTAAAGGACTCTAATGTCCTTAGAAAGTTTATTGTATTTTTTCTTAATGGTGTTTGTTTATTTGTATGTATATATAAATATAAAACGTTACAAGTTTTATAAAATACAAAAATGAATTTACTTTAGTTTGGATATAAAACTATAAATATTTGTCCATTTCCTTTTTTTTCTTCATTTTTTGTTTGTTTTTGTAATGTATACGAGTATAGAAAGATCAGTTCATAAATTTTCTTATATTATGGTAAATCATTATGTACTCTATTTTCTGTACAAGGATATTTATTTGTTAAGCGGTTATGTTTCTATATTATACGTAAATAAAAACAATATGTTTGTATAATTATTTATGCATGTCGTGATATATTTTACTAGGAGGTTTGTGTATTCAAACCTAAACTAAGTGCGGTTTACTGGTTGGTGGGGTATAGCAATTTTTTTTTTTGTAATTATTTAATTGTATTAATGGCCATGCAATAATTTTGCGTTGTGGTTGGTGTGCTGGTTTTATATTTGTCCTTAATTTATAATATAAATAATAAACAGAGTGCAACGAATTTTTATTATTATATTTATAAATAAATGTAAAAGAAAACAAATCAATTTGATTGGGAAATAACAGCTGGAAATTAATGACTTAATTTTAATATGTAATATTAAATAAAATAAAAAATCTGATGAAACCTTTTATATTAACTTATGCTGTATATCGAAATATTAAAGAAGTACAAAATTGGAAGAAATACAAAATTGGAATACCATTTTCATTTTAACTATAATTCATTTATTTAAGTTTTAATGGCCCTATTTTGGTCATAAGGATTTTGTTTTTAAAAATAATGTTTGGCATGATTTCAATATTTTTTTTATAGAAACTATGGGATTAATAAACACTTCGTTATTTTTTTTTACACTTGTATAGAAACTTTTTAAAATGGAAAATTGATTTTAACCTGGACCCAAAATGTGTAAGATTATATAGGGTTAGTGTTGAGTAAATCAGACTAGTTGAAAGAAAGCGACTGCCGTCATAATTTAATGTACATTCAATTCTGTTTTTACACGATTTTACAAGGTTAACAAAGAAAAGTAAATTCTGTTTCTACATTGGCTTTTTACAAACACTTTTAATATGGTAAAAAGTTTTTCTTTTCACAATTTTTCTACGATTTGGAAGGAACCATTCACATATTTTTCAAGGTGTACTTTTTTTACACAGTTTTTTTAACACGATTTTTATCTGGAACGTTTCCACAGAATTTCGTTTGAAATTGATTTTCTTATAACTGATAACTAAATTTGTGCTGTTGTAAAAATTATGATAATTGGCAATGGTGTGCACAATAATGCTTTAAAAATTGGAAATTACTTGTAATATTTCGTAAAATGGTAATAAAGATGATTTTTTATATATAATTATGAAAGTTTTTTTTTCAATTTATTTTCATTACATAATAATTTACAGAATTTACAGGCGAGAAATTATATTTTTATTACTAGACTGTATTTTTTTTTATGTAAATATAACAAACATTGTTGCCATTTTAAATTCTAACAATTTCTATATAATTTTTCTTTAAGATATTTTTCATTTTCAATTTAAGTTTTTTTTTAATTTAAATAAATATATTTATTTATTTTTTTCAATTATTTTTATTTTTTTTACGTGTTCTACATTTTATTTACTATAAATATGCTAATTCGATGAATATTAAAAATAGCATTCTTATTAGAATCAATTTAGTCGAGTGTAAATTTATATTATACAAAAATATGCTAATAAATACAATTATAAAAATTTATATATAACCATAAATTGTACATAAAATTATAACACTTTTTTGCTTATATTTGTGATGTATATTTTTCTAAAAATTATTATTAATTAATTTTTCTCTTGTTGGTTCTATTTTATAAATAAATAAATTAATAAATATGAAAATTCTATTAAAATTATATAATTTTCTTATGAATATTTTTTAAACAGAAATCATTTTTATAAAATTTAAAATTTAAAGAATTTATGAGAAATTGATTTTTCTGACATAATTATAATTTTTTTTTATTGTAAAATTTTATTTATTAAAACATTTACTTAAATTGTCTATTCGATGTCGGAAAATTTTGAATTTTTACATTTATTTTATAATGAAAACATTTTGAATTCATCTTTCAATTGAAAATTGATTTTGTTTAAAATATATTTAAATTAATTTAATTTTAATATAGAAAATCATCCCCTCTCCTACATTGATGAGTCGAAGACTTTAATGTAAACAAAATGAATTGAAAAATATAAATTTATTTAAGTTTATACAATCCCGAGGGTGCATTGCCACCGAAAGTTCAAATAATGAATAGTTGTGTGTAGTCAAAGTAAACAGAAAGTTTGTAGTAAAGACTTAAATAAATTAAAATTGTGCATAGAAATTTCATTAAAAATATAAGGTAATTGAAAATTTTATTATTAAAAATTAGAAAATTAAAAATCGCTGAATCATTTTGAATTGGCGACAACAGGAAAGAGTTAAATGAGAATTCCGTGAAACCAGTTATGAGCAAAACAATTTTTTTGAATTTTTTTTTCTGTGTAGGTATTGTTGGTTGGTTGGTTGAAGTAACTAGTTCCATGCAAAATTCCGGCGACCTTAATAATCGCCTTAGCAGCTTTATGCTACCATTCGCGTGACCGCTGGCTTGGTTAAAACAGAGTGATTTTAGATTCACCTCGTGGCGTTCAGAATATTGCCAAATGGCATGCACCTAATATTAATCATTTAATCACTTTTTATAAAAATTAATGGATCAATATTTTCCCATTAAATTATATCGAAATCAAATAAATTTTTTTAATGAAGAGTTGTCCCAAATTATGTACCTAATTTTGCATGGGCTATCTTTTTTACATAATATTCTTTACAATCAATTTCTTCTATCTCTTCTTTTTGTTACTGGGTAACTTTTTCTATTCTTAATCTTAATAAAATTTTATAAATTGAGGTAAACTAAAATTACTTTCTTTTATAATCTCTAAGTCTAAGTCTAAATTATATTTTGTATTTTTGGGTCAGATTTTATTTTAAATCTACTAGTAATTCAATTATTTTTATCTTTAAGCATACAATTTTTCTATTTTGGATTATATAAATTTATGGAAAACGTGTAAAAATTGAGAATATTTTATAATACCTTATAAAATTAGATAAAAGTATCAAAAAAAGAAAGGTTTAGGTTATCTAATAAAAAAATATTCATATTCTCATATTCACCTTTTGTCAAAATCTTTTATAATATTTAATTTAATAATTTTCTCGATCTTTAAACTTAACAATAATTTAGATTTATGGTCATTGTGAAAAAGGAAATTAATTTTTAAAGAATTAAATTTATGGCAATCTAAAGTAAGGGTCAGTTTTGTTGTAACGACGTTATAAAATTAATGAAATAAGATGGACTGTTATAATTACATTAAAAAAAATGTTATAATTACCTTAAAGCAAAATAAAATATGAAAAATATTAGATTAAATGAATAAAATTAAACTTAACACTTTGCGCGGACACCAACTGCAATTGAAATGAGCTGATCATGGGATCTATTGTTTCAGTTATAGCTGAAACACGTAAACAAAATTGTGTCCGTCAAAGCGTTAACATCAGATTGGTAATACAAAATTTATATAAATCGAGGTTTTAAATCAAATTTGACATAAAAGTAATGTAGTTAATGGAATTCTATATTCAGAAACAATTCCACTAGAATAAAATTTCCGCCGAGAAATAAAAAATTTCGTAATTTTCAATTTTATATAGGAATTGTTCACTCTAAATTTGGAAATATGCTATTATAATTATCTATAATTCAACTTTCTGCCTTTCGAAGCGTTGAATTGAAGATTATTTGCATATTAAGAATAAAATGTAATTTAACAGAGAGTACAACAAAAGTGTAAAGTTTATACAGACTACACGATCAATTTTATGTTTTACGTTCTAGACCTAAATCAACCTTTTAATTCTTTATAGAATATGACAGATGCAACTAACAGCATTCATAAAAGCCCTTAAATATAAACTATTCCTGACCGCAATTATATTGAAAGTTACACAAAAAGTGTTAAAAGTAATTATGAATTCAATAATCTTGTCAATATTTTTAGACACCATTTAAACTAATTTAATCACAACGAATTGCAAAATATTTTTAATACGCAGAATTGATAAAAATATTAAAATTTATTATTATTATAATTTTTTTTTTTTTGCCAATTTGCATTTCAAATATTCTAGTACCGATTAAATTATCCAATATACTATTCCGGTTAACCAAACTTTCCTTTTTTTTTTTGGTTATTTCCACAGGAATAAACCAAGAAAAAAAAAATATAATTTTGTTTTGTAAAATATATTTTTTAGTAGACTATACCTTTACCCTCTACATCCTTTTGGAATATTTATTAAAGCAACAATAGAACTTAATAATAATAATAAAAAAAAAATGGAGAAAAGAAAAAACTTTTACTAAAAAAAGAAATATTTTTTTTTGTTGTTTTTATAAAAAAAAAATTATGTAAACAAACATTTCAAACCTTAAAAAGGATATCTTGCTTGTTCGAGTACGTCATTAAATATTTAAAAAAATTGAATAAAAATATATAAGTTTCTAAAAAGAAAAACCCCCTGACAAAGGAAACAACAACTCACCTTTTTTTTTTATTTAGATACAGGACTACAGGACTAAAATATGTATAAGGATTATATAATATATATTTAAAAAAAAAAAATAGAATTAAAATTCAAAAACAGATTTTTATCCTTTTTCAAGTTAAAAAAAATATATAATTTTTTTTTTCTTCATATTTTTTTATATATTTTTGATAATTTTTTCATAAAAATTTATATACGTATATAAAATGTGTTATCACAAACCATCAAGTATAAATAATTTTCCAAATAAATTATTTGGAAGAATTTAATGTATATAATCTTTAATCTAAGCTTTTCACTCACATAAATCTGGAACTTAAGTGGAAATTATCTTATTATGAAAACATTTAAAGGAACAAATTTACATATAAAAACTCATATGCCATGAAGAAAGCTTACAATAATATAAAAATTTAATACAAAAATTCTGTTTAAATTAAACTTTCGTAATTGACTATTTTCATAGTAATTTAATCATCGGAATTGTGTTATTATCATTACAAACTGTCAAAATGTGAAAAATGGAAAATGTTACAAGGTTTAAATGCCACTACTTTACTTTTGTAATCTCTCTGACGAAATACTAATAATTTTTCTTTCAGTTTTAAACTCTTCTAATCCAAATATATAGAAATTTCCCAGATTTAATAATGAATTACATATTTTAAATTAATTTAACTAGCTACAAGAATCTTCAATTTGATTTTTTCTAAAAACCGAAATAATTTCGAATTTACTTAAAGAATTTGTTATAACATTTTAGACTAGAATTTTGTTTTTGGAGTTGTCTACCATGCCAAATTTCTGTTGTTTATCCAATTCTTTTCCAACTTTTACCTTAACTTTTTCCAAGAACTAATACTACAAAAACTATTCAATTTTTGTGTACTAGTAGATGTTAGAATAACGTTTCAATGATGCAAAGCGACAACTTATCAAATTAATAAGAACATTATTTTCATTTTTTTTTTTGAAAATATGCTTGAGGAATAATTTGTTTGTGGTAAATTTGCTGTAAAATTATTAATGTTTTGTTTTTACCAAGGGTTTTCTCAATTAAGATAACAAAAATAAAATAAAAAATAAAGAATGAATTACAAATTAATTAAAAAATAATAAATTTGTTATTTTTGGGATGGTAAACAAATAATAAATTATTCTAGGAACCAAAATTTCACAAGATATTGAAAATGGTACAATATAAAACAAGAAAATGCTGAAAATTTAGAAAACCGATGAATTCGTAGTCTATAATTTATGAATTATCGCTATTAATTATAAGATTTTGTTTTAGCAATTAATGACTAGCCTAATATAATCCGGATGATCTTACAGACATTGACAATTCCTCGGTTCCCATAAAAAATGGGAAATGCCGTTTATGTGATAATAACAAAGTTCCATAACATCAGAATTTGGGATATATTTCCACATGATTTCTAAATTTATCGTTTCTTTTACATAATTTTGTAGGGCATTTTTTCTGAGGCTTAATTTCTAGGAATTATTTAAAAGTTTCATGACACAATTGTGGCAAAAATCTAATGGCTCTTCAAAAGTTCGATTTCATGGCTTAACTTGGCGCGTTGGTGAAAATCCTTAGATAAAAAATCTTCTTGGTTTAAAAGTTTCGAAATTACATATTTGAATGGTTTCTTAATTTTGCGATGCTTGGCAGCATATTTAAATGTTGAATGTCGTAAGTGTTATTTGTGTTTCTTTCGATAAATTGTAAAATCGTAAAAAAAAAAATTCTTTATTTTTAATTATATTTTTAACAAACTCATTAATTTGTAAAATTTTAATTATCTTTTAAATTTATTTGTATTTTATTTCCCTTTTCAATAAATTATTTACGGTATTTGGTTTGGCTAGAAGGAAGATAAAACTAAACAAAAAAAATTTATGTAAATATTATTAAAAAACTTTTTTGTTGTGGGATTTGTTTTATTAATATTTTTTTAAAATTTTTATATTTTGGGCTAGAAAAACAAAAATTTCACATGGGATTTGTTTCTTTTTAGATTTAATATTATACCTAAAATTTTGAATATACCAAAAATGTTAATGTTTCAATCGTTTTCTGGAAAACATAAAAGTATAAATATAAAAATTAATGTTGCACAAAAATATCCTTTCTCTGGATATTAAAAAAGTGTTAAATTTAATTATTTTTATTATAAAAACTTTCCTTATTATAAAGCAATCTTAAATGTATAAATCTGATTTATAAAAATACAATAATTTTTAATATTTAATATAACATTGTATCTGAAGTGATATCAAAAATTCTGATGGTGATATCATAAATTGTGATTTTTTTTTTGGTTGTTGGGGTATACATTAAAATTGTTTTTATGCAAAACATGTCTCAAAATTAATTAATTTTTGATATCAATTTTTTTTTCAGTCCCTTGATATTTTTATTCTTCAATTATTTGAAAAGATATTTGAGCTTAAGTTTCGGTACTTTGTTATATGCATAAATTTTGCCTGTTATTGAATTTTTGATTAATTTTTTTTATTTTTTGCTATATTAATAAGAAAATAATTTTATTTTTAAATCAAGAATTTTATTGTGATATTAAAAAACAATTTGTTAAAAATTTAAAAAACAAAATTTGAAGGAAATATTTAGGAGTTGGAACTGCTTTCTAAATAATCTGATACAGTTTGGTTGGTTTGAGATGGGGGGAATCGAAGCGGCCAAACTTCGTACCTAGACCATACAGTCCGTTGTAGCATCTTACGAAACGTTACCCATTTTCACCACGAATCGTGCCATCCAACTTCTTTAATAAAGTTTATCAGGTTAACCGGCACTTGCTAGACGTAGAGGTAACTTCTAATATTCATAGTGTTATCATAAATTGTCAATTGTTGGCTTATATTAAAATTATTCATTCTCTAGACAGAGGAACCGTACAATCCACCTCTGAATGTATTACAAAACTCTTTAAGTTTGCTGCAATTATGAAATCCTTCGACTTATTAGAAAACACTTCAATACCTAACAGAGTTAGTAATTCATAAAAGTGGTACTACTTATGGACCAAGTGTGATCTATGTGAAGCTATGCCGTCACCATAACCTTACTTATAATCTTTTTAATATTTCGGTTTTATTTATTTTTCGTCACTAAAATTTAATGCTTTAAATAAACATTTTTTAATAAAATTAATTAAAATTTCTTTAACATTGTATTTAATAAATTTTTATATAAACATTATAAATAAAATATCAATAATTTTTTATTTATATTATTTTAATGTAAACTTGGATAATTTAAATAATACTGAAAGCTTAAATATGAAAATTAATTTAATATTAAATATTTTTTTTTTTAAATTGATATTAATCTATAAAATGCAATTTATAAATTGTATTATAATATAAGTGAATAGTATATAAAAACACTGATAAAATATTGTTGTATCATGTATCAGAAATGAATCAATATCAATTTTTGAATAATAAATAAATGAAATAAATTTTATTGACAATCCATGACATTCATTTATTGTTTGGATATGAAATACAACAAAATTGATTTTTATCTATACATGAGTTTTTACATTTTATGGTGATAATTGTGTCACATAGAGAACAAAAAAATAATATCATTTTTTTTATCACATAAATCTTTATGTTCATTAGTATAAATATATGTTAAAATATGTCAATCAAAATTTACCACAATTGAATTTTCAAAATTATTATGGTAAATTTTATAAAAAAAATTGTAATATTTTGTATAATATTCAGACAAGAGCTTGAAAAATGACTTCTAGACTCACTTTTTCTATGAAAATAGTAAATTTGTCATTTGCCTTTATCAATTTGCTTAATGTGTCTTAATATTTTTTAACTCTTTACTATCTGTTAACCATGTAACTATTCATTTTTGTTCATACTAGACCCTAATTCAATGAATTTTTCAATTTCTATATAAAATACTTATTAATTTTATACAATATTATTTATTAGGGGTCCATTTTCTTTATTTATTACGTATACACTTTCAAAATAAGCATATTTTTTTTATTGTTATTTTTCCAAATTAAATTCTCTATAATATTGCACATAATATAAACTTTTACCATAGTTTTTGCTCTCAAAAGAAATAATCTTCATATTTTTTTATAACTGATGTCATACCGAAAATATTTAATAAATCCTTAACGACTTTCCTTTCACATATTAAATAAAATTTTAGTATTATATTATAAAAAGTAATATAATTTTTTATTTTGCATAACTTTTTATTATATCCCAGTCGTTGGCAACCTAATTTTTTTGAATGGGCCGCCCGAAGCAAAATAATTATAATCACAAATTTCATATTAGTACAGCAAAAAAATTTATGTACTTCATATTTTTACACTGAAATTTATTTTATTATAAAAAGATCATTTTTGATATTAGATTCCAATTTTTTATGTACTGGCAATTGGCATTATTGATTATTAAAAGTGTTTTTATCAGTAATTAATATGCAAATAACTAAACTAACATAGAAAAAGAACGTAAATCATGGTCGCAAAAATTATTATCATTTAAAACTTTGCCATTTTCTGTGTCATCGGTTTAGAATCTATTACTATTTTTGATGTTACGTAACAGGATACACAGATATTTTATGGTTGAATATTTGGTAACTAATAAAATTATTTATATCACTTTTTAAATATTTGTATTATAATTTACATTAATTTGTTTCCGGTCGTTTATGGTGATAGTTGTATTTGGGATGTTGCCATATTTATAATTCTATTTGGAGTTTTGTTCTTGTAGACGGGAATTTTGGTAAAAATATTACTTGAACATAATTTCCACATATTGAACATTATTAGAGTATTAATAACTTTTGTAGTATGGAAAACTAATAAATTAATTCATAAATTAAAAAAGTCGCTTGAACATTTCAATTAATCATAAATATGTTTCATCAGCAGCGGGTTGATTAACCATGATAATTTAAATATAAAGGATATAATATAATTTACAAATCATTTCTTTTTCTGAGAAAAATGAAAAAGAAGAAAGAAGGTTACCTCGAAATGACAATACCATCACATTATAATAATATTATATACAAAAAAAAAACCAATATTTATTCTCAGCTTTTCTAAGGATTATAATAAATTTCGTATTACAAAATGAATGAAAAAAAAAGGAAAATTATTTTTCTATTCCCAATTATCCCCAAAGGGTTTTATCAAGCGTGAAAAACCAAAAAAAAAAAAATATATTATATACATACACACAATCTATGCAATTTTCTTTTAAGGATAGTATTTTTTTTTTCATGTTGATGTACCAATCGAAAATTTTTATACTACGTACATAATATAAATAAAATGAAATTTCCACGTTTTCTTCTACAAAAAAAAGAAATATGTGACAAACATGATTTCAACTTGTGGTACTGCTGAGCACTGATATGTATTAAACCTTTATATTAATAAAAAAATAAAATGCCTATAGGAATTTACCCAATTTTAGAATGGTTTCGACACCTTGAAAAAAAAAATACTGTCACGAAAAAATTCTTTTCTTGTCTGTGGTTGACGATAAATGGATCTATAAATTTACTCACCTCAAATTTATATGTAAATCTATTTATTGATGAAAAATTTCACAAAATCTTAACGCAAAAATATAAAAATAATAATTTAAAATGAATTTTGATGGTGAAACGTTGGCGCGGTTAGGCGGAGACATAGACGGTATTCAATTTTTTTTTTGGAAATTATATTTCACATCAATAAATTATTTAAATGTCAATAATTATATAGGAATTTTGGTTAGATGATGGGTTTCCTTTAATAAGGTAAATAAATGCGTATCTAAAGGATTAACTTTAATTATATTGTTTAACCTGTCAATAACATATTTTATACCTTTAAGTTTACATTAATGTTTGTGAAGTGTATTCAGTTTTTTTGTTTATTTAAGTTATTATTTTTATATAATGATTTTTGTTTGGGATTGAGAAAGGATAAAAATTCATTTAAAATCATTAAATTGTAATTTTTGGAAATAGGTTTTTAAATTAATTAATAAACCTTAACCTTAATAAAATTAACTTAATTTTATTTTCTTCTGCTTCTTATTTGGACTGGCACCAGATATCAACATATGCAATTGAAGAAGTATATAGATTTCTGTAGGTCTGTGCAAAAGTGCTGGTACAAATTTGCGTATGGCGTGCAGGATTCTATATGAAACATAAATATTCTTTGAACAATTTCTTTTAAAATTTACTATTTGTAATTTTGGAGTGATTTTTCTGGGACGAATTTTGATAATATCCCAAAACGTCATCAAGCGATTTGAACTTGAAATCAGTACTTAAAGAAAATTTTATGGAATTTTGAAATATTTACTTCTAATAAAAAGGTTCTAATATTACATAAGGTGAATTGTAATTCAGAGTTTAGTTTTTTTTCACATCTATAGCGTGTTTCGGATTGCCTTTAATGATTATGATATACGATATTAAAGAAAAGTCCTTGTAAATCGATCTGTAAGTAAAATTATTAAAATTATTATTGTTCACAATTCAACATTTTAAAAGAGTAATCATTAAAAATAAAATATAATTTTACATAAAAGGTTTTTAAACAAAAATCTTCTTAACAAAAATAATCTTCTTGACCAAATAGACACTTTTTTATCGTTTACTTCTAATCCATAATTGACATTCAATACAAAACCAACTTTTTAAACATTTTCTTTTTTAAACTCTTATTTTGTATAATTTCCGTAATAAAAAATCAAAAAAAAATTCTTAAATCCTGAAGAATAAAAAAACACTTAGTTGTCCTTTTAAAATAAATCATTTACCCGAAAAAATCATTCTTTAATTTGCTATTTGGCAAAAAATATCCTAAAAATATATTTTCATAAACTGCTATTGAAAAAAAGAAAGATATTGTATTACTGTAGGTCCACTAAGGTCAGTAGGGTCATGTTAAATATTCCGAATAAGATCATATAGTAACTCGATTTCAATTACATGTGTTGAATACACATTTGTTTCGTAATTTAAGATTTGTGCTCGTAAAAAATGGATTCGGTAAGTTCAGTGGAATCGTATCGAATATATAATAAAATCCGAATATATAAAATATATTTTGATATTGTCATCCTACTAGTATTAACATATAGTGCTCAGACTTGGACCCTAACATCAAAAAATATACGAAAACTAAAAGTGTGTCAATGGTATATAGAGAGTTCAGACGTTTAATTTAGTAGGTGGACTAGAACAAGGTATACAGCAATAAGGAACAGAATAAAAATAACAGGTGTACAGAATACAGAAAAATTAAGAATTAAAATGGGGATGGGCCATGACACAGAGCAAAAATCAACGCTATAATAGATGGACAAGAATAAAAACAAATTGGGTACCGAATGTTACCAGAAGAGTGGACAGGTAGTAGGTAGAGGAAAAAATGGATAGATGATTTAACATGCATGTGAAATGAATGGGGAACAACTGCATCAAATAAAGTTGTATGGAAGCAAATGGAGGAAGTTTGTTATATTAAAGTTACTAAATACCGAATTTAAATCACAAGGAAATGTAAATGAAATGGAATTAATAAATGATTGTGAAAATTTATTATTAATAAACTTCTTCCCAAAGCACACACTATTTATAAAGTGTGGATTGATTTTATTTTATTCTAATAAACTTTATCGTGGTGCTAACTGAAACTATACTTTACATAAAGAACCAATATTTATGAATGTTAAAAAAATTGCTTTGGATGGACGACCTAAAAACATGAAAATTGGGAATTAAATTATGACTACAAAATTATAATATTCTTTTATTTCTCAGGAGCTTGGAATTTGGAATATAATATAGAATAATTTACGAATAGCGCAATGACCTTATACTTTTCAAAATAAAAGGATCTTTTTGTTTTCATTTCCAGCTTAAAGGATAAAAATGAAAGATAAAAATTCTATACAAATTGTTATATTGATTTTGCTGTGTATGTTTAAGCACAAAATACACTGAAAAATATTAAAATACGTAGTACTCTACGTAACGTAAGTACAATTACTAGATGTAAACATTTTGTATTTAAATAAGTTTTTTTTTATTTAATTTAGAACTGGGATTATGAACAGAACAGGCTTGTGTATTGCGAGTTGAAATGTTACCCAAAGGAATGTATAATTTAAATATACAAAAAACCGCGAGTTAATTAAGTGAAGTCATTGTCGCCAAAAACAAAAAATAAGTATCTATTCTGTACTCATATACATTTAGATACAAATATTATGCAAAGGAAAAAAAAGCAAATATTATTTTTATAACCTTAATTAATTATTTTGTAGCCAATTTTTTTTTTTTGGAACTAATTTGGGTTTTTTGTACTCTAATAAAATTTTGTTACATACACATACAAATATCGTACATATTTTAAGGATATAATTTTTGTGAACGTGTAAAAGTGAATATAAAATTAATCGGTACTTTGAGGATAATAATTTTTATATATGTATAGGATTACAAAAAGCTCTTTAAAAATTCTTATTTATGTTTTTATTTTAAATGATATTCTTTTCTTAATAATTATATATTTTTTTTAAAGTTTTTGACATTTTAATATTCGTCCTTAAATCTGAAATGATTTTTATGACACACTGTATTTTTGATATGTCTATATTGTCTATGTTTTGGCTAAAGGTTTGACATATATAATCTATCTCTGAAAATTATAAAAGATATTAATTTGTATACACACGTAGAACTGTCAAAAATATTTGTTTTGAGCTATAGAAGTCAAAGCTATCAGCGAATAGTCTAAAATTAAAAAAAAAAATTTTTTATTATTTTTATTAGAATAAGTCATCTGTGGGGAATGTTCAACAATCCACCATACAATAATTTTTTACATTATATCAAAAATTATATAATATTATATGATTTTGATTAGAGGCACTTGGAAAGGTCTATTTACAAACCATACATGAAAAAATCATGAATTTAGTTTTATTTCTCATTGAAAAATTCGTAAGTATTGCTTCATTTCTCGCATATCGGCATACAGGGTGGCTCCTGTTTTGAAATGCACCCATTCCTTCTTAAAAAAGCTACGAGATGATAAACTCCAATGAAGTCATACGAACCATGTAAAAAAAAACAACTGGAAGTTATCATTCAGAATTATGAAGCCACTAAATTTACCGAATCCAAATTTTACGGTCATAATAAATCCTAGCTTACGAAACAAATTAAAATGGAATAACAATTATTACATGAGTTTGTGAACTTTAGTAATAATTTAGATAATCGAAAATATATGATCTAAATTTATTGTATTAATATCAATTAAGGGGTTGTGATGGAGGATTACCATACGCATTAGGAAATAATATACTCCCGAAAAATCTTTAATTTTATGTTCGAAGATATAACTTCTTATACGTGTACTAATATCAGTGAATTCCGATTCAGCTTAAAACGTATCGTAGAGTTTTTGTAGATAACTGAAAAACTTACATACATACATAAGTACATGATAGTTTTTTTAAGAATCCTTAATATGTGGTACAAAAATTCGAAACCCGATAACATTAATGTTCTGCATACTAAATGTGTGTAAACGATGGAGGTTTTCTGTATTCCAAATAAAAATTGAACACTGAAAGACAGAGATAAATATTTTGCAATTACATATTTTCAGGAACACTCACATTTTCAATCTCAACCTTTGTACATAGTAGATTGTCGAAACTTACAAAAAGAGTGTTTATTTTTAGTAGTAAATTCAATATTTAGTAATCCTTTACGATTTTTTGTGTCATTTTTGATGCATTCCAATAAAACATTTATAATTTTCATACAATTTGATATTATAACATAGACTTTTGCATCATATTTGATACAATTATAGCATCGTATTATTGAATACAGTAGTAATTGATTACAGTAGTAAATGGGTTCTGTTATTTCTTTTCCAAAACATCTTAGCACTCTTCTTACTCCATCTGCTCAATCTTTATTATATGTTTCATGGCCAATATGTTTCGAAAAAGAAAACTGTAAGCTATGCATCTTTAAAATTATTGAATAAAATATTTTTTAATTAAATTCAAATAATTTTTTAGGGCTCTATATAATACCAAATATATTAAAATTTGATATAAAAATATTGATATATTTTCAGCTGTTATTTTTCTCGACATCATTCCTATAATAAATACTTGACACATCCGAAATTATTTATGTATTTATTCCATATATGTATAAATATAAATAATTATAAATATATACATATATTATTTTGCATGTCGGTATGCTAGTGATAAAGGTTCACTCTGTAAAAAAAAGGATTTTCAAACCACAAAATTCCATTAGAAAATTTTTACCACAGTCTTATTGTCATATATACCTCTACATATTATTATACACAGCGTATAACGTAAACAAAAATCCATGTAGGTTTTACGTTTTACTTTGTTTTGAAAAAAAAAAAAAACAATGTCAGATAGCACAAATAAAAGCAGAAACGTAGGGATTAGATTATTCGTAGTTATGTGCAACAGTAATTTATAATTAACAAAACTTTTGTACCAAAAAGTATTTAATATAGTTTGGAATTTTGATGAGGATCAGATTTGTTAAATAATGCATTACTTTTGTACTGCATTACCTGAGCATTACAGCAGTACCAAATAATTTAATTTGAATAGAAGTTGAATTCCTCTACTGTCATTACATTTAATAGCGTACTTAAATATTTCTTTACTCTTTTGCTATACTGGTAATGGAGAAATGCATTACACCAAATGTAATGAAATCTTTAAATTACTTTATTGCAAAGCAATTACTTCACATTTTTATGGTGAAGTATAATTCGAAGTATATATTGAAGTACTTTTTACTTCGAAGTACTTCACCATCAAAATGTGAAGTACTTGTAATGCAGTAAAATAATTCAAAGACTTCACTACATTTGGTGTAATGCATTACTAGATAATGAATTATTTTACTGCATTACAAATACTTCATATTTTTATGGTGAAGTAGTTCGAAGTATTTTGAACTAATGGAGTAATTAAAAATTTAAGTATGTACATTATTTCTTTTTCTAAAGTATTGCTGTATTTGTTAGCAAAATTCGGTAATGCTACTGCATTACTTATTTAATGTTTTATTAAACATCTTTTTTGACGACCCACAGAAACTAGCGATGTCAAACTGTACAGATACAAACTAAATCACAAAACTAGGTTAGGTTAGGTTATAGTGGCGGCCGAGCCTCGCATAGACTACGCTGGGTCCATAGCGGTACCACTTTTATGGATAGCTAACTTTGATTAAGTGCTGAGGGGTTATCTAGTAATTCGAAGGATTTCGTAATTGCAGCAAACTTGAGAATCACAAAACTAACTTGTTCAACATTGAAGATATTCAATATAATTCAGGGATTTTAACATGGACAAACAAAAAATACCAATCACAAATTTTACAGTCATTAACTGCATCAAGAAACCTACCAAAGTTTATAAAAATCGTATAATAATTATGATCTAGCACATGTGAAATTAAACGGAAATATTGGCAAATGGATTCACTGAAGCTACAAATCCAAAGTTTTTTTTTGAACAGAAACAGAGGAAACCTAAGAGAGTCTATGTGTTTGATTATATATGAGATGTTGCTGCGTACAGCCGCCAATTACGTATAAAACACGCCGGCGGATATTTTTTTTTTGCAAATCTTGAATTTCTTAATTGGAAACATAAAGAAAAAACACATTTAAGCGAAATTGATTTTTTTTGTGTCCAACTCCATTGCAACACTTCATAGTTATTCCATATAACTATATAAAATCTAAATATATAATTTCAGACTGTTGCTTTCTGTGAAAAAGTATGGTGGATAAAACGAAAATTCCACGCTGTCGTCCTTTTTTTAAAATTTCATACTTTTATCCTTTTCGTTTATTATATCAAGGCTTCTTTTTTTGTATAATATCATTTCGAGTATCTGTATACGTATATATAACGTTTGGGTTTTATTGATTTCCCTCTTGGGCGGCAACAAAACCAGATAAAAATGAAAATGTTAAGCATTTTTAAGCTTAAAGTGTTGATGAAGTTTTGTGATAATTCTTTGGTAAGTTTTTTTTTTTTTGTAAATGTGTTTTAGTGTTTACAGATTAAAATATTTTGAAATATTTCATTTTTGAAATTTTTTATTAGTAATTTATTTTAAGTTGGAAATTTTTTATTTAAATAAAATTTTCTTTTATAAAAGTATGTCGCTTACATTGCACAAATTGTCTAGATAGTTTGAAACATAATTTATTAAAATTTTTTTTTTTCATTTTGACTATTATAGCATATTGAAAAAAGCGTATATAAATAAATATCAAGTGTAAATTACCCTCATTGATATGAAAATTGACGACTTAAGTTTTAAAAGGAAGAGTTGAAATTTTAAAATTGTATATACACTAACGTAAATAGATTAAATAGATTGAATGATAGATTTGAAAATTTACGTGTAATTGCATAAATAAATATTATTATTCAATTACGCTGGCGGATGATGAGTTTAAATAAAAATTGTTTTTGTTTGATAATTACAATGACAAACAAAAATTAAGGATTCATTTTTATTTATAGAAGTTAATTGAAATATAAAAATAGATTTTTTTTTTAATAGCAAAATATTGAGGAAATGTTTACTTCCGTTAACTATGAAAATAGGATTTAGTTATATGGAGGTATAGAAATTTAGGATTTTGGAATTGGGAAGGAATTAAATTAAGGCTAAGAACAGGGTTAACAGGAAACGTTTTACATTGCTCTTAAATTCGATTAAATTATAATTCAAAAAGTACACTTGAGTTGATAATCGATATCATAATTTTGTGTATCGACCCTTTAAACGATTTTCTAAATTACAGTGCAGGCTGAAAGTTAAACTTAAGTAAATATTTATGAACCTAGGAGGTTGTTCTTTGTGTATTGCGTAGAAATGTTTTAAAGTTTGGCAAAATAATTATCAACAGAATCAGAAACATCGAGTTTTAAAATACATTTGTAAATCGATTACAGAAAAATTTAATTTACTTTCCAGTGGAATGGTAATCAACTGAATCATAATAGGTCTTGAGAGCTTTATAAAAAAAGCATTCGCAGTTTTATAAAAAAAACATGCTACAGTTCGCAGTGTCGCAGTAAATTCAAATAAATTCATAGATTATTTTACTAAATTTTATCAATGCATCTCAAAGCCACTCCGGTAATGTTGGAGCTCTTAGTCTGTTCTATAGATATCAGCTGGGAAGCAACTTTGAAGAACTGAAGTATATTTTGCTAAACTTTAAAACATTTGTTCACGAAGAATAACCTACGAGGGTCACAAATATTCACTTGAGTTTAATTTTCAGCCTGGCGGTCTATCGATATAGTTTTTGCTGTTGTTAGCAGTGTAGCATTATAATTTGACATTTCTAATTTGACAGATGTTGTCGTTTCATGTTGTTTATTTTTAATTCCTTTTAGATCCTCTTAATATATTGTTAACAAAGTGTCATATCTTAAATTTCTTTATTATCGCATCTATTTTCGACACTACAAATTAATATTTTTTTTTATTTTGCTGACATATAAAATCTATGACAATATAAATCTTTACAGTTGTCAGCATTCACTTATATATACTAATCTTAAAGTGTCAATGTTTCTCTTGAGACATAAATATCCGAAGATATTTTAAATCTTAATGTGTATTTTCCGTAAGGATATTGATTTATTTATAATATGTTAAAGGAAATTTTGAATTTATTTGTTGTTTGTTATAAGAATTAAATAAAATTACTGGCTGGCTATTTAGATTCTCCTTGTTGTTGAAATTTAAAATTCATTATTTTTCAGTGAAATTTATAAATTATTTTATTTTAATAAAAAGATTATACAACATAAAACAATTTAAAATATTTATTAAAATTTAAAATAAATTATCGAAATTTATTAACAAAATTTTCATAATATTTTAAATTCTATAATTTTTGTATATTTAAATTAATATAAATTTTATTATAATAGATTACAAAATAAATTAAATAGAGATTTATATAAAATTTTTTTATATAAATAAAAATAAATATATAACAAAATTAAATTAAAATGAAATTTACAAATTTATAGGCGTGATGTTTTGCTGTCTATTTATCTAATAAATTGTATAATTTTTTTTATCTTTATTGAAATTCTCAATTATTATTAGTACAGAGGTACAGAGGGTGTTAAATCTATCTAACTAAATATATAATTTGAAGCTTCGGTGGCATAGAGTTACACTACCATACTGTAATGCATTAGGCCCAGTATTCAGACTGAGAGATTGTTGTCGCGATAAGTTAAAACTTGGAAAAATGCTTAAAGTTGAGCTCATTTGATTAACAACAAACCAAGCTTGTTGCATTAAAAAGTTTCTTCACTATATAGAAACTTATACTTCGGAATTATTAAGTCCAAATTGGAATAAAATGTCACGAAATCTCATTGAAGACCTAATGCACCCAAGGGAATTGAAGAAGAAAATAATTAAAATATTTATAATTTAAATTTTGAAATATTAACAAATTCCAGAGGGAATTCAGTGCCCGAAATGAATATTTAATTAAAGTTTTAATTTTTATTTTATTTTAATGAGGAATTTTAGATATAATTATGAAGTACGTGATTAATTAGAAAATTTAAAAAAAATGGAAACTAATCAAATCAATTTTTATTTACTTTTTCGAGACTGGAGATACTAAAAATGATAAAAGATAAATCACTTTTGTAACCGTGTTCCTATCAACAGCAATTAATATCTTACTTTATTTGGTGATAGTTTTTGACAAATTAAACCTTACGTAAAATAGCTACTCGGAAAGTTATAGGTTTTATAAAATATATTCGGGATGTCGAAATTATCTTAAATTCTGTACACACCATTATGACTTGAAGAACAGTAGAGAGAAAAGATAGTTGTTATTCAAGGGGATATCTATGCGTCCAGTAGTGGCGTAGCGTTGGGGATTCCCCCTTACTAACTAACTAACTAACTATACTCGTTCATGTCAATTTGTAAAATACGAACGTTAAAGACGTCTGTCAAAAAGTACTAAATATTAAAATTATACAAATCGTAAATATAGAAAAAGCTAAGAGAAATAAATTTCATATTACGAATTATTTTAATAAAAAACTTGAAGGTTTTTGTAATAAAATTGATTGTAAAATTTCAGTTAATTGCCAAATAATTCTACTATAAGGTTCCATAAGTTTTCTTTTCTATACTAAGATTTTCTTTAAACAAACCTCAAACACCTTGTAGTACCATAAAAATTTTCTTATTATACTGACAGTACAATAAATTTTACAATGTTATTTTTCTTAGTTGTATATAAATATTGCAGTCGTGTGTGAGTGTATTAATTTAAAGGATATTAAAATAAAAAAATGTGTACTTTTTAAATCATAAAAGCAAAAAAGCAAAAAAAAAAAAAAAAAAAAACTTATTACATAAAATTCACATGTTGCAAAATTATTAAGTTTTGTATTTTCTTTACATTTTGTGTAATTTTTCCGATTCTATAGAAGAAGTTATAAAATTTCTTTGTATAATGTATAGAAAAATTTATTGATTTTATGAAATTTTTGCTTTTCAAAAGCATATTATTAATTATAATTATTAACAAAATCAATTTAGATCATTATCGTTATTTAATAAAATTCATATAAGTAGAAGTAAAAAAAAAGAAATGGTAACCTTTAAATCTGTATTTTTTTTATGTTTCCTTGTTTACTCGACATGGGAGCATAATGGCCTCAATAATTGATTTTTCGTTACTTTTTATTCCAATTTTAGACCTACTAATTTTGTATGGATTCCGAATCATACGAAACTTTTAATTGCATCAAGCAAAAGATATTTTGGATTGAATTCGACTCAATTTTAGAATTGGCTTGAAAATCAGAATTCCTGCTGTTCATTTATGTAGTAAGAATGCAATAATTTTCTTCGCATGGACAATGACATAAAAAGTATTTAATTCTCGCGCGTTCGTTGTCGTATCCTCTACACATTATAACTCGCGGATCGCCATATCTTAAAGGCATGATCCCTTGGCATTGAGTTTCCTGTTAAGAGCGCTGTTGCCAGATATATTGAGCTTGTGCTTTTTAACGTTAATATATACATGAAAATAATGGCTTTTAATTGTGACCTATTTTTTGTCAGCATTTTTCCTAGTCTTAAAATCACAATTCAATTTACAAAGTTTATTATTAAAGCTATGTCAACTTAGACTGATATCGATCTGAGTATCAATACACGATACCTCTACTTAAACATGTGACCTAAATGCATCGCAGCATAGCACATTACCAGTAATTATTTATTTACATAATATTTTTGTGAAACCATAAAAATTTCCCTCCTCTATTAAAAATAAAATTATCAAGAAATATTTACAGGTAAATAACTTTATAAAGAATTTCATTACAAAAAATTTTATTTTATTATTTTCTTATTAAATATACAACAAAAATAAAGAAAAGCCATATTTTTTTTTTAAACCTTCTTAAAGGGAAAATATAATTTTTATTCAATATCTTGTTATGAACATAAAAACATAAATTCAAAATTCTTAAAAAGTTACATAATATTTTGACATCAATTGAAGAAAATATCATTTCACAAAATCGTTGACTGTTTTGTTAACTGGGACTTTTTAATTACAATTAATATATTAAATAATTCAAAATAAAATATTACAATTTATAAAATTAAATATTACTTATTTTTTATCTTGTACACTTCTCTGGGGAGCATATCAAGTTTCTGTAATCGGTTTTCGGAAATTTACCATCTACAAAAATGATTAAGTCTTCGTATTTGCGTTTGGGAATTTATATTTTTTGATATAACAATTTGAAAGTAAATAAATTAAATTATGATGGGGTAAATATTTTTTTGGAAAAGCTCATTGTATTGACCGAAGAAACATTATAGATGATGCCATTCTGTAGGGTGAAATTTGAACAATAGATTGACAGATTATAATAAGACTGTGTACTTTATTTAAATTGATTTTCTCGTATTTATAATATCAGTTTAATTATGGTGATTTTAAAATGGTCTGGAAGAGGATAACATGAATTTTGTATTGCACAAATGGAATTGACACATTTGAGTTATGATTATCAATAAAGGTTTTTCATATGATTTTTGATTTTTCCATTTTCTTCCAATCTGCTTCTATCTATTAAACATTATGAGCGACCCCTTAAAATTAGTTTTTCCAATTATAAGTTTGTAAAGAATTATTTCTTAATATAATCTTCTCTCCAGGTATTTGGAAAATTCAGTGTTGGGAAACGTGGTTACTGTAACGTAACGAAATATTTTTTAAATCTTGGTTTCTGTAACGATACTCTTTTTTAAATCTTGTAGCAATAACAATAAATCTTGTAGCAATTACAATAATTCTACTATTTTCGGTCACAGCTTCCAATGTTTTATGAAATAAGGGGGATTACTAATCGAAATATAAGGAAGTTGTCTTTTATGGAACAAAAGACGTTTCCGGGGGTTGGATTTGGTTTGCGTGAAAATCTTGAAAATTTAAAGCTTCTACATATTCATCTTCGTGATTGTAAAAATTTGTTTCCACAGAGCTTTGAACTTGATCGTATTTTTGTTCAGTATTATAAATTTCTTCAGACCGGCACTTTGGATAGTAAGTACTAATACTCATAGAAGTGGGTTTGCTTTGATTTGTAAAATTGTTTGGTTTTCTTACATTACGCGATTGTCCAAAAACTTCTTCGTGTGTTAACTATCTACTAGGTTGTGGGTGGTAGTTAGCAAATTTCGTATTAGATGGCGAGTCAGATTATAAATTTGAATTTTGTGAAAAATTATTGTTTCGAAAAGCATTACTGATTTTATATGATATTAATTATTATTAATTAATTGGTTGATGAATATACAATAATTATTTTTTAAAAGTTTTTTTTACTTTAATTAATTTACTTATATAAACGTTTTATTAAAATATACAATTTTTAATAAATTTGTAATTTAACGAAAAATGATATTTTTTATATACCCAAAATTGTAACGAAATCAATTTTACACCAGTCCCGAATTAAATAACGTTTCGGATTTCCAACATTGGGAAAATTTAATATAATTTATAAGAATTTAAAATTTTGATTTGAAAATTGTTAGGAGTAGACTTTATTGGTCTCACTCCATCGATTAATATCCTCTGCATTAAAAAAAATTTTGAAAATATAATTTCATAATATAAAAATGCCACATTCGAATTTGAATTACAAATTCATTTTTTCCATAGAATAAATTATATTTATATTAAAATCAATAAAACTAATTTAATAACAATTTAATCATTATTTAATATTATCATAAAAATTATACATTTATATAATTTCCAAATTACTTTATTTAATATATCAAAAAAAAAAAAAAAAACTTGTTCAACTTATAAAATTCACAATAATAATTTTCCAATAAAAAATTATACAAAAACGGAATTTAATTAATAATTTAAACTGATGATTATTAGACGACAGATTGACAGATTTTGTTAATTTACTTAAAATAGCTTAATTATACAACCGTATTTCGAATATAAATTGGCAAATAAATGTCAATAATTGTGAAAAGCATTACAGAAAAATGCAAGTGTCAGAAAAATGTGCGTACACATAAATAATTTTACGTAATGTAAATAATATGTCATGTTTATTATGAAAAATACTCATTAACATTATTTTATGTTGGTTTTGCCGCTTTGATTAAATGAATGAAAAATAAGAAAAATAAAAAAAATAACATTGCAAATATGCGAACTATGTATTTAATGTAGTTAATTTAAAAAACGGCCTCAAGGTGAACTCAATTGTCCCACTAAAACTGGTTGAACACATTTTTGTGTGAACATAAATAATAAATATTTTATTATTATTATTATTATTTATATTTAATGTGACGTTCGTTTATTTGTATTTATTGAATGTATTTATTAATTTAAAATTAAATTTTAATACAAAATAAATATATTTAGTTAATAATTGGCTTTGCCGAAAATTTATGACAGAAACTTCTTATTAATATACAATTTATTCAAATTTTCTGAATCGTTTAAAAAACAATTTTTCAACAGAAAAATGAATTTGAGTAAATTTACAAAAAATCGATTCTACTAAAGAAATAATCTGAAATTTCCTGAATCGTAACAATGAGAAATATTTGACAGTTTTAACTAAAATTATTCAGTTTTTTTGTTAATACTTAGGGTTCAGATCAGAAGGGATTCATAAATGATAAAATTTCAAAAAGTTACATATACAAGGCTTTTCACAGTAATTTCATAGAAAAGACAAACAGATTGAGAAACAAACCTGTAAAAATATCGCTCCGGTTTACGGCTCGGTTTTTCAATATTTTATTTTCCGGTTAATATTCCGGTTCTTTATTATTTAGTTTCGGTCCAGTTCAATTCGGATAAAAAGAACTGGAAACTGATAAAATATTTCAGTTTGGTTCGTCCTACGTGGGGTTCGGTTACGGTTCAGTCAAAAAATATCAGCGAATTCCGGTTTACGTTTACGGTTCTGTGTTGATACATGAACTCTGATTTTAATATATAATATTTATAAAACTAAAATTTTGTGATTTTCTTGTAGTTTGGATTTTATTTCAATATATCGTGTCTATTACAATCGGAAACTAGTAATCAGTGAGATATTTTGTTATTGATTGTAACGAAATCTTAAATATAATGTTTGTCTGTACTTTTAAAAAAAATAAATTTTAATTGAATTATGAAATGTTATACAAGAAGAAAAATATTAAAGTGAGTAAAATATGATGAAATTGACTGTAATAGACTAGATCTAAGCAATGATCAGGTCGTTTTTGTAAAATAAAATATTATGTTGAATTCATTTTCATTTGAAATTTTATGATTATTTTAAATTTTCTTTTACTTCTCTTACAGAATGAGGAGTTCATTAAAATACGAAAAATTAATTAATTTTTTTTATAAGAATTTCTATATGAAATTGATTTTTATTTCTGTGTTACCAATTTTATAAATTCATTTTTGTTATATAATTTAATATATTTTAATAAACCTTTTTTTTGCTTATGGGTATCGATATTTTATGCGATTAATTTATTTCTCACATATTTTTTGTTCTTTAAAATAATGTCAAGGTTGATTTGATTATCTTATTTAAGAAATTCAATTTATGTAATTGACTATTTTCGACCATCAATTGGTATTAAAGTTCTTTGAAACTAATATTTGTGATTAACTAAACAATTCTTTTTTTATATGTAGTATTAGTTAACAAAAATATACAATTTCATTGATGAGACACAAATTACAATTATTTAATGTTTACTAAAGTATTTAGCTAGCTATAAGCGTATAAAAACGATCTAGATATGTAATGTAATACCAAAATAGGTAGACAATTCAGCATATTTAGTAACATATTTATTTACCACACAATTAATTACTTAAGTTTGTACTATTGTAAAAAAAACGAATTAAAAACATATAAAATCAAAAATCAATAAAATAAAATTAATTTTGCACAAAAAATGATTACAATAAAACAAGCTTTATAAACTATCGATGTCGATATCGATATCGATTAAGTAATTTATGTTTACTTAGTGTTCTATTGTTATCATTCAGTCGCTGAAAAATTGTGAATTGAAATTCAAAAATGAGAGTGTTAATAGCCAAGTTATGAATTCATAGAGGAGTCACAAATTAATTAACTGCACAAAAAATTATTGATTATAATATAAATAATTCACAAATCCTTGATTTTTTTTAATCATAGATTTCTTCTTCTTCAGGGTTTTATGCTTCGCTGCAAGTTGACCAACATCGTATAAATTTCATTACTTTTCTATATCGCACAGTAAAGGACATTATTGATTTAGTTTCTATTTCGGTTTCTTCTTTTTCTAGCTAATATTTTCCCCTGAAGTACCAGTTGCAACAATCCGATAATGTGATCCAATTTTCATTTCACATAATCACATTCTTTAATGTTGATAATTAATTTTTTTTTGGTTATTCTTTCTTCTATGCTAATTTTAACATTCGTTACCTAAACTCTATACGTGATATTTTTAGGATTCTTTTATATACACCCATAATTCAAAGGATTCATACTTTTTAATGTCAATATTTTGATATATACAAACTTACAAAACATATTAAATAAATAATTTTCAAATTTATCGATTCAATTTGACGTTTGCATTTAAAATTTTGTTTTGTTTACCAGAAACTATTTAGGTTATAAAAATTGCATTAGCAAAACATAAAAAAATGAACATAAATTTTTGTTAAAAGAAATTTTACAACTTAATACAAAAATTTTTATGGTAAATAAATATTTTAAAGGTTCTCATAATTTATTATTTAATGAATTTTCATATAAAATATTGTAGAATTATGATATGAAAATTTATATTCAAGCCATAGTAAAATTGCATAAATTTCCATCATATAAAAATTATAAATTAATCAAAAATATTCAATAAAATGTGATAATAACTATTTATTATATTGAATTTATAAATTTATAATATTTTATTAATGAAATTATCATAATAAAACCATACATTATTTCAGTGGTGTCCAATCTTTTATAGGTAGGTACCATTTCAAAAAATATTAGAGGTTCTGCGGTCTAAAAAGTATAATTACTTCTAACCTACTTCTATATTATAAATAAATGACTATTTATTCAATTAATTAAGAATATTTGCAGGGTTTGCACTCCAAATTCACCCTTTTGCAAATCAAATGCATCCTTTTACAAATCAAATTCAACTTTTTGTAAATCAAATTCAACTGATAATAAAATGTTAATAAGTATTATGGAAGGATGGTTAATTATGGACAACGTAAGTCTTCATAAGTCAACATTTTTTATTATCAGTTGAATTTGATTTACAAAAAAGTTGAATTTGATTTGTAAAAGGGTGAATTTCATTTGCAAAAGAATGAATTTGATTTGCAAAAGGGTGAATTTTAAGTACAAACCCTTTATTAATTTTTTTTTAAATGGGTATTATATTAATGTGAATTGTTGTGTTTTGATAATTTGGAAGTATGTCAGTATTATGCTATTTTTCATAGATATTGAATGTGATCATGTTTACAAGAATTTTCATATTTTTTCATAATTTTTATTTTATGAAATTATAATTTTCTGACAATTGTGGATCCCGGATCGTAGTTTGGACACCACTGCATTATCTCATTAAAATATTTATACATTTATGTAAATTTTCATATATTATGACAAAAATTATTGGTTTTTTGTTAGTATAACATTAAAATTTAAATATTATAAAATTTGAAAAATGTGCATATAAAAAAATATATTTAAAGAATTTATAAATACGTTTTTTTTTTTTAATTTTATTTTTCATTTTTATGGTTTCATGCAAAACTAGTGCACCTAATAAATATTATTATGTATATACAATAGCCAACTTAATGTTATAGATAATCGAATCACATGCACTTGCGATTTTATTGCTGACATGGAAAATTTAATTTAAATGTGTAAAAAATAACAACAAGAAAAAAAGTAGAGTGAACTGCAATATTTTAATTTAATTTACCTGATTTTTACTTTTATTTTAACTAAGGGCCATTTTTTTCAAGGCGAGTTTAAATTTTGGAATAAACTCAGTTAAAATTTAAATTTTTGTATAAATTTTAATTGGTTTGTACACCCGTAAATTATCAATGCAGAAACTCCAGGGAAAGTTGAAACCCTAGAATATCTTCTAGTGGTCTTATTCTAGGAGAAACTTAGTATCCAGCTCTGAAAGAGGTCTGGAATTGCAGCACATAGAACCTTGGTTTCTAAAAATAATTTTAGTTCTGATTTAGTTTTGGTTTAATAAAACCATTTACGTTTTATGAAAATTTTGGTTCAGTTTTAATTCCTATTGAATCTTTTAAAAATTAAATCTTTCAAATATTTTAACATTTACTTGTTACTTTACTTACTTAAGACTGTGACAAAGACGAGAAAATCGAGTTGCCATATAATTTTATTTTGCGGTTCATATCTCCAGCTTTCGCATATATGTTAAGCATTCTGACCGCTGCTTCAAATTCGTCTTTCTACCAAGGATTTGGTTTACTTCTTCTGTTCCAGTCTCTTAGGTTTGGAGTCAAGTGTATATAATTCATAAATTCAACTTTATGAATTTATAAAATTTAATAAAACAATCTCATTTTCACTGGTTCTATTTCTACTGATATAATCGGAAAAACTAACTGGAATGTTAACTGATGTAATAAGATTATCTTACTTAAATTCATATTTTTAATTGTCGTTTAATTCATCTCTTAAGAAATATTGAAAAATAAAATTTATTATTTAATTACAACTTTAAAGGTGGAGAAGAAATTTGTAAAATACAAGATTTAAGTAAAAGATGTAAATAGGTTAGGTTAGGTTAAGAAGGATGCGAGAAGATCCGTGATCAAAACGCAATACTAGAGATCTCCATGGATCCATTGTGGTCCCTATGTAAATAACTTTTAACTGTATTGAAGATAAATAGAATTATAATTGGAGTTATAAAAAATAATGCACGTCTAAAAAGATCTTTGGTAACAAAATTATATTAAAATTATATAATCAGCGAGTGATTGCCTTCTATTTTTATGAAATAAGTACATTAAGTTCATCTCTTAAAAATGTAAAGAAGAAAATGTATTAGAAATTAGACCTTTAAAAAAAATTGTAATGACTTTTTTGGTGAGTTCAAATTTAAATTTATCTATTACGTTTTGATTGAATAATTTAAAAGTTCAAATTTGACTATTCCTTATTAATAATTTCTGAATAAAAAAAAAATCATATAATAAATAAATTACATAAAAACAAATTTTACCAAAACAAATAAAATTTATACTTCAACAAATTTATCTTTTTAAACAAACATTTTTTAACTTTCTTTTATATATTCATAAAACTTAATTGCAAAAAAAAAACTTAAATATTTCTTTTGACGAATCCTTAATAATAATAATAAAAAAATGTCAGCGTTAAGGATCTTATAATTTTATTGAATTGAATTGAGAGACACAACACACAAGACACAACCAAATAAAAATGACACCCGATTTTAATTCCAAGCACGTAAAGTCAATAAATTGAAGGGTTTAAAGAGTTTTACATTAAAACAAATATTTTTTTTTCGTTCCTTTTATTATATTCATTTATTGTGGTAAATTTAGGATATTTTTAGATTGTATATATTTAAGGACACATCTAAGCTTTCCAATTTAAATTTTCTTTTCTTCTTATTTTATTGCGATTTCTTTGAATTTTTACTTCAATGCACACACATTCAGGGTGGAAATTAGAGTGGTGGATTAAATGTTACCACAAAAAAAATATTTTGGATAATTTCCAAAAAAAAAAATTAAGTACATATGTATAAGATAATTTTTTTTTTAAGTTATGAGAAGATAATAAATCTTTATAGTTAACCCAATATAATTGAGGATTTTAAAATTGGTTGAAAATTCTACTTATAAATATTACAATCATTTTAATAGAAGCTAATTGAAAAAAGTGACAATTTATTTATAATAAAATTTAAACACCTGATGAAATAATCTTCGTATTTAGTAAATATTTATCGAGTGTTAAAAATCATATCGAATTCAAATTCATTGACATTTAATTAATATTATTTTATGCTATTTTATGCATACCATTATTGTGACTGTAGCAGAAGTTCTTTATATAATTCGTATTACATTATATAGAAGAGTAACAGTCATGACGCTGGTGCCGCATAGATCTGGATATCACAGCGATGTTGTACCGCGGAACCGAGTTGCAGAGCCAGAAAGTCGAAATCGAACTAACTTTTCCGCAGAATAGAGCGCCACGACTTTAAATATTCTCAACGCAGTGAAATTATCTCCAGGGTAATAGTTGGTTCTATTTTACATCGTTAATTCATTGAAATATACAAAATTCCGTTCATATTCTAGTCACCAAAGATAATGCTTCTGTGAACATTTTCTTTGATGCTGTATCCTCGACTTGTAATCTTTATATCTAATTTGCATTACAGTATTGCCAACAGTTTAAAATATAATTATTTTTTATATCACAACTTTTTACCTTTCGGTCGTTGATGGTTTTTATGTATTAGCTGTATTTATATCACAGATTCCACAAGTAATTTATATAGTTCTAGCTCGCCGTAGTATTTTTCATTTTGTTTAGAGCTAGAGCTGTTTATGCAAAGATATATAAAAAATTAATGGTACAAATTAAAGGCTTTCGTTACAAAAACTACATATTCGGTAACTTCGGACATTCATTCTCTTTTAGAATCCACTATTATTTCGATATTATCATTTAAGACATTCATTTAAAGAAGTACAATTTCACTAAGTGAAAAGAATTCGTTTTTACTTCATAATGAAACCCTACTAAATATTAAAATTATTGTTATGTTCTCTACTTTGACCCTGGAACACTATTTCAATTCTTCCTTAGCAAATATTTTTATTTTTGTATTTTACTTATAAGCAATTTTTTAATTTCTATTTGAGTTAACAGGTGACCATGTAGGGATATAGTAGCGTTTTCTTTTCAGAACAATGAACCCCTATGTAAGTGGTAGCCTGTTATATCAAATTTTATGTTTTCTTGCTATAATTTCAGTTTGATGTTAATCTGTATCGGTTTTGTTTTCGGTGATAGAAACATCAAAGCTAATTTCATTGCAAATAGTAATTTATTTCTCAGCGTGTGAGAAAGTCCTACAAATGAAGCTTAAGGATAAAAAGGATAATTTCTATCTTTATAAATATGTTTCCCTTTAAGATAACATACTAACAATATTTCTCTTAATCCTTGTTTTCGCTCATCCAAACAAATAATCGGTTTCTTTCTCAAGCTCCTTATTTTCTTGATTAATTAGTGTAGCTTGTGTCTGAGATTGATGAGGCTTAGATCAAATTAGACTCGATTACTGATTACTAATTACTTCAATGAATTTGATAGTTTCATTTATTATTTTTAATTTTATCACAAATTGAATTACAATTTTACAATATTTAATAATAAAAATATTATATTTTAATAAAAATTTATTTTTCTCTTTCCAGGTAAGAAAATCATTTTACAATTGTATACAAATTTTAAGTAAGTTTTTAATTAAATTAATTTATAAATAATTGATATTAGTATGGACATAAATCATCAATCATTCTTTATTAATCAAATATAATTAAATGTCAATATTTTCAAATGATAAAATTGTTTTTTATATAATAAGAATTATGTAAGATATTAAGAAACTTAATTTATTTTACAAGTTTTCCTTTATATTTAGTCAAATAGAAAATTTTTGTACTTTGATCTACAATGAAACCTTTGAAAAATATATTTTTATTTTTCAATAAAAAACTAATGTTACGCAATATAAATTATATAGATAGGCCCAGGCCGTATTCTTATTATTGTAAAAAAACATGAAACGTGGAGACTATAAAATTTAATTTGACACAAGTAAAGTATTAAATGTCATGACAAGAATGATATTTTCAGAGTGGGCTTTCAAGATTAAGAATTAATTATTATAATAAATGATAAAATTTTGTTTTTGACGTAATTAAGGCTGATTTTTTTTTTGCCTTTTGTAATTCATCAAAACATTTATTATTATTGTAACCTTAAAATTGGGTATTTATTTTTCTATTTGATGTCATTTAAAAGAAAATTTATATTTTTATGATATTTTATTGAAGAGATAATTAGAATTAATAATAATAAAACGCCTACCGATAACGCCATCAGTCATATTTCAAAAAAATACATAAATAATTATGTACTACTTAGAAAATCTTTCTTTTGTCGATGGCGATATTGTTTAGTTGGTTAAGAATATTTCTAAATTTGAAGCTGCGTTACAGAATAATCAGCCATTAGGTGGTACTAAAAGGATTTATTTATGTCAGAAATATTTGATATTTTACTTACACGCGTTGATTATATAACAACACTATCTGCTTCAACCCAAACAATCGCCAGATATTAGCCATCGTCGTTGACGTTTGAAGACAGTGACAGTTTTAATGATAGTGCCAATATGTAAACACCGTGTTATTGTATTTCAATTGTGTCGTGGTATTCAATCGATAAAAATATTTAGAAGTTATCGCTTGGCGTGTACTTTTTATTCTATTTAGAGCTTAATATTCAATTTAGATAAACATTTTCAATGAATTTCCCTCGAAATCATCTGTAAATTTTAATATATTACATTATTTGTAATTTTGAATGATTTTTTCGAATAACTTTCTATTTATATTCTGAAACATTTTAAAAGAAAGTCGACTTTCAACTTATAATTTGGTTTTAAGCTTAAAAAGCAAGAATAATCAAAGTAGAAACTAGAAAAAGATTATTTTTATAGGTACTGTTTTTACTCTCTCCGTTTGTTGCCGGTTATTTTCTGGATTTGGGAAGGCTAAAGAAACTTTAAACCAAATCACTTTGAATTTTAATATTCTCTAATTGACCCTTTCAGATCTTGGTACTATGGACAATCGAATCTTTGATAATATTTCAAAATAAATGCTCGTAAATAAAATAATTTGCAAGAAGTACAAAAGTGAATGGCATTATAGATTCATACTAATTACTAATTAAGTGGCATTAATAATTCATACGTTTCTGTTATTTATTTAAATATTTTGTTAAGTTACATACAATTTTTAATTACATAAATATTACTGAATGTTGATGAATAAAATGTTTATTTAAATATCATCCAAAAAGCAATGTTTAAATGCAGACTTTGTGGTAAAATTTGTGGTATGTGTAATACTTGAGAAAATTTATTTAATAACTCTAGAGAACATCTTGTTCATTAGCACTTTAATTAATGGTACGAATTTACGGTTTCTTTAGACTTCTACTTCTAGTACATAAATGTGTAAATGTTATAAAAAAAAAATCATTTTTATTAGGCAATTTTTATAAATCCTTGATAATCTTCTTCAAAATTTTTTCGTTTTTTATATTTATAATTTATGTACATTATTTTACTGTCTGTCTAACCCCCTCGATAATAAATCTTGCCTATTGGTTTCTTTTTTTATGTTATTTGTTTTTATACTTAACAATGTTTGACATTTTGTTTATGTAAGATAATATTTCAAAGTTAATAGATATTTAAAAAATTTAAGGTTCTTTATATATGGTAAATAAATTTTAAGTATTTATATTTTTGTAAAAAGAAAATATCCGGAAAATATTTTAGTGTTAACAAAATATAAAAGAAAAATTTATGTTTAAATTTTTTTCTTTTTTTGAATTCCACTTTAATTTATTTAGTGGAAAATTATGGATGATTATTAAATTTTTGGTTACCTTTTTTATTTTATTTTTCATTAAATAAAAATGAATCAAAAAAAGAACAAGTTCATTTATTTAAGGGTTTGATTGATGATTAAAATAGGAGAATATATTAACTACCATTTAGATTATCTAAGACTGTCATTTGTTAATGTATCGAGTTGTAACTGACTTCTTCAGACATAAAAAAATCACAATTAAATTTTGGATAATGTTAATTGTTAATTCGGTTTGGATGAGGAAAAAAATGAAAAACATATTCTTTGCAAAGATGAAAATATTGACTGGAGAAAGTTGAAGACACTCCTTGGATAATGTATTTCTTGAATTCCTCAAGAGCAACGTATACAGTTGCGATGAGTATCTTTTTAAGGGGTTGAGTTTATATTTGAAAAAGTTTAAACTTAATAGGATATGCACCGGTCTTAGTATTGTCTATTATAAAAATATTTTCTTAACATAATCTAATAACAATTTCACTACATGGAAAATAGTAAAATCCTTTGATATTTATTAATTTTTGTTTTAATTATCTATTGAAAATATCAATCAACTTTTGACAACTTCGTAAATGTTACCACTTTTGACACTGTGATCAATTCTAACTATGAGTTTGAAGAAACTAATCCTTGATGGTATAAAACTAATGCTCTACAATTATATGAGTTTGTGTAACAGTGTCAAAAAAGCGGATATGAAGTGGTATAATTAATGTAAAATGTAACTAAAAGTTAAAAGCTTAGGCTCACAATTTGCAATAGCATCACATTTACATACACTTAATGTGACAAAATGTTACAAAAATTAAACTATTTTTAAGTAAGTTTTGTAAAATTTTTCTTTATTACTTTAAAATTATATATTTTGACTAGATTGTGAAGACCATCAATTTTAGTTGCTATACTTATTCACAGTTGCCGAAGAAAACTGATTTTCTATTCTATATTTCATACCTTAAAGATATTTATAGATTAAAGCTATTTTCGGTACACATATAAAGATGCTATAATCCATTCGGTCCCCGTTTCAACTTCCGACCAACAAATCGATTTCCCTCTTAGTTGAATCTACTTTAGATCGGTACCAGTAATTTATGTAATTGTAATTTTATGACTGGGTAAAATGTTATCGATTTAAACCATTCGCTGACAACAAATTCTTCACTAATAAAAACCATTAAACAATTTCTTCACTATAAACAGAACTAATGTTTCGGAATTAATATAAAATATTTATGTTCAAATTGCAATAAATATGTTATGAATTATCTATAATTGATGACCTATGCTTCAAAGCGGAGTGATTGATAAAGTAATTGATAAAGTATTTGTGTAAACTATTTATGGATATTAAAAAGTAATTATGAAAAATATTATTTTATAGAACCTGAAGAAGAATTTGTTATGACCTACTTAAAAAAAAATATTTTATAAAATTGCCATATGCAATATTAATAAAATGCAGTTTCTGATATTAAATTTTTATTGAAACGTTTAATTCTGGAAAAATATATTAATATAAAAAATGTTTTATTTTTAATATTTTATCTTATTAATTTAAATTTTTCACATAAAATTTTTTAAATAAATAAAAATCTTTTAAGTTTTTTTTTTTTACGTGTTTTTATTTAACCATAAATTATTATTAATATAATAAAAATAATCATAATAAAGTTAATAAAATGATCAGCTTTAATTTCACAAATTTAATATAAAAATGAAATTTAATATTATTTTGGTTATAGATTTTTTTTTTATATATATACTAATAATTTTCCTATAAATTTTCTCATTTCCGTAAAATCCGGTGACGTTAAGTTAAGTAATCAATATTTTTTTTTTTTTAATAAAATATTAATATAGAATTTAATTCCAATTTCAATAAAAAAATTAAATTGGATTATATAATCCTGAATACTAATAAAAAATATGAATAAAAATTATTTTTGATTATTGATCTATAAAAATGTATATATATAGATAAATACAAATTAAGGAGTTTGTAGAAAACAATTTAACCATTTTTTTGTTATGAAAAAAAAAAATTGTAATTTTTTTTTATGGAATTTTTTGACATTTCGTATAAAAAATAATGTCAGTCACATCCTTTAAGACCATTTTCTTTAATACAAAGACCAGGTCTTTTTATATCTAAATAACACCAATTTCTTTATGAATGTTGTCTTTTAGCATCTCCAATATTTGGGACTTTTTCAGGTACACTTATATCCCATCAATAATAAAAAAATCTGGAGAAGTTTTCATCATTTCCAACTAGATTTAAATCTGTTCTATGTCGTTAGGATTTAGTTTTATCGACTAGCTTGGTTTTGTATGGATAGAGGAGCAAATTTTGTCTCAAAATACACTAAAACGTGTGGTGTTTTGAAAGTTTTGAAAGTTTCATTGTAGGCTCAGTGCCGTCTTCGACACTCTGTGTCTGAACTTCAATATTATAAACCCATCAAGTCTGACCGTATATTTCAAATCTACAAGAGTCTCAAATTGAAGAAGCTATCGAAATTAACTTTAAAATATATTTTTAAGGTGAATTTGAAATAAAAAGATCATTTCAATTCGATTGATAAGATCAGTCTTCAGAACATAGATAAAGATGAATTCTATTTGACAAATTATTTTATAATTTCATTAATTATTGCTTTACTGACTAATGGAACTTGTAAAAACTGGCACTAAGTGCCAAATAAATTAAGTAAACTAACTAAACAATTTTCTAAAAATTAACTAAAAATTTTCGGTTTCACTCAATTATCAAAAATATTTGCATTTACATATTTGAATTCCATTTTCCCTCAGAAATTATATAAAAATGGGAAATTCGGATTGTAATCTGATGGTTTTCTTTATATAAAATTCGACTATTTAATGTCCTTAATAATATTAGCAAATAAATCTATAAATTTTAAAATTTGTGTGAAATTTATTTCTATTAATTTTGAATATTGATTAAATAAATCAAAAAACATTTTTGTATCAAATTTAAATTTAAATCTGCATAATATTTATTACCTGACAAAGTTTTAACATTGTAACAGTTTTTGTCAATAAATCTAGCAGAAAATCAAAACTTTATCATACAAATTTTTCCGATTAGTTTCTGTAATGCATTTTTGAATTGATTTGATATAACTTTTTCAATGTTCCATTCGATTTGAGTGGAATTTCGGTTGATTTGAAAATAAGGTCTCTTGTCTCAAATTTTTTTCGATGAATTCATTCAGTCATTCTACAGAAATAGGAATTAATAAACTATAAAATGGTGCAATTTCCGTTTGAGTTTTGGTACTATCCTAATTGCAAAATTCACATTTATTCAAAATTTAAATAAATGAGAAAGATTTTTAGACCGACATGAGTTTGGCTTGTTGAATTGTAATAGAAACCTAATAAATATGCCGTACGAAGTTTATCAATTCGGTAATCGTTGTCTTTGCCTTTGTCGACGAGATGATATTGTAATTTATTCAACAATGAAATTAATTTTGTATAATCATCTTATAAAGGTAGACAGACACCTTATTATGAAAATATGTAAAACAATATCATATTTTCATTACAATGTTTTATGTTGTAACTTTTATTATTGAAGTGTATATCTCTATCTAAATATAATAAACATATCCAATCACAAAAAGAGACTAAACAAAATCGATTTATAATTGAAAATTTCATAGAATTTTCTATTTTAGGATAAAATTTTCTATAACAAAATGTATAATTTTGCAATGTGACCACTTCCTTTATAACCCAGTAATTTTATATCAACTTTTATGTATATTTATTTATTATATTGAAGTCCTTGTAAAAGGTAAAATGTTTCCAGTTCAAAAAGCAATTTAACGATTAATTATAAATGATAAAGTTTATATTTATAAAATTAGAGTATTAATGATGCTGGTCCCTGTATTTTTAGTTTCATTATAAATAGTTTCTTATAATTTTGGTATTTAGAATAATTTTTTTTTTGTATAGATAAAATATGAAATATTTTGGATACATAAAAGTTAGAAATTCAACACTTGAGATAGATTTATTGAAAACAGTAAATTCTCAGTAAATTTTGATATAATTTTGTTTTGATTTTTGACTTATAATTATGCTGGGTACATTAAATGCAATGAAAATAAGAAAATTTAATAAATCAATATTAAATAAATAAGTAATAAAAAATAATATAAAAAAATATTTTGCTTTTACTAAAGCTACTAATGTAGCTCGATATTAGATAGCTCGCGTGAAAAAGTCGTGGAAAAATTGTAGTTTGTTTTCCAATTAATTTCATTTCATTCGAGCTGCATACTAAGCAGTAATGAGAAATTGTTCAACACAATAATTAAATTTCGACCAATTTTAAAAATCAGTGATGTTCCCTACGTGCAGATATTCATTGTGTTAACTTTAAACTAAACAAAATAGGGTAAAAAAACAAATATCGGGTAATAATTGCATAAATTTTAATACAATTATTTAAGTTAATAATCTTCGATCTAACTATAAATATTTTACTGTTAAAAGAATGTCGAATACATTACATTAGAATTTTAGATTGAGGATAAAATATTTAATAAAAATATATATATTTTAAAAGTATATCCTATGCCTAAAGCTTAGAGAGAATCATTCAGAAATTGAACTTACAGTGGTTGCGTATTTTAAAATGTACATCTATTTTTTTACAATTTTCAAAAAATTATCATTCATTTTACTAAAATTCCATTTGAAATACTTGTTATGCCTCTGTTTGCGTCTTAGTATTTATAACTCTCATATTAGTTACTGTCTGCAATTTCAGTTTTCGTATAAAAATCTTTTAATGTTAGAAATTGAATTGAAGATATTCTATATAATGCTTTGATTCTCTACTATAACTTAGATTAATACCGGGTTTTAGTAGTCAGTTTATATTAGTTACACCTGTCTTCAAAAGTCCAATTTTTAGAAGTAGAAGGTATAATTAAAATAATATTATAAAATTCAACATTTCAACTTTTATAATAGCTCTTGAAATAAATATTTTTATAATAATCTTTCAAATTTATTTAATACTTTTCCATTACTTTAAAGATCAATTCAAAATCTAAAAACCCTAAATTGTTGATTAGTTAAAATAATATTTATTTTCCGCAAATCAAAATAATCAGTACAATAAAAAATATTATAAATATTTATCTAATAATTAAAATTGTAAATCTTTTCATATTTCACAAATTTATTTAATAATTTTAATGATCAACAAGTTTTCCAATATAAATTTTTATTTTAAATTAAATATATCAATAAGAATTATTTTTACGAATCAATTTATCATCAATGACTATCCGACTATGACACAAATACAAAATTGATACGGAAGCGGAAATAAAATTACGATACGGTTTAGTAAACAAAAATAATTGGCTTTTCTTATAATTCAGTGCTGCTGACTACTTCGTCTACCAATATTTTATAATTTTACTGAATCAAATAAAAATTGGTTTAATATTAAAAGATTATAAATGAATTTTGAAGGATTTGCTTGGGATTATTTATGTACAGTGCGAAATGATAAATTTCCATTAAAACGAACATTAAAAGTAAGTAAATATTTATTTAAGCAATTAAAATTTTTTATTGAAATTTATATATCTTAATATTAATTAAATTAAGATGGAATTTTTATATAAAATTTTTGAAAAATGTTAAAATTAAAGATTATATTTCTGATAAATTTAAATTTACGCTGGTCCTGGGAATTTATCTGAGTCCTTTAGGTAAGATATTTAAAGATAGAAGTACGGTGATCATTGTTTGAAATAATATAGCGTGCAATCAGTGGAGCAAATGAATGATAATAGCTAAAACTATGCCTAAACATTTTCAGGCTTCCATCAGAGCAACATTTATTTAACTATAGTAAAATTGGCTTGTCTTAAAAATAATGGAGTTGAGGATGTAATAAATATGTGATTTAATGTTCAGGGATACAAGAGATATCTTTTATATGATTTTGGACCGTACGGGATAGAAAAATACGACATTAAGGAAAAGTGTACGAAAAAAAGGAACATATACGCAATATTAAATAATTTAAGGAATTACTTACTCAAACTAAGGACTGTCTCTTGAAGAAAAGAACGAATTGTCACCATATAGGGTCTATTAATACGAATATTTTTTCCCCAAAAGTGTTGAAATTAGCTAATATAACATTTCTTTCATTTAGTATTTTCATAGTAACAACAGTTCGCTCGAAAATGATTTTAAAATAATACAAATCCATTAAAAAAATGGGTCGATCTGTGAAAGCAATATTTTTAATCTGTGAAAATTCATTTGAATTATGTTAACAGGCACAATTGTCACATTTGGGCTTCCGAATATCGAAAGCAGTTGTTGAATAACAATTACATTCATTTCGTGTCGTCACTGTGTATGGTGCGAATTATGAGATGGACGCATCATTGGTCCATATATTATTTTGAAAATGGTTCTGGTGCTACTGTTACTATCAATGTCCTATTCAATGAATTGAGGTGACAACATTATACGCCACAGAACCGCTCTGGTCTCCTGCGCCTTGTTTCGCCAAAAGGTCCGTTTCTTCATTTACTTTGAAGCCTACATAGGCTAGAATCCAGGATAGTGTTATCCTCTTTTTTCCCTCCCTAAAAGGCTATTAAGGCGTGAAGCCAATCCCTTACAAGTGTTTAATTAAAAAAATAAAAAAGTTGTTATTGGTGTACAGGGTGGACCCTATACTATACATTGTAAATAATATGTAAAACGCATAAAACTTATATATACTAAAAACACAATTTGTATATTTAGATACATAGATTTCGCCTGTAAAATGTACAATTTTTACATTAAAAAGTAAATTTGTATTATATACATTGAATAGAAAATGATCTAGAATATATGAAATAATTACTTTTTATTATATACCAGTTTAAAAAGCAATTTCATTTCGGTATTAATTTTCTAATCCACAATATTCTACCACAATCTGAAACTAAGTATATAACTTTATACTTCATTGCAAATTGCAATCCATTATAAACTTAATATTATTATAGTTTAAGGCTTAAATTCTAATTATACATTATTCTTTGTGGTGCAGAATGACCTAAATACTATAAGCAAAATGTTCTATTCAACCAAAATACCATACAAATCTAAATTCTATGTACATAATAATTTCAAAATCAGATATTAGAACGGAAATTTCTGGTAATATTAAATTTAACTATTAGAGTATTTGAGAAAATTTGTAGAAAATTTTACTAAATTGTTTAATTTGCCAAGGTGTACAGATTTTTATATGGATAATAAAAGTTTACCATTTATTATAAATGCGCTGAATTGTAATAATTATGTATACCTAGCCACTTTCTATAAAGTGTTTCAAATCAGTAGAAATCCAAAATATATAAATAAATTGTATTATAAAAGAGAGTTATTTCTAAATACGTGATTACGAAATTTTTCGGTGCAGTTTTTAAACCATATTATGTCAAAACATGCAGTATTTAAGTATAACCCTATAACTTTATTACAAGGTGCCGTATTCGTCTAATTATCAACGCCGGACACGGTCAGCCACACAGTATGTGTTTCGCTGCTTTGTCCTGTTATGTTAACAGAATCTACACACTTCGATTTTTATATAGATGCTTTTTTCAGGTTGCAGTGACCTGTAAGGAAGCCTACCAATGTTATTCTTACTCATTTGAAGGAGCTATGAGTAGCTTTCAGTATCTTAGTCCGTTCAGCCTTTTGCACTGTAATTCCTGAGACTGGGCAGTTTTTTCCTTTTGCATCTTCTTGAAGTAGCAGTCTGAGACATCACGTAATGTTTCTGGTTCAATAAGGTTGCTGTTACTTGCTGCTAGGAGAAAGAACAAAAGGTCTGATCTTCACTGAAGAAAGTTTGCTCGCCCATATTTTTTTAATCTGGAAAACGCAAAAATTAAATTTTCCAAATTTGTTTTTGTTAATGAAAAGCTTTGATAAATAACGAAATCAGATATTTTACGATAAAAATATGCATTTCCATTCTTACGATAAAATGTGTGCACCATATAAAATATTTCCGATGAATAATATTCGATGAAATGTGCTCGATGTTATCGATTTTTAGTATAATAATAATTTTGCTTAGAACTTTTTCTAATTAATTTTGCCAAAAGTTTAACTTTATTTAACTAATTTATTATGTAATTCATGTAAAAATGTTTGAAAAGGCAATACGTTAATAAGGATATTGTATATAGAATATTTATTATTGGATTATTACTAACATAATTGCAAAATTAGAAATAGTTTTATATATATGAATAGAAAATTGTCTACTATGAAAATCTTTTTAATTAAAATTTATTTTGTAAATAAATTTAACTATACGAAATATTAAACATTAAATAATTGGATATACAAAAATAAAGTAATGGAAGGCAACAAATTTTCATTTTATGTTTATTCACGAATTCAAATAGTGTAGAAATAACAAAATTCTATCTGTTTCGAATCAAAATAAAGGAATAACTATGAAATAATAGTTTGAAAAGTGAGCGTGATTATAGAACATACTTAAATTTTGTAATATAGTGCAATTTTCTGAATGATAATATTTGTAACTTTCATCCTTTATTTTCGATGAAAATACATTTTAGAAAGGAAAATCATTTTTTTTAGTCTTAAAGACTTTTATTTCATTTCAACGACATTCCGACGACATTATATAATCGTGAATTGAACCAAAAAACCATTTTTATGGTCCAAATATATAGAGCAGTATTTTGAACTATGTCAAGTGATAAGATCTTGATGTGTATCTTTAAGAGAAAGATTCTTATTCGCAAGATCTTTGGTGGGTATTTGCATATCTGGTATATAGCGACAAAAATACAACGATGAGCCTGCTATACGACCTGTTAACCACGTGAACATTGGCTAAACTTAAGATCTTAAGACTACTAAGAGTTAGTCTTAAGATGGATCAAACTACTCCGGCAAAACAGATCTTAGAATCAATTCCTGATAGTTGTCGTAGGAAAGGTAGTCCAATCTTCCAATACATCAGAAGACTAAATTTTTCGAACTGTATACAAGTAGCTACCGATAGAACCAAAATATTATTACACTCGGCTAAGGTTAGGTTAGGTTAGAAGTGGCGGTCGAAAGACCACGCATAGACCACCACGGGTCCTTAGCGATACCACTGTTAACGGCTATTGAACATTTGACAAGTTGTCTCCCATCAGGTCTAGGAAATTAGTAGCCTCCGCGAATATTAGCGACCTTCTTCGTGCTAGGGCCGGACAGTAGCACAGAAGATGCTCTAGGGTTTCTTCTTGTCCCGTATCGTTGCAGTATCTGCAGAGGTTTGTGTTGGTGAGACCCATCCTGTATGTATGTTTGACAATCAAGCAGTGTCCGGTAAAAATATTAACACTCGGCTAAGAAACGATCTAATTTTTAAATGTCATATAAGTCAATAAGCTCATATCCATTAACAACTCAAATTCTAAATACATAATATAAATTTCAAGAGAATATCCGAAATATCAATTAAATTGAACTTCTAATATCTAAATATATTATGTTAAGGACCTATAAATATGCTGTTCAATTTATATAAATAATACGATCCAATTATATATAGTATAAAAAAAATCTCATGGGATCATCACTTTCTTACATAAAGCCAAATTAAGCAATTTCGTCGTAATGAAAACAAAAAAAAAAAAAAAAAATTAATCCCTATTATGTGAATAATCATCTATTCGTAACGGATAAGGTATTAATTACTAGATAAATTGATAGATACACGCTTAGAAATTATACTATTCAACGAACACATAAAAACGACATTAAATCCTATTTTATATATTTACCACATATAATCATCTTATCAGCATTACATAATTTAAGATTTTTGTATGTTATTTTTTTTGCCTTTCTCTGAATTAACTAATAAAATAAAATTGTGAAATATAAACCGTATTTATTACATAAAAATAGCATAATGTTTTTCACAAAATCATATTAGTTTTTTTTTGTTGTTGATTTAATTATTATTATAATCCAGTTTTTGTTGATTTTACTTTGATGCTGATCATTTTGATTAAATAAATAATGTTAACATTAATTTTATTCTGACAATTTTTATATAATTTTTACAAAACTTTATATTTAATTTTTGTTAAAAATAATTATTTTATATAGATAATATTTATTTATTTTGAATTTAGTATAATTGAGAATTAAAATCTCCGCCATTTGCAATAAATAAAATATGCAAGCTAAAGGTGAATTCATTGTTTCATCCGACTACGACGAAATCATGTCAGCGCATTATTTTTTATATGAAAATTTTAAATTTCTCTCATTTTTTAGTTTTTATTTTCGATTTTTTTTTTTCTCTCTCTGAAAAATTTGGTTCAATTTCTACTTTAGTGCGGCGCATTTTTGAAAATTTAAAAATAAACTTCAATAATTATTATTTATATACACTCTATGATTTTTTTTTTATTTTTTTGATAAATTATCATAAAATACGCGTCACTTTTAAGACTAAACGATGAACTACCTTGAGAGAAATCAGTTCGACTTAAAAGCGACGAAACAATGAATCCACCTTAACCCAGCAAAAATGAAAACTTTTAATAAGTTTTTATTTTTTATATAAAATATAATATTTAAATAATAAATTTATATTAAATTTTAAAATTAAATTACAAATTTCATTAAATGTAAATTTCAAGAACCAATTCCCTAACAAAATTTACGTATAAATCTTAGAATTTATATTGTTTTTCAAATATTTGACATTGATAAATATTGTAAGTGCATCAACAAAATTATTTCTTTATTGTCTTTTCAACAAACTCTGATATTTGTTATATATACTTTTTTTTTTGCATTAAATCCATATCTCTACATTTTTGATATATTATATTTTTATAAGACAGTATTTTTATTTTGCTTTTATGTATCCTCCCAAGGGTATTTGACGACAGTTTTGTTCCAATCCAGAATCTCAAATGGAATTATTGTTGACGTATGAAAATGAAAAAAAAAAAAGAAAAAACTTAAATTTTCTCTTTTTGTTTACTTGACACATTAAAGTAATTCCATTTTATTTTATTTTTACTAATAAGGATAATTGGAAAAAATACTTTGTTGTAAAAAGATAAAGGAATTCAAAATTATGTATATAAAAAAAAATATCATAAAATTGAATTGTTATAAATATGATCTGATTATAATACATAAAAAAGAATTAGGCAAATAAATCTTGTTTTGAGACACTAAATCCACTAACAAACTCTCAATATCCTCCATTTGATAAATACTTTCATGTGAGATTTTTAAATCCTTCTGTCAATTAATTTCTACTTTAATTTGAAATCAATTAATTTAATTATGTAAATTTATATTAAATTCTATTCTATTACCTCGAAGTTATGACAATTTTAATCTCCAATCAATTAGAAAATTAGAAATTTTTAAAGCAAGTACTCAAAGTACTTGTTATCAATCCCTTTAATTCAAGTAGCACACAGTAAATGTGTATTTTTTTATTATTTATATTCGGAATTCACTTCAATATACACGCATGTTCCATTATAATTCTTGAGATTGGGCAATTTTTTCCTTTTACATCATCTTGAAGGAGTAGCTTGAAACACCACAAAATGTTCCTGATCCAATTAGTTTACTAGTTTTGATTTATTTTGGTATGAGTCCAGGGCTGTTAATGCCGCTAAGCTATCTAAGAAGTTGGTTATGGAATTATTGATATTTTTCCTTTGCAGGTTTTCGAGTATGTGGATACCCCTTGTATATAACAGAAGAAAATAATCCTAATCTTTTAAAAGGCTTCCACAAAATTAATTTCTGTAGACAAATTTTATTGTAATTTCTTAGAAAAATGTTACAAGACCGTTTTAGATGAAAAATCAAATAGAAACTCCACGTTTATGCACTCTTTTTATAATTTTTTTTTTAGAATCTAACCACATTTGGGTCTAATTCCATTGCATCAATCGTCATTATTTCATGACTACTCGTAAAATAATTATGTATTTCAATATGGTACAGGAGTTTATCTTAAGAAAAATTATGCTTTTGAACAATTTTTTGTAAATGGAATTAATAGCATTAATCATAATTTAAAATTGGTTAATTTTCACTATTATAATAATATGAAAATTAATAATTTTTTATTGTTTAATTGATTCTTACACTATAATTAATTTATATAATTTTAATTTAGACAATTATTCAAATTGGATTAAATAGAAAATTGGTTGGTCACGTTTTACTTACCTTAATAAATATTCTATTTATATACAGAATTTTACTTGTATAGAATACAAAAATATTTACGAAGAGCAAGAAAAGGAATAAAAAAAGCGTAAAATTAAATTTTCGTCCTGATGGTCTTTTATTTTACAATTTATAAACGTGTACGTACGAATAGTAATCATTTTTATATAATACCAAAAATAAAGTCTTAAAAATTTTGATATAGATAAAATTTTGATTGTAGAATTTTTCATTGCAATTTTTTTAATTAAAATTATTCTATTTAATAAAATTGGAATAATTTGATCACAAAATCTTATTAAAGAAGAATTTAATTCAAATTAAGTTTTATTGCTATTAATATTTAGAAATTATACAAAATTTTGTGGGGTTTTTTGAAATGTCTTTGAAAATGTTCAGATTTTAATGTAATTTTTATTCAGAATTTTAATATTTTGGATTATTGGCTATTTATTTTTCAGTTTGTTACTTATGTTCTATTTGTAATAGAAAATTTAAATTTATATTTAGTATATACCGTATATCATAACGTTAGATACCAAGATTTTCAAAAAAAAATTCATATACGAGCCCTAACCAGTATTAATTCGGATACCTATAATATTTTAGAATCCTATCAACCGTATTTAAAGATATGTTTCTTAAGAAGATATGGAAGGAAATCAGCCCAGAGGATAATCGGTAGTTAATAGCTACGATATAATGGCAGCCGTTATCAAAGGAAAAATTGAAATGTTGCTGTCCGAACTATTATTTACAAATATTTTTATTTGTACATAAAAACAGATTTTTTTTTTTTAAATTGAATAATAAACCAAATTCTCCAGATAGCATATAAAATTATTAACATAAACATAAGAAAAATTATTATTCATGAAATATTTATTCACGGTGAAGATAATAAATTGTATATCAATGAAAAATTATTATAATTTTCATTGTAATTTATAGTAAATTATATTTCACAATATTCTTGTACGGTATAACATTATCTATAATTATCGTAAAGTTAGAACTATAAGCCATCGAGTGTGAAAATAAGTTACAGCCGATTTCACAATCGAAACTTAAGCTTTTGCCTGAGATTAAGCTTGGGTTTAATTTTCTAGTTTCTCAGTACAAACTTACAGATAATCTTAGGTAAAATTTTGATTGAGAAACCCAGTGAAATTAAGTTGCAGGCTTAAGCTACACAATCGTATTAGTTAAGTTAATCTTAAGCTAACACTGTGAAATCCGCCATTAGTATATAATCCTTCTAAAAAACACACGAGACGACGATAACCTATTCCATTATCAATAATTTCGTTGCCTAAAGATTTATGCGGAGTAAAATGGAGTTCAATATTTAAAATAATTGTACTTTTCTTTACATTCATTTGTTACAGTTGTTTAATTTATGATACCGAAATATGCCTTGACATATTGAATCAATAATTTCAATCTTACAAATATAACAAAATAATATAATGTTAAAAATTTCGTTTATATTGTTATGTTATAACGTTATTTAACCCGATAAACACCAAGTCAATTCTTAGTCTAATTATTCGGAAAATTTAGTCATCGTTTAACATACAAATAATGATTTAAAATGTCTGTGAAGAAAGTATGGCAAATCCGGGCATATAATAGACTTTAGCCGAACAAGTAGTGACTATGATATATTTTTATTTGTCGACAACTAAATTTAATAAATAGTACTACATTGGATCAACTTTGAAGTCAGTTAAAAAAATGACTACAATGTTTAAAATTAGTATACTAATATTGTGTAAAATTGGTATACCAATATTAAGCCTTAAAGTGTTATATTAGTTTTTAATAAAAATTATTTTTCATATGTATATTAATAAAGCAAATTATTTATTTCATTAACTATTTAATAAATCAATAACTAATTTTTTTTCAATATACTATATTAAATTTTTGTTATTAATTTATTTAATAGTTAATGAAATATATAATTTCTTTTATTATAATACATATATAAAATAATATGTATCAAAGAACTAATTTTTAATAATAATTAATAATGCATATATCTGAAAATAGTTAGATTTTGTTTTTAAATAAAAATATAGATAACTCCAAAGCATTTTTTTTTATATATAATATGTATTAAAGAAAATAAAAAATCACATTGTTCATTATTCATTGCTAAAAATAATAAAAATAAAGTTATTTAACAAAAAAAAACAAAAAATTCAATTGTAACATTAATAAAAATGTTTAAAATATAAAGTTAATTTTTATAACTTAATCTTTTAAAATAATCTTGGACAGCATGGCACACATTGTCCATATTATAATAAAACGAATTATCTGATTTATTTTTATTACATACATCTGTAATAAATTGCAGAATCCTTTTATATTTCTTGAGAAATATTATATCTAAAAATATACGAAATTTATAATTCTATAAATTGTTTATTTAGTGCACTCAAAACTTACCTACTAATTCAGAATTCTCTTTATCAGAATTCTCTTTAAATAGTGAAACATAATCTAAGGATCTCAGTTGTCTTTGAAAATTATTTGGCAAAAATTGATTTAAAAACAGCATTTTAGACGTCACTACATACTTTATTTTTTTAGGAAATAATGGCTTTTTTCCAAACCAAATTTTTAATAACTTTTTTGTTACTCCAAGCAAAACAATATGTAAATAATCCAAGGCTATTTGAGAAACCATTCCTACATTAAGCGCTTCAAAAGCTGAATTGGAAATATGATATTCTTTATCACATCTTTGAGCAAATGTGATATCCGTTCGAAGAGGAGCGTCCAAGTTGTTGAAACTCATTTTGTGTAATTTTTTATCAAATTTTCCGCGTACTGTACACTTAGGGCAACCAGCAAAGGCATTGTACTGCTTCGTACCACATACTGCAGCTCTAGCAGGAGCGTCACAAATTATCGCACGAATAGCTATTTTAATGTCTTTTTCACGAATCTTGAAATCATCTTTCAATAGCGTCATTTCGTCTACAAGTGGACTTAAAAACTCTATAAAATTGTCTGGTTTTTTTGGACCATTATAAATACCAATCACAAAAACTTTATTAAATGTAATATTGTTGAATCTCGCTAAGATTAACCAAAATGAATATTCGGTTTTGTCATTGAAAATTGGAAGTCCGTCTATATTTAAATCCATATCTAAAACATCTGGTAGAGCTCCATCAAAGTTCAAATTATTAAAAAATCGTCTTAAAGTATTCTCTAATCCAATATGTATATATTCTCCAGGACAAACAGACTTTTTTTCAAGTTTTCTAGGGGTTTGTAGTAAGGTTCTGTAATCTGTTGGTAAATCGGGGAAAAAATCTTTAAAAAACTTTAGCAATTCATTTAGTGAAGTCTTATTAATATTATATTTATTTGACCAATTTTGCAAGAATTCTTGAACGCGCAAATTTTTTTCGGAATTATTACAAAATAATGTATTATTAATTTCTGTTTTATTTATAGCTATATCAATATCCACACTAGTATTATTAGTATTACAAATTATTGGTTCTGGAATATTATCTACAAGCACTATATCTTTATTTTTATTTTGATCACTACATTCACTTTTTTTAAAAGAATTGCTTTTTACTAAATTGCTATCCTTTTTGTATTTATACTGTAAATTATTTATAAGTTTTTTTCTTTGTTTTTTATTACTAATTATTTGATTCATTTTTAACCTTACCGATATTTTAAACACACTTATTTTAATTAGGAACTGGCATGGCACATGTGGTTTTTATTAATAATATTTACACATTATGACAGTACATCGTTTACGAATATTTCACTTCGAAGTTAAAGTTCTATAATATAAACTTAAGCCGGTCATAAAAGCAACATTAAAGTACAACCAGTGTATGATTATAAAAGCTACTTTACAGATTACGAATTTTTGACTTTAAAGCCAGTGTTCTGGAATATTGTCATAAGCTTTACAGATCTTTGACGTTAGGTTAGTAATGTATTATATAGTGAAAATCTTAGACTTTGATGCCAAATATTTGTTAACTATACAATGATAAATTCAGCCACAATATAGTTTACGAATTGAGTTAGCTAGAAGTTTGTTATACGAGACACTTCTAAGTCAGTACTCTATTTCTATCATTAAAGTATATTTAATATAAAACATCGTGGTCCGTTTTCAAAAACAGACCATTATGTATATGCAATTCAGTAGCTTTTAAGTCAAAAATAAATAAGAGACGTGTATGTCATAAAATTGTATTCTAATAAGCGACTAAAGAGGTACAACTGTAAGAATAATCGAAATGTCTGTTATTCGACTGGACAAATATAAAATATCTGACGCAATGGTTTATCGGGTAACGTTATGTAATTTTTTTGAAGTAATATTGACGTAATTATAAGTTTGACATTTACTAGGCATTTAATATTCAGTTTGACATTAAATATTCAGGCTAAATACGAAATAAATTTTTGTGTTATCGCTGTACGTTTTCTGTTATTAAGAGCTTTCTGTTATTTCATTTTTGTAGTGTTTTGAATAACGTTTTGCAATTTTTAAATTTATTGAATAATTTTCTTATTTCTTAAGCAAGACAATAATTTACAAAGGTAGCAGTATTGACCATGGTCTGGATGAGTATGACAAACGACAAAATGAATGACATTTATAATTGTCATTTATGAAAATTCACAGTGTGTAAGTACAATTTAATAACGATTTATTTATTATACAGTAAAGCGTTTTCATCCAATGGTATTTTAATGACTGATTAAATTTTCTTGTTTTTATGTCATAGAAAATTGGTAGATTAAATATAATGATCGGTAATAAGTCCACCCGAAAATTCTGCAAGACGGAAAATAATCAATCAAAAAGAAACTGTTTGTGGTAGTTTTTGTTATTCAAAATTTTTATGTAGATTTCTTTCGTATCCACTGTTTCCGTAATGCATAGAATATATGTCTTTAGGTTGAACATAGTCCAGTCAGTCATCCAACGACGTTTGAAAGCATACCGCACATTATAAAGTAGGTCAGAGCTTGTTTTAAAATTAGGATTAACTTTTTTAAAAATTTCAATGAAAAGTTTAATTTTTTTCAATTATGTAATATGCAATTAAAATTTTGAAATTAGGTGTACTTCTTGACATTCTGAGAATATATAAAAGTTTATAAAACTGTTATTAATTTAAATATTGTGACAGCCAAAATATGTAATTAAAAATTTGGCAAATTGCGCAATTCATGTAACGAATTTTTAAATTTTCATATTTTTTTTGTAATATTTATGCTAACATAAAAAAATTAGGAAATTAAATATTTCGTTTTATTAAAATCCCAAAAGTTTTTAATAATTCATGTTATTATCCTTACTTGTATAATAAATCTTCCTGGTTAGAATATTAAATAATATTATTATACCAATAATTTCTTTTAGGTTGGATGGTTTTTGATAAACTTAAGCTTTACATTATAAGCTGGGATTGTAGAAAAGTTAAATAGCAATTACATAATTAATTTTTCATGTTATTATTTATATTTTTATTACTTATTGTATTTAAAGCTTAATAGCATAATTATATACGTAACTTTTAATAAATATTTTGTAAATTTTTTTGTTATGTCACGTTAAATTAAACATTTAATTAATTACTATAGACATAAATATTAAAATCTTTGAAGAAATTCGTATATTTTATAAATTTTTTGTAATGCAAAATATTTAAAATTTAAATAGAGTGCCAAATATTAATCCATTGAAGAAAAGTTGAACAGTATGGATAAATCCTTTTTTTGTTGAATTGTTAAGGACGGAATTTTATCAGCATGTGAAGAATTAAATCTTTTTATTCCGACTCGATCCATAGAAACATCTAAAAGGCTAATAGAATTCAGTATAGGAAGAGAGCTAAAATACTCTGCTAGTCTGCGAGTTTAGAAAACATATGTAGACACATTAGGATTGGATCGATTGTGTAAATAATTGAAAGAAATATTTAAATAATCCAGATAAATATTAAAAATACAAGTGCGTTATGATCTATAAATAGGAGCAATCTAAGACTCGTGATAGGTGTTGTGTTGCGACACTGTTTATTGGGTACCATTACGTAAAATGAAATTGGAAATTACTATAGGATGTCAATACAATATTTCGATAGTCGACAATAAAGAGCAAAAGTTAAGTAACAGACAAAGTTTTAACAGGAACGGACTAAAGATTGTAGTGGAATTATAAATTCGATAAATTGGAGGAAATGGCAATTAACTCCCTCCATGAAATACTTCAAAATTATATGAAGTTTTTAAAAAGTATTTCATAATTATGAAGAAGAAGAAAAAAAAGAACAACTGCAATATCAGGAGAAGAAAAAGGGGAGCTGGTCAACCTTTTTTTTACAAGAACAACTAATGACCAATTAGCAAAATAGTGTTTGGTTTCACCGGATCGCATTTACTTTCTTCCTAAAGTTAACTAAATTTAATGATTGACAAAGGATATGTGCAGTTTTGATTTACTTTATTTAAAAGAAATTTAATTTAAATTAATTTTTAATTTAAAATAGTTAACCATTCCATGCTTAGTACTTAGTACATTCATATATATAGTATTTAGGAAGTGGTCAAAAGTTATAATTTTTGATAGTATCCAATAAACTATTAAATTTTCTGTTAAAAAAACCATGGTATTATAATCATCATTTTACTCTATATAATATTAATCATTGAATAGTTATTTTTAAATATAATCAATGTTTATTTTCATACCATTAGAAAATATTTATGGTTTTTTAAATTATTACCTAACCCAAAAAAACAATAAAAATATTTTGGTATATGAAAAATGATTAATCGTGAATGTTGTTTTGAAGTTCTACTATGCTATTTTAAGAAAATCCTTATGATATTAATCTTCTGAAAGTTGAAAACAAAAATTTGATTTATGACCAAAAATATTTTAAAACAACATTTTTCTTCCTTTCAATTTTAAATTATTACTCTGGATATTAAGTGGGAAATATTATGTCAATAATTATTATATTACCAAATTTTACGAAGTAATTTTCCATGATTCGGTTATCAAATATATAGTAAAAGAAAATGAAATTATTTCGGGAATATTTTTTATATCAAAATTTGTCACATATAAGCCAAGTGATAAAGTTTTGATTAAATTTATCAAAAAATGTGAATTGCTTTGAAAAATTTACTAATTTTCTATAACTACGGAAATGACTGATTACTGATTTCACCATTCTAATAAGAAGAATCAAGTCAATTAATTTTTCTCTGGATTTTCTGTTGTACTTTGTTGTTATATCCATAAATATTGAAGCATGACGAGTTTAATCAAAATATTTACACTTCAGTATTTAATTTTACATAGTTTTTGCCATACGCTAAAATTATTGTTATTTTCCTTTTGAACTGTCTAATCAAAAGGACCACCTACTATTCAATAAATTGAAAAAATGTGTGACAGCTTGTTATGGATTAAGTTAAAAAATAATAAAATTTATATAATATTTTTACCTCTCATGCAGATATAAGCAATTTTTCAGAACATTAAATCATTCTTCCAAGAAATTTTTTATTTTGTATAATTCTACATTTTTAAACAGATATCAATAATAAAAATTTTTTGTTGTTAAATTTATATAAAAATTTTTTGAACCGTAAAAATTGATAAGAAAAAAATTGATTTTAAATTCCATTATTTTGGTTCAAATTGTTTGCCGGAGGTATTAACAAAATCACGATAAAATAAACAATTCAATTAGAATAAAAAAAAAAGAAAATATATTAAAAAATATTGGAAAAGTTTTATTGTATTTTATACAAAATGATGAAACTTAGATGACAAAAAAAACAACATTTCCATCAGAGAAGTATATAAGATTATAGGCTGAATGACAAAACCAGATTTTCCGAAATTTATGAATGTTTTTAAATAATTTTTCTTATTGTGTCTGTCGAATTGTCGCTTCATAGTCTTAGAGATGAAAAACCAGAAAATTATATTTATTTTATATATTCAGGTGACATCAAGTTGTCCAGAATAAATTTCGTTTGTTTCGGAACTACAGAATATCTAAATTAAGTCATTCAATATTGATTACTATACCATAAATCCAATTAAATTTTGCTAAACGCCGAAAGGCTGTTTTGTGATACGGATAGTATTGTTTTACTTCCACAAACAAAAAAAAGGAAATTAAATCCGATAAACCTTCAGGCAAATATTTTGTAGAATCATTTTTATTGATATATTTTGTTTTTCGTGTATTTCAGTCCCTTTTTAAATCTACCCACTCTCAAAATTTTAATGGATTTATGCAATATTTTATGAATTTATAAATTTTATTAGTGTTCACGTAATTGGTTAAATCAAAATTAATTCATAATAAAATATGAAGTCTAATATATTTAGAAAACTTGTTCAAAACTGCTTCATCTAATTTAATCGTAGAACTCACAACATGTGTCAAAAAGTGTTCTAGGTGCTAAATTACATATTGCGGTTTTGTAATATTCACACGCTACATTATACAATTATCAGTTTAGTTTAGACAAAAGTTTATTATTAAAAAAAATTACAATTAGTGCATTGACATAATGTCATTTATTTCCATATATTAAGCGTATACACAGGTCATAGTCCTGATATTGTTTAACAGTAAGTTTTATCAGTTTTACAAAAGAAAGTTGGAAAGAGGAGAGTTTCTTAGACTTAGTTTCTTTTGAAATACATTGTTATGCGAATGCGAGTTAAGGTAAATGATTCCCATACAATTTTATAATTAATATGGAAATCGTAATTTTTTCCTTTTTTTCGTTCATTTTTCGGACTCTTTCACTGGACTAACAAAAATATTGGAAGTAATATTAATTATTTTTAATGGTAAATCATAAATATGTATGTCATAAGTTCTCCTTAGGTCAATTCATGCATATTGTTTATTTGCGTAATGTCCCAGTGAGAAAATCGACGTGGTTTTGAGGTAACAATTACGTGCAGGTTTCTAGTAAAACGCATGTCAAAAGTTCTTTAGGCGCCATTTTTTCAAATTTTCAACGTGCATATTTTACGTCGAAATCGAAAGAACATTTAATTGTTTACGTTAAATGTACGTGGACCTTTTAACGTAATATTTCCTGGAATTTAAAATATTGTAGAATAATTCTGAAACTTTAATTTAAAATAAAAAATAATACAGAATTCATAATTGTAAATAAATTTTATTTAATTATTGATTACATGAAATTCATTATAATTAAAATGTAAATAAACTGCAGTCTTAATTGTTGTTCTGGACTACCTTTCTCTTCATTTTAAAACGCCTCTGCCTTCATTTAAAAATACTTCATTTAAATCTTTCAATGATCGAAATTCTTTTTGAACATACGAGTCGTCCCAATTGTATTGAGACAAGAAACTGTCCGTAAAGATTTTTGCTAATCCAATTGTGCTTGGACAACAATTTTGCTTTTGATTATAAGATTTTAGTTTCTGTTCCAAAAAATAATGTTTTTAGAAGTTTAATATTAATATTTAAATACTACAACGTAAACTACTGAAAAAACTCGTTTACGCCAATTGAGGTCTAGTACCATCCCAGTTTCGCTGAACCTCAAACCATTTTGATTATGTTGTCATTATGAAATTTTTAACTGTCAAAAATAATGAAAATATTGTAACTGTTATTATATTAATATGTATTAGAAAAAAAAACTTAATGTATTTTAAGTTGATTTCCCTTGATTTTCATTTACATATTTCTTTATGGGTTTAATCTATATGTAAAAAAAAAAATAATTCTTTTTTCATCTGTCACTTATTTTCAGCTTTTACAAAACTTTTTAAACATTATTTTTTTTTAGGTGAATTCATTTATTATATTTTTGACCTCAGCAATATTTATTCTGCCAATGTTTTAGAAATTTAATACTCATCAAAAAGAAAATTCTTTTGTCCTTCTGCATTAAAGTATTTATAAAAAAAAAAATGATGTCCAAATATATATAGAAAAGTTATTTAAGAACAACAAAAAGGAAACTTTTTTTTTCTCTATTTAAAAAGATTTTCCCATCCTGCAATGAAATTACAAACTACGCAACAATAAAATATCAAATTCACATCCTTTTTAATACCACAAACAAAAATAATACAAAACAAAAACCCGACAAGGATAACTTTTTCTAGTTTACTATACAAAGACAAAAAAAAAAGAAATGAAATCCAACCAACTACAAAAAATTATAATGGAAATTCCCTTAGAAAATAAAAAGGAAATGAATTTTCTAGGTCAGAAGTGACTGTTAAGTTTTCTATTTTTCTCTATATGTTTCAGAAATGTTTCTTGTCTAGTTTTAAGAACTTGCTTGCCATTGATGTGAGGTTTGTTTTTCTTGATATTTTGTGTTAATATTACAATTATAATGACAAAAAAATGTCTTCATATTTTTTTTTTAATATTCCTTTTTGACATTTTACGAGGATTTATGAAATTGTTGTGATAGATATAGTGAAAAGTTAAGAAATAAGAAATTAGCTAAATTCTAATTGATGGAAATTACATGAATGTAAAAAAAAAATCGTGAAAATAATTCAATCGTGATCTACTTTACAATCGTAAAATGTTAGAAATATATTGCAGATTAATTTTTTTATGACCCGACTTCAAGTTGTGAGGTGATTCTAAGTTAGCTTTTATGTGTGGTAATAAAATTTACCTTCAAATAAATAAAAATTTAAGGAAGTTGATTATTATAAAATAATTGTAGATGGAATTTTTTTTATTAACGTCCGGAAGAGTACAGATCTCCTGAGGATAGCCCATTTAAGTCCATCCAAATGTTAATGGTTAATCAATCACAAATTTACGTAAAAAATTGTAGAAATATCTAAAATTGTTATTTTTGGTATGAGTTAATTACTTTGTGAATTAAACTTTTACCCTGTTTCCATATAAGAATTCTGTTGTTTATAGAAACCATTGAATTATTTTTATAAAATGGAGTCCTAAAGAATTTTCCAATTAAGCTACATAGAGTCAGAAAATAAACTCTTATTATATTGAATGCTGACTAGTGGCTGGACTTTCGATTCCACAAAATTCGAATTACTAAATTTTTTATATCGAGAATTTGAAATACGAGATTATATACCCAATCCAAAAATAATAATTTTATTAACTTTAAGTAAAATATTTATTTTTAATAAAGTTTATAAATTTAATTTTTCCCTTGTTTGTTTATAAGTTTTTGAAGTTTTACTATTTATATTGAAAAAGTTATCGTAAAAAATTAAATTTACTATAAATTTATTAAAAGTTTGAATAATTTTTTAAAAGATTTTTTGTTTTTTTTTGAATATATTTCAGAACATTTAATCTTAGATTTTTCATAAAGTTTTAAGATTCATCACAAAAGTGTTTTTACTTATTGTGTTTCATCACAATAAGTTTTTTCTTATTACTAATTCACAATATGTGAAGATAATTAGATATTAGTTTCGTCCATTTTCTAAATCAGAAGCCAATATTTTCTGTTGTGTTCTCAATTTTATAATTCAACCAATTACTAAGCTCCTTAACCTGAAAATCTTATCTGGCAATCAACTTGCTAGAATAAAATATCACAACAAATTGATTTAAATATTAGTGCTTAATTTTACACTTTATCTTTTCATGTCATCGTACTGAAATATTGAATTCGTGTTTTTTAAAAAACATTAATATTTCAATGATTTTTTCCTGGAAATTTTAGATGACATGCCAAAAACTAACAAACTTTTCTTTTTTTTTTATTGGAATTAATATTTTGTTGAAAAAAGGATTAAAATTTACTTTACAACATAAAATTAAATTTAAATCCTTTATAAAAATGTCCAAGATTATAATTTAATGCCATGGATTTTGAAGGTATATTCATGAAGTAATTATCTTTGTTAAGTATTAATGTATTTTTAGGTTATGGTTTCCATTCCATAAAAACTTAATATATTAAAATTAATTTAAGAAATATTTTAGATTAACCTTTTTAGGGATTTTACAGTAGGATTTCAGGATTTATTAATATTTAATATATCGGATAATTGAAATTTTATGATTATATAGGCAATTGAAATTCAAGATATAATTTTATTACTGAATATTCGAAGGATTAATTGATTTTGAACGTACCGTAAATGTTTGTATAATAAATTTTGTTATCGAAACATTTTCTACATTATGTAAATTTTTCATTTATAAGTTTTTATTAATTACATTGATAAAAATCAAAGAACACTCCTGGAATATCGGTAAAAAGTAGTAACGTTATTCATTTTTCTTACGAGTACTGTTACAATAACGAAATAATGTTTAATTCCGTTCCGTTATAGTGTTATTAATACGTTACATTGAAAATTTATTGATTACTATCAAAATTTGTCTGTAATGTAAAGCAAAATTACCAAATTGTAATTAAAATTTTTAATACGTTGGGTGCTGAGCCAAAATTAGGCTCTTTTGAATTTTGACGTGTCTGCTAAAAACGTCTGACAAAATTTCATATGAAAACGTCTTTGTTGGCCATATACATATGTCTGACAGAAGTGATTATAAGAATTGATGTGTCAGACACATTTTATAATTCTTTGAGCATTTTTCAATCAATTTTGTCAGACAGCGGCACCTATGAATGTTTCTGACAAAAAGATTGTTTATATTCAATATTTCCTCTTCTGAATTAAATAACATGATAGGAAACGAAAACGTCCTCATGTTCAGTACTCAGCATTTCATATAAATAGTTTTTAATTTCATCATCCACCTGTAAGTAAACTAAAAAAGCAACTGTCAAACATAATTGACGGATGGAACTTGTCAATATACGGATTATATTTAATTTTATCTAAATTGTAACGAAATACTTTTAAAGTGTTACGTTACAAAACATAATTATTACAAATATTCAAAATTCTGTTTCTAGTACATGTAACGTTACTAAATTTTTGTGATTCGTTATACCGTTACGGTACAGGAACGTTCTTATACAGCACAGTAAAAAAAAATTTGCTCAATATATTTATAATAAATGATTACTAATTCTATTAATATCAAGATTGACGCCATACCGTAACACAATTTAATATTTATATAGATAAATTAATCGAAATTATTCTTAATTTAGATGCCATTGACCATATAAAAATAGTTTAAGCAAAACTTTTTCATTTTTTTTTATTCATTTCTATCTTTATGCTTTATGTTTCTTTTTTTTTTTGTTATCTCAAACAAGATGACAAAGTAGTAGATATTATGTCTGGTTCCACATCATGACGTTTCGTAATGAGGGTTTTTCAACAAAATCCAGCAACAAAAATAATAAAAACTGAATAATAGCAAAAATTTATTATTATAATAATAAAAATTTATATAATTTCTTATCAAGTTTTATATTTTCTTTATGCTTCTGGGGGGCTTTGATTTCATCAATATAAGTTTTTTTTTGGTTTTTGGATGACCTATTTTCTCAGTTTTCTCGAGTTCAAATTTAGAGGTTATTTTAGTAATAAATTTATTTTGTTAGTGCTTTATTTTTTTGGTTACGGCGTCTAAGTTAACAAAAAAAAATTGAAATAGAAATAAACTTAACAACAACAATAAAAGAACGAAATTTTATGAGGTCAAATTTAAGGGTTTAACGAAATGATTTTCAGTTCAATTTAACTTTTTCTTAATATAGAAAGTTTTGGTGAAACTTTGATTCATGAATAATTTATTATAGATCATAGATGAAAATTCGGAAACTTTCCTGTATTAGGAATAACTGGCTATATTTTCTGTACCGAAAATTTGGCAAGGTTTTAACCCTAATATTATTTTGTGATTAAATGCAAATTGAAAAACATATTTTTTTCAAACAAACGTAGCAAGTTATCTAAATTGATGGCTATCAGTTTTCGGTTTAAACCAATTACATTCAGTTACTGATGGCTAATTTTCATTTTCATTTCATCGAGTAATCGGTATTCCTAGGTAACGCTGTGAAATGTTCATTACTAATAAGTAACTTTGCAAATTTTGTTAAAGTTTTGAGAAGTTTCGTCTTCCCTTATTTACACTATAATTTTCACTACAAGTTTTCATTATTATATAACTTTCTATAAATCTAAATATGTATACATCTATTAAAGAATGAATTAGAATTAGATGAACAATTTTACTTACAATTTTTTCTAGATGGATGATAAAGTATAATTTAGAATAATTTTCATATCTTAGACGTATACAATCAGCAGATATTCAACAAATTTATAACAATTTCGTAATTTTGTTTAGTTTACAAACGAAATTCATTGTCAATTAAGAAAGTTGTCGGACGTGATCTTCAGTTTACTTAAGTTGAAGTATAAGACGATTATGGTTTGTCCTTTTAGATGATTAAATTACATACATTTTAGCACCCAGTAATCAGATAATATAGACAAATAAGCAGACGTAAGTAAAATTAATGGTTAAATTCTGAACATTTTAACATTATAAAACTGCGAAGTGTTAACTATAAAATTTCACAGTTTGGAGACAAAACTGTGAACTTTCTTGTAAGTTTATATTTTAATTTTAAGTGATTTTTTTTTTACCTTTTGCCCATTATAAATATTTAATTTGTACCCATTAAAAGGGAAATTTTATGTTAACTATAATATATAAAAAATATTTTCTTCATTTTCCACTTCAAAATATTATATAAAAAAAAACAACACACACAAACAAAACCCTTAAATATAACAGCATGAAGGCCTCCTTTACTTTACTGCCAATTTCAAAGTTGAATACTTTATTGAAGACCCCCCAAGGGTTCAGGGTTAAATTTAATTTACCGTGTTTACTTAAGTAGACAAACATTTAAACAGTTTTTCATATTCGAGGTTTTGGTTTGCTTTTTTTTTTTCCTTTTTATGGAGAAATAAATTTAAACGGATAAATTCATAAATTTTTGTCTAATTAATTAATTGGGCATGACGAAAAGTTTGAAATTTTTTTTTTATTAATAATTTTGATTTTTTAAATTAGTTTGAAATAAGTGTGAGTTTTATGCTAATTAGCTTATTTCGACAGATTCAAAATCAAAGCCGATAAAATTAAGTTAGTGTCAAATTATGCTTTTTTAATACCCTTATACTTCTGTGCGTACGGCATAATAAGTAGACCATATAGTAACATAGGCAATATCTAACAGGTACAACGTCTAACCAACAACAGAGACATATAATCATTTTCAACTCGTTAGGGTGTGCTCCGCACCATCAGAACCTTAAACTGCACAGTACTAGCTTGTATTGTACTCAATTTAAGCTTCATTGTAATATAGAATTGAATGGTTTGTAATGAAGTCGAATTCATTAAAATAATATTTTTGTGGTGGAGTCGAACTTACTAAAATAATTTTTCAGGCATCTGTGAGAATTGACCAAATCCAAATTTTGATCGTATTGCAATGCAAAACAAATGCTAATTTTTAAAAAATAATGATTAGTTGGAAGTTATAAAACATTTTTATCTTAGTATGCAATAAATTCCTTTGAAATTCATTTAAATGAACATTGACTAAAATATCCTTGAAGAGTTTATTGAAAATTTTCATAATTATTTTTATTAAATACTGAATTGTTAAACATAAAAAAAAATGCTTGATGTAAATTTAATTGAAAAACTTTTAAAATCAAATTCTTTAGAAAATTTATATTTTGATTTTATTTTATAATAACTAAACTCTACTCTATTTTTACCAAGGTTTTTTTTATTATCCTAATAGCTTTCCTAGCATAATGTCCTTGCATATAAATTTATATATATAAAAAAGAAAATTTGTAATCAATGTTATTTTGCTGCTCATTTAATATCTTTATTTATTTTGGTATTAATAAAAACTTTTATATTTTAGATAAAAATTTTTTCATGTAACAAATTACAGTTTATCCATGTTAATTTGTAATGTTGTGTATACATAATATTAGTGTTTTGTAGTTATTTATATATCCTCTTTGTTTTCAATCAAAAAAAAATAAAATCAATATAACTCTCAATCAAGTGTTCATTGTTTAAGTCACTTGAAGATATATTGATAGCATTTTATGGGGTTAGTTTACAAATATTTACTGATACTATTTAATCTGTCAATAATTTTCGATAAACTTGAATAATATTAAAAATTAATAAAATGAAATAAGAATTCACGTTTAGCTAGTTTTTGACATTATATGTTTGTGAATATTGACAGCACTTATTTTAACATTTCTATTTTCAAGCCAAAGGGATGTCAAATCTTCAATTGAAGAATTGTGTCGAAGCAGATATGGGAAATACTTAACATAACCGGGATATAGAGAATTGCTGCACCTCATGACATTGTCTTCTGGAAGAATTCTTTTACCTCAGCCCAGGCTAACTAAATCTGTAGTGATATACTTAATCAGCACTACAAATTTAGTTAGCTTCTGCCGAGCAAAATGAATTCTTAAAAAAAAACTATGTCATTGACAAAATATTGACAATTCTTAACAAAATATTGGCAGTAATTGAATTATTGACAAAATTATGACAAAATTCAACAAATTTCTATAATATTTTATTATTCCAAAAAGCATGGACATAATGAATGAATAAGTGAACATAAAATTTTCTATATTGTGTTATTATATTACAGTGTTCACAGATAATATATTAGTTCAAATTTATCTGATAATAAACGTGGAAGCTGTTTTAGGATATCACAATCTATTTATTATATATATAGAAATTTATTTTACATCAATCTTTTATGTTGATATGATAGTGACATGTTTTTTTTTTTAATAATTTGTTTTTATTAAATAAAATTATTTTTAATAAATTTATATTGATAGTGTATACTGTATAGTTTTATTTTTAGTTTAATATATTAAATTTATCTTATATCATTAATTAGATTTTACATGGAATTATTGAAGAATATATAATGTGTTTTTAGAATGAAAAGAACAATTTGAATAAAATAGAAATTGCTAAAATTAATATTCCTTAAATTCGAATTCCTAGATTACTAATTAAAAATCTAGTTAAAATATTTGACTAACTAGATAATTCTAGTTGAAATAGTTTAGAGAGAAATGTTCGATTTGAACGTGCAAAAAAACACTATTTATTTTTCGAACCAAAAAGCAAACATTTAAATGATTTTTGGAGCAGAGCTTTGTGTATATAGCTTATGCTCGTAAAATTAGAGGTTAGAACTTTAATGCGTATATAAACAGGCGACTTATATATGGTGGAGTGTGTTAAGGCCATAGATATGTAAATAATAGTTTGATGATCCACTCGAATGAGTCTTAAAAACATTTGCGCCAATTTTTCGAGAATATGTTTAAATTAATCAAGGCGCGGCGGCGCTACTGCACCTAATATCCTTGATATTTTATATTTTGTACACGTTCTTGAAAATTTTATAAACCATCCTATTTTAAGAAACGTTGATTTATGGGGTATATCCTTTAAGTTACCAGTATTTTTTTTTTTAATTTTATGTAATATAATAGACTAAAGTCGGGACTACATTGTATCGATCAGTTCAGTACCGTTACCGATTCGTTTGGTACAGTTCAAATTTAATGTGTCTTCATATATTTTATATGAAAAATTAATTGAGTGCACACATAGGTGCGATTGAAATCAAATCGAAAGAGTTTGGAACGATTGAAATTTTAAGAATTCAAAGTGAAGGAAATGTCAAGAGGAAGGAACTTGACAGATTTACTATGTAGCCGACCCTTTAATCGGAAATCACAGGACTTAGATAGCCAGAATAGATAACCAGAAATCACAAAATATTATATATTTCAGGTATTAGGAATTAATTATAATAATTTTATATCTTTTTATATATTATTTATAAATTTACTTTATGATTTAACTTTAAAAGTTCATTGTGAAATGTATTGTCATATTCCTTAATCCACTGAGAGCATATTTTTTATTGAATTTAATAATTTAAAAGATTACAAAAAATTCTTATAAAATTAAAAATTTATTTAGTAAGAATTTTATTTTTTGTCAAAAACTTTATTTTTATAATATTTTTGATAAAACTTTTTTTTCTCGAATATTTTAACATTTTTCTTTAAAGTTTGCCATCTGTCAATTCATTATTCAATTCCCATAATGTACATGAATATTGAAAAACGAACTCAAAATTGTTGTTTTTACTTCTATATGAAAAATACAAAAATAAATATAAAATTTAAAATTTTAAATTCAATTTAAGTTCGATTAATATAACATAAAACTGCAAGGATACTAAAGAAAATTAATTTCTGTTTTAGATAAGTAGACTAATTATATTGATTTCGGTATTATCGCAATAAATTTAATAAAAATTCCATTCTATTTAATCCAAAATGCCAATTTAATTAATTTAACTTGATAATTAAATTCAATTTATAATGAAAAATTAACATAAAATAATTTAAATTAACTTTTTTCGAACAACATTTTAAGAAAATAATAGAAAATTTAATAATATAAAATAAAAAATTTTGTTGTCAGAAATTTTCTTAATTAAAAAGTTTATTAATTTATAATAAATATAAATATTTGAGGGTTAATTTCCTTTTTTATTGGAAAAATTGGTCAAAGTTTGCCTCAAAATAATTATATATATTGAAAAATGTATACTGTAATAAAGAATTTAAGGACAACATAATGTCAGAAAACTTGGAATTATATAAATATGTAGTTTTAAAAGTTTTTCAGACTGAATAATTAAATATATCTTAAGATTATCAGTTTTCTGTCAGTTGATCTGTCTGTCTAACTTTTTCAAAATATTGTTTAACATACACTTTTGTCTGATTTATAAATATCAGAAGGTCGCTATGAAAACCTCCAATTGTAAAACTTAAAATGTATGGACTAGGAACATTGTATTTATCCAGACGGGTATAGAAAAACGCAAAGCGCAAAAGTTAATTTCAACTTTACTTTTCATTGCGATGTACTGACAGTATTATTAGGGAGTTCGTGAATCTTCACAAAAAAATGGTATAATCTAGCATTTTTCTCCATCCCAGGAATGACGAATTATATTCTGAATGAAATGTACTAATCTGCTACGGTTTACCGAGCGTATTTTATAAGTCAGGCAAAATTTAGCAAACATAATTTAGAGTAGAGCTAAAAGTCGTCTAATATTTCTTCCGCTAGGTGTGTTGGTGTTAATTAATGGTGTTGGTGTTTGAATAATTGATATATATTCTTAAATCTGCCATATAATCTTTTGTGTTTAAAATAGAAAGCATGTTATAAAAAGCAAAACTGTCAGCACAGAAAAGAAGCCCATCAGTATGAAATCTGCAGCATAAGAAATGATATCAACAAGTTTTAAGTAGAATATTTTGTTCATACTAAGACATTAAATTAAAGAGTATGTTGACAGTTTACCATTTTCTTGAGAATATAAAAAGTCCAAAGAACAAATTACATATATTTATTAATATTTTACAATAATTATGACTTTTCCATGTATAGTTCTATATTTTCTGTACAAGGAAGGACGGTTTTTTCTGATGGAATTAAAAATTAATGTTTAATAGAAAGTTTGTTAAATTATGTATTGAATTTTGATATAGAAATTCGTTTAATTCTGAACATAGAAAATAGTTTTAAAAAGAAATTCTTTAATATTTTATAAATAATAAACATTTATCGGTTCTCACATTATTGTTTAATAAACACAAGAATATTAAAAGTTAATAAAAATAAATATGGAATTAGATAAATATGAAAGTAAATTATATTTTAAATCTCATGAGATAAAAAATGTTGCTATTTTTATTAATGAATTTATTAATGGTGGATATATAAAATATAAGTATTTGTAAATTGGTTTGGAAGTAACATTGGATACCAAATATTTTAACAGTCAAATGTAGCTGGTTCGTATTTAGTTAAATGATTACAGCAAAAAATAAAACATCGAATTGATATTAATTGATACTAATATCAATTCTTTCTTTGCAATGGTGCTACAACCCAAATCAAGCCTTGAACTCTTCAAATATGTTTCGTAACATTTCCAATTTGGACCTATTAATTTTATATGATTTCCGAACCACAACTTTCTTTATATGTAGTGAAGAAACTTTTAATTGCAAGAAGCTAATGGCTTTTAATAGTGAAACATTTGTTGTCAGTAAATGGTCTCAACCATTTGTATTTTTTCCAGTCTTACACTTACAATTACATATTAGAAATTTCAATGTAGTACTGGTACTTCATTTAAAGTTGATTCAATTTAGCGACATCGATTCCTCTGCCTGGAATTAAATGCATGACATAATGCATCACAGCAAAACCACTGCACATATTAAAAATTTCGATTAATAAACATTTCTAATTAACCACATATTTATGTAATATTTTGATTTATTTGACATTTGAATGACTCTTCTGTAATTTATCAAATTTTAATATGTAATATTTATTTTTACATATTTATCTTTCCCAATTATACATAATGAGTATGGCCATTATTATTTTGGTAAATAATATTATTCAGAATAATTTTAATATTTATTGTTGCTATTATATCCATAATAAGTAATTACTTATAATTATTTCCATTTCAGTGAATTTGTCTTGTCATTGTCCTAATTAATTATGAATAATAAATCTTAATATTTTGTGGGGTTGCCAAATTTGTATTACTTTTTACTTAAGTATGTAAATAATTTACACCATCTAATTTTCTAGAATTGGCAAATTATAGTTATACTAAAAAATAATTACCCAAAATCAAAATTATTATAATCAATTTCATTTTTATTATTAATGTTTCATTATTTTTATTTGATTAATATTTCCTCCAACCATAAAATAGGAAATTATTGCAATATACATATTCTTTGTACTAATGAATGATTCGCTATTAATAATCATTCGTTACTAATGAACGATTTTGTTAAATAGTTTCAAGCTATAAATAATTTCGAAAACATAGTTTTATATGTATAAGGAATTTTGTACATCACTGCAAGTTATCTCTATTTCTTTTATTCCTGAAAATCGGCAATTTCATCACAACATAAAACTGTCAGAATGACAACTTAAAAAACATAATTTATAATTGAAATTGAAATTTGGCAATATTGTGTATAGTGGTAACAGAAAAGTGTAGTGTTAAATAAATGGAGGAGATTTTAATTGTTGAACTTATAAAATCTAATATGAAATTAATTTAGCTTATAAAATCTCAATTATTTTTACTATGAAGATAAGAAGATGTCAAAAATAAATTTCAATTTGTCAAAAAAAAAAAAGATGCTCATCTACTTTAAGTGCAGATCTTTAATATGCATCGCTGCATGCTGAAATTCTGGACATGTATTTGTGGTATTATATTAGTAAACAGAAATCTGAAATTATTTCGTGGTATGATTTCGTTTCGTGGTAACATTAATATTTGGTTTGGTTGAAAATTACTTCTGTTTTCAAACATTTGTTGAATACTGTTGCACCCCTTAAATTGTGATTTGTTATGAAAACTAATTTAAATGTATGAGAAATAATTTTCAAATATTATCAGTAAATATTAAACGAAACATAACAAATATTTCTGTTAGTTTACTTACGTTTTAACCACAAAATATTTCGGTAGAATTCTGTAGGACACTGTATGTTAACAAACACATAAATATTTTATTTATTATACTTTTGTGTTGGTTTGGTATGAGATGAGATTTATATAGATTTTGTGTTCTGGTTGATATATTTCAGCCTGTATCCTTTTAATGTGGTTGTCCATATACCTTTCATTTAGAATGTACGGATATGGATACAGTGTATAACTATAAAATATTATTCATAAAAACTAATATTTGAATGACATTTAATAAATAAATAATGTAAAAAGTGATTGAAAAGATTTTCGTATTACAAGCTGATAGGATCTATTAAAAAAATGATTTTACAAATAAAATTATATAATTTTAAAGATTGTATACTATTCAAATTTCTTATAAATTCAGAAATAATGAATATAATCCAGAATAAAACTAAAGACTCTAATGGGTTTTGATAACTTATGCTTATGATTCTTCAACCCATACATCACAATAACTGGCTTCTTTATCTTTTCGTATTATTGAAGAAGATGAGAAACAATGATCGGCAATTAAAAGATGGAAACAATTTCTCTTGACCAATTTTTCAATCGCACTTCGAACTATTCAGCGAACTACTTGTCGATAGTAGTAGTTATCGATGTCAATTAGGAATTAAAAATATTGGAGATATCATTATTTTTAATTTTAAAATTCTGAAAACTTTTAATTAGATTTTATGGTTGCTTGTATAATTAATTTATGTACTTATTTATATCTTTCACTACACTTGCAATATTTTAAAATTTGTACAATATTAAAAATGTGATTTTCAAAATGCAAACAATGTAAAAAAAATTGGTTATAACATAAAGCAAATTGTTTCTGTAGGATATAAATTCCATTCATGATGAATAACTACAACTTTTAATTATAATAATTAAATGAGAAAAGTCAAAATTGAAATTTTATATCTGAAATTTTCTTCTATAAATTTTGCCTAAATTTAATTATTTTTTTTGTTTGTTTCATTATTAAAATGATGAAATAAACGTAGAAATAAAATTAAGTTCTAATATAAAATGAATTTAATAAATAATCTCTTAATTTTGGTTGAAGGTTGATTAAGGAAAAAAAAAGAATATGTCTAAATATATTTCTATTTTACTATAATTTATTTCTTGTTAATGAACCATCTATCAAGACATCAAGAGTATTTTATTTTAACAAAAATTGATTAAATAACTTTCCTTAAATTATATCCTTTTTTGAATAAAGGTAAATTTTGTGTGTGTGTCTGTTCTTTTGGGGGTAATTTGAACTTATTATTTATTATATAAAAAAATGTAATCTATCTTAAAAATTACAAAGGGGTTAAATGTTGGAAAGGTTAGGTTAGGTTTAGAGTAAGGGAGGACCACTACATCAGCCATACATCAGCCATACATCAGCCATATGTAATAACTCTTCTAATTATATTGAGTAAGACCGTACAGCTATGGTTCAATGATAACCACAGTTTTTCAGATGAGACTATAATATTGCTTTACAGGTGTTAAAGCCATTTAGACGTTAATGACTTACAGTTACCTGTTCCGCCGTTTCGTCTTCATGTTGACAGGATCTATACACACTTGGTCGCCAAATATTCCAATTGTATTCAGGATTGCAATGACTTGTAACGTTTGATTCATGTTCATTTGAATTATCACGGTTGCTGGCTTTTTTTATGGTCCAGTTATGAATGGCCTTGTTTCAGTGCCCTTCTTGATAGTGGGGTTTTTCTATAGCGTTTTGAAGAAGCAGCGTGTGATAGCACATAATAGTTGCTGTTAGCTTCTTATTTTTTGCTAGAGTCTTGAAGAGTGCAAAATTTCAATGCTGAAAAAGTGGTATTTGTATAAATATTTAAAGGCTACAATGAAAAATGTGATGAATTTAATAACAAATTATATTAAATTTAAATTCTCAATTTTCCATAAAAATTTTGATCGAAGTTAATGAGAAATCAGATCAATTACCACGAAAATGTGCTACTAATGCATCTTTGGAGGTCTACAGGATATGTTAATAAGTAATTAGGCTAATAGATATTGCACTTTGAAATGGAATGAGCAGAACTGTTGTATATACAAAACGTTCTGGGACATTCCTATAGTCATAAGTGCAATGATAGTTTTCAAAATGAACAAGGAAACGGTGGTATTTTCACTGGACATTCGGTTCATAGGAAACCTAATGAGTTTAAGACTTACTCCATCCTCTATACTTGTCGTTGGTGTATATGGATGAGCACGAAATTATGCAATAGTTAAGTCATTGCTCCACAGTCCCACAAAAAAGATTTAGAGCATTTGATAGTTTCTTTCTAGAAAATCTTGAAAACAACTGCACTAATATGTGGTCTACGTAAAATTTCATAATGCTTACTCCTTTAATACCAAAAACCATTACATTAAAATTGAAATTGAGTTGCTCAATTAAAAATATCCTTTTAACAGGCATAATATGATTATATTTATTCTTCCATGCACATCCAATTAAATTTTATTTGATATTTACCAGAAATCTGGAATTTCTATTTGATATAATATAAAAAATGATTTTGATGATAATATTAATTAAATAATACTTTCGTCTGATTTATTGACAACACATCATCAAACTCTGCAGTATGAAAAGAATCTCATCTAAAATTAATTTTTATACTTATATTAAAAAATATATTGACAATTTAATTCTTTGATATATAAAATATAATTTGTCTAGCTTATTTTTATTAAATTGGTATTCATTTAAAAGAAGATTACATAATAAACAAGAGTATTCTTTGAAATTCATAGATCATATAATAAATATTCTTCCTTTGGTAAATGTAATACTCTCAAAAATTTACTTATTTTGATATTTAAAATATTTTCATATTTTTATTTTTTTTACTGCTGTCATTAATCCTGTCTGTCATTTAGTCTTAAGTGGAATATAAATGGGAAAAATATTAAAATTACAAAGTATATACAAATTGTGTCTTTTAAAATGTTGCTACAAAAAAGTAATACCAACAAGATTTTTTTTTTTGTCAATTTATATAATTATGAAAAAAAGAAATTCTTCTTAACAATTTATCAAAATGTAATAGTTTCTTTTAGCTAATATTCAGGTTACATTTATAATTTTGGACCTACAATCAGTTACTACAAATTCGACTGTCATTATTACAGATTTCATTGACTGGTTGGTTATTTGTCATAGTGTTTTCTCTGTAATTGACTTAATACTATTTAAATACTTACCCTGTAACTAGATAATTTATGTAATTATATTCTAATCAGATTATTAAATGATGAACTCTGTTCAAAAGAGAAGGCCATCATTAACCCAGTTGGTAGTCTCGCCGCTTTTTTCGCCAAATATCAAATGCTGTTCGTGTTGGTAGTGGTAGGTACGCTCAAAGCGGCATCAGCTGTATTATGTTACCTTTTTGATGTTGAATTGAATCAACGGAATAATCAATAGTAAAGGAATAATCAAACAAATAATCAATAGTAAAGGAGAATCAAAGTGACATATCAAATCCGGCATCGCGGCTAAAAGTGGAACCAACTTTCTTGCGGCAGTGCGGCACCAGCGGCATGACTGCGGTGAGTTTGACTGCATCCATATATTTTATAACATTTCAACTTTGTTGCTGCGCGGCACGAACTGGGAGAGTAACGTGCGAGTAACTATAGCATAAAACTATACTTTACAGCCCGAGCAGAATCAACGCTAAATACATAAGAATACGCAGCCAACGTAAGAAAAAATATTTATCGGACACAATCAAAAGTAGTTTTGCTGCGATGTAATTTTTCTACCTACCAATTTACACTAACAATGTGACATTTACCAGCGTTGCTTACGTTAAAAGTAGGTTAACTTTTTTTCTCGATTCTGCGACGAGGCTGCGTTTGTTATAATCGGTTTCATATATTTTCATACATTTTAACTTTTTTAACATTTGTTATGTAGGCTGCGTTATGTATTCTGCGTTGATTCTTCTCGGGCTATTATCATTAACAACAGAAAAATGTTATGTCAGAAAATTAGAATATTACATTAAAATTCTTTATGCAGATCATTTTTTTTTTTGTAAATCTACTGAGAAATCTAATGTCCTTAAGAAAACAAATTCTCTTCTTATTACTAACTATAAAATTATTTATTATCATTTTGTTGTGATGAGTCTCTGATATTTTTTTTATTCTATCTAATATCCTTAAGAAGACACATATAAAACATGTTAGTCAATTATCGTCAATCATTTTATATATTATTAAATATCATTATAACATAAAAATTGTATAAATTTTATAATTTTGACTATGATAAATCGTCAGAAAGTAACATAAATGTCAAAAAACATAAAACACGCAAGATCTTTTTATAGTTCTATGGTTCAATAAGAAGAGTTTACTGAAGAAAAAAAAGCATATAAAAATTTTTGTTTATGAGACATAATAAATTTATGTATACAACAAAAAATATATTACATATTTTTTGTTGTTGTTGAATGAAATATTTTTGATTGTAAGTTTTTACTATATTTTTACTATTAAAAGTTATACGGAAGTTTTCATTAAACATTATTTTATGTTATAGTTTTGGCGCCAAATATACTGTCGAAATTTTAACATTGTTGTCATTTGGAAATAATAAAAATTAACAAAATGATTTTTGTATTAGTTTTATTATTAATGTCTAAATTAAATCGTAATGAAAATGAAAATATATTTATAATAAAATTGACATTTTAATTGGTAAATAAGACAATAATAAATAAATTAATATGAAATTAATTTTTAATTGAAAAATGTTTTGTTTATTGGCATGACATTTACTTAAGTAGTAAAAATGTAATTAAATGTCAAATGAATTTTTTCAGATAAAAGATAATTTTAGAAACTTTAAATAATTTGGATTAATTAAAGAAAATGAAAGAAATTTTTTGAAAATTAATTTGGATTAATTAAAGAAATATTTGTTAAAAATTATGTTACATATATAAACCAAATTTTTGGCAGGTGACCGTCTGGTAAATACATTTGGTCTTGGTTTTAATTCTAGACGGATATATTGATGTCGCTCTAAGTTGACTCAGCTTTAAATGAGTACAAATAATGAAAATTTGCAATCAGTATTTTTGTGATTTTATAATAGATAAAAACGCTATTGGTTGAGATCATTTTTACTGACAGCAAATGTCTCACTATTAAAAAAGCATTAGCTCATTGCAATTACATGTTTCTTCACTACATAAAGAAAATTATGGTTTGGAATTCATATAAAATAAATAGGTCAAAATTTTAATAAAATGTTTCAGCAGGTCAAGGTTCAATTATTGCAAAGCGTTATTGCAAAGATGAAACCAATTCTTGTGTAACACATAAAGTCTTTATGTAACACAAAGATAAACTTAAAAATATAAAATTTGTATTTTTATATTAATAAGTATTCACAATAGAAGAAATTACTTGTAATTGTATTATGAAAATTGAATTATTATAAAATTTAATCAAATTTTGAGAAATAATTGTCAGCCAACTTTTCTATCCTTTAATTATATGAAGTTCCTGGATATGAAATAACTTATCAAAAGCATTTATAAGTTTCTGTAAATTATTTGTAACTTTATAAGTAACTTTATAAAATTTTTTTTTTAATAATTACAGACAACTTTTGTTATTGGTATTAGTTTGTTTATTAACATTTTCAATTTCATCATCATTATTTTTATAGTTTTAGGATTAATTGCAGCTAATTTTGTTTGTGATAATTTTAATAATTTTCTCGAGAAATAGTAATCACTAAAATAATACAAATTCTAGAGAATTCTCGAGATAAGATTTCCCGATCACAAATTCAAATTATAATTTCACTCTGTCTGTCTGCGGTTATCTCCAGATTAAAAAGACATAAACGTATAACCAACAACATCATTTGAAGATTAAATTTTTTTAGTTGTTCGCCCAGATTTTGGTATTCGAATCCTTAATGAGTTATAAGATTTTCATTATCAGAAAAAGTATTAGAAGAAGTATATAAAAGTAGTTGAATTAAAGACTGATTGGCCAATCGATTCTTCCATTTTTCGATAGAAAGCTTTGTATCCGAGCTTGTAAAACAAGAATTTTTCAATTTATGATAAATTATACAATGAAGGATTAGAATTTAATACATCGAAACTTAAATGATACTTTTAACTTATGACAAAACTATACTATAAAAAGCATTTCCGAATTATCAATATATAAATAAATAAGTGATAATTTCAATTTCATAAATAAGTAATCAAAACAAATCATCTTAAATCGTTCAGTAATCCTAATTAAATCAAAAGATAATACGCATAATTTCGATTTAGTTTTGTTCTTTATTTTTTGTATTACGTTTTTAATCCTGGATATTTAACATAATCATTGCTTGATTGTTCTAAAGAACTGCGTAGCAATATAGATTGCGTGATTTTTTTGGTTCAGTAACAGACACACATATATATATATATATATATGTCACGTATTATATGTTTCGTACATATAAACATAAATTATGTATTGGATAAGTTTATACATCGATTCGATTGTGACAGTTTTGTTTTTAGCAACGTAATTTATTTTAAATCCAATTATTTAAATTACCATAATATAAATTTATAAAATTATTTACAATATTTTCGATTTTCTTTTAAATGATTAATTTGATAAATTTTATATAATTTTTATTTTTCTTATATATTTACAGGGGTTTTGGCAAACAAGGATTTCAATGTCAAGGTAAAATTCTTTAAATTACAACATAAAAATATGCTGAGAAAAACATTATTAGAAAAACGAAAAATTTACAATAATAAAATTATTAATAATTTTTTATATATTTTTCTACAGTTTGTTGTTTTGTGGTACATAAACGTTGCCATGAATATGTCACATTTAAATGTCCTGGCAAGGACACCGGTGTTGATTCAGTGAGTATTATTTTTATGTTATATTGTTATAGCTTTTTCTTTTATTTTAATGAATTATTTGTTATATTTTTTTATTTATTTATTTTTACCTGTTTTGCATTTCCCTTAAGGAAAATATTTAATATTTTTTTATTTTCTGTATTTTATGCTTTGTATTATTATTTTTATTTTCCTTTTTATTTTTTTGTAATTCCGGTTTAATTCATTGATTTCACAACATTAAAAATAAGGATACAATAATAATTTTAGTATATTGCGCTTAGTAGAATAATTCCAGTCTTCTGGGACTTCCAGATCCAAAAAATTTTTGATAATAATAAAAAAAACATAATTTTTTGTTGTATATGTAGAACTTTATGTTAAGGTGTACTAACAATTTATAGTGTATAGAGAAAGTATGTAATTGATTTGTCATCATCATCATCATTACAAAAACATAATAATAATAATAATAAAAATATGATTTTATAAATTTATTATTTACTGTAGTTGCACTGTCATCAGAAATGTATAATTTTATGAATTATTTATTATTATTAACAAATAATTTAATAGTAAAGCTATTAAATTAGCTATTAAGTATGCAGCTAGAATGAAATCAAATTTTAAATCTCTCCAAATTATCCGGTAAAAAATCCGTGCAAAAATTGTGAAAAATATTTTGTAAAGAAATTAGACAAGTTAATTTTTCATTTTAATATTATGTCATTTCCATTTTTTTTTATCCATTTTTATTGTGCACTGTATCTAATTATTTTTTAACATTTGTACCATCTTTTCAAATTTCTATCGAAACTTCGAAACTACATAATTTTCATTACGCATGCTGCGTACTACCTGAGCATAATTATAAGTGAATTTTTTTCATTTCTGATTTCACGATGTTAATATTATATGAAAATTTAATTTCATTTGATGAGCGTACTCAGCTTAAAATGTTTCTTTCAATCGAAATGATTTCTGAATAATTTAATACAACGTAAAAATCACAATATAAGTTAAGATTAGATTAGATTTGAATTTACATGGATTACCCACTACTTAGCGCTAACACTGCTTAACACAGTACATCACTTAAGTGACAGGGATCACGATTCTGATGATGCAATTATGTAATAACCGATGTTCGAGGTGTAATAGCCATTATCCCGGTAATGCTTCGCACTCACATATTAATGTGTTATGCAGTTTCATCTTCGTCTTCACCATCATCTATCTAAACACTTGGTTTTACGATAGTCCAAGTCTGTGTAGATGATTTTTTAACTAATCCTTATCTGGAAATTCTAGGATATTTAATTATTTTATTTAATGTTTTAATTACTGCTAAAATTTAAAATGTTCCTTGACTCTTTTAATAATAATTCATTTAGCAGTTGAGTTGTTGAAGCACTAAAAGATTCTTTTTAAGCACTAAAAGATTCTTTTAAATTGTTAATTATATACAACAAAAAAAAAATCTTTGTTGAAAATTTCTTCTTTAATTTTCATTTCTGCCCTTTTATTTTAAAGAAAAAAAAAAGAAAAAATTAATGCTTCAAAAGTTTTAATCATGAGATTACTTTTTCTATATAATATGAGTATAAAAAAAGAAAATGATTTATTTTTGTAAAGTTTTTTGGACATGATTTTCCAAAGTTTTTGGACTTAATTTTGTCAAAAAGTTTATTTCTTAGTTTTTTTCCATGATAAATTGCTTTTTTTTAATTATAATCTTTGCTAAGTTTTTTTAGTTTCTAATTATTATAACCGCTTCTAGAACAGACAAGTAGTTTTGGTATTAAAAAAGGACTTGATTTTGAAATATTGATCTTGACATTTTTTATTAAAACAATTAAATCCTTTGACAAATTTCTATTAAATTGAAATCATTTCAAATTTAATTTTGAAATAATAAACTTTAATAAGTTAAAGTTTGTTTAAATTGCAATGTCCTTGATAATTAATCCTCAATTTTATATATTTATGTAGTGACTTTATTTAGGAATTGATAGTTAGAAATAATTTCGGCAATTTAGATTTTTAAAAAGTAAATGGCTACAATTTTTAATTGAAATTTCATAAATTTTATAATACAATATTACAGAAATGCAGAAGTTAAAATATTTTTATGTTTTTCATAATAAAAAACAAATTTTATACTTATTGCTAAATGAATTAATTTATTTTAATCTACAATTTAGCTATAAAAATATATACTATAAAATTTAAATGCTAATGTAAACCAAAAAATTTTTTTTTTTTGTAAAAGTGCTATTAAAAGTAAATTTACATTAAAATTGAAATTAATTTTCTGACAAAAACAATCCAATTATGTTAATAAAAAATCTATATAGGATGCTGAGAAAAGTAAACATAAATGGATGTCTCATACATATTCAGGACCACATTTTTGTGATCATTGTGGTGCAATGTTGTATGGTGTTAGTAATCAGGGTCTAAAATGTGAAGGTAAATTTATATAAAAAAAAGAAAATATGAATTTTATGCATAAATTATTCACATAAGCTAGAAAAATTTATAAATATACCACAATTTTAAAAATTTAATTATATTATGTAAATTATTTTTGGTACTATACAAATTTAATTTCCTATAATTCCATTTATTTATTTTTTTGATAATTAGTTATACAAAACTTTGAATATAAAAACATGGATAATTTGAATTATATAATTATAAATAATTTTAAATACCAGATTAAATAATTATTTATATTATTTTTAGAAATTAACCCCAAGTAACAAAATTTTATTTATTACTTATAAATATAAATCAAACGTATTTGAATTACTTGAAAAAAAGATGAAAGTTTATTAAAAATAGATAACTAAAAATAAATTTTTAATATTATTGTGGACACATTTAAAATATTCTTTTCAAGTAGTAAAAACAAATCTATCAATTTTTATGTATACACTGAAAAAAATCGATTAATTTTACAATATTAACATAAAATTGTTCTATAAATAATAATCTAAATTTAATAATTTGGTTATTTTCGCGTTATAAGATATTAATAACACAAATTGATAATCAAATTAAAAATAATCACTGAAAAATTGATTGGAATATTATTTTACATTTAAAAAAAAAAATCTTAATTATTTATGCAAAACTCTAATGGTCGATTTCACAATGATAGCTTAATCTAATGTTTAACAAAACTGATTGATCGCAAGCTAAGCTAACTTGATTTGCAAGCTAAGCTTACTTGTGTTCTTAAATATGTGAATTATTGAGAATTATAAAATAGAAAATAATTTTATTGTGAATGAAAATTAATCATTTAATAATAAAAATTAATGTGACATAGAAATTTATTTATTTGATGAAAATATATGAAGTGTCAAAAGTGAAGTTTAAGCTCTACCCACCTTCGACTTACAATAAACCTGACTTTAAAGAAGTCTTATAACTAAACTTGAACTGTGATATCAGAAAAAAAGTGAAACCGAAGTTAAAGTTCTGGAAAAGGCTTAAATTCTGCGATTATGAAATCATTAGAGACGCATATATTTATAATTCGAAATTGTCAATTATTTGTCTAATGGCTGTGCATCGAAATACTCATTTAGAGATGATTATGTCACGAGTTATTATTTAATTGACAACAATTATATTTGTTGTCAATGATTATATTTTCTTCTATAATAACAACAGAATTATATTTTTGTGGAAAACGGTGGAAAAGTGTTTGGAAAATATAAAAATATGTCGAAAACTGAATTGAAAAGGTATAAAATTGTAGAAAAATCTAAATAGCAATATCTCTGTGTCCCTGTCATTTAATATAAGAAAGAACAATATTGCCAAATGTCAAAAATTTGGCAAAATTCAAGTCAAAAGCTATAAAAAAAAATAGTCTGTCAGAGAACTGTCAAAAATTCGTGACATAAAACGTAAAAAAGTACATTTTTCGATGTTATCCATCTCTGATTTACACCGATCGTTAGTTGTATGCTGTCAGTATTAACAAAATATTTCTCTCTAAAAATACATTCGTTAAAATTTGTTATTGGTAATATTTTAAAAATATTCATCAAAATTATTATAACTAATTTTGCTAATTGGGAATTATTGTTCATAAAAGTTTTTTAATAGTTTACTCGTACCAGTTTTACTAGTGCCCTGGAAAATTCATTTTATAATTTAAAGTTTTTAACCATAAAGTATTACATTTAATATTAAAACAAAAAGTTATGTGAAATAATGGAATTTCAAAAAATCATGAAAAATAGATTAAAAGATTTTTTGTACATTTTCTCTATTAAAATGTAATTATATCTGATCCGGAATGGACAAGAAAGTTTTATTCAATTTTTTTTCCTTATTTTCTTTATTTTAAATCCAATTAAAATGATATTATGAAATTAAATTTTAAAATTTCTGTTTGATAAACTTTAAATTATATTTATAAATAAAAATTAAATTATATTATAAATGGTAAATTAATTGAAATTTAAAGATAGCGTATTATTTAAAAATTACTATAATAATTTTAACAACTTTGACCATAAAATTCAAATGGTCACTTTTCAGTAAGTCTAGTTTTGAGTAATTGATATGAAAATTTGTTGAGAATACTAGAGGTCAAATAAATTGAAGTTTAAATGAGATTATCCTGAAGACCTGAAGTAACTTCAGTTACCTGAAGTTAACTTGAATGTTACCAAATAAATATCCGGATTCTACCGGCATGATTTTGACCGGAACTGATGAGGAGATATTGTGAGCATTTTTTTTTTGTCAAGGAGCAGGATAGTAAACGTAAAATCTTTATTGATTAATCAATATTTTTTCTTTCTTTATACAGACAACAATCAATTTATTTATGAACAAAATATTTCTGTTTAAATTCTTATATTTCATAGTGAAAATCTAAAGTTATTTTCAAAAAATATTTCTTATTTTAAAAATAGTAAATGAATTAAAATCATACTAAAATGTCAGCAACACATTTCGTTAGTTGTTTTTCACAAATTCAATATGAATTACTATAAAAGAAAATTCTATGAATATTAAAATAAATATTATTTTTGTCATCGTCCTTTCTAGTGAAAATAATTTGATTTACATTTTTATGATTTAGAAAATTATTTTGCAACTCATTCTAATTGTTATATAGTAAAATGTGAAATTTATTTAATTAATTCCCAGCTGTTTTTACAGGTGAATTAATGTTTTGTCTTGTCATGAATTTTATTTATTTCTTTGAATTTATATTTTAATTATATTTTATTTCATATCAGAAAATATAAATTGCAGCGATGAGATTTAAATAATGGTGACAGTTCCTTTAAAATTTCTACAACTTTGGTAAAATTGATTAGCGACAAATAAACATTTTATATATGATAATTTCACAGTATTGGCAAATTAATTTTACGTCATTTTTGAAGTTTATAAATTAATTTCATAAATTTTACGACATTACAATTGCAACATTAATGAAACTTCTTTCCGAATTTATTTACCTAAGATTTCTTTTTTTGTTAGATTAATTGAGCAGAAAATGTCATTTCCATAAGAAAACATTATTTTAATAAATTATTTATAAATGTTTTCAAGAAAAATGATAAATTAAAAAACAAAAAAAAAAAAAGTTGAAAAAGAGGAAAATCTTTTTTTTTTACAATAACAACAACAACATTTGTTCATACTTGTTTTCTGTTGAAATTTTTTGTAGCTGCCTAATTTTTTATCCCCTGTATTCTATGGAGGATGTTAAGTATTTATATCATCGTCCTCGACCTTTTGCCTAAATTGTTAAACGCAAAATATATATAAAAAAAGAGCACGTGAAAAAATTAATATAATGAATTTTCATGAAATTTTTTTTTTTCGTGATAGTCATTATTATTACGCCCGCCAATTTATTCTGCTCAAAGACTTTTTAAGTATATAATTTTGTTGTATTTGTTTGTTATACCTATATAAAAAAGTGTAGGTTTTAATGCAAATTTGAATTTAATTTATAAGGAACAAAGTGATTCAAAATAATTTACCATTTATAAATTTTATGAAAATATAAAAGTTTATTTAACACGTTCAGGGATAAATTATTTTTAGTATTACTGTGCGGACAAGTGTTCTTTCTCAGCAAATTTTAAAGCTATTTTATCCCAGATTACAGAAAAATGATGACGAATTTAATTCAAATGAAAATTGAGTTTTCTAATGACATTTAGCTATTTTGTCCCAGATTACTTTAAAAATTGTTATAGAAGGATACGATGGTAAATGCTTTCTAATAATAAATGACCAATAATAAATAATTAGAATATTCAATTTCATTTTAAAATATTGTTTTCTAAACATTTCAACACCACCGATTAGAAAAATCATCTGTTTCGCATATTGACACATGGCCTATATTATTGAGTTTTCCAGAAAAATATCAAAATGTAATACACTGTAAAGTGACGTTCTATTTAGAAATATTTAATAACCATCGACAGCGACAAATCTAACGACGAACACCAGGCCAAGGAACGTCAATCCCACAACGGGTCTTACAGACCTCGAGTTGCTACAACAACAACGATATGTCTATAAGAGTAGCTATATGGTTTATGTGTTTTCTAATATGACAGGAGTTTTGACGTTTAAATTTATTATTATTCTGCTTGTGTCAAAATTGTTATTTTAACATAATGTAAAGCTTTTATATCCAAAAGTGTTTCCGTACATATCAATGTGTTATTGCAAATGCTGTTTCTGTAATTTAGTTTCATTTTACATACGTAAATACAGATAATCCTTATTATGTTAAATTCCTCGAAACCACCCTGTAATTATATATATAATTGACTATCAGTGTATTTTTATATAATTATTTAAAGTAAAAGACATATAAATTTTTTGTGTACGAAATTCATCATCATTGTTTATGACAACAAGAAAAATTACAAAACTGTCATACCAAGGATATAAACCATTACGATATTAAAGATATAAATATATTACATTAACTCTAAATTCTAAATGGTATGATATTTATGAATTCGTTCATCACAGAAATTACATTATATTTGTAAATGAGTAGCATCACCAAATTAAAATTTCAACGGAAGGTTAAGAAAAATATAAAAAACTAAACCGGAAAAGTTTCGAAGAACGAAAGAAAGGATAATTTAGGTAAAAGGAAGAAGAAAAAAAATTCTCGTGTAATTTCCCGGAAACGGAACAAGAAAACATTGAAGAAAAAAAAACTGATGCAGTATAAAATTTGTCAGTTTAATACTAAAAAAAAATTAATTTAAATAACATTTATTGTTATAATTCTTATTAAATTTTAATTGAAAATTTCTGGTCTGTTTAATAATTTAATAAAATTAATATTATTTTGATATAATAAAGGACTAAATTCTATTCAACATTTTTCATTAAATATTCATTTAATTATGGACATTATTTATTTATTCAAAATTCCTTTAATTTTTCTAACTTCGCACAAAATACATATTAAAAAAAAAAAAATATAAAACCATAAAATATGTAAATATGTTTATGTATTTATGTATATATGTATATTAAAAATAAAAAGAATTTTTAAAATATTCATATTTCACTTTCCAACCTACTGAATATTTAAAACTGTCATGATACCGAAAGAGTTAATTTTCACCTTCTTCTGTCTAAATTATTAGTACCATAACAAAAAAATAACAAACAAAATTCTTCGTTAAATAATTTTTTTTTTATATTTATGTCTAGGGAAATTATCATCAAACAAGAGATTTACAAAAAATATTTACATAAAAATTTCATTTTGGTTCAATTAAAAATTATTAATTTAATATATAAATTTTGTTTACAAAGTTATCGTAATTCGTAATACAAGACAAAGTTATTAAAATTATTCAAGTAACACCGAAATTTTTGTGATATTTTAGTGTAAAAGTTTATAAATAATTCAGATTATTTTTCTTTAATATAATAATTTTGGTATCTTGGATGGAATTTACAATTTTTAAATAATCAATAATTTTATTGAATTATTAAAACATATATTTATAATCATAAGAATTATGATCATAAGGCACATTTGAACAGATTCATTATAATTATGAATAATTCATTAAATAATGAACTTATTCATCAATAATAAATCTATATTCTTTCCCGTAATGAAGAATTAGTTTTCACATGGGAATAATAGAAGTCAAAGCATAGAAATTTATGTAAAGTATGTACATTGTATACCTTTCCAGATAATTTCCCAGCACTTATTATTACATCTCAATTTTCAGTAGTTAAATTCAAAGTTGCTGAAGATTTCTTATTTGGAGAAACTAACAAAAGCCAAGCTTTTCTAGTAAAATTCGTTACATACCAGCTTAAGAGCTGATGATTTCCAACCACCTTATACAGATTAGTTTTGCTGATGCTGATAATGAAATACTTCCAGCATTATGTGCTTTGGTATTCCCATTACTTAATGCCTTTTAAAAAGAATTTTGTTAATCGTTAAATTTGATTAGGCAATTTCAATAAAAAAACTACTTAATTTAACTTATTTAGTTGGTGAACGTATTACTTTAGCTGATATTATTCTATTCTACCATTAATTTGGTTGGTTTGGATGTATCTTTAGGTGCACTATACTAATCTTAATCAAGTACAATTTAAAGATAACAGAAAAAACATTACTATTTGATATAATGAATTCAAAGCTTAGACATGTGGTGGTGGTAAAGATGAAGAAAAGAAATAAGATAGAGAACCAAAACAACCGCAACAAGAAAAGAAAAAAATCAGCTGAAGAATTGGATACACCTTTAGTTATGGAACCAAACAGATCAGTTTGATTCAATGTCGATAAGGGTACATTTAATTTTGATGATTTTAAAGGTTGTTATTCAAATTAAGCTTAAACTGAATGAATTCAATATATTTCGAGCAAGATTATAAATATAATGATGAAATTGTGTAAAGTATTTATGACTTGTAATTTAATAGCTTATATTGTTGTATCAATGTTCGGATAAATGCATAAACAATCATTTGCACCAGTTTGTCTATTTGCTGAGGACAATAATAGTACAATTTCTGGTGTTTGAGTAATGACGTGATTAAAATAGAGGTTGGCAAATTGATTATGATTGTTATGAATGGAAAAAATTAGATGTTAAATCTGAAGAAACAAACAAATATCGTTTTTCATGGACTTGGTTGGTATTTATAAAGCTGGTCGTAGTACAAATAGACTGTTTAAGAACTAGCTGATCGTTATTTATTTCAAGTAACAATATACTTTACTTTAAGTATATCGGCAATCTATAATAAATAATAAAATCTAATTGAAGTACATTGTTATGAATTAGTTTGTTATACATAGCTCACTTTATAGATTACGATCAAAAGAATTTCTTGAAAATTGTTTCCTCTCGAGTAGGGTTTTAATTATTAACAATATAATTTATCACATTATCAACTAAATTTCCAAAAATATTTATTTATTTGAAATTTATGGAATTCTTCACTCAATCACAATTAACAATTTTAATATCGACAAATTGTTTATAAATTAATTAGATTTACCACCATATTATAAAAAAAAAATTGTCTGTTCAGCATATTTCAAAGTATAATTTCAAATTTTCCAGAATTTTTTAACATCTTTTATCAATATCGTATCATCATTAAATAAACACTTCAAATACAGTTTTCTATCAGCAAATTTTTCTCCCACAAAATGCTAAACAATACAAAATTTAATGGTTATAGCAATTCTGCAAATTGTCTCTATACAATTTTATGGACTACTCCATATAAAATTCAAGTAGCTAACAAGAATAACAAAAAAAAAAATTCAATTAAAAAACAATTCACAATTTAACAATAAAGCCTGATACCACGCAAAACAAATATACATCTAACAACAATGTAGAACTTTATTTAAAATTAATTACAATCTCCTGTTGCGTATATCCTTAAGCTACCTATAACAACAACAAAAAGGACGTTTTTTTCTGTTATCTTATTTTTCTGGATATAATAAATATGTATCCAAAAAAGCATCTGGTATTAAATTTTTTTTTGAAGTGATACCAAGTGGGATTTTTACCTCCTTTTTAATATGCTGGTCTCTGTGTACAGTGTCTGGTTATTTAGATATAGTTATATATATGAAAAATAGTCCTTTTCACTAAATAGACATAACTATATTTATATATATATGAATTTAAAATTGAAATTGGTCTTTAGAGTCCTTTTTTTTGTAAATTGTTTTTTGGAGTACCTTTTTCTTTTTACTTTTTTGGTTATTATTTATATAAATCCTAATTTAACACAAACATGAAAATTCAATTAAGAGTTTTCTTTTCTGTTTTTTTCTTTTTTGTAATTATAAATATTCCTTTTTCATGAAAATTAAAACAATTCAAATTACCTTGTTAATTACATTGGTAAATTTTGTATTAAACTATATAATAATATAGAAAATTACATGATGTAAGTATGAAAAACACTATTTTTTGTAAAGAAAATGTAATTTACCATAAGAAAATTATATTTAAGAAAATTTAGTGAATTTTACTTTAGGTATAATTTATATATAATGTGAATGATTAAATTAGGATCACGTAATTTTAAAACAATATATTTTTAAAGAATCTTTTAAAGGTTTTAACTTTTAAGATAACAAAATAACATAAATTTTGTTGGGTTTTGTTGAATTATAAAGATTTACGATATATGTGTATAAAATTATTTTAGAAAACTTTTTATAATGGAGTTTTTAAAGAGAGATGGGCAGCTAAAACTGTCTCATTATGTCAATATATTAAGCAACCTAATGAACTTATGATACTTCTTGTAAAAATTCAATATTTTGTGTTTGTTACGTGATTTGAAATTTAAATTGATACTGTGATAAATATTTTTTTTTGGTTATGTATTGTAAGGACATTTTTGGGTTCAAATATTAGGATAAGAAATTATGATAATTTTCTTTGTGGCTTTAGACATTTTATATTTATGTTAAGTCGAGAATAGGAAAATTTTGTGTGTATGTTACGAAATAACCAAAATTAATGAATTTTATCTTACAAATTTTAAGCAGGTTAGTTAACCAGGTTAGTATTATAATATCATTTCATTACATGGATATCCTTAGACAGAACGCTTTGAAGAATGAACTTTAATATTAAAATTAAGTGTGGTTACATATTTTAAATTATGATTAGTTAGTTTGAGCTGGAAGTAGCTTAAATACGTGGAGGTATTTTAGCGAATTCTATTGCACTCCCAGTGAAAGGTTACTTATGTTTACAGCACATCCATACTCATAGTTAGATTCAGTTTAGCATTCCTCTTACTGTTTTGTCATAAAATAACATTCGATATTATTTCAGTATTCTCCAATGCACGGCGGGACAATGGCATAGAAAATGTTCCAAGGATTAGTGTCTATCCGTGTAAGCCGTAAAGTCGCCGTATTTTCTGAGTATACTTATTTTTCCACAGGGTTTACCATATTGTTAATATTCATCCTATTATGGGAGTCGATGATGTTTTGTACCATGTCAAAAAAATTTACATTATTTTTCACTCATTTCTGACTGACAAATATGGAATTCATCATAGCTATAACAAATTTTTAATTTGCAAAAATTTATTACCAAAAATATTGAAATTCATTATAATTTCATCTAACATTTTCATATTATTCTCTTTCTATACTAGACACAAATACAACGTCATTAATGGAATTTCCATTTTTGCTTGAGTAAATTTTTCTACTTTAAATTAAAGTTTATCACTGATTTCCTCTTCATAGCCATAATAATTACACCTAAAATAAATTAATACTAAAATCTTGTTTTCTGAAAAATTAAATTTTCTGAAACTTTTTTAAATTTCTTTTTTAAGTCTGCAGAATTATTTCTTTCGACATCACTTTCTTAGGCTAAAATATTGAAGGTGATTATTAAAAAAAAAAACGGTGGTGAAAACGTAAATTATACTTAAAGAAAATTTATAAAGTTGAAAAGTTAAAAATTGTTACTACTATATTGGAAAATTTGGGGTTTGTTTAAAATTAATATTAAAATTGTAGTGCTCATGATTCAATTCAGAATGTTTTATACAAATTCGGAATTTTCTTATTTTAATTTTGATATTTTTGAGTACAATAAGACCAAATTCTTTACGGTTTACGTATATTCAGTAATTAAATATTTTAAGTCAGAAGAAGTTTGAATCGATTAAAAGTAGCATATTAAAACTATGATTTAAATTTTAATAGCAAATTTTAATATAATTTAATATAACTGACTTTTAAAGATTGTTTTGAATCGATTAAAGACATGTAGAGAAAGACGAATTCCAAGTAACTTTTAAAACTTGATATTGAAATGTTATAAATGTAAAATTAAGAGAAGCGAGACTTTTCCTTTGCAATCAAATTAGATATTTGAAAAATTTATGGAAAATGAAACCTTTTGCAATTGAAATCCTCATTATATAAAATGATTATTTGCGTTTATCGAAAACTTGTCAAAAAGTTATCAAATTATTTATATTAATTGTTTAATAAGATTTCGTAAATTTGATGGAAGAAAAGATTTACCTAAATTGATTTGATTTCGATGCCGCATAAATTCGTTCAATTATTTAAAAGTTCAGGAAAAAGTTTTATTTTAAATATTATTTTTATGCTCATACTTTTTGTATATGTAATATTGGCGTAACAAAAATTATGAGTTATTGTTTGAAAAAATTCTAAAAAAAAATGTATTGGTTGGATACCGAAAGAATCTTTTAAATACTTTTGGTAACATATTAATTTGAAAAACAAAGTTTTGATATAAATCACTTTTAATATATATTAAAATAAAATTTAATATTTTTTAATAAAATATTTTGGTAATTTAAAAGTGAAAATTTAATACATCAATCATTTAAAGAGCAAAATGGTTTAAGAATAAGGAATAATTACATTATTTTTTATTTATTAATAATTACAATAACGTATTTTAAAGTAATTAAACCCTAAACCAAATCAGCCATGTTGCTAATGCTAATCCAGTTAGACCATCATTTCTTTAATATATTTTTAATATTTTGGTTTTAGCCGAATTGTAAAAAAATCAGTTGTCTATAATACGTTTTACACTGGAAGAGGATGATAGATAGTCCTTTGAAGATGTAAACAAATGCTATTTTGGTATATACTATATAGACTCACCATGGTTAAAGTATAATACTTTATGCTAACCATCCACTTCTACAACAGTAGACTCATAAAACTAATGACAACATTCCACTTGCTTTAACATGCATTCCAGGATGTCTGATTTTCTGTTAATCCTCAATTATTCTGTCAGTGTTTTTCATAAAATATAACAAATTTGTAGATAATTTAAATTATAAATGTAATTCTTTTGAATTATTCTTTTAAAATCTCATAAAATACAATAATTAGAAAGTATAAAGTAAATGGAAAGTTATTTTTTTTTCATGATAATTTTATACAATGAATTCATCCTTACAAAACTTTGTGAGGAATAAGGATTAATTTTTGCTCTAATAAATTTGAAAAGAAATATTTATACGAATTATTAAATCTGTAGAATTAAAATTCTTTTTATATATAATAATTTATCAAAGTTTACTATATTTTTAGTAAAGCTTTAACTTTTAAATAATAATAATTATGATTTAGTGATGCATATAAATGGCACTATCTTAAAATGGTTTTGGAAATGATTATTGTCTAAATTTTAAGTTGAAAAGATATAAATAATTTGAAGTCAGAATTTTGTTAGTATTATATAATTTCAATTTTTTGAAAAACATATTTTAATAAAATGTACCATTAAGTTTTTATAAAAAGCATAAGGAATTATTATATTAGATTTACAGTGTTACGATAGTACGACAACTAACGCTACAAATGGTCATTATATTGAGTACTAATTTAACTGGAACTCATATAATCAACCACTGGTGTTTATGCACGTAGGCTAGATTTAGACCACTTCGTATCATTCACATTATACATACCACTGCTACTTGCTGAGCCATCAACTCGTTCTATCGAATTTCAGAATTATAGTTTCCAATCCAGAAAACCTGCTACTGCTTCATGCAGTTCGTTCATGTAGACAGAATTATATAAGCATTTCCACCGTATGTGCATATGATACACCAGCCAGCGATACAGAAAAGTTTTCAGTTGTCACCTTTTTCTCTGCATCCTTTACACAATATTTACTTCGGATCGTCGTATTTTAAATATCAAATACAATTAGAATTCCAATTATATATTGGAGTCTGAAGAAGGTAAATAAATCACCTAAAAACACTTACGAGATCGATACGTATTTTGTTTGAAAATAATTATTAATGCGTGTCAAATATCTCAGAAAACTAAAAACATAAAATATTTAATTTGACTTTATTTCTTCGAAATTTTAAATTTTTGTAATTCCTCATTTAAAAATATTTAAATAGTCTTAGAAATATAAAATAATTTCTCAGAGAACTGAAAACTTTAATTTTAATCCAATTAAGGTAATTATATTAACCCTTTTGCATTGGCCGTTTTCGGGTTACAGGCTCGCACTACTTGCAGAGAGCATGTGTTCCGCAGTTTCTTCATCATCCGAACAGAACAGAACTGACAGTCACTATTTACAGACTTTCCGATATTGTTACTTAAGCGGGAAATGATCTATCGTTTTGACATTAAGTCTTGAGTTGCAATGTTTCGATCAGTTCAGTTTCGATTTGTACATAAATTATAAAATAGACAATCGACTGGTTTAGTAGACTAAACACAGCTATCGATTGTAACCGATTAAATCACATATTATTATTTTTTGAAATAATTGTCAAAGTTCAATCGTTCCAAACTCTATCAGTTCGATTCGTTCCGAAAGTGTCCACTAAGTGTGTCGATTTTCTATACAAAATATATGAAGACGTCAAACTTGAACTTTACTGAACGAATTCGGTACTGAATTGATCGATACATTGTTGCCCAAGCTTAATTTTTTTTTACATTGAATAATTGAAGAAAAAAAACATAAAAATAACTTCAAAGTTATTCACTTCAAAGTTGTTATTATATTTTAGCACCCAAGCGAGAATAATTGAAAGAATTAAATATTTATTACGAACTAATAATTACGATATTTGTATGAGTAACTTTTACGCTTTTACTAACCATTACATTTAATTCATATGAACAAATTAATGATACCAAAGGGTTAAATAAATAATATTTATTAAAATAGTTTTTCTTATTTTTATGTTTTTATTTTTGTTTATACATATTTCTATCAAAATAATTACATAACTTTTATAAGAATTTTTTTTTCAATTACGGATAAAGCCACCGTACATTTTAATTTTGTAAGTTTATTTTACGTATTTAAATATTTAATGTTAATATAAACTTTATTAAAAAGTTATAATATAACAAAAAATATTGTGCAATATTTTTTATATGAAGAAAATAAAAAAGGAATTTTTATTATCACTAAAAAGTTTGATTCATTTCTGTATACATCAAAATTCATTTATTCATAACATTTTTTTTTTAGATTTAAGAGAAGTATCTTTTAAAATTAAATTTTAAAAGTTTTTAGTTTTATATTTTTTATAGAATAATAAAAACTTTATAAAATATCCTTTTTAAAAATATTTATTTTAAATATTTAGAAGACTTTAATGCAACAATTGTTATATACAATTTTTAAAAAAAAGGAATTATGAATCAAAGGAGCCATCTATACTAAATGTAGTTTATTACCCACTAATAAATGTCTTTTATCTAGTGTTTTATTCACAATTTCAAAGATTAGCTTTATATCTACATAGATACAGAATACATGATACTTAGAGGTCGTAGTTGAAAATTCGATTTTTTTTCATTACTTTTGCGTTTTCTATTCATTTCAGAATTCGGTGTATTATAATATTTTACAAATGATTAGAATAAAAGTGAAGATCTTTTGTGATTGTGATGATATTTGGAGAGTAGAATAGATTAGATAAATAATACGGATAAATCTGAGAATATTTTTGAAGGTCTTAGACATAAAATTAGCTGCTTTTAGAAACCCATGTACAAATATTTTGTGTCTGGTGAACAATAGACCTTCAATTTCGGCTGTTTCATTGAATTCTCCGCATATTCTGCAGAGGGGTGAGATGGATCTGTCTAACTGATTAAGATGGTAGTTAAGTCGATTACGGCGTGGTTAGAAAGCCTGATAAGAGTAGCACCTAGTTCACTTTGTAGTTAATCAGGTGCGACGATATTTAGAGAGTAGGTAGAGTAAGAACGGAACTACATTTATGTTTTGTTCACCCCTGAGTGGACTATTTTAATTTGAATTTTAAATTTTTAAATTTGTAAAACTGAGCATTTCATAAAAAGAAACCCAGTATCTTAAAACAGCATCTATGAAATTAAGAAATTTTTTAGTATTTTTGTAAAGAAACTCATGCATCACGAGAGTTTTCGATGGATCGATCCATTGTGGTCCTTAGATCAGTTTTCAAAAAATTCAGCTTACCTTTATGAAAAGAACAGTTCTACACAAAGATAGTGTTAAAAGGACCCACCAACAGTGTAGTTCATCATGTCATAAATATTGATACCTTGTTATGTGTAAGCATATCACTTTCAAACACTCCACCATGCTCTACTATGTATTATAGATAGCATACGAATGTTGATATAATCTTAATAATAAACCGCCCTGTTTTCTTGTCGGTGGTGAAATGCTTTTATATAATCAAATCGTACTCAAAAGTACTGTCAAAAATTCTATATTTTTCTAAACTAAAATATGTCGGCAATCCTAACTGGATCAGAAAGACGATATGGCAGCACTCTACTAAAATTATTATCTTTTTATTGTTTTAAGTTTTCTTTAAAATTTCAATTGTTTGTAAATTTTTGATTGTTTATCATAAGATTTTCTGAAAATGGAATAAGTTTTAAAGTGCACATAAAACGATACTGTAAACTTGAATAAGTTTTTAGTACTTTGAAACTAAAATTAAGTTTGAAAATGTTTCCGAAATTGTTCATTGTTTTTATAAAATAATCTTATTATTTTATATAAGAAAATTTAATTTGATTTTAATTTCTAATGTTAATAATAAATTCTGGAATTATTCAACAATTTAATAAGTTTTCTAAATATTAAAATAGTTTGAAATTAAATTACCAATATGTACATATATAATATTTGAAGTTGATCCGATTCCTAGATGCCTTAAATTATACAAAATTTGTTGTATTTAATTTTTGAAATTTATTACTGTATATCTGTCTTGTTCTTACATTTACTGGCATTCATAACAAAATCATTTACCCTGCTCTAGAGTTTATTTTTACAAAATTTGATATAAAATAGGAAAGTAATAGCACTGTAATTGACTGAAGAACCTCTATGTATATTACATTGTCTTATTCATAAATTCTGTATTGAAATTTTCCAATTAAATTAGCAATTATTACAAATAGCTAATTTTGAATTAAATTCTGCAATAAAAATTATAAAACATTTCAGTAAATATTAATTTACTATGAACCTTATAAGCAGATAAAACCTACATTACCAAAGTTTACTTCTCACGGGTGACTAAGAAAAGATATTCATATGAATAGGGTGGCTTGCCGGAAAACCTAGGTCTCCTTATGGTTCGTTCGTTCGTTGGATGCTCGGTGACTACACAGGGCTTATATGGGAGTTCTAATGAACAACATAACTAAAGAGACGAGATAATAAAAGCTAATCGGTTTCTCAATGAGACAATTGCATCTTTATTCTTTAATTGAAGCCAAAAAGAAACATAACACTTCGTTAATGATATAATTAAAGAAGCATGACGACCAAGTAAAAGCCAGTAACTTTTTTCTTTAATATCTTGCACGAACCAGTTACAAAATATTTGGATAAACAATGCAGAATGTGTGAGAAAGAATTATTATTAGGAATCAGGACACGGAGTATAAAAATCGATAAAGGGACTACAATAAATCCATTGAGATCACTCGGTTTTACCTAACCTAAAATTACTTTAAAGAAGAACTAAAAAGTAGAAAATAATATTATGGCTGGTATCGAAATATTATCGTCTATTTTTGTGATATAATTAATAATGATTCAAGTTCAATTAAGATGATTAAGATAATTTTCTACTTTTCAGTTCACTTTATAATTATACCAACAAAATATTAAAATCATGACATTCAGAAAAAATATTTTTATATTTAATTTTTGTGTAGGCGAAAAATAATTTAATTATAAATTTAAATTATAATTAAATCTATACCAAAAATCAAATTTATGTTGCGTGTGATTTTATTAAATTAATTTTATGTTTTACCATAATTTTAATTTTATTTATGTTTTATTTATTTTATATTTTATTTTATTTTTATTTTTTTATAATTAAATCTTAAAATTACATTATTTGATTCTTCAATAGTTTTTTATTAGGTAGCATCAAAAGCCCATAATTGGTCTGTGAATACGTATTTTTCACCAACATTCTGTGATCAATGTGGTACCTTGTTACCTGGCATAACACGCCAGGGTCTCAAATGTAAAGGTAATAACAAATAAAATAAACTATATATTTTTTTTTGTTATCTTTCACCTGTGGTTGCGTTTTTATTGCATTAACTTATATTAATAATTTCTATAATTCTACCTTGTTTTATGTCTTTCTATATTTAGCACGTTTTAATTTTACTAATTGCATGAAATTAAATATAATTATTTAATAATTTATTTAAATAATAATTATATAATTTAAAATAATTAATTATATATTATTTTTATTACTAACTTGTTTATAAAGTTTTAATTGGATATAAACGATTTGTATATGAATTTTGCACAAGATAAATTTTCTATCAAAGAAATTATGATAAACTGTTTAACAATATCATATAATTTAGTCATTTAAATTTTTGTATGGAAATTCATTGTGGATTTTCGAAATTTTCCAAGAAAATAGATATTATGATAATATTTTGTAGATAAATTGTATATATATTTTGAAAAATCCAATTTTCTGCATGAAATACTTTTATGAAATTAGATAGTTTACAAAATTATATTACTCTAACATTACCACAAATAGAAATGGTAAAAGTTATAAAAAGTATTTTTCCTATCTAAATTCTATTATGTTGAAAGTTTGGGAAATTTAATGTAATATATTTTAAAAGAAAATGTCATCAGATTCATTTTTAGGAATTGATGTTGTTACACCAGAACAACTGGGATTATAATATTTTAAAGTTTAAAGTTTTAAAAGCACGTCTTGAAAATGTTGCAACATATTTAATATGTATAAAATTATGATTAGAACATTTTTATTAAAAATAAATTTTTATTTAGTTTAAAAGATTACGAATATGTTAACGTTTAGATTTTGTCAACTAGGGTAACATATTTTTTTAATATATACTATAATAAATACAAAATTAAATTTAGAAAGTTTTCAATTTAAATAAACTCTTTAATTCATTTTTTTGACAATTTTTTAAAAATATAATGAAGAAAATGAATAAAAATATCAAATTTCTATGTAAATTTACATAGAGTTAATCTATGTAAATTAAAATTATCTGATTTACCTAAGGTTCTAATCATAATAAGATTTCAGATATTCATATAAACTTTGTTACTTAACATTAAACTTTAAACTAATAAAATTAAATGCCACATGTTTTTTGAGCACGATAAATAGACGTACATAAACTTTAGAAACCGTGACGGCCTATTGAACCTCATTTCTTTAATCAAAATGATTTAAATTTTTTTACTGCTTATTTTAATTAAAGCCAAAATTTGTAATTTTTTTATGTTCAACAAAATATTATGAAAAATCGAATTCGATTCAGCACAAATTAATTTTATATTGTATTAAGTAATCTAAGTTATCTATGGAGCAGCTCTTACCGAACGAATATTGTGATTAAAATCTGGACCAGAATTATTATAAAAACCTTATGCAAAGTGTATAAATGTCAATAGTCAATAGTGGCGAAAATTGTGGGTGTTAATAATTGTATCGATTAGGCTACATTAATTTAAAACTGAATGTGTTATTCACTGATTGATTTACAAACATAATAAGCGTGAATGAAATGATAAATTTTCAAATTAAATTATTTCCAGAAATTAAATTTAAATTTTTAAAATGTAAATAAAATCATTTTACATAAATTAAAAACAAATTGATTAATTAAATCGATATCCCCGATTCATAATATTCTAACTCAAAATTACCACTTTTCTGCATAAATACTGTTTAATTTCAGTTCTTGTTGAAAGTTCATCAAAAATTTGAATTTATTAGGAAGATCGTTTCAAATTAAAATTTTATATATTAATGAATAAATTAATTAGTTATAATTAAAAAACTAAATTAGAATAAATAAATTTAATTACATTAGTATTGTAACTCAACTGTTTAGTTACATTACTTTTAATGTTTAAAATTACATTAGCTTTAACTTGACTTAGAATACTTGGTAATTTTCATGGGATTGCCTTACAATATTAATATGATGATATCGTGCATCATTTCCAACTCAAGATTGAATAATTCAACTTACGACAATATTACGACATAAAATCAAATAATGCCAAGATGATGTAAATTGATTTGTAATATAATCATAAACTTTAGAAATGATTAAGTTTTCTTCTATATGCTCGAGAGCTTAAAAATTTTGCCGAAATGTGGAGCACTCAAAAACACTAAATTGCTTGGAATAACTTGACTTGGAATAGTATTGACCTCGTACATCAAAATGTTAATTACTTAATGCTAAAAATTTAGGCTTATTCATTCCTAAATAAAAATCAAATAACATTTTATGTATTTCCAATTTCGTATAGATTCGTTATGTTTCCGCTCCAATATTACATTTAATATAAAATAAATTAAATTTTGTTATACATTTCTAAATGTTATTTTCAAAAATTCAATGAAATTGAATTAATTTTAGTGATTGCTAAAATTTAAAAATATATTCCAAAAAAGAAAAAAAAAAGAAAATCTGGAAAAACTTTTCATAATTTTCTTCTTTTTTTTTGTTCAATTCAGGATATTATCGCTCGTAATCAATTGATATTCAATTTTTAACTTTTCGAAAAAAAAATATAAACTTTTTCGTATAACATTGAAAATATATAAAATTTATGAGTTTTAAACAAAAAAATAATATATTAAAAATGTTTATTTAAAAGAAATTTGTACAAAAAACAACAATTTTCGAAATAAATTTTCATAAATCGATTTTTATACATTCAATTTATATCAATTTCTTTGTGCTATCAATATTTTTATACTTTTTGTAAAGCCAAACTAATCTTTATAAGCTGATTTTTGTTTGTTAGACCTTTTCTTCTCAGATATTAACAAAATTTACTATAAAATGTTATCTATAACTATAAGTATAAATTTTTTGATATTAATCCTTGAGAATAACCAACAGGTTTAGGTGAAGGTTTAAAGATCTTTGATTTATTCAATACTATAATTTTATTATGATATTATGAGGTATAATATTTTGAAAATGGATTTATTTAATAAATTAATTATGAAAGTTTATTTAATATCGCACTTTGGGATAATAAGGTACAGGCTAATTTATTTATTATTATAAATAATTCAATTTCAAAAGGTAATGTGGAACTGTGTCTGATATTAGACAGCATACAGAAATAATTTTAATTCATTTTTGTTTTATATACATCAAATTTTGTGTTAATTAATTTTAAAATAATTGGATTAAACTGGGTGTATACATTAGCACCATGATAAAAACCAGGAAAATTAAATTTTATTTTCGAAATTAGCAAAATGGATGACTGAAATTTACTCAGTCCATTGTGGTTACTCATTATTTATGCTCAAATTTTGGATTTTCAGGAATTGAAATTATTATGAAAATTTATAAACAAATATTTATACAATGATTTTAATTCTGAATGATGCCAATTTAAAATAATTGGATTATAGCTGAGATATTTATGAGTTCGTGGTTGCGAATAGTGATTGTGTGCTAGTGTGATGTATTAGGTTCCAGGTTCAAATCCACACCGAGGTATATCGATATTGCTTTTAGTAAAATGCGTACCAGTAATAGCAATATGAAATTGTGATTAAAAGTTTTTTCACTGTTCAAAATTTCCTTCTTTAAGGATATTTTAGTATTATATGGAATTTTGTTAAGTATAGTTAAGTTCTTCGAAAGTTTTATCATTTAGAATAAATTTTCTGAATAACAAAATTCATCAAAAGTTACGTGAATATAATTCAAATTGAATATTTTGTTTAATTATAACTCACAAAATCCAAATATATTTTCTATAAATTCTTTTTCTTTAATTAATATATATTAAATTTTAAATAGCTTGTTTGATACAAATACGCCAAATGCATGTAATAAATAATTAACAAAAAAAATTCTTTTAAATTTCCATAGTAAATTTAAAATTTATATTTTATTATAAAATATTAACATTTAATTAAATTTATTTTTCATGAATTTGATAAAATTTGAATCTAGCATGTGACATGAATGTACATGCTAAATGTCAGGAGAGTGTACCAAATTTATGTGGATCAGATCATACCGAACGTCGAGGACGTATTTTTGTTGAACTATCGGTTAAAGGAAATGTCTTGACAGTTTTAAGTGAGTATAGAAATTTTATTATAACGTTTTAGATTTGATTAACAAAAGTAAAACAAAAATTATTTATATAATAGAATTAATTATTATCCTTAGATTTTCTTGATTTTCCTTTTTTCAGTCAATATTTGTTTACTTTCAGTTGTTATTTTTGAAATACACAAAACAAAATAATTAATAATATAAAATGTAAAGGAACAAGGACGAAAATTTTAAAAAATCTTTATTTTTTGTTAAAATTTTGTTATACGGTACAAGTAAATAGAAAGTCATAAAAATATTATTTTTTTGTAATATTTCTTCATCTCATTTCAACGATTCCACTTAAGAGTAACCTTAAAAAGAACAATATCGTTGAAAAGGATATAGAGCATTACGCTAGTTTTATAAATATTTTTCATTTTCATTATAAATTTTATGTTGTGTACCAAATACAAAATTGTACATTTCATTTCAATTTTTGTAAACTTGTTTTTTTTTTTTAAGGATAATATAAATAAAAAAAAATATTTAAACGTACCTATTACAAAAAAAAAAATCCTGTGAAAATTTGTAATTTCACAGTATTTTTTTATATACGTTTCTGTAAACAGAAATCACAAAATATTATGATGGTTAAATGTTGAAACTTAAAACGTACCGGAAATTATATTATATTATTTGTTTTTAAATATGGTAGAAACATAAAATTTATACGTTCTTTTAATATCCTTTTTTATATTTAATATTTTTATTCTACATTTTAACGATCGTCATAAAGAAAATTTATAATTTTTGGTTATGTATTTGATAATGTTTATGTATTTTATTTATAGAGTTGATTTAATTTGTAATAGCGGTTGGTGGTATGAAAGTGATGTCAATTAGTTTTGAAGGTTTGAACATATTGGTTAAATTTTTAATTTATTGGGGTTGAAAAATTGTTATTTTTCTACTAAAATACTTTAGGTAGGACTGTTTGTTTGTCTGTCAGTTATCAAGGTTATGTTAACTCTGGAGGTTTGAAGATAAAGCTTTCTTTCATCAATATTTTTTCTTTTTTATGCTGACAACTATTTGTGTATAGGAGTTTTAAATTTAAAGTACAATATTCCAAATTATGAATAATTATTGTGGAATTCAATAATTGTGGAATTCAATAATTGTGGAATTCAAGTTCGAGTATTTGTGAATTTCAAGTATTTGTGGAATTCAAGTTATTCCAGAATAGTTTGATTTGTTGCAATATTTCATTAAAGACGGTTGAGGCTATTTAATTCATTATTTGCAAAACAAAATTTCTAAGGAATTCCACTGTCATCGATGGTAGTTGCCATCGGGTTGGCTTACATTCTCTGCAATTCATACATTTTCTAATGAAATTAAACCAAAACTTCTTAAGACAATTTATTTTTGGAGTGTAATTTGATAATATTAAATTTTTTAAGTTATTTCTTAGATCAAATAAATATATTCAATATTTTTAATTATATTTTTTATTTTTTTAGTTAAGGAAGGAGCAAATCTAATTCCAATGGATCCAAATGGTTTGAGTGATCCATATGTTAAGCTAAAATTAATTCCTGATGAACAGGAAAAATCAAAACAAAAAACAAAAACAATTAAGGGAACATTAAATCCAATTTTTAATGAAACTTTTATATTGTAATTATTTATTTAAAAAACATTATAATTAATTATAAAAAATTATAATATTTTCTATTCGTCAATCTTTTTTTTTTTATATTATTTCTTCTAATTAAATTCGAAAAAGCAATTTGAAACCAGAAGATAAGGACAAACGATGTCTTATCGAAGTATGGGATTGGGATAGAACATCTCGTAATGATTTTATGGGTTCATTATCATTTGGTGTTTCTGAAGTCATTAAGGTACCATTTCGTCATTATCTACAAAAAAAAAATTGTAAAAAATACATTAAAATTTTGTTGTATAGGAAGAAGTTGATGGTTGGTTTAAATTACTGACCGAAGAGGAAGGACAATATTATAATGTTCCTTGTACTGATGAGCATACTGATTTGGCAAAACTTCGTAGCCAAATGAAAGTAATTTATTTTTTTATTATTACTATAATAATAAAATTTTTATAATTTTTTTATTTCAAATTTTATTACTAAGAAATCAACTTCAGTTAGACGACCACCACCACGAATAGCAAAAGATACACCACATAATATGAATAAACAGGATATGATTCGTGCATCTGATTTTATATTTATTAAGGTGCTTGGAAAAGGATCATTTGGAAAGGTATACTAATTATTTATCTAAGTAATTTGTATACGATATATTTATTGACTGTGGATAACAAAGATTTCACGGTCAGTAAAGGAAACATATTGAAAAGACTGTGTAGGCTGGTGCAAATTAGAATTTTCTATTAATATCCTTGGAAAAATTATATTATTTATAAACATTTTCACAGATCATATTTATTGAAGCTAAAATTAAAAATAATTGGTATTTTCTCAAGCACAACATACAGCGTAGGTCAAAAATCAAAAATAGAATAATTACTTTTTTGTATATTAATTAATTTTATAATATAATTTTACCTTTGTAGAATTTAAATAATGTCTGATAGATATCATAATTTTCCTCTGTCCACTATTGGATTCTATAAATCGCACTTTTTATAACAGCACTCATCGTATATGACGTCTTGATTCTTGCTTCGTAGTTGACTTTAACCGCTTTCCATGCATTCGCTCTTTGAGGAGAAGGCATTGAAAATAAATAGTCATGGTTAAATCGTGTGTACAAGCTGGCTCATTAAATTCTGAATTTCATAAATTAATCCGGGTTCCAATTTTTGTAGAGATGTGGCTGTGGGGAGATGTGAGTGGTGGTCTCATGTCACGGTACATATGAATGGTAGTCCCATGCATTTGGAACCAAATGGTCTATCACAGGACATACAAAATTATTAATCATAGTAACTGTCCACATTCACCGTCACTGATACATTGTCAATTTCATTTATAAAAAATCAGGGTCCGGATAATTCTTTCTGATGTCAATCAACTAAGTATATTAGTAGTGCGATTAGCTCTGGTGAGAAACCTTAAAATCGGGATATCAGTTTATTAACATAGCGATTAATATTGTAAGCATTACTCATAATTTCGGTACCATCTTTGAGTAATCAATATTGACAAATGAAATTTTACAATTTGTATTAGCTGCTTCTAAGTTAAATTTTGGTGTAGCATTTTGGTGTTACTAAGAAAATCTCGAAAAATGATATAAAGTAAATTAATTAACAAAAAAGTTATTCATTTTTTATACATTTTTGGCGTGACTTTTGGCCCACTCTGTATAAATCTCAAAATTTAGCAATAACATGTTTTTAATCCTGATGTAGAGGCAAGCATTTCTAATAATAACTCCAGTCATGTTCTTAATAATTAAGCTTCAACATCTTTTTTTTAACTTACTCGGAACCTTAACAGCTCAATTCCGTATAATGTGTTCTGTGAAAAATCGGAGAACTCTCGTTCTATAGGCAAATAATTGGATACGTATTACCAATTAGTGGTAGATTCAAAAATATTTTTCTACTCAGATTAGCGATATGTCGCCAATAGACTAAATGTATTTTGTATTTGTATTTATCGCTCACCGGTGTATTATTGATACAAATGTTGAATAGTATTTCAGCTACAATGTAACATAATTAGACACAACTCGTACACTATTTTGTATGTCCTTTTTTCAATCAAATTTAATTTAATTTAAACTAAATTAATGATCCATATTTACAATAAAATGGAAAATCATAAAGTTTAATAATCATACATTTTCATATTTTACAAAGAAATTTTCTTTACAAAATATTTTCCAATTTTCATTTGTAAAATGAAAAAGAAAATATATATACATATATATATATTTATAGGTTATGCTTGCTGAGCGTAAAGGAACAGATGAATTGTATGCTATTAAAATTCTTAAAAAAGATGTTATTATACAGGACGATGATGTTGAATGTACAATGATAGAAAAAAGGGTATTGGCTTTATCTGAGAAGCCACCATTTTTAGTACAATTACATTCATGCTTCCAGACTATGGTGAGTTTTCAAAAATTCATTTCAATTTTTATTACATATATTTTATATATATATTGCATATATCGTACACACACCATAAAAGCGACAAGATAGCAAAAATGTTGAAACATTAAAGAAACAAATAAACATAAATTTTTAAAGTTTTTTTATTCTGAAATTTTATTATATTAAATTTTATTTCTTTATTTTTTATGTTAGGATCGTTTATTCTTTGTTATGGAATATGTTAATGGTGGTGATCTAATGTTTCAAATTCAACAATGCGGAAGATTTAAAGAACCAGTTGCAGTGTAAGGATACAATTTTTTTTATCATAATTTTGGTTTTTAAAAAAAAAAAAATATTTTATACATTTTTATTTGATTTTTGTTAAATTTTATTTTTATATATTTATAACACCAGTTTTTATGCTGCTGAAATTGCTGTCGGTTTATTTTATTTACATACCAGAGGAATTATTTATCGTGATTTAAAATTGGATAATGTTTTATTAGATGCTGATGGTCATGTTAAAATTGCTGATTTTGGTATGTGTAAAGAAGGTATTAAAGAAGATAATACTACAAAAACATTTTGTGGTACACCAGATTATATTGCGCCAGAGGTAAATAACATATTTTCTGAGAAATATTTTTGTGAGTTTTATTATTAAGGATTTGAAATAATAAAATTTAAAAAATTGTTATAAGAATTTATAATTTCCAAATACGTGTAAAGGTTTATGATAATTTTGATTTAAGGCATAACCAAATTTTAAAGAAACTTTAAAAAAGTTTATTACGTGAATGTAAAACCAAAATATCGTCAACGAAAATTTACAGACTTTGAATGTAGTACAATTAATAAAATTATTACCGAAAACGTTTTCTTTTAAAATTTCAAAATTATTAATTTGCAAATTTATATTTCGTCAGACCGGTTCTTAAATGTTCAATATCCTAAAATTTATAATTATTAAGAAATTGAATTTTAAAGTTCAGTACATACCAACATTTTTGATAAATTAATTGATAAATTTTTTAAACATAAATAAAATAACAAAATTGCTTAAAAAGTTATGACTTTTTCGAAAAATTTGATTGATATTGATTTAAATGTCAAATGGTACTGTATGATTACCGATATTTTGATGGATAATGAACAAAAATTTGTATAACTTTGATTAATGTTGAACAACTCATGTACTTTTTATAAGATATTGAACAAATGACCTCAATCTGGAAATGTATATTGAATAAAATTGAATGATTTTCCATATTTATGAGAAATTACACTAATAATACTGAAAATAACTTCTTTTAAACAAGTTTGGACAAAAATTAAGAAAAGTGCAAGTTTAATATCTCAAAAATGACTTGAAATGTAATAAAATAGTTTGTATCAATTGAAAGTTCGTAGTTATTACATATTATAATTCAATTTTATTTTTCAATATGGAAAATGAGCCATTTTAACTGCATCTTCTTAAGTTAACGATATGGAAAAACTTAACGAAACTGTTGCAAATCAATTTTATGGTTTGCATCTCATAATTTATACGAAACAGCTCATTTCCTTAAGTAAACTTAAAGTTTCTTAAGGTCATTATGGTTGGGCCTTTATATTAAAAATTATTGAAATTTTGCCTGATAAAACCATTATCACATTTAATGCTCTTGCGGAGAAGTTTAACCTAAACTTCATGAAATAATTTGTCAATTAAATTCTAACGCGGTTTTACTATATCTAATTTAATAATTTATTGAAATATTATGATTTTCGCAAGTCCCACATTTAGTGTAACATTACTACAATTATAAAATAATATAATTATTTGCTTATAAACTTCTAAAAGTACTTCCTACACACTTTTATATACTGCGTATTTAATTTTGTCTACAATCAAATTATATTTCTTAAAATCATACTAAATATTTAATAAGAAAAACCCTAATTAATTGATCCTTAACATTTCGAATACGCACTTATTAAAATTAATACTTAAGTAACTCGCTTTAAGGCTTTTATATAAGTTTATATATATAAATAATTTTTAAACGAATAATGACAAATTCAGAATCCTAAATATTATAAAAGGACTTCCCTCTGTTTTTTGGTAATTTTTGGTAATTCCATTGAACCATCAAATGTTTATCTTTACGATAATATTTTTAAAGAATATGATGAATTCTTAAATAATATTATTCATATACGTTAAGTCCTATTTAGTTGGCAATAAGGATCTTTAAATTCTACACACAGCAACCCTAAAGCAATAATATTTAAAGTTTATCTAAATAATTTTCTTTTTATCATTTAAATAAAGTTCTCTGCAAATGAAATATTTTATATGTTAAACTTTCTTTGCATATTAGATAATTTTGTATCAACCATATGGAAAATCAGTTGATTGGTGGGCATATGGTGTACTATTATATGAAATGCTTGTTGGTCAGCCACCATTTGATGGTGAGGATGAAGAAGAACTTTTTGCAGCAATTACAGATCATAATGTTTCATATCCAAAGAGTTTAAGCAAAGAAGCTAAAGAAGTATGCAAAGGGGTAAGTAAATTATATAGAAATTATAATTTGTTGGAGTTTATAAAAATAATGTATTTTATGATTAATTGGTTTAAGATTCATTATTGATTTTAAGAAAAAAATCTGAAAGTTTAAATCTAGAATATAGCATGGAATTATTTCTAAACGTAGCTGTTTGTGTGGAACCTGCAAAGGGCATTTTTTCCTTGTATTCAAACACTTTAAATTTAAATCGAGTGCTACCCAGAGACCATAACATACAATACCCACGACTAATATTATAATATGGCTTAAAATTTGATTTTACAAAATAAAACATTAACGAGATTTTTGTATCGATTCATTTTTAAAACGATTAACAATTTCGTTATTTCACTTTTTGTGACGGAGCTGGATTTCAAGAACGTATTAAATAAATATCGATGTAAATATTGATACTTTAATGGAATAATTCGATAATGTATCTCGAATGAATGAAACAAATTCGATCATAAAACATTAATATTTTCATATCAATGTGGTTTTAGGTATTCAGCTACTCAAAAAATAGTTCCATCTTAATTAAATTACTCAAAAAATAGGTCCTTCTTAATTAAAAATAATAATACATGTATTTTTGGCAACATAGCGCTGTTAAATTGATTCTTTTTCATATCGTAGCATTATCCGGTTCATGGTACTACACTACCCCAAGTTTATAATATGAATTCTTCTGGTGATCTTTAAAATATGGTAGCGAATGTGTTAATATATTTTTCCATTGTCTTGAACTATGCATTCATAAACTGATGTCCTTAAACATTAAATAACGAAACCATAAAAATTATATTCATTACATTTTTACTCTTCATATTTCAATTATAATATTTATTTATGATAAAAATCTTAAAATATAATTTGAATTTTATAATTTTTTACATAAAAACAACAAACAAAACAACAACATTTTATTACAGTTACTGACCAAACAACCACCAAAACGTTTAGGTTGTGGTGATACTGGTGAAGATGATGTACGAGGACATCCATTCTTTAGACGAATTGATTGGGAAAAAATTGAAAATCGTGATGTTCAACCACCATTTAAGCCAAAAATTGTAATTGAATATAAAAATTATGATAATTTTATGTTTCTTTTTATCTAAATATTTGTTTTTTTATGTTTTTTTTTTGTTAATTTTTTTCTTTTCTTATATAAATAGAAACATCGTAAGGATGTATCCAATTTTGATAAGCAATTTACATCTGAGAAAACAGACTTAACACCAACTGATAAATTATTTATGATGAATTTAGATCAAAATGATTTTATTGGATTTTCATATTTAAATCCTGAATTTATAACTCATGTATAAATTTAAAATAAATTCTTTATATTATTAACATAAATTATGCTATTTACATTCTCTATATTTATATATAAAATTATGCTTTTAAAAATATAATGTTTAAAATATACTTTATAAAAATTACAGCTTAAAAAATTTACGTTATACATAAATAATTTACTCATTACATTAAAATAATATATATTTACATAATTTTTTTTTTTATTTATAAATATATCTTTGTGATAAATTATTGAGCATAGGAAAATTAGTTTATGGAAATTTCTAATGATTTTCAAAAAAATATTTTCGTTATTTTTGTGTAACAAAAAGTAATCAACTCGAACTAATCCAAATCTAAGTGCTTTTAAACCTTCAAAAAGAAAACATATCAATTGACATGTTAACATTTAATATAATAAAAAATTCATCAAAACCAAAAAAAAATTTCTGGTAATATTTATTTAATTTCCTATGCTCAAATCAAACTCAAGTTATTTATCAAATTTAAATGAATATAATTTCGTGTATTGTAAAATATTTTGGTATAAATTTTAAGTAATTATTATATTTAATAAATTATATATGAAAACTGTTAAAACTATGCGATCGTATAACAAATTTATGTTATTTATGTTATTTTAGATCTATAAATTTACTTGTTTTATAAAAAAATTTAGATTTAAGAATTAAATCCTAAAAATTATTTACTATATAATATTGAAATGAACAATTATTTTTGTTTCATTTTACCAACAATATCACCACCATTTAAATAATGTTCAACAATCTAATAAGCAATAGCAATAATAAGCCGAACATGAATTTGGACACAAAAATTTAACTTTTCATTGGTCTAGTGAATTTATATTCGTGAAATTTTCTTTGTCACGTAAATTATTATGATTAACTCTATACGCAGTTTTTGATTTTTCTAATATAAAAATTAAATTTATTCAATTTTGTATTTATTTATTGATTGCAAACGATATGAATTGCAAAATTTCAAATATATTGGAAATGTAATTCGGTCTTCAAGGGGTAGTTCACATTGTAATGAGAGTTGTCATAATGACAACTAAAGTGAATTTTGGACTAATATGTATGAAAATTATAGTATATAAATATTTCTGACGACCGGATGATTTAATTTGACATTAAAATTTTGCATATTTACAAAACTAAACATTTAATTAAAAATCGCCGTGAGAAATATTTCAAATTATGTCAGAAATATTGAGTTTTGAACTTGATAAAACTTATTAACTTAAGACTTATTAAATTACACCATCACAATATCATTTCTATTACATTCCTAAAAACATTAATTACATAATTTATAAAAAGACAATTAAAATAGTATTAACATTTTAATATTTTAGTTGACATTTTTATAACAAAACTCTTTAAAAATTCTTTAAATAGAAAAATTAAATATTATATTTTTAATTTAAATTTCCTAATTTATCACGTTTCCAATCAAATATATCAACAAAAATCTTCCCCATCTGAGAAACGTGATATATATAAGGATAAAAAGGATAATTGTATAATTAACTACCCGATAATAATTTTCTTGAAAATTTTTAAAATCCCAGAAAAAATTTCTACTTTAATTTCTTTCATATAAATATTTACAAATTCTGAAATTTAAAATAAATTTAAAAAATAATCAAATTTACATAATGACATATTTAACATAAAATAACATATTTAACAGAAATTTATTAGTTTACTAAATCGAATACTACCGACATTTTAATTATACTATTTATAATATTTAATTCAATTTAGTTTCAGCTAAAAAATGTTAATATACAAAAATATTTCAATAATTAATGTTAACTGTAGTAAGGACCGCATAGAATTTTGATTTTCTTACTAGAGATTATCATGTTCTTTCTGATAATTCGTTATATAAAATTTTCCGAACAACATTTTAGAAACGAATTTCTGAACGTGAGCCATAACTGAATTAGAGTTTAGTTCTGATCCTTCAATAATTATAGTAATACCTAGTACATGTACTAAACTCCTAGTTAAATGAATTAAAAAAAATTACATAAATAAAATTGTGCAAAATTTTGATCCTACCGTTGTGGTCTATTCATGACAAAAGTCTCAACACTAACCTTCCTCTTTAACAATAAAATAATTAATATAATTATATAAAAGATGGAAATAATTAAAAGTTAATAATTGTAAAATGAAAATTTATAATTAAAATCATAGAAATTATAAATTGTAACGAATATAAATTTTTAAAGCGAATAGATTTGTGGACTATAATTAAGTACATATTTTACTTCTTAAATGAGCTATACTTAATTATAGCTAAAATAAATGATATAATTCAGCAATTAATTAAATTCTGTATAGATTTACTGACTGATATTATGCAAATTCTGTAATTTGTTTAGTAAACCAAATCTTTAATTAACTCTATTAATCTATATACATTTTTATAAAATTATTATAATTTTTATCTTACTAAATTCAATTTTAACAAAAATGACAAATTTCATTTATGACGTCTAAATATCTTACCGAAAATATTATAACATTTGAATTTTCAATATAATTTTCTTCGTAATTTGTACAATTAAATGAATATTTTAAAAGAAATTACAATTACAATTTTTTTATACTTGTTCGTACGTTAAATTTATATAATTATTGTAAAATAAATAAATAATTATATAAATTAAGATGTTTTGAAAAGTTATTCCCTTCAAAATAACACAATTTATAATAACTTTATTTTAATAATATTTAAATAAAAATATATATAAAAAATAAAAATTTACTGAAAATTATATAAATGCGCATTATGTAAGGTAAAACATCAAAATAAAAATATTAAATTATAATAAATATATTTAATTAACATTTTTATAATATTAAATAAATTTCAAATATTTTATTTAAATTAATTTAATAATTAAATTACTTAAAGTAATTTAAACAAAAAAAAAAAATTGATGTTTGTAAAATAATTTAATTCGAATTAAATTTAAATAAATTTTATGTTAACTTAATAATAAATTTAAATATAGTTACAATTTTTATTAATAAGTTTTGTTAAATTTAAATTTGATCAGTTAAATATTGTTTAAAATCATTTTTGCCTTATCAAGCTTTCAATTTCAGCGTCATCTATCACTCAGCACTTGTATTACTTTTAGATGACTTTTAATTACTTTTAGATGACTTTTAATGATAAAGGTGTTTTTCTAGTTCATTTCACGTCAATTTGTGTATTTTGATTATTTTGTGTATATTTCGATTTTAATTTTTTTTACAGCCGCCAGAAATTCCAATATGACAACATAAACAAACCGTTTGACGTCTAGTACCCCACATACGCAAAACAAAACCAACCCAGCGGGAAAAGGTTATCGATAGAATATGAAAAAGTAAACTTAGTTATAAATTACTTCAGGACATCAGGCTATGTCCTACGAAAAGTAATGCATCGGTTTTTTGCTTACTCGGTAATTAATTATGAAATTAATTCCTTATTTCATGCATTTCTAGTAATGGTAACAAAGCAGTTGAAAATGCTATATTTAAACTAATCTTTAAAGTTTTTTAAAAATATCTTATATGCTTTCATTTATGTAGTAACGAAGAATTGCAAAGTTGCAAACGATTCATTTTCTGATTAAGAAATTGATTACATATTACCTTACTAAATAATTGAAGAATTCATCGATTACAATCGGTATTGCATTACATAATTTACAATTGGGAAGCTATCTTTATTTTGTGTATGTGATCGTCAAATTTTTTTTGTTAATTTTGCCATTGAAATTACACAAATGACACCATAAACAAAATTGTTTTGACGTGCAGTACCACGATACGCAAAAATTGACGTGAAGTGAAGAACACTATTATGTATATAATTTAAATCTTTTTGGTAGACTAAATTTAGGTTATGTTCGTAAACTGGTCGCCATTCTTGTATAGAATTAAACAATTTTCACAACAATAGCAAATTTTTTCCAAATATTTTTATCTTTAAAGTTGTTATATTAAAAATAGATCAAAATATTTATAATAATTTTTATTTAAAAATGATTTGTTTTTAATCATTTATCATTAAAAAAAAAGCAATTGTTATAGTAAACAAAGTTATCATAAAAAGTCTGATTTTGATAATACTCGCCCCGGTATTACAAAATTCAAGCTTAAACAATTTTGTATATTAACTTAAAATAATTTATAAAGCTGGAAACAGAGTGCCACTACCGTTACCGTCACCTAAAATGTGTTAAATTAAATTATACGAGTTGAAAAGAACTTTTCAAAGTTAGCGTTTCCTAATTTTGTTATAAAATTGATACTACTTCTTAATTTCAAATCAGTTTTCTACTATATATTTATTTCAAAGTTGTTTTTCAGCACTGGATAGTGTACACCTTCATAGTCAACGTTGACCAAATGTTATTTTCATAGTTAACGTTGACAAAATGTTATTTGCTTGGATATAAAATGGTTAATTTTACATAGCTATCAACAGTAACGTGGCACTATGATTACAGCTTAAAGAAAAATAATGAAAACAGAGCTTTTTTGTGTACAACAGAAATTTAAAAACTAAAAAAAAATAAAAAATCATAATTTAATTAATAATTATAATTAAAACTATCTAATTAATATATGTATATTTAAAAAAAAAAATAGAATTATAAATAACAAGAAATTAACAAAAAGAGTCTCGATGTACCAGTAGAAAAATCCAAAATTATAAATAATATTTGTAATAAAATAAAAATAAATGTTAAAAATTAAATTTCTCCAATTTTATCTTAAATAAATAATTTATAATAATTATATTTATAGAGAATTATAAAAATTTATAGAATTAAAATAATATAAAATAACTAAAATAAGATTATGCAAATATTAATTAATTAAACAAGCAAAAAAAAACTTGAAATGACAATCTTTGTAGATGAATTTACCAAAAATAAAATGAAATAACAAAATTTAAAAAAAAAATATAAATAAAAACTATCTATAACAAAATTATATATAAAATTCAATAAAAAAATATCAAAATTTGAAATTTAAAATTTAGATAGGACATGCAAATAAAAATCAAAAACATTCCAAATTATTTTCATTACGATATCAAAAGATATCGTAAGATATAAAATAAAATAAAAAACACTTTGAAAATATAAAGTAAAATATTATTCAACAAAATAGGAAATTAAGGATCTTATAATAATGTCTATTTTTATAAATCTATTTTGGGTTTATTTAATTTTTATGTAAATATGATGACAGGGTGATTTCAAAATGTTATAAGAATTTTTTTTTCAATGAATAGGAAGGAATCAAAGAGTCTACCGAATATAAGACTTGATTTGTGTTAATAAATCGTAAAAAGTTTTTATTGCCATGAAAATTGATAGCTAAATAAAGGGTTAATAATAACAAATGCTTCCCCATCGACAAATATACCCTAAAATAATTGATGAAATAAAAAAAATTGATAGTTCTTTCTGCAAATTCGATAAATAATGCACATTGAATTTAATGATAATAATATCTTATGGAAAATCTCATATACTTTTTCAAAATAACTATAAAAGTGAAATGGAATAATTTATACTAGTAAAGCTCACGCTCCACAAGTCTTTTTAAAAGTGGTAATGATTTTTTTTCTAGCAAAAATTAAAAAAGATAGAATGTATAATTATATGGTGCCAGAAAGAGATAACATTATTTTCTTGAAAAAGCTTTATCAATTAAAATGTTTCTAAACTGAATTTTCAGCAATTTTTAGTGTTGTTCCCCATTGATTCTTTTTAGGATACAACAACTTTGGATACAACCACTTTTTTGTTGGATTCATTGACTTTTTTGTTGGATTCAATGAATTTTTTGTTGGATTCAATGAATTTTTTGTTGAATTCAATGACTTTTTTGTTGGATTCAATGACTTTTTTGTTGGACTGAACGCCTGTAAAAAAATATTCCGAAAAGTCGTTTTTCCACCTCTTTCGCACTCATGCTTTTTTCATATCTTTCACATCTTTCGTAATGAAAAAGTTATTATCACTTTTAAAAAAGACTTTAAAAAAGGTTTAAAGAGTTCTGCAATTATTATTATTTGTCTCAACCGAAATTCAAAATAATTAAATTTGATAAAAAATTCGATTACTATTTTAATTTATTACTAAAATGATATATTAACTAATTTTACCAAAGTGCATAAATAACAAAGAATGAGACGAATTATAAAAACAACAAAGATTTAAGAAATTTTTAAATTAATTAACTTTATATCACCCTGTACAACAAAATAATTTAATTATAATAACAAAATTTTATCTATATACATTTTAAAATGGACTGTCTTCTTTACAAAGAACATTTCCGATTAAAAAAATTAAATGATACTATAATTTTAAATAAATTCTTTTGAGTAAAATTTAAATAAAAATTTAAAAATTTTGAAAATATTAAAATTTTTTATTATATATTGTAAAAATTATAACTAAAATATAAAAATTTAAATTACATATAAATTATTATATTATAAAGTAAATCTGAAATATTTCATTAAATATTAAAATATATTATACTCCAAATAAGTGTGATTTCTAATAAAACAATAATTTTTAATTTCAACAAAATATTTTTTAAGTAACAACAAAAATTATAAATATTTCTATCAAAAAATTTCAAAAAATAAAATAAAATATATTTATATAAATAAAAATTAAATTAAATATTTAAAAAATAAAAAATTTAAAACCAAAAAAAAATCAATAAGAAAAAATATTATAAATTTACTTTATTAAAAATAAATATAAAATTATTAAGTTAATTTGTATCTTTAAAGTGGGTAATCTTTAAAATATAATAAATAATAAAAAGTAGTTTCTTCATTTTATTATAAGATTTGCTAGAGAAAAATTATTTATAAATAAATTAAAAGTTTTAAATAAAATTAAATTTTATTCTTTTTCTTGTTGCAAATTACCAAAATTATAAATCAAAACCAAAAAAAAAACATGGAAAATAAAAATGAAAATTATATCAATTTATAATATAACAAAAAGAAAATTAATAAATAATAAAAAATAATTTCTTTTCGTGCAGATTTTTATCTCTTTTGAAAATTGAAATTATAATTATTATAAAATATATATAAAATTATTATATTTGTATAGAAAATCATATATTTAATTATATAAATAATGAAATTAATTTAAACTAATAAATTATTTTATGGAAATAAACTATTACTACTTTCAAAAACAACAAGAATTATGATATTTTAATTATCACATTATTATTTTAATTATTTACTCTTTAATTATTCATTAATTTTATTTGAATTTTTTTATTACATTATTATAGTCCAGTAAAATATTGTGTTATAAAATATTTAGTACTAGCAAAATGAATGGATATAAAGAGATTCAAATTCATATAAAAGTTTTTATGGTTGAATTTAACTTCAAAATTTCAAGATTAAATCCCACAGCCCACAAGCATAAAGCTTTTTTCAAATATACTTTGTCATTTAAAAGAATTATGTGTATTTGAAAAAAAGGAACTTTAGTGCTTGTGAGATTTCATCTCGAAATTTACATCTAAGTTTTGAACTCTTCCCATATGTATAATTTTTGGTACTAGGAAACTAAATTTTTTAGAGGATGGGGTGAAAAAAGAAGGAAACAATAGAACACTTCTCCTGTTACTGCCCTAGGGTAAGATATAAAAGATTTAAACATTTGGAACATTCAATTTTTGAACAATATGAAGAAAGCGGAAATAATATTGTTTTTCAAAAAACATGTTGAGACCATTTAAACTAACTGAGTTCACGAGATAAGTAGTTAATTTACTAGAGTAAATTAAGCCATCATGCGGTGAGTATAACTAACATTAGAGGTATAGATGCATATATTTAGATCCAGTGTTTTTTTAACCTTCTCACCATTAGAAGTAACCGCATTCAACTAATATACTCTTAACTCGTTAACTTTTAATTTACAAATTTGGTTGAAAATATTTCGGTAATATCGATTGGATAAACACGAAAAACATATTGTTGAGCTTAAAGTTTTGTACCTTCATAGAGATCGAAGAGATTTACATTGATAGAATACGTCGGTGTGATTTAATACTAATAGAAATTTAATTTTGTTATAGCTTTGGCGTTCGTCTAAACTTTTACATATTATAATTATTTTACATTAAATATTCAGTTAAATTATTGGTATTTGAAAGGCTGGAGTATTCGGAACCAAACTGATTTTAAAAATCATTTACTAGTCAGTGTTATATTAATGAAAATATGATTTTAATAGTAATAAGCTCCAAATTTGATATTGTAAATAAATAATGACCATCAAAAATAATGTTCTGGACCGTCCTAGTATTAAAAATGTAATTAATAATATAATAATAGAAAATATTGCAAGTCAATTTTCATCATATTATACATCAGCTTTTGTAATATATTGCATTTTAGTACTGCAGAAAATAATATGGAGTATAAAATAAGTATATTTGGTTTAGTCTCAGATAGTTTAAATTGAAACCATTTCTTGAAAAACTTCAATTACCATTACAATCAGTAGGAGGTATAGAATAACTACTATGTAGTTTAGAAATTAATTAAAAAGCAAGATGAAAAAATAACAATAATTCATAAGAGAACCACTAATGTTCATAACCTTTTAGCTCGATATTTTGTATGGGTCTATCTATAACTTTTGTTATATTTCATAGACATATTTCAAAGATCTCTGTTCTGACACTCAACGTTTTAAGTTTCCCTAGATAAGCCGAATTTATATTATCATTTTTATTAGTTTTTAAAGATTTCTCTGAAATTATTTAATTTTGATTATTCATATTTTATTAAAGCATTAATTTTCGAATTGAATAGATAAAAAGTTGATTAAAATAATTTATCTATCAAGGAATAATTTATATTTGTACATATATACATAAATAAAAGTTTTTCATAAATTTTTTGATTTCTTTACATTATAATATTTATTTTATACATAAATATTTATTTAATTTTTGCGTTAATAAGAAAAACTTTACCAAAAAGAAAAAAAAATAGAACCAAACATAATAAAGACCATAAAAATAAATAATTAAATTATTAGTCTTCATGATAAAGTAAAAGTATATAATAAATTATTAGCAACGCAACGATCTAATATTATCCTTCAACGTATCCTAATTTTTTTTCTTTTTTTCTTCCTTACTTTTTGTTGGTTGAATAATTTTGTTAATATAAATAAATATTCACATTGACGCGCACAATAAATTGTCATCTTTGTGTAAGGATACGTTTTAATATTATATATAATAAAAACAATAACAAAAAATGAACCCATGAAGAGATTAGTTTTATGACTTTTAATTTTTCCTTTTTATTGTGCTCTGTAATGGGTTTTTTTTTTGTGTCGCCTGAATTTGACATATTATTTGTTCAACACTTTATCCATCAAAACATGTACAAGGTAATTTAGAAATTACATTTTTTTAAAATAGTGAATATACTATAGTAGTGAAATAGGAAACACCAATTCATAAGTAAATTTGAATTGTCAAAAGTTTCGAAGGGCATTACATTATAACATTGAGTAAAAATACCGTGAAAACTACAAAGGAATTTCAGATAATATGGAAATATAAAAAAATATTGTATATGAAAACTTCAATAAATTAATTCAGAAAATTCAATTTTTTCTTTCTAATTCTAATGGGATAGCGAAGATGGAGCAGTGTAAGTAGACCATTAATAGTTGTAATTCAAGAATTGTGGAATTGTTGGAGTCCATTGCGAAAATGTAAAAGACTAGTTAAGAAAATTACGGAAATGTAATATGTAGACTACCTCAGAAATGAATTCATTTCGTGATTTTTTCAACATACTTTAGAGAGACAATATGGAAAGAATATGCATGCCCTAGAATTATTAATCTTATATCTACAAGTGCTGGACCTTATCAAAATAGGGGCTGTTGATAAATTCTTCCAGCTTCGGTTTCATGACAGCACACAGTTTATGAATAAATCGCTTGTATTTAATAATTCTATTCATTTGCTTGTTTGCAAGTCAAACTATGTCTATAGTTAAAAATATGTGAAGAAATCAATGTCAGGAATGACCATCCATTTTTTTGAAATTTATTTTAGTATTCTTTCAAAATTTTAAAATGTCAATGTTTTTTCCATTAAAAAAAAACGATATTTATTTTCTAAACGATATTTTCTTTATGATGCGAACTTTTTATTTCGCTTTTATCTACGATCTGAGCTGTAATGCAATCCACAACATCAAAAACTACGAGAACTTTGTAACTAATTAGAATAACAATATTTTATATAAAATCAGTTCTTTTTAAAAAATAAATCACCCTGTAATATATAAATATTTATATATGATTATAATATTATAATCTATAACGTTTCCGTTTTTCTAAGTACGTATATAGTGTTAAATAGAGATTTAAGAATGTACAAGTTTACACGTAATACTCTAATATTTGTTTTCTGTTAAACACACTCCATTAATGATTTTATATACGCAACCAAAAAAATAAAATAAAATTTGTTCATTTGTTATTATTATCCTTGTGGGTTACTTAAAAGAATTAATGTTTTTAGCTTGTGAAATTTATGATCTTATCCTTTATAAGTGTCCAATTTCGTACCAGAACAAAAAATATTAAAGATTTAATAAATTGATTTAGTTTTTTTTAGACTTTATATTCGCTTTGAATCCAATAATTTTGCGTGACATATGTCCAACCCGCAAACAATATGAAAAATGAAATATATTCCTGAGCTGAATTGTTGAACCTGCTTTTGGATTGACAATTGACATTTAAAAAAATTTGACTTTCTGGAAGTTGTGCTCTCCTGATATTTTGGATCTAATGTCGTTTGATTTATGTAGAATTTTAAAAATTTATAAAATATTATATATTAAATATTTTCATTTTAATATAATAATTATTCACAGCTCTCTCTCTAGTTGCGGGGAATAAAGTGTATGAAAGCTTTGCTTATGCAATTGAACTAAATAGAAAGCGGACTGCTTATTGGAATACATATTTAATTATCTTAAAATTTAAGGACAAATTTCAGCAACATAAAAAGCAAAACTTCACTTCACTAATCTTCTAAAAATCACTTTATTATCAGATCATTTTTTTTTTTTTTTTCAAATAAATAAATAAATTATTACTAACATTATTATTTTAAGTATGTCCAATTTGTGGTTTTGTTGAAGTAGCTCAACAAGTGTTTTCATTAAATTAAATTTAATTTTGAAAAATAAGTGAAAATTTCATTTTAGTCGTTTATCAAATAAGTTGGCAGATACAATTTAGAATACATTAATCATCATTTCAATTATGATAAACTTCCTTTCGTTTTTAGCAGAATATATTAAGGATATATATTATATTAGGGAACTCATGTCATTTTTTGGCTTATCCTATATTTGTACCTTTAATTTTTTGTACTAGATTGTTTTGTAATAAAAAAATTAACTTAATATTTTATCAATGATTTAAGGAAACTATTTAATTCATAAAATTGCATAATACATATATGAATTTATGCTTTAAGAATGAAGGTTAAATGTATAAGTAATAAATTTTATTGAACTTTAATTCAACTTTAAATTTATATTAATATTGAGAAATTTTAATTTATAAAATATTTAATTAAAACATAAAAAGCTTACGATAATATATAAATATATCTAGTAATATTTTCCTCAGTTTGGTGTCAAACAATATACTACATAGTTCCATGCTGGCTACAAAGAAGCAAGATTTGTTTGGAATTTTCATTAATTCTATCGATTTGGGATGGTACACATAGGTATATGAATCACATGAAAAAACTTCGTACCGAACGCATTTAAACTAGTTAAATCCCATGACTTGTTGAACTCAAGTTAGCTTGACATTGTTTGATTTGAATTTTCGTTAAATTCCATTTTAACTCCATGAAACCTTTGAGATTGAATTGACATAGGTTTTGTATATGTAACTAAATTTATTAATTGATGATAAATAATTGAGGAATTGTGAATTCAGTCCCACTATATGAAAGTAATATGGAAATATTAAAAGATAATCCTAACTCAATTCCTGTGCATGGAAACACCTCAGTACACGTACAGTATAGAATAACAGGTGACTCTACTTCTATAGTATAGTTTTGTATACATACAAACTGTTATATCCTCGTATTAAACCTTTTTTTAGCAGATGCTGTCATTAGAAGTTGCAGATACTGTCAAAATATATTTACATGAAAAAAACATCTTCCTTGCCGCACAAAATGATCCATCATAAATTAATTTTATACGCAAAGCCCTAAGTAATTAAGTAATTGAAGACTATGTAAATTGAAATTAAGATTATATCAGCTCAACGATAACTCAACTCTGTGCACGGAATAAGTATAATTACTTAAGTTAAATCATAATTTGTATTACTTCCTATTATTATGCTGATTATAATTTTTCAAACTGGTTCTTTCCCGTTTCTATGACGCTCTAGACAAGCTTTTAAATCTCGTTTTCTAATATGTATAAAAAAAATCATGATGTGAAACTATTTTACATAATATAATCAAAATATTATGGTAAGCCTAAAAATATATTTATAGCATCGAATACAAATTTAAAGTTGTGCTTTCAATAATTCATAGTCTACAAATTTTAGAAGGTTCTTTTTTTTTTAAGTATTTTGATGTTGCTGTGACTCATTATTGAAGATGATAATTGGGTTTTTTTTCCCACTGCTTATATGTTTGCTAAGGTTTTGTATGCTAATAAACTAAAATTTAAAACGTATTCAGTATTAACTAAACTATTATTAAAACGTCTATCAGGTTTCAAAATTTATTTCAAGTATTCAGAAAAATAAAACCAGTTTAATAGAAGTGCTATTGACGTTAAGTGCCGAATTTTAGCAAATTGTTTATATTAAGTTCATTTTGTTGGTTTGAAATAAAAATTAGTGAGTACAAATGTCTGTTAAGTTTTATAAATTACGTTTTATAGGATTATTTTGCCGAATATCCTTAAAATTCTGTAGTAGTTAACAATAATTATTATAATAAAATAATGTTAAATTTTATACGCATTATAAATTTTAACTAAAACACCAGAAAATTAACGACAATTTTCAATTAAAAATTTATTGATCTGTTAACCAACCCCTAAAAATAATTTTAATCTTAATTTGATTTAATATTAAATTAGCGTATATTTCACGCAATTATCAAGCTTCAAAATTATAAATTAAATAAATATAAATATTTTGTAAAGAATTCTTTTAGTTGAAGTTGGAGCTTCTAATCGATAATTAAATATGAAAATAATTCCGGTATTATTAAATTTAGCAGTTTTATTTGCTGTTACAAAATCATCGCCAAATGTTTACGATGAAGAATATTATCCAAATGACGAAACTGTTGTAGTAGAGGAACCAGTTTATATTGATTCACCTTATCCTGTACCAATTCCATTTCCAATTTATGGCGGTGGATTTGGTTATGGTGGATTTGGTGGCGGTGGTTTTGGAAGAGGTGGATTTGGAATCGGCGGTTTCAGAAGGGGATTTGGTGGCAGAGGTTTTGGTGGCGGTGGTTTTGGTGGCGGTGGTTTTGGAGGTGGTCATCGTGGTTTTGGTGGTGGTGGTTTTGGTGGAGGTGGTTTTGGTGGGGGTCATCGTGGTTTTGGTGGTGGTGGTTTTGGAGGTGGACATCGTGGAGGCGGTTTTGGAGGTGGACATCGTGGTTTTGGTGGTGGTGGTTTTGGTGGTGGTGGTTTTGGTGGTGGTGGTTTTGGTGGTGGACATCGTGGAGGTGGACATCGTGGGGGTGGACACCGTGGTGGTGGTGGACATCGTGGAGGTGGTGGCGGAAGAGGTGGAAGAGGATAAATAATCAGTATTATAAATTAATTTAAAAATTAAGTGATAAGAAATTCATTATAGAACAAACACAACTTTTAATATTTAATATCAATATAAAGTTCATTGAATTTTAATTAATTATATTTAATTAAAATTGTGTAAAAAAAAAAATATTTCTAATAAGCATCAATAATAACTAAAATGTAAAATAAAACGTTAAAATATTTTAAAATGAATTTAAATAGAAGTTTATATCAAATCGACTGGTTTTACTTATTTGTATAATTATAAAAAAGTGTTTTTTAATAAAGTAATCTAACAAAATGTGAAAAATTATGGTTTCAATGAATTATTATCAAATTTAGACCTTACTGATAAAATTATTTTTATATAAATTTTACAATTTATAAAATTAGATAAGTTTTTTATTAAAATAGGATTTAAAAAATCTGTAAAAACAAAAATTATGAATTTTATTATCAATTTAACAGAACAAATTCTGCCAAACACAACGATTTCTCCTAATTTTGAACTGAATTAATTGATAATATTTTCACCACTTCTTCCAAAAAAAAAAAATCCATTAATTATTGCATATTATGTGTCCAGTGACGTAATGAGTATTGTTCAGATTATTTGACAGATTGAATTTAATATTTGACTTCATGATTTCATGAATGTGGTGTCTTTATCAGTCTTTTTATTATGCTGAATTTTAACAATTTTCTTTTAGATCCTTTTTTTCTTTTGTAGTTACCTATAAAATTATTGCAAATCCACGAAAATAAATTAACAAAATTGAGTAATAATTTCCAAAGAAAATTAATTTTCCTGAATTTTTGATTTTTGTCTTTTTTATTTCGTGTATTTTTTTAAAAATTTCAAATTCCCAGTCATTTTTATTGAAGGAACAAAATGAGAAATTTTAATAAAAATAATAAATATAATAGACAGGATCAAAACGAGGATGAATCACAAGAAATGTTTAATAATAAAAAACAAGCAAATCAAAAAGGATCTATTTTTTTTTAAGTCCACAAGAAAAAAAAAATATCCAAAGGATATTTTTTATTATCTATGAATAATTATTCACAAGTAGGTAAACATTTCTTAAAAAATAGATGAAAAAAATGTTTGGGGAAAATTGTTTTTGGAGAAAATAGATGAAAAATAAAAAAGCTGTTAATAATTAATAACTGGAGGAAAGATCTACAATTTTAATAAAGGGTTGGATTTGAAAGATGTGGTTGCTATTAATCAATGATTTTTAAATGACAAATAAAGTGAAATTTTGTAAAGATAGATATTATAAATAATTTGGTAACAAGACAGATTATCGTGGCCACATTACATCGTGAGCAGATTTCGTTATGTGAATCTGCCCTCAATAATTATTAGCTCATAAAATATCCCTAACGATTATTAATTTGATCGTCTCTGCCATTTTAGGTGAACTGGGCAACTCAACACTTGTTCTGTTAATCTGTCAAGGCTTTTCAACTGTAAAGACAATAAAGTGACGGATTTTTACAATGAGCTTCAATCTATTTCAACTCTAATTGAAGAAAATTTATGGCCGAAAGATGTTTTTTATTTGTAATTAAAAGTTATCCGATATTTATACAAGGAAATTTTTTATCTTACCTTACCGTCACAAAAAAATATTGAAAAAGTTTCCCTATAATTAAATTAATCAAAATTTATCCTCGATCAAGAATATCTCAGGAACGGCTTAATAATGGATTATCAACGTTAAGAATTGAAGCAATTGTCGGTATTGGAGGGCCCCCACAAATTAGCATGCCTAAGGCGAGAGTTAAATTTTTTTTTTTGATTATCCCTGTTTGCCAGGAATAGTTTTATTTAATTGTTTGTAGTACAATTTAATATAATTTTTGAATTAGGCTAATATTACATATTTTTTAATGTAATTTGAATTTCTCTGGATATTATTTATTCTAATCTTAGATAATATGAAACAGAACCGCGAATTATATCATCCTAAATTCAGTTATAAAAATATTAATTTTATTAGAAATAATTACGGAAAGCTCATGTGACTAGGTTCGCACATCCAATATTACGATATAATATAAAATAGTAGGTAAAAAATGTACACCGAATAGAATTTGGTTGTGTTCTTAGATAATAAAAGAACTTTTGAGCTATTCAGTATCAGTAGATAATAAAAGAGCTTTTGAGCTATTCAGTAGTAATATCAGCATTATAATAGTAATAATAATAATTAAAGAATGAATATTTATTTCTATATTTTCTATGAGCTTATTATATTTAAGGATAGTTTTAGGATTAGTTTATCTATTATTTACTAATATTATGCTAATGCTTCCGTATAAAGTGCAAATAAATGGCTTAAAATGTTTGATTTGAAGTGACATTAACAAAATAAATGATGGCGTTTCAATTTGCTTAAATTACCCAGTATGAAATCTCCATTACAGGTTATGACTAGAATAGCATTCACTATTAGAGCATTGGCTTAAAAAAGCATTACTGATGAATAACATGTCAATTGTCAATAGATGATTTTCACGCTTGTTCGTTGAAGTGAAATCGTGTAAATGAAAATAAGACAATTTTGGGTCATAGGGTCCACAAATTTAATGTCAATATTAAGTAAAAGTTATTTAAATAATTTTTTTTTGTTTCTACGTTAAAGATTATCAGTTTTTCTTTTTAACTAAAAGCGTACTAGAACCTGAAGATAATTACTTACATAATTATTAATAAAAAATAATAAATTTCTGAATTATTTATTTTTATTATAATTACATATTTATATTAAATTTAATACAATGAATATTCTTTGTATAAAAATAATTTTATATATTGACACCAGGACATTTTGGTTCTGAAAAAAGGAAACGAAAATTATTAGATTTTTTTTTTTAAATTTTTATACTAAATTTTATTACCTTCTACAACAACTTTTCCTTTTGTATTACAACATGTATCAACACCAACTGAAACAATTGGAAATGGATTAGGATCTTGCCATGTCATAAATGGTGGCTGTCCTTTAAATCCAAAACGATAATTTCCACCAACCCAACTAACCCAAAATCCACGATATTCATAATCGCTTAATGAATTTAACTGTTGATTATATGTTGGAGAAATATCAGCACCATTTTTCCGAAAAATATTACCAATACCATTTGGTAAACCACCAATAACAATTTCAACCCATGGATTTTCAGTTGGACCATTTGTATGACTAAATAGTCCAATATGAGTTTGATTTTTAGCTTTAATTCGGTAACTGAAACATTTTATTGATGAAGCTGGAAAACGATTTCCATATTTTCTATTTTCAGTTGTTGTGTAACCATCATTGCCGCCTGGTCAGTAAATTATATTAATATTGAAGTATAGTAAATGAAAATTTTGTTAGATTTTTTTACCATATTTATCGTAGGATTGATGAGATTGAGAACCATATAAAATAGTTACATTGCTATTGGTTATTTGAATATTTTTATTGTTTGAACAATCATCAATACTAGTGCATTGAGCTAATGTCTGAGAATAATGTAATTGTATTAACACTATCAAGCAATAGGATAGCAGAATTTGAAATTTAAATGACATTCTTGTACTTTTCACTATATGAAATTATTAAAGTTTAAATTATTTGGACGTACTGAAGTCCAAATTTTATTTTCTGTTCATTTTATACCAACTTTTTCTTTACTCTTTTAATTTTAAACATTATTTAATTTCGAAAATTTATTGATTTTATAAATATTTGATTAAGATAAAAAAAAATGACGAGGATTCATGGAATAACTATAAAATGTTTCGATGGAAATATTCAGTTAAATGAATTTTTATTTAGGTTATCGTGTCCTATCTTGAGATTTGAAATTTTATTATTAAATTCTGTTCTGCTTTAACATACTACGAGTTTTTATCTAAACCTAGATATTATAAATAGTACATAGTAACTACAGAATTTAAAACAATTAATTAAATTTATCACAATATGAAATCAAGTGTTTTTTTGATCACTTTTATAAATAAGGAAATTTATTATATTTTTCAAATTTATTGCTTACTTTTTCTATTTTATTTGTTTTTAGTTGTTTTCTAATTAAATATTAAAAATACTTTTCAATTTTAAAATAAATAAACAATAATTTTTAAGTTATAAATAATATTTTTTTTAATTGTTAGCATAGGCCAGGGCCTCATAGATAGAAGTTTAATGATATTTTGTTTTATTTCAATTTTGACCTACTAATTTTATATGGATTTCGGACCAAAAGTTTCATTATAGCGAAGAAGCTTTACGATATTACCACCAACCCAACTAACCCAAAATCCACGATATTAATAATCGTTTAATGAATTTTTCTCTTGAATATAAGTTGAAATAATATCGGCACCATTTTTTTTTTTAAATAATTACCTAATCCATTTGGTGAACCACCTATAAGAATTTCAAGCGATGGAATTGAATTTTGTGGATCATTATTACCAAAGAGTCCCACAAATGTTAGATTTTTAGCTTTAATTGATGAAGAAACTGGAAATCGTGTTTCATATTTCAGTCCACCTGTTGTGTAACTATCATTTTTGCCTGTAATAAATTTATATTTTTTAAAAATTAATGGATAATTTATTTAACTATTGTACCATAATTTTCGCAGCCTTGTGAAGTATATGAAATATAGTTACATTACTATGACTAATTTCAATATTTTGTTCTAAAATGTCAAGACAGTGCAGTATTCATGATTGCCCAATGAATACTGCACTGTCCTGACGTTTAAGAATAATGAACTTGTCCTTATACTATCAAGCAATATGATTATAATAATTTCAAATTTAAATGCCATTTTGTCACCTTTTCACTTGTATGCATTATTGAAGTCTAGATTATCGATTTTAATTTTAATTGAATTGAAAATTATATTTTTTTAAACTTTTATAGTTTAATTTATGAATTTATCAATTTTATACGTTTTTAAGATAAAATTATTTGGAAATTGGTATTTGTCATTTACTAAAAAGTAAAGAAATAATTTAATTAAATATTTTTTTTTATAATTTTGTTTATTCGTCTGACGAAAATTAAATATTTTGGTGACAAAACCTAGACAATCTGTTAATTACTTATTTAAACAATTTTATAGACTTTAAATAAAAGTTCATTACACTGTAAAAATTTATATTGCTCTGCAATTAAAAAAATTGTACAATAAAAGGTTAATTAGTCAGAAAAATCATATTTATTTTATATTTAGAAAGGCAATTATATTCAGTTCAAGAATCAATAGTGTAGAATATATTTATAAAAGTTTCCTTCTAAAGACCTAGTTATTTTTGAAATTTCGGTGTTTATAGTTAACATTATATTTTCATTATTATTTTGTGGTGAATTAGAGAAAACTGTATGCAAATTGTGAAGTTGATATGTATTTCCAGCAGATCCGTAAAACCAAAAATCATTTACATAAAGAAAGTACGAACGCTGATATAACTGAAACTTTCAGACTTAAAGACTATTTTAAAAAATATAATTTTATCTAGCAAAATTTTGTCATATTTTCGCTTTAGATCGTGTAAATAATAAATGGATTTTTATGGTTTAAAATTACTTATTTTAAATTACATGGAATTGGGTTATATTTTATTTACATTTTCATAGCATCATAAAGATAAACTTATGTAAATAAAGATATGTAAATTTTCTTCAAATTAAATTTTAAAATAAATTTTAAATAAATTTTTATTTTATGAAATATTTATTAAAAATAATTACAAAATGTTATTATATAATGTTTTTAAATTTATATATCAATCTTTCTTTACACATTCGATTTGCAGTTCTATCCTCTATGCTCTATATATTTATGATTCGATAATTACCACACTAATCCACTTAAAACCTTAAATTCACAATATTCAAAATCGTTTAATGAATTATGTTTCGAATTGGTTGAATCAATTGCTATAGCATTATATTTTCGAAAAAATCTCACTAATCCGTAATGTTAGACCACCATTAAAAATTTCAATCCATGATCATAAATTTGTTTTTGAAGTATCATTATTATTACACAGTCCAATACAAGTTTGCTTTTTACCTTGAATTTTTTAAATAAAGCATTATATGAAGCTGATGTAAATCGATTTGGATATTGTAATTTTTCGGTTGTTCTGATGAATTCATTATTTTTGAATACTGCAAATTGTGAACTATAAATTATAGTAACATTATTACTTTCAATATTTTTATTCGGTATACTGCACTGAGCTGCTAATGATTCAGAATAATTCGATTCGAATATTAAATATGAAATAATAATAATATGAATTTTAAATGTCATTCTATATTATGAAATTTTAAGTTAGTACTGATGCAGCGAATTGTTTAGACACTACTGTTGTCGAAATTATAATTTTCTGATTCTTATATATTGTCATTTACGATATTATTTTGATATATATTTTGCAAAAATATGTTTTTGTTTGAATTTTTTTTAGGGTATAGAGAACTGCGCGATTTAACTTTTAATGATTAAATATTTGATTTGATTTCGTGAGAGATAATATAAAATTAATATAAAATTTATATTTTTGTAGAATATTGAATCATGATATTAAATACATATTATTTGAAAGAAATTTTATTTTTAATTTTTGCCAGACACTAAATAAAAAGTTCATTATACCGTCGACAATTATCATTACAGACATTATTTATCTTTCAAAAATTTATTTATGAACTTTTTGTTTAGTGGAAGGATTAACAAATAAAAACAATTTATTCGCCAATTAAATATGTACTACAATATTTAGGCAAAAAGATTACAACGAATAATACAGTCAGATCATAACTCTCAAATGGTCTTTGTCTGGCCAATATAGAGTTTATATCGTAAACGCAATAATCGATATACGCTAAAATGGTGGACTATATCCGATGTTAGTTAATTGTTGTTGAAAGATTCTAAATTAGTTTCGTATTAAAAAGTAATATTAATTTTATTATTATAATTAATTATGTACTTCAATAGGAACTTTAGTTTAGTTTTAGAAAGAGTGCGGTTTAAAAGCTTATGCAGTGAAAAAAATTGAAAAACAGCCAGTATGCATAAATTTAGACTACATATTTCTCTGACCTGCAGCAATAATTGTCAAAATTTAATACTAATTTTAAATTAATTAAATTTATAAACAATTTAATTACTACTCTTCATTGTCATTACTAGCCATCTTAAATGATATAAACACGAATATGAAAAAAAAACCGCCTATTTTCACCGACTACAAGCACTGTAAAGGTTGCCTGTGTCAGTATTCTGAATTTTGCGTTATTGTTCTGAACAAGTTGTGTTGTTTTTGCTGAAAATTTAAATTAATTACCGACTGACTTCTTATGAAACATTTAAAATATTCAGCACATTATGTAGCACTATTTGTCAGTAGGATATGAAATATTTGATTGTTTTTGTAGAATAATTAGTGATCAAAATATAATACAAATAATTTGGACTAGTTCTATATATAAAAATAGTAACGTCCGACCTAAAACAATAAATCTCTTATTAATAATTTTTAATTGGAGATAAGCATTAATATCTTATCATTCATAGAATTTTGGACGATTATAATTTATAATATTTAACAACAAATTTTGTTGTCGAATTATATATAGAATTGTATCGTCCGGTTTCACAATTAATTATAGATTACTTGCTTAAATGCACATTTTGAATTTAATCAACGATTAAATAGAATAATATTATTGATTAGAAAAAATAAAAAAACTGCGCCTAAATTTATTCTATTTAAATAACAAACAGAGTCGACAAATTTTTCTGAATCTGTAATTAAATTATATAAACGATCCAATTTTTTGTTTGGTTAACTGAATTATTGAACGTTAGTTAACTGAATTATTGAATAAAATTTGTGTTTAATCGGTTATTAAAGATTAAATGAGTTGTTTCGTGATTGCAGTTGCAGGTGATAATACATTTTTATTAAACAGGCAAAATGAAATGTGTTATTTTGTATTTTGTGTTATCATAAATGATTACGAAAATTACTGATTGATATTTAATACATAATTAACCCTACATAACTATCGTGAAAATAAAAGCTATAAACTTCTTTTAATCGATATATATACACAATGCAGTGCATTAACTTCTTAAGGGTAGGAATTACCGTCCAAAATCCTTTCGGGGGTTAATTTTCGCCCATGTTGATCAAATGGCGACAAAAAGTGAGAATTAACGCTCAAATTTTATTCGTGCGATAATACCCACTTAAATAGACCATTTTACAAAAAATCGCAAGTTTTACTAATTTACTTATGTCGTATTGGAAGAGGATTCCATATACGACAAATTCATTTTATTGCTGCTGTAGAAGAAGAGTTATTAAACGCATTACCAAAACAATGTAACAAAAGGCGTAACTAAATAAAAATTGTTTAAATGAGACATTGGACAACAAAACCATCACCAATTTCTGAATTTCTAAATCTAACAAATTTATTTTCATAAAAAATATTTTTATAATAATGATTTTGAAACCTCGGATAGTTATTTATTAGTTGAACTCTTATTTGTGTAAAAGGAATTAACACCCGAAAACGAAGGGCGTTATGACCCTTATGTATGGGATGCAATAAACGCCCGAATAGATTAATGGGCGTTTATGTAATGCAAATATATTTTCAGCAATACTATATTTTCATTCTGAAACATTGCACAACATTATTTCGCATTCGAATAAAATTACTAGTGGACAAAATTATATTTATAATTTAAGATTTTTATCTTCATTATTTTATTTATCTATTATAGTTTCAGCCTTCAGCTTGACATTTCTGAAGGATATAAAATTTAATTATCCGAAATTGGTTTATATAAATTGTAGTGTTTATATTTTAAATTGTGACATACATTATTCCAATTTATTATAAATGATTAATTATTGAAATAAAATTTTACTTTATAAAATTAGCTTCCCCACACCCGGACCTAAAAGATCTATTTTGTATATACTGGCCATAAAATATGACAACGAGACACAATTACGATAGACCTTATGTTTTTTATATCATGACAGAATCGCTATCAGTTTTTTTTTATAAATTTGATTTTGCGTTAATGATAGACGACAGACAGTGTCGTAATTTTTTTTTATATCATGGGAGACCAAAGACGATACATTTTTAATTGATATAAATTTCGAAATAATCAAAAAATAAATTTAATTTTTTTTATATAAACTATAACATAACATAATACTGTTCTACCATTAGTGAAGTTGTGGGTTCAATTCAGCTGAAAACACTGGTCTGACCATATTTACATTGTTTTACCATTACATAATATAATTACCTGATAAAAATAAAGAGAACCGATATAATCAAAAATTGTTAGTGATTCTGTATAAAAAATTAAATAACTAATGATTACTGGGATTCCGACTGAATGCTAAATGGTATAAAATTGAGATGTCTTTTAAACTTTGATCTTAAAATGGATATTTAAAGAAACACGACAGTCACTATCACCTCTAAAGTGCATGATGTCGACAACAATTTAAAATATTTTATACGTTTTGGAGTCCGTACTATAATTGGAAACTTAAGGAAGCTTTTAACTATCTGATCTATTCTTATGAGAGAATTTTCGCGCATGCTTTGTATATACCAAAGCATGTTCTTTGTGATATCATTTAAGAGATTGTTTATGATTCTGTGGGTTATAGTTCGTATTATACCCGTCCAATTTCTTTTAAATATAAAAATGATTTCGTTTACGTTATAGGTCAGCTCATCCCATATATTTCGAAACCTCATCGAGGTGTAACCAGTGTCAATGTGCTAATGGTTTTCTATTTCACCAAGTTCTGCAAAAATCACATACTTTATTAGACCCAGTCTACACGCATATTTTCTAACCAAACAGTAGTCAATTTGATAAATTTAGTATGAATAAATTTTGACTGTATATTTATTTTCGCGACCGGATGCAAATTGTCAATATTTGACACTAAAAATTATAATTTAAATTATTTATTATAACTATTTATTATAACTAACTCTTCAGAATTTTAATCAACCATTTTGAGAATACACATTATCATCTGCAACTGCTTCGGTAGTATTCTGAATTTTAATCCAACAGATTGCGCAGCTTTTGCTGCAAATGTTAATAAATGACAGACTAACTGCAAAAACTGAGCAGCGACTGAATTGTTAACCGCAACCCTATCTAATCTTACCTGATGACGAAGCTAAACTTTCCTGACGACTGTGTCCCTTAATCTCTAACGGTTTCAGAAATCCCTTACACAGATGTGTTAATGTTAACCTTCATAGTACTGTAGTATAATATATGTCCCTATATTTACGTAATAAAAGGACGAAAATTTCATATTTTTCATAATAAATTAAATACAAATATCCATAAATTCACGGAGTTGATAAAGGAAAACTTTATTAATAATTTATGTTTTTTATGTTTATTTTTTTTTTTTATGTTTTTTTCTGTCTTTTGTAAGAATATTTTATAACAAAAACAATTTTATTATTTTATGATTTTTTTTTGTTTTAAATTAATTAAACTGGAAAAAATTAAACTTAAATGATAAATTATTAAAATGTTTCGTAATATCAAAATTTGAATATAAAATTTTTAATATAATTTTTCTTTTTTTTTTATGTAAATTTTGTGCATTTTGAATACAATTTTTATTATAATTTAATTTTTTTCTATATATTTGTTTTTTTATCTACTATATTTATTAAATTCATTATTTTTTATCCGGTGATTTAGTATAAAATCTATCACAATTTAAATTTTTTTTTTATTTTTTTAATTATAAATATTTTGTTTTTTAGACATAATTGATTTTTGCTTTTTATGTTTTTTATGTTTTTTGAATGTACTTGGAAATTAATTTATTAATATTTAAATAGTTTTCAAAAAAATGAATTGAATCTTTTTATTAAAATTATGGTTTTTTTTATGTTTATGTATCAGTGCACAATTTATATGTTAAAAAATCTATAATAATAAAATCAAAAAATTAACATAGAAATTTAATTTTTTTAACATTTTGAAATTAAATCATTAATTTTAATTCTGTGTGATAATTTAGTAACATACTAATATGCTTTTTTATGTATTTATGTTTTAATTTGACATTTCTATGATACAGTGAGATCTATACTGTTAATGTGCACTGAAATTTTTTTGATATTTTTGTATGATTTTGAAAGTTCCAATTTTCGATAAAAAAAAAAAAATTTCTAAAAAAATAAATGAAAACTGAAAATTTTTCTTATCTAATTCAAATACAATATTTATTTTTCATTTTATTATTAGAAGTTTTATATAATAATATATAATTTTTATAGCTAGTTAAAAAAAACACTATTTTAAAAAACATTTTATTATAGAAGTTTTATATAATATAATATATAATTGATATCGCTAGTTTAAAAAAAAAACACTCTTCTAAAAAAAAGCAGAAAAAAAAAAATTAACTAAATTACTTAAAAATTATTTTATAATTAAACAAAATTCTTAAAATTATTAGAACAATGAAATTTTATGATTATTATTTTTTGTGTTATATATTTAAATTTTAATGTATAAATAATTAAAAAAAAAAATAAAACAAATTAAAATAAAAATAAAAAATCCTTTGGAAGTTAATGTCTCGATTCAGTTTGACCAATTGTTAATTTTGATTTATTATCATTTTGTGGATTATCCCATGGCTGTCGTTCACCAGAAGCAAATATATTAAAGAATGTACCAGCCAATAAATATATAAAAGCTGCTATAAAGAAAACAATTTGCCATTGACCCATTGTAGGCTAAAAATAAAAAATAAAAATAAAATATGAAGTAGAATAAATTTGGAATTTTAGGATTAATTTTGAAGTTTATATTTTTAAATATGATACAATTTACAATTATTTTAACTAATTTACAATAACTTTTTCATTCATTTTTCATTAGTTTATAACTAAAAAATGCTTTGGAAATCGTAAAATATGAAAGTATTGAAACAGTTTTCAATCCTTCGATTATATTATGCAGGTTCACATGTGCAAGTGAATAAGGATTATGTTTAAAAAAAAACCGTGAATAAATGGGAAAATTAAATTAATTGAAAATTATATTTCAAAATTTACTTTTTAATAATTTTGATTACAATTGCAGATATTACTTTCAAAATATCAAAGAATACGTCAAAAATTCGGAACTGTTTTTCTAAACACTTAAGATAAGCTTAAGCTGTTATTTTTAAGCTTAGTATCGAGTTCGGTGCGAAGAGAAATGATCATACACATTTACTAATTGAGTTTCTAAACAAAAATTAAACCAAAACAGAAGATTCCTTTATCATCAAAAATGAACAAATAAGAACCTCTGAGTGAACCAATTATCTGTATTAGTGAGAACAAGTAGAAATATAGATATGAAACATTAAATATAAGATTGAAAGGAACTCGAACTAGTAATTTTCGCATCAAAAAAATATACATTAATAATTGTACAATTACTGGATCAGTACGATTACTAATTGTTTCGGGTTTCTCAGTTCTGAGTTCTCAACATTATGAAATATACGTAATTTCTGTTTATTTTCAATAGATGGCGAACCAAAAGTCTGTACATACTTTTTCACATGAAATAATGATTTTAACATTATTTCACTACGGAATTTTGACGTTTCTTTTTTTTTTTTAAATTTATTTTAACGTAAATTCGAACAGGTAAGTAAAAATCGTTTTTTATTATTCAAATAATGTCAAAATTACCAATATTTGTCAAATTTCTCTTGATTATTTCATCGAAGAATTTTGAGAAGTTTGGAAATCGTAATAGATTCATTTCCATTTAAGTCGATACTAAGCTTTAGGTAAAATCTTAATTAATATTTCAATAATGTCGATTATAAGTACGAACAATTTAAATAAATATTATTTAAATTAAAAATTATTAAAAATGTATAAATAAACGTTTCAAATGCGATACATATATCGTTACTGTAAGTATTAAAATGCAATACCGTACAAAATTTATGGCATTAATTTCTCTAGTAATAATAACAAAACAAGGTAAATAATTTTATATTAGAGCGTAGAATATTAGGGAACTAAATAATCAGAATTATGTTGATCACAGGTTTGAAAAGAAATATGTAGCTAATAATCTGACTGGAGCTTTCTAGTTGAAAACAATTACATCTTGAACTTTTAATCAGGTAAAAAGTTAACTGAAACCTTAAATCATAAAAACACATTCAATTAGACCATATTTTAAATATCAAGTCAGCTTGACTGAAACTTTAATTGAGTTACGTAATATTAATCAATAGAAAATTGAATTTTTGATGAAGCTTGATAAAATCTTTTTCTTATCAGATTTATGTGGATACTAAAAGTTAAATTTTCAAAATGTATCACAAGTGAAAATTTAATATTTAAATCAATTCACACTCTAACTCTAATTTGTACTTTATAATATTATAATTAACTTACTTTTCCTTCAATTAAATTACCAGCTACAATTGGTGCTAATAGACCAGCTAAATTAGCTGAACAATTTGTAACAGCCATTAAAATACCAGCAAATCTTGGTGTTATATCTAAATGATTTATTTTAAAACCAGAATAAATACCACCATTAAAACCAACACCAACTGTTAAAATTGCTATTGTTAAGACAGGATCACATCCTGTATATGAGGCAGCAATAAGACTGATACCGGGTCCATATTGACCTATAAAATTAAAAAAAAAGAATTATTAACCACCATAATTACTACAGTATATTAAAAAAAAAAACCTTACCAATACTGTTTATAATTTTTCTTGTCGTTTTATGTGTAAATTTTTTTGATGATATCATATAATCAGCAACATGTGATATTGCCATTGAGAATATCCACATAGCTAAATATGGTAAAGCTGATAAAAATCCATTTTCTTTAATTGAAAATCGTAAAACTTGTTTCATATATGTTGGTAATTCTGTCATTAATGTTTCATAACCATAATTATGACCCATATGTGCCACTAAAATAGCATAAAATGGCATTGATGTTAGAATTGCTTTTATTGGTATTGGTGGTGACTATAATATATATAAAAAAAAAATTTTTTTTTAAATATTGAAATTAAATTTTTTATTCAAAATATAATTTACCTTATCCTCTTGCATTCCCCACAATGAACAGTTTATATATTTTTTTTCTTTTTCATCAATTGTTGGATGTGCTGATGGATCTTCATAAATAAATAATAAAAATGCTATTGACCATACTGTACCAATTAAACCAAATACATAAAATATTGATGGCCAACCGCCATCAAAACCATATTCAGCTAATAAACCAGATAATGGCATTGATACAATTGTACCAAATTGTGCACCAGCATATACAGCAGCACCCATACGTGAACGTTCATTTGGTGGTATCCATTTAGCTAATAAGGCATGTGTACATGGTACAATTGGTCCTTCGCCAAGTCCTTGTATAAACCGACAAATACATAATCCAATTACACCACCTTCACGTGCCGATATTGGTACAAAGAATGCAAAAACTGAATTAATTAACATACCCCAACCAAGAAATTTTATTGAACCATATTTTTTAGCTAATAAACCAAATGGTATCTGGAAAAAAAAAAGATTTTAAAATTATGAATTTTTTATTTTATATAAATTTTTTCTTGAATTACCTGAGTTATAACATAACCATAGAAAAATGATGAAAGTATGTATCCTTGCAAACTTGATGACCATTTAAATTCTCCGTCATCATGGTGTACCTGGAAAATTAATATAACCATTAATATAATGATTTAGTTAAATAATACAATGAGCTAGTAATAATGATAACTTTACAAAAAATGTGGAATAAGAAGCTCCTGACTAATATACTGTAAGCCAGAGTAATGGCATTGTATATGGAATATTAACCAATCGGGGAATATATAGCAGGATTATAACTATAACCAACCAGTGTTGGCGTAGCTTTAAACAACCAAGTTGTGCGAGACTCCTTACTGTAACCAATCAACTAATAAACTGGATGTCTCATCTTTAAGAATTTTCAGTTTCAATTGGAAGAGTGACGATTAATGAAAAATTGTTCGTTTTTATAGCTTTTTTCCTGTAATATTTTTTCAAATAACATTTTTCCATACAGGTAAAGAAAGGCAAGTTGGCAAGCCGAAATATGAAAGAAACTAAAGATAAGAAACTAAGATATGAACTGAGATATTTTCAATATAATTTCCGTTCAATCAGAAATTTTTAAAAATCTATTTAAACTTAGCTAAATATATTGAAACTGAATTACCTACTTAAGGCCCAACCATAATAGGCATATGCAAGCCTATGCAAAATGTCAAAACTAAACGAATGCATAGATATTCTTCGTTATGCACTGTCATTGCATACGTTCAACCCATAATAGGCATACGAAAATTTTATTTATTTTTTTGACAAACTGACATAATTTAATTTATAGTAAACATAAAAAAAGTAAAACTATTTAATTTTTGTATGTAATTTCATCAAATAAAACAATTTTATTTGATGTGTTAAATTTCTGTACGGAACTACGTAACTGATCGTTACAGAAATTTGACAAACAAAATTATAACGAAACAGAGAGCAAAAATTAAAATTAACGAATGTTCCCATATGCACATTATGGTTTGAAGATACGAATTACATATAATCGTATCGTGCATACAGTTTGCAGTTTAAGCCAGCATTTATGCATATTATGGTTGGGCCTTTAATTGTGTTGTCAGAGATTTACTATAATTGGTTTTAAAATTGATTAATTGAATTGGTAAATAGCTTAATGAATGTAAAAAATTATAATATAACTTTGTAAAGTATTATCATTGAATGAAGTATAATGTAATGCAGATTACATAAGAAAATATTATAATTACTACTTAGTCTATTAAATCAGTAATTAAATTGTTTCTCTGCTAAAGTCTACGTTGTTAAATTAATTTATGTAGCTATTTAAATAAAAGTTTAATATTAAAATTCTAATATTGAATTCATAATTTACTGAAATGCATTCATCTCTAACTGATTCTGATTTGTGATATTAAATGCATTTTACATGAATAATTGCAATAGTAAATTTATAGTTACCAAAATTGTCGAAATATTTCACATTGAAAAACAATCTAATACAAGTTACTATTTACAGCCACTGCATATAATGACGCTGTATCGTAAAAAATCATGATATAGAACTCTTAAATGGAAAAATGATAGAAAAGTGAGAAGTGTTACTTTAAATTACATTAATTAAACAATTCTTTCGCTAGGTGGCGTCAACTTTATATTAACTAATTAAATTTAATTAATATATTTGTTTTGTAAACTTTCATCAAACTGTGAATCACAAATTGTTATTTTTTTTTTTTGCAGTTTATTTAAATCAATTTAGTTAACGTAATATGACTCAGAAAATTTACATAAAACAAATTATTATTATACTCTTATATGGTTACGTATAGCATTTACGTTAAAATTATACTTTATTTATTTTCAATTTAAGAAAAACACGATGATCATTGATACAAATAATTGAGATATATGCATTAAAGTTATGATATAGCTAGAGCATAAATGAAAATTTGCAATGTTGGCGAGACATAACAAAATAATTAATATTCTTTTTTAATTGAATTAATAAAATAAAAAATTAAATCGTAATAAAAAAAATTTTTTTGTTGTACGATCATTTTTATTGGATCATTTAAGATAAGTTAGCCAGAATTGCTAAAAACAAATTTAGCTGATAAAAATAAATTTTTATATAAAATTACCGGGTAAATTGAAAAGATTTAACCAAATTAATTAATATATATGATTAATATGATAATTATTATTAGTTTAATGTAAATTAACTTACCGGTGCTGAGTTATTATAATCGGGACATTCATCATCTAATTCTTCTACAACTCCTGCATCAACATATGTATGATTAACCATTGCTACAATAGCTACAGACATATTTGTTCGCATTACATATGCATTTGCCATACCAAGGAACAACATAAATGTTACAAAATGTCTTGTACCCCACCATTCTGAAATTATACATAAAAAAAATGAAGAAATTAGAATTTATATATTTTTTTATAATATGTTAAATTTATTGTAAAAGATTAAATATTAATCAAAATTTTAGAATCCTTAATTTTGTGAAGAAAATATTATTATTTTTGGATACATTACATACAATAATTGATTCACTTTATTGTAATGCTCCAGCAGTTTCATAATGCTAGCTTCAATTGATCATGTGGATAAGCTTTGCTACTTAAGCTGAGTTGGTTACTCATTTTTAAATTTCGTTTTAGTTCAACAACTTAAGCTCACTTCGTTTAATTTGGTGTAGTAGTAGAAATTAGAATGTAGTAGAATATTAAAAATGGATACAATTCAATTTATTTTCTTCTAATACATACTAAAAAAATCTCATTTTTTATTATTTATTTCATAAATTTTAAGCATTATCATTTTAAATACTTCTTTTGACACGCTAACATAAACTAGCACTGTGAAACTGGTCATAAGGTTTGTAAATAAAAATATTAAATAATTTTAAAGGTTTTTGTATAATATTATTTGGTATGTAAAATAAAAATTCTAAGAAAAACATCAGATGTTAAGAACATTTTCATTGCGGGCCAACGTGTACGTGTATAATTATGTAACAGTTTAATATAATTTTCAATTTTTATTGGGAAATATTACATTTTCCACTAGCCTAAACAAAATTCAGGTCAAAAATTTACAATCAAATTGTAAAATTTACATTTTCATTTCAACTATTAATTTTCATGAGTGGTTGGTCCATGACATGAATCACAAACAAACAACTATCCAAGCGACTCTATAAATTTCAAATTGAAGGAATTCTCTTGAAAATTTCAATTGTTATTGACCGAATACTATACTAATTTTAGTATATTTAATTAAAAATAACAAAATTGTACTTTAATCCATACATAATTTCCAAAAATAACCAATTTTGTTGACACAATTGCGTACGGAGTTACGGAGGTGACACAAGTGGAAATAAAAAGACTTTAATCTATCAAAATAATAATTTAAAAATATTATTTCGACAATATTACCGAATATTTTGAACTATAGCTATATATTTAATAGATTGTAAACAAAACATTTTACTTGAAATGTGCTCATTTTAAATACAGTCTAAAAATTTTATAATTTTTTATATAGCTGGTAAATAATATACTAATTGATGATAAAAAATTAACCTATTAGAATATTATTGCTAATCGAAATTGTTAAAATTTCACATAAATGGAAGCATTTTTTTTAAGTACATACATTTATAATACATAAATCATAATTGTACGAGTATATAATAAATAATATAATAAATTTTTGATAGTCTCCGAGTGAAGAAATTTGATTTGTGATGTCTAAAGTTCAAATTAATTTTTTAATTTTTTTTTTATTTTGTAGCTGATATTTTTTTATTATAAATATTTTGCAAAATTGAAATATTTTTTATTAATATATTCTTCGATGAGATACCACGAGGAGAAGACATGTAATAATACCATACATTTCGATGTATTTTGATAGAAGGACATAATTCGATCAATTTATGGAACTTCTAATACCAAATAGTGAAATTTTTATAATTTCTACAAACATAATTTCGAAACAAATAATTCAAATCTGACAGTTGACAGTTTACGTTAAATAAACTTTGTTTATCATATTTGATTATGTACACTGAAAAATCAACTGGTTAAGCAAATAAAGTTTTACAAAATGAAAACATAATAAATTTAATTTTTTGATTGTTTTATGATTTAAAAGTTTTATTGTTTTATGAAGATTAAAAGTTTTACATTTATCTTAATTTTAATATTTATGACAATTTTGAAATAAAAGTTTTAAACAAAATGACGAAACCATTACTGATAATATATTTTTAATTATATTTATTTTATGAAAATTTTAATTAATAATTTTTATTTTAGCATAAACAATTTTATAGCTAATTTTATGAATTCTCGTTACGTATTCAGAATTTGATTTAAATGTTATTTGAATTTGTATTCTTCATATTTACAAAGTATTTTGTTGTGACAGTTTTATGACATTTTGTGTATTATGATCAAGCTAATGACGTAATGATAAGGTTCAAAGGTAAACTAAATTATGAAATTATATTTCGCAAATTTTTTAATGATAATGACTTTTGTTAGTCATTATTTTTTCAATTAAAGTTGTGTAATAAGAAATATTTATAACTATTATTACATAATTATTATAATTTTTCGTTAAATCATGATGATTTAAGGAAAATATGAGAACAAAATGAATAACCATAATAGCAAGATGTTGTTCCAACTAACTAATTATGATATTGGTTTCCGGGAAATTCCCTGGATAGTAATTTCGGTATTTTTACTGAAATTTAACATCCTGAATCTTGGAAAACTATATTAGTTATCCCGATAATGCTAAATAATCACATGTATTCTGAATAACGTTCGGAACGATATTCCGTCGGAGATCTATTCTCCGACGGAGTACAAATTGGTATTCTGAATTCCGACGGAATCGAGTTATAAAATTGCCATATCAATATGATTTTCGAAAGTATTCGAAATCAGCTGATTGCTGTCAAACGGTGTCAACCGGAGCGAATGCGGATTTTTAAATTATTGAAATTTGTGTTTTCTAAATAATTTTTTTTTTTTTTTTTAAATAATAAAGATAATTAAATATTTTATAAATAATTTATTGCCTAAAAAATAACTAGTAGTGTAAAAATAATTTGTTTGAGAAAAAGATTTTATTGGTTTTTGTATAATTATTTAGAATAACAAATTCTCCGTCGGAGCTAAAATCGAGTATTTCTCCGCTCCAAACGGAATTCAGAATACATGTGAATAATTTGATACCATTAGTTCATAAAAACAAATCTAGCCTAACTACTATTAATCCAATAAAAATTAGCAGATTTTAATTCTGACTTTGCGATACAGATGTAAACGAACTTGTAAAGTTAATTAAAAATTCCTAGCAATAAACTTTTGGAGTAAGCCATTCCGATCTACATCATTATCCCAATTGCTCCTACGATTTAGATTAGATGTTCAAGAGGTGCTTGTTTGTTTAAGCTTAAGCGAGCTATTTTTATTAAATAAATACGTGCGAGGGACCAATTGACTTAGATAAATTATGGGGAAATAGTGAATTCTAATACAAATTATAAGAATAGTGAAATTTCGCTATCTTCATAGAACCATGGCTTGGTTAATATCCAAAGCAATTCTTTTAGGTAATATGATCTAATGTTTGTGACAACTTCCCAGTAGAATATTTGTTATAGAATCATATGCAGTTATTTGGTAACTATTCAACTTTCCCAATTTGGCTCAGTGAAAACCTGTTCTTCTGGAACAGACCTAGAAAATCTAATTTTAATGACATGAAATTCAAATTATATGCCCAAAACTTTGACTGGCAAATTACCAAATAAAAATTTACAACCAAATCTAGTGAATGTGTTTAAAACGTGATTTTATTTACTATAACGAAACTTCTACTTAGTCATATGAAAATAATTTGAAATTCTATTTTTATGGAATTCCAAAATCAAAAAAGTTCTACAGTTCTAGACTTATTTCGAAACATTTTATACAAAAACAAGATTGTTTTAGTTAAAATACAATAATAAAATGTATTTATTTATTTAATATATAATACTAAAATAAATATTTATTGTATATAAATTTTAGAAACCGCGCGGTTTCAAGTTCAAAAGATTTTTTAATTTTTTTTTGTATTTAAATACCAAAAATTAAATCACAAAATTTCATTTTACAAAATTATTATAATATAAACATAAAAAAAAAATATGTACAACATAGCAGATATTAGTCACGTTTTTTCAGATACGACAATATTTACCTTCATTAAGTTTGGGGACAAGAACATTATCAAAATATATAAAAAAAAATGTTTTTTAATGTCGACAATTTTACACTTAAGATAATAATTTTTACTATATTTAAGATCAGTTTTTAATTTTTCATATTGTTTTAATTTAGTTTTATTTATATGATTTTTATATTATTAGTAATTAATCAGGTCCAGCTGATAAATTCAATTAATGTACTTTAAAACCAGATATTTCTTGATGATACTAAATGATACCACATTGTACCACTCCAGACAAAATTATGTCTGGCTGAGAATGGACAAATTAATATAAAAAAAAATACTTTTTAAATGGATTTAATTTATTATCGATTTTCTTTTTTATTATCTAATATTTTGCCAAGAGGCTAGTACTTTTAATTAAGTATTTTGACTATACAATCAGAGATTGTGGATATTAATAGGTGAAATTATTTAGTTATTACTATAATTATTATTGCGTTTTGAGCTAAAATTGGAAATTTAATTACAATAATATTTTTGTTATGTTCTTGGTTAATTTTATTTAGTGTTGCCAGATAAATAATAATATAAAATTTATATAGCTAGTAGAAACAATTCATATTGTTTTCATATTAATTTTAAAGTTCTAGTTTAAAAGGAGACGTTTACGGTTTACCCACATAACACCAAGGCAAAGCCAATTGGTTATTATGTATACCACTTCATCTTTTAAATATTACACATCATTAGACTCTCTCTCACCTTCTTCTAAATATACAATTGGCTAGGAGTGTATTGAATATATAAATTATGTTATTTAGTCCAAAGAATATGGAGCGCTCAAAGACTTAAAATGGATCTAAACGTTGCTGATCATTAGAAATGATGTACTCAAGCATCAAAAACTAAGATATATGACTGACACGTTGAAAATTTACATCATCCACTATCAGAAAAATCTACTATGAAATTATTCGTATTTCAAATAAGTAGCAAAATGGAGAAGGAGAAACTGAGTCACCTTTCGGTTAAACAGCTTACATTCATTATGATACCAAGGTGTACCCCAAGCTTTTGTTGTTAACATGTTAACAATTTCATAATCTAAAAGAAAATTCGTTACGAAGGAAATCGAAAACCATACACCAAAGGCCCGGACACGTACCGTAAATAGGAGGAGGCATATTGCAAATAAATTCCCTATAAAAGCAAATCTCATTACATTCAAACAAATTCTATTTATAACAACATTTCAATCACAATTCCGATAAAATTGAAAGTCAATTTCCAAATATTTTATTAAATTTCATCAATTTCTAATGATTCCATCCCATTTCACGGAAACTGCTTAACAACTTCTAATCTTTTTGACTAGTTCTTGAAGTATATTACATTCCGATTATTCACATTACACTACAATCAACTACATTTTTCTGAGAATTGTTATTGTGAATTGATTGACCGGATCCCATAATTTCAATAAGAACAATTTGATTAAAAACAGGTAAATTTTAATATTAATTTTCTGAGAATCTCCAAATGGAATTGTAATGCTTCCGTGCTGATATTTATTATATAAATTCAATTAATTTGAAACGATTGAACTAAATATTTAATTTTACTTTACATAATTTCCTGTACCTGGTAATGTATAAATTAAAACTATTTTATCTAGACTTTACCTATATTTACAATTCCGTCATTTTCTTTTAATGATCTAATTACATTTATGTAATTTTAAATATTTATATTGTAATAAAGTACAAATAATAATTATTATTTTTATAAAAACATTATTTTGACATTAACATTTTGATTAATTATAAATCATAATAAATTTCATAATTAAAAATTTTATTTTATCTTGTAATTCTTATAGTAAAATTTATGAAAATTTCTAATATAAATTTTGTTTGTCAACGATTAAATATATTTAAATAAAAATTATGTAATTCTTCTAACTATAATAATAAAGAAAGTTGTATATAAATAATTTTGACATTGAAATTGTAAAATTTATTGTAAAATTACATAAGAAATTTTTATTGTACAAAAATATTCAATTAATTAATAATTATATATTAATAACAATATTTTATATAAATAAATAATTTCCTCGATTAAAAAGTGCAATAAATACAAAAATAAATAAATAAAATTTGTCCAAGTAAATATTCTAAATTAGAATATAATTTTTATTAATTTAATTGGCTGTCAGCCATATTTTATTGAAATTAATTAAGAATGCTGACAAACGATAAAGATATCAAATATCAAAAATTTAAATAACATAAAAATTTACCTTCGACGCGTATTATATAAAAAATTTAATAAAAAAAAGGACAAATAGGAAATGAATATTTTCCGATTTGAAAAATTTTTCCCATTTTTTTTCTGAACCACCTTGTAAAATCTAAAAATAAAATTTATTTCTATTTTATTTTTTTATAGAAGTGTTTGTCGCGGTCGAAAACAAGTAAAAATGAGAACATAAATTTTAAGTTGAAATTGACTAGTCAATTTTTAATTCAGGTAATTTTCCAATTCTTATAGTAAAAGTTCATTTATTGTGAAAATGGCAAACTTTCCAAATATTGAAAAATATTGAAGATCAAAATCTGGATGTAATCAATTAGAATTTTTAACTTTTAAATATCGAAACGTCTAGCTAGACCTTTCTAGTTACGGAGAACAAACGATATGATAGACAATCGGACATAAGTGAAACCTAAGTGAGCATTTTTTAATAAGCGTTTTACGTAAACTTTTTGTGTATAATATAATGGAAAAATAAATAAATTAATTAAGAAAAATTAAAAAGGAAATAATAAACAAAATGAAAACTTTATTATAATAAAATTTTATTTACATTTTCAAACTATTAAAAGCTCAAATTTTTAACTGACGTAAGCATTAATTTTCTTCGTAATTGTGGAAAAATATTAAAAATTATGTAAATTTAAGTGAAAATTTTTAGATTATTTGTGCATTGGCCAAAATTTCAATTAGTTTTAGAATGTAAGGACGTGCCAGACGCCGGACAGATAATATGGAATTATAGAAAAATCATGTGATCGAATACTGATTTTGACTAACATTAGGGAAACTAAATTCTCGAGAAACTGAAATTTAAATACTTGAAAATTAATAGTTTGTGATCAATAATTATTTATTTATATATCGAATAAAATATTTGTTTAGTCATTAAAATTGATCATAAAATTATAGTCGCAATAGTTTCAAAAAAATATTCTGACTATATTTTATGATAGTTTATTTAATTGACAGCTTTTATTAGAATTAAAATAGATGTAGAGCAAGATTTATTGAAATTTATATACCTTGGTCTTGAATAGGACGATTCCTCTCAAATATTGTTTTATCCTATGGGAAACTTTACTGCTCAACTAACCACAATATTTTTTATCAGTGCAATATGAGGATCAAAGTCATACGAGTTGCAAATCCTTTAGTTATTTACGTTTCATTAATTATAAATATACAAATATCGATTCATTTCCAAGCAGTTTCGAGTAAAATTACATGTCATGGGCTCATGTAAAAAGGATTCATTAAGATTCATGGTCATCGCATCACGATTTATTTCGATGGATCAATGACAATTTTCAACAATTTGATGGTTACTGTTGAAAGAGTCCGCCGGTCCTTTCAACAGAACCAATTCTGTTGAAAGGATCGACCCAACCGTGCTGTATAATATGTCTAATATTAGTAACTGAGGCGCGCAAGTTATCGCATTCACACCCTTGATGCTCCAGTGTAGTTTTATCCAGGGGAATTCCAAGATATTTTCATATTTTCACCGATTCAACAGTGACCAGTAAAGTGGCCGATCAGTTTCGTGCAGATTGTTCTATTCATGGACAAAATTAATTTCATTTTCATTTTAGAGGATCGCGGTCAACATAGTTTAATTTGACGAAACTGAGGATGTACGCTAAGAACAACTTAGTATTGTAAATTTATATGGAATAGTGAATCCTTTCGAATAATATTTTTACTGACATTTGGGCATTGAATATGGATAGTGCTAATTTATCACCAATTAAGCGATTTTAGAAATAGACATAAATCAATAATTATCAGAGGTACTAGAAAATTAATTATTTAAATTTATGTGGAAGATAATTTGGCAGGGAAATGAAAAAATGATTAATACATACATAAAACATAATTATAAGTGGGTTAAACTAAATCTAAATCTAAATCATTATTAGTAATTTTAGATATTACTAATAATTTTAATGAATTGAAGAGTTTCATAAACGTACTGTACGACCTGTTACATATAAATTAAATATAGTTTAACTGAAACGTAATTATTTTAAAAAAATTCTAAGAAACTAATTAGGTTTTATATATTAAAATTTTCAATAAATGATTAACATCAAGTTCAAGGATAATTATTTATCTTAAAATAATCATCAATCAATTCTAAATTTAAGAATTTTCCAATTTTCATAATTTACTTTGCCAAATATTATAATTAAGTATACTAAATAAAAATGTTCATTTGACGATATAATTTATAATTTTAAAATAGTTTTCTTTAATCAGCTGATTAATTTTAATTGGTATTTAAATTACGACTAAAATTTTTACAAAATTATATTTTTCGTCATCTCATTTTATAAAATGTATTTCAAAATAAATTCTTCAGATTTTATACTTGATAAAATTAATTTTTATATTAGCATTTAATTACAATAAATCATTTGTTATTTTGTAATAAAATTAATTCTAAATTTTATATAGAATCGAAATCGGAAACAGGTAAACTTTTATTTCCGTACAACAAAAATTAAGAACATTTTTATGCGAATTATGTTGAAGATATTTTCATAATATACTACAAAGTTGAACAAGGGCATAAACATAATGTTGGCAGAAAAAAAAATAGTTTTACACTATTTTTTTTTTGCAGTGGTGTCATTCAAATTAAAAATTATTTTTAGAATTTTCATGACAACTTTTTTATGTTGTTTTGAAAATTTAAAATATTGTCAAAAAAAAAACAAAAAATTTTAATTTTCAATTTCAATATTATAGTTTTCCCGACCGTAACAAAAAGAAAAATTAATTGTATGTAAACAGGAAGCTATTATTAATATTGATTATACAAAAAAAAAATATAATTCTTCATCGGAACAATACTAATTAATTAGCACTAGTAAAATTGATATCTAATGGATGATTTATGGGATTAAATAAAATATAATTTCAAAGTAAATTTAATTTTGAAGACAAACATAATAAAAATTGGTGATTAACGTCAAAATATATAAATGATTTATAGTGAACAATTTTGTTATTACAAATGAAATGTTCAAAATACAATTTACAAATTCATAATGTCAATATAGGCACAAGATATTAGAAATAGAATATTTAATAATTTTCTTATTATACTTTACAACTTTTCATATGAGTTCATGTGATAAAATCAAAATTTACATAACACCTTCAACTTCAACGAAACTAAAATCTGAACGAATAAATATAACATTAAATATTATTTGCACCGGCAACACTAATTTTGACATATTTATAAATGCTTGTGAATATTTACACTTAAAATATTTAAATGTGGTTTAATGATTAATTTTTCACTATTTTTAATAGTTATTTCCATATAAAAAAAAAATAATTTCTATTGACTAATCAATAGAAATTGGAAATTTTTTTATTATTTGATAAAAATTCATTTAAAACACATTTTTCTTTTTCCTATTTTTGACTAATTAGTTAGATTTTCCTTTGATATTATTTTAAATTCTTTATAATCAATTTATTTAACAGGTTTTCCAATTTTTAATTCTAATAAGAATAATAAAATTTATAATTATAATAATCGATAAAATATGGTCAATAAATCACAGCTGTTAAAATAATTAAATTAATAAAAATATTCTGAATTCTGCTGAGTCAGTTAGAAATGTAGGCTACAATAATCGCGTTTCTTAATTATTATAAATTTTCTATTAAGAAATATAATTTGAAACTATAATGAAATTACTTTAAAAGTGCACTTTTTTGTTACAAATTATTTGGCTTCCTTCACAGCTTAAATTTTGCATTACTATCGGAATAGAATTATAGGTCTGAGTAATTCGATTAGCTAAGTTACTTTAAAAAAAATATATATAAAATATTAAAAAAAATTCACAATTCAACAATTTTGAACAAAATGACAATATAATTTCAAATTTATGGTTATAAGTTGTAAAATAGGCTGATAAGAAAGAAATTTATTCCATTAGGTTTTCTATCAGTTCATTTGAAATTCATCTCTTAATAATATCTCTTCGTAATAATTCCATTTAGATTACGTTCCACTTAGTTTACGTTAAGATCCGTGATCAACACGCATCACGTGTCCATTATTGTGCTGCTCTCTAATGTAAGGTTCAAAAACTAAGAACTAAATACTTTCAAAAATTTCTAATTATCTTATTATGAAGAGAACAATTCTTCACAAACGTAATATTTAAAAGGTCTACTAACCGTGCAGTACGTCACGTCCGAAGTAAACTTTAAGTTTACAAGCATTTTTTATAGTATGCAATAATGTTAGCCAATGTGTTTTAATCTACTATTCACAAGCGTATCATTATTATAAGTTAATATTTGTCAAAATAATACCAAAATATTGAACTTGATAATTCAAAAAAAAAAATTACATTTTAACAGATAAACTTTCATAAACTTTTCCTAAACAAGAATTTAGTTTGACAGAAGATTAGAACAAAAAAATCGAATTTATATTGTAAAAAGCAAAACCAAAAAACAAACTGATAAGAAAGTTTTCATTTATAAAAACATGAAGAAGTTTGTCAATAATTTTAGTTGTCATTTTATATAGAATAGCTCGGAATCCATTAAAGTAATATCAAAATAATATGTAGAAATTTTGATATGGCTTCGCCGTTTAGTTTTATATTTTCGATAGACTATTTTAAAAAATTAGAACTAGAAAAGTTATAACAAAATTTATGTTGTCTATACAATAAATCTTAATTTGCGAAATCGGTACGATTAAAATTATTGAAATTTCAATTTAAAATTTATTTATTTAAGAATTTTTATGTAAATTTAAATTCTTTCTAATAAGATTTATTATAATTTTTGCGATCTATTTAAAAAATAATTTATTTTATTTTAATTCTGAAGTAAAAATAAAAATTTACCCAAAAAAAAAAACATTTTAACTTTCTACATATACAACAACAAAAAATAAAATTGATTTTTTCCAAAAAAAAAATCCGAAATTAGAAAGTCAAAAATTATTTATAGAGCATAATTTTTGTTATATACTGAATTTTATGATTTACTTAAAAACTAACTAGTAACAATTTTAAAAATATACTAAATTTCATTAAAAAAAACATACTTTGTGGCTTTGATATATCATTTTCTTGCAATCCAGGTTGATCCCAAACTAAAATATGACCGTTACGCTGACGATTACCCTCGTTAATACGCATTTTTATAATTAAAAAAAATTTCTATAAGGTTTTTAAGAATGAAGATTTATTGTAGTATGTACACCCCCGAAATTCTCAATTACACTTTTTATATAAATTCTTAAAACGATCTTTTTACTTACACCACCGAAATTTATATTAAATATATTAAAAAATAATTTAAAATTTTTTATTAAAATATTATAATTTTTACTATAATTTTATTTTCCAATATGAAATTAATAATTATTATTATTATTATTATTATAATCTTAAATACAAAATAACGATTAAATAAAATTATTTATAATTAAATTAAAAATTAAAATTTTATTATAAAAATTAATTTAAATTTAAATTAAAAAAAAAAAAAAATATTTTTAAAAAAATTTACTTTTTATTCGATTCTGTCAAAAATCAAAACAACTTTTTTCTAACACGTTTGAACCATTTCATGTCTAATTATCATAACCTCACATTTAAACACATTTTTTATTTTAGAAAATTTTCGGTTTTATATTTTAGTATATAATTACCAAAAAAAAAAAAAATTAAATTATTTTTGATATAATTTAAATTTAAGTTTTATAATTATTTATTTATAAATATCTGATGGAATTCGTAATAAAATTTTTATTTTATTTTTTATAATTTTTAATATTTATATACAACACGGCGCGTTGAAGATACACGAAAGTCGAAAAGTCGAATGAAAGTGAAGATAAACTAAGAAAATTATGTGAATATAACACGTTTTTTTTTATATATATTTTTAGTTTTAGTTCTGTTATTAATGTTTGTGTATAGGGTAAAATTTATATATACATTTAAAAATAAATTCGCGATTTTTTTTTTTTATGTATTTGTAAAAAATTTTGATTACATATTCTATGTTAAGTATCTTATAGATACATATATATATGTTGAAAAAGTATCTTATAGATATTTATATATGAAAAGAGCGCGTAAAAATATATATTTAAATATTATAAAACTGAGTGTGATTAAAATCAGTATAATTTTTTTTATAATAATTTAATTTATTTTATGTATCAATACTGAAAATAATTTTTGCTGACGGTTCGATTTTACTTAGTTAACTACTTTATACCGGAAAAATAAATATATAATTTAATGTTGCGATTTTTTTTCTCTCTCTCCGAGAACATAAAAACTATAATGTAAAATTTAATAAATATTTATATATAGATACATTTATAATACATAGAAACAAAATTTTCTTATTTCTTCATTCTATATTTCATTTTGTTGTTTATTTCATTTAGAAAGTTACTGTAGTGTTTGTGTGTCCCTGACAGTTTTAGTGTTTGTTTTAATACTGATAAAAATTACGAGAACTAAAATTAATTATTTGGACAAGAAGTTAATAACAGTTTAAGGGGTTTGTGTTAATATTGATTTAAAATTTTTAATTATTTATTATAAATTTTTAACAATTTTCAAGTTAAAATTTATTGATTTTTCCAATTAAAAAATAATAAGATTTATTGTTAAAAAAACCTTTTGGAATTTTTGCTCAATTTTTTAAAAATCAAAATATATCTCCAAACTCCTTTAAAACCTTTCAAACTCTTCTGACATTGAAGATGAAAAAAAGTTAATTTGCTGTTCTTTTCACACACATTAAATTCTCATAAGAAATTCAATTATCTCTCTTTAAATCCTCGAGAAAAGTTAAAAATTTACTCATTGAATCATAAAATTTTGTATTTTTAATAAATGGATCGATTGTGTATATAACAAATTTTGACTGACAGACAAATGACATAACATTCTTAAGAGCGTTATTTAAATAACTTTACTGGAAATAAGTATATGCTAATTTCATAATTATACAAGCAATTTTTACATTTTTACTATTATTTGAATGAGTCACAAACTTTTGTTTTATTTTTTTGGTTAATTTTTTTTTATTATACATAATACAAATGAAATGTGAACATAAAACAGCAAAACCCCCAGTGTACTAAACAATCATGATTATAATAACAAAGTCATAAAAAAAGAAAAACGTGAATTATTTCGAATACGTAAAAAAAAGTTAATTAATTTTGTCGAATCTGCAAAAAAACTAGGTTATTTTTCTTATTTGATTATATATTGAATATTTAGGAGCGTATGGCATTCAACTTTATTAACAAAAAAATTAGCGAATACATAAATTATATTATGAATTATGATAGCTAAAACAGATTAATTCGTCAGTTATTGTGTGTTTTCAAGGTAACATTATAGAATATTCACGCCCAACTGACTATTCAAGTTAAAGCTTAAAAAAAAAGTTAAAAGAAATTTAGTAATTTTTAATTTTTGGATTAAAGAATTTTTGAAATGATTTTGAGCATTTTAATAAAAACGACCACGATCAATTATTGACATCTTTACAAGACCAGTTATTCAAATTTTCTATATTGAAAATGGGAACCAATTATTGACATATTGTATGCAATATTCGACTTACAAATAAACTCATTAATCGTACGTTATTCTAACTTTTACAATTCAGGTAGTCTATAGACCTATAATTCTGTAAATCTGTCATATTGTCTTTATTTTGTTATTTTATAGCTCATTTCATTTTACAAGCACATTTAAGTTGTTCTGAATTTAATAAGTAAATTTGAATTAATATATTTCAATTACATTTTTAAGACACCCATTATTAATTAAATTAATGTGTATATTAAAAATAAATATATATAAAAAAATTGTTTACATTAAATATTAATATTTAAATATGCGATATCGCATTATTCCCAACACTCAAGTATAAAATTTTTGAATACAAAATAAAAAAAAATAATAATTTATTTAAATTTTCCAGAATAATATGGAAATTTTACAATTAATTTTTCAATTTTTAAACGATTAACTTTGCTTACAAAAAAAAAATATGTTTGTGTGTATTATACCCAAATAATCTTCTTTAAGAGTCCGCGCCATAAATTTGCTTGTTTCCATTTTTTTTTTCATTGCGATTATTTGTTATTTGTGAACAATTTTTTTTTCATATAATGAATTTAGGAACTAAATTCTACCGAAAAAATATGTTTCCAAATTGAACAAAACACAAAAATCTTATCGGTTTTACTAAAGAATTTTCACCGACAAAAAAATAAATGCAAAATTATCATTCATTATACAATAAATTGTATATATAGCCTATTAGTTATGTGGTGCTTGCTGTGCACATATTTCTTAAGAACCCAATAGTATTTCTCATATAACAATATAAATATGTATTGAAATGAAGTTATGAGATAAGAAAAACTCGCCAGTTTTTAAAGAGGCCGGTAATACGGAATCAGAATTATCTTTGATTGTATTTACATCGGCAGCGACGACCTTATCATTATTATTTAACTCATATTGGTGAGAGAAATATGAGAAAATGAGAAAACGGAAGAAATTTTATATTTTTAGATTCAGTTTTAGTACAAAAGTATGATCTTGTTTTGTCAGTATGTCTGTCAGTTAGTCTTATAGTTCAAATATTAAAGTAGACCAATCTGAATTTTATTCCATCCTCATCTAAGTAAGCAACATATTTTTTAGAATAGTATTTATCTGATATTATAATAAAAGCCACAGTCCATAAATAAAATTAAAAATTTAAAGAAATAAATTAAGGAGAAAGGAGTAATTATACATTTTAAAAGCGTTTCGCCATGGAATTCGATATGGTCTTGATTTTGTTTACTCTACATAAAATTAATATGTGATATTGGTTATTTATTATATTCTCTGATTCATTCATCTGAACTCTAATAGTGAAGAGATATAGTAGTATTAACGCTGTCAGTTCTGTAAACTGTCAAAAACAGGTTAAAAGATATGAAAATTATATTAAATCATTTATACTGAACGGTGAACAATGTAAAAATTGGATTTATTTCTACTTCTACGGCGTCGTTTCAACGTAAAGTGTAATTACAACGTAAAGTGTCATTTCCGCATTGAAACTGACTGGACTATGAGAACTTCTTTCGCTTATAGGTATATGGAATATTTAGCTAAACATTGTCATACTTCCAGAGCTCATAAGAAATTAATGTTATTGTAAAATTCCAAAATTGTTGTAAATTCGACTTTATTTATATAGTATAGTTTATTACAATATAAATTAATGGCAGTTGCCAAATTGGCATTGTCAATTTATACCTGATTTTTTTTTAAATTTGTAATTTGTACTTTAGGTTCCTCTATCTAATAGATATAGATCTATATCTATACATACATTATACTCTAGACTTAGAGAGAGTGTCTGTCTCCTAAAAATGTGTTTGTATATCAGTAAATAAAATTATTTGTCTTGACAAAACCTAATTTTTTTTCAAAATTATTATTATCTTTAAGTAAATGCTGACTAGTCAACATGTGACTTTTGAGTAATGTCTCTTATTTTGAATTACGTGTAAAAATCACTTTGGAGACTTTTTTTGTCTTTCTACCTTGATAATATAAGTTAGTTAGCGCGCATATTTTCCATTATAAATAATTTATGAAAAATTTAATACCACCAGTTTAATCAAATATAATTTTTGTTATTTTTTCAATTATCGAAACAGGTATTTTATTTATTAATAAATTATAAATCCAGGTAAATGAATGGGTAAAATTAATTTCATTCATAATTTTTAAAAAAAACATAATAGTAAGCGTGATTTAAAAAATATTAAAAAATTGTAAGTATATAATTATAGATAGTATGCATGACCAAAATCACGAGATCTCTAAATTTAGATTAAGAAAATTTTTTAGATGGAATAATTTAAAGAGAATTATTTGTATGGTATAATAAAAAATTAAATATTTTTTCTTAATTTTATACTTTATTATTGAATCAGCACACAATCTTAGAAGCTGATGAAATTCTAAATATAAATTTCTTCAATTTATAGCACAGTTTAAAAAAAAACGACGAAGTATTACTACAAAATTTTTTTACAGATTTTATATTTAAAATTCTTCTTCTTCTACAATTTAAGTATTTCGTCTGGTTTTAAAAAAAAACAAAAAAAATCACGAAATTAAAATAGGCTCGGTCACAAAATCGAATTGAAATAATTATATTGATTATAATTTATCGGAATTCTAAAATTTATATTAAAATAATTGATGAATTAATGTTATGATATTGGAATTTTGACACCAATCAATAATAATCTGGCAATTGATTAAGATAATAAAGAAGGGCCAGTATTATCTAAACGTGTTAGTAGTAAATGTACTTCGATTATATTACTACGCTAATAGTAAGTACCCTTTAAGAAAAAATATGTATTTGCTTTTTCGAACCCAATTTAGGAACCAATTTCTTCGTTTTTTCTACTCTTCTTATTCTAATTAGTTAAAAGCGTTTAAAATTAAGTCTTGTATGAAGAAATGACTTCGTAGGCAGTTTGAAAACGAACCGCTTTTCTTAAAGAGTATCGGGAATGTTCCGGAAACTACATTATTTATGCTTAATTTGCTTTACAATTATAGATCGAATTATTTTAGCAATTAAAATTGACAATTAAAATTTTTAGTCGTTTAAGTTTTTTGAATGCTAGAAACTTTTATAAAAAATAGTTTACAAGCTTATCTTTTTTTAGTATTTTAACTTTTGTTTTCAGGTGCAAAAATTAACTGATAAGTTCATTTTTGATGACATTTAAAATTATGGAATTGTTGAATCAAAAAATTAATTAGAATTTTTTATTAGATAAAAACAAAATATATTTTTAATAAAAAATATGTTTATTTTTTTAGCTAGAAATGACATACGTCAGCCGATTAAATGGAATTTGGAACTTATAAAAAATGATATAAACGATCAGTTTTTCTCTAAAGATATAATGACTTGGCATAATATCCACGTGTGCGTGGGTATATGGTCTTTTTTAGCGAAAGCGAATCGATTAGAAAAGTATTTAAATTATTGGTTGAGGGTCTGCACGGTTCAATAATTTCTACATTTAATACATATTTCCTAATTTACTCTTGAAATTAAGTTCATTGCTTTTTTAGATAATACTAGTATCTTGAGTTTCATTTAAAGTGTGTGGTGCTTGTGAGAGGGGACTGCAAATATATGCACGTGGTTAGCGACTAAAACTATAATGAAGATTAAAAGTTTTTTGATTCAATATTGTGAATCAATTCATAATATCTACAGATATTTGTTAGTATATATTTATTTAATAGTAAATTTGATTTCAAGTTTCAAACAATTGATCTGACACAATAAATAGAAACGTATTTTAGCGAATATTTATGATAAAAAAACATAATCCAACACGCGTTCACCAAATGTTTATAAAAGCTGACAGCATCCATAAAACATAAATAATTCTATATAAAAATGAATAAATTTGGCAACAAACAAAAACTATTTAATTGTGAATATTTTGATATAATAGAAGGTATACATATAACAAAAAATTGTAAAGAGCTTATTATTAAAGTTTTCACAGCTGCTGTTAAGACTTTAGAATTGAACTAATTCTGTATACTTTGGACGATCATTTGAAATTTAAATATTACTGAAAGGGTAGAATCCGCATATAATAATGCAAAATAAAAATCATGTTTGCAAGAAAGAGGGTAAAAAATTATTATATTAGGAAGAATGTTGTAAGAAAAACTGGTCCCTAATTAAAATTTAGTACAAATATGTGTAAGGATATATTTTTTTAAAGAAATATACAAAGAAATTGTCTTTATAAAGGACTTAATTGTAAAATTCCAAGGGCAAGTATTCAAATTATTAAATTTATAAATAAATTTCAAAGAAAATTTGAAATAAATTTAAATGTTAATCAAATTTCAATGCTTTTAGTATGTCTAGTGTAAAACTTCGACAATAAAAATACCGATAAAGTTTGAAATTGTTTTAGAAAATTTTGTTAAGTTATTAGTGTTTAAATAAGTTTAGTATTGCAGTTTTTAAATTTAATTTTAAATTTGATTTCGTAAAAGTATTGTCACTATCAAAATATTATTTTCTTGCCATTTCTTTCGTTCCGAAAAAATTGTAATAAGCAATTCATTAAAATCAAGCTATCGATTAATGATGATACCAAATCTTGCAGTTTTTTTTATTAATATTTGAATTACTAATCATACTAAGAACTAAGTGCCATAGTAACATTCACATAATATCAATTTTATCAAAAAAATATAAAATCTGGCAATGCCATTTTTTTTTCATTTATCTATTAATTTATCTTTCTTTAATTAATCATATTACTGTATAATTAAACATAAATCATAAACTCACTGTATTACATATTGCAGTGATAGAAATAAAACTGATAAACAGATCTGTAATTTGTAGAGTAATCGCGTGATACGTGATTATCATCACTAAAAAACGTGAGATATTTAAAAATTTATTTTTAAAGTCTTACTAATTGTATAATTAACTAGAGAGAATGACGCGCGTTTTATGATTTATCAAAAATTATTTATCTTTTTGAGGTTATTAAAAATTAGGAAATTTTTTTTTTAAAATAATTTTAGTTAATATAATTTAATTTAATTTTTATATATAGATAATAAAAATATTGCCTTACATTATTTGAAATATAATTTAAAATTTTATATTTTTATTAGTTCTGATTATTTTATATTTACAATATTATTTTGTAATTGTTTACATTTAAATATCAAAAATTGTAATTAGTACATTTATTATTTATATGTTTTTATTAAATTACGGTTTTATTTACATAAATATTATGTTTTATTATATGTTATTTTAAATTTTATGATTTACATATAAAGTTTCAGAAAAGAAACAAATTATATGAAAAACAAAATATTAATTTGTCCATGATTTTAAACATTGACCTAATTCTAATTTTAGGGGCTGTTTTTGAGATTTAAATCAGTCATTTTTAGAAGGTTTAAATCTCTAAATGTTAAATTTAGTTAAATTTAGAAATTTAGATACAATAATGTTGAAATCGAAATATTATTGATATTTATTTAGAAAATTTTCAATTTCTAAGCTAAATAATTTTTCAAGAATCAATTATCATAGCTACTATAATATTGAAAAAATATTGTATATCAGTTTTTACAAAAGCTTGCACTAAAAATACAGGCCGATTACTTACAGTTTGGGATGCTAGAGGTAGAATCAATTCAATTTCTTATTTCCTACTAAAATAGTTAAAATAAAATTGGAAATTTTCGTTATTAAATAGGAAAAATTTGCTGAGAATTTAAGAGGAAATCGAAAGGCTAATCATTCTACTACAATCCAAATGCAAGGCAGTCTGCATTTGCACTGTACAGCGATCATGCGCTTAAGTTTGAATTCATCGCAAGTGATCAGTGCAAAAACTACAGCGATACAAGGCAAGTTGATACCCTGGAACAATTTTCTATTCCATTGTGCTGTACTCCTCGGTTCTAGGAAGAATTGTACTATGAAGGTCTGAAAGACGTCTCGAATTACATAGTATTCTAGAAAATTCCTCAAGTTTGTTGTAATTACTAAATCATTTAATTTACTAGAAAAGACCTAAATTACCTAGTCACAGTTAATTATCCATACAAGTGGTATTACTATTGAACCAATGGGGTCAACCTAACGTTGTCTATTGAATCTAAGCTTTTAACAGCTAAACCATCTAAACAAGATACAATTCTGCCCTTGGATAAAAATTCTACTGTGACTAAGAATTTTTTATAATTTTCCAAACTGCTTAAAAAGAACGTAATTCAAACTGGAAATCAATTAATTTGAATATTCATGAACAAATAAAATGTGTCAGGAAATTTATCAATCTAGTCCTGGTAAAAACAAATGTGTAATGTGAAATTCCATATTTTATTTACAAAATTCACATTGTAACCAATAATATTACAATAATTAAAATTATTTATCTATAGCTACATTTCTTTTAGCAAATTTTTAAATATCTTTCTTTTTCTTGTTTTTGCAAAAATAAAAAATTTATATTAATTTAATTCAAGAATCAAGAATTTATTTTTATTGAATTAATTCAATAAAAAATCAATCGTTTCTTAATAAATTAATGAAAATTTAAATAAATATCATTTTATTGATGGACTCCGAACTTGTAGTTTCTAGTATTTTTGAAATATATATAGCAAAAAATGTAAATTAAACTTCAGTCGAAAAGAGCTAATGACTTTATTATAAAAGATAAGCAAATTTCATATTAATAAAATCTTTTAATTCAAGGGCAAAGAGGGTCTTTTCCAAGCCGAATCTACTTGATATTATGAATAACGATTTACTAAATAAGTTACACAATATCTTCGAGAAATTTCTATATTCATATCTAATTTTTTTTTTTTTGTGATAGATAAAAGTTGCGAGGTCAATGAATTCATATCTAAATATTGTTAAACTAATATTTCGCTAATGTTATACAATTATAAAGCTTTTTTTTACAGACGATACCAAAAATGTTAAGTTAATTACCTAAAAGCAAGCTTTCAACAAAATAGACAAGATTATGCTGCCTATACATTACACAACATGCTTACCAATGTGTTGACAAACTTGTTCAATTTTTATAATTTGTGGGCAAGTTTACAATTTGTTGGCTATCATTTTGACGGATTGGTTAAAGAAATATTAAAATATTTTAATTTATTTTGGCGAGGATTTGGTTGATGGCTTCTAAGTTGTATAGTGTATGGTGAAGTTGTACAAATACAATGACATTTCTTGAAGTTTAATGTGAAAAACATATGTTTTTGTATGATTATGTTATATCAATTTTATTTATTGATTGAAATAATATTAAATTATAATTATTTTTCGCCCAACTTTTTACATTTGCAAGTTGCAACTAAAAAAGACGGTTTATAATGATTGGTTGTAAACCAAGTTTGAAATATGTATAATTAAAATTTACAATTCGTTCGACAACACGTTGACAACCAGGCTGTACATTGTATGAGCAGCTTTAGCTTTATAGAAATTGTGGTTCCATTGAAAAATATTGGAATATTTCATAAATTTGGTTAAAATCATGGTTCCTAAATGAATATTTTCTCTTAGTTTTATTTATATTGAATAGGCGTATAAGCCCGCAGTCAAAAGCAACATTTGAAAATTAATAGTTTTATAGAAATTAAATAATTTTTTTTTAATTATCAATTTTGTTTACTAAATTATTATCAATTTTTGCAGTTACGACTAAAATGACTATAAAATCTATAAATGATTTATAAAATAATTTAATTGCTACAATTTATTTATTATAAACTAAATTTTAATTGAATTTGATAAAGAACCAGGGTCAATATTAATATCCCGCATTAATCTTAATAAAAATATTTAATTTGTAAAATATTTAATGTATAAATTTCTTTCTAGCTAATTTAAAAATCAAATTTGTATAATATTAGGAGTAAAGTAAATATTTGAAAAAATTATTAAATTGCATAAGCTCAGGCGTTATATATAATAACAAATTTATTTAACAACAAATTTATTATAACATATTTTTTGGAGTTTCCATTGAAATGAATTTGAAATTGTAAATGAGTGAGTTTGATTTGAAATTTGTAAACAGTTGGAAATGACTACACTTCGTGGTATCTAATCCATAACGCAATGAAGAATTAAGCTAAATAAACTTAAAAGTAGTCCATCATCTAATGACAAAAAAAAACTATTTTGACACCACTTCTATATTAGAAAATGATGTAAAATTGAAACATCTGCGTATTATGAGATTTTTTAGGCTATATTCTAAGCCTAAGGTGTAAATAATATGTGAAGGCTAGAAATTGACATGGTACCCAATTGAATAATTTTTAATAGAAAATACTAGGTATAGAAATATTTTATAAATAAATTAAATTTAGTTTTAAAACTGAATTTAAGTGGAACTTTCTATGGCAATATGAAAGAGCCGCTTAAGTCGACTCTTAAGTAATAATTTTTATTATTTTTCTTTCCTTCTAATTTACTTTTTGAACTATTCACATTATTAATATTTGCTGTACTTTGGTAAGCCTAGGTAAGCCTCAATGTCCGACTTGTGTGCAAATGTTTTTTTTTTTGTGTAAAAGTAGCTCAAGTCCAAAATTCGTAAGTATTTAAAAGTTTCACAATTTTTAGTTATATTTTTGACAGAAATTAAAATTAAAATTTTTGATAAATAACTTAAATAGCTTAAGCTATAGTTAAAAATATTTATCTTAAACATCTTCTATTTAGAATTTTTCATAATTTTTATTCTGATTGTAATAATTTTTATTAAATTCACCATATTTCCTTTTCCTTCCCTCCACATATATTTAAAATTTATATTTTTTTCATGCACTCCTGAACATTTTACATGTTGGCACAACTTTGTATTTGGTAAATATTGCGAACATTATCAATAATCAAGTCAGTACTTCCAATTGTCACATCCATTGATAACCATTTGTAATTTAAGTAGTCTACCTCTATACTCTACTCTACACCAAAGAAGTACAATTTCTTCGATTATGTGTCTATTTTATTTATAAATATTTGAAGACCACTTCTTAAACGTAAGTTTTTTATAGTCGAAGATGTTGTAGTAATATTTCCAATTTGTTATTGGAGCTGACCAAAACGTCTGATAGAAATTGAACTTATATGTTTATTTGTAACAGCTGTTTACATAAAATATTTAATTGTCATTATTATTGTTTTTCTTGTTTTTTTGTTTATAATCGATAATATTATTGTTGTGTAAATACGAAAATTGAGTTATAAATAAATTTTTCTTAGGAAATTTCAAAAATTAGATATCTAAATATAATTTAATATTATAATGTTTTTGTGACTGATAAACTTGGATTTGTTATGCTTTATATTTAATATTAAAGATATTGGTATATTGATTACTAAATTATTTTAGTTAAATCATATTTCATCGCCTAATGCAACTAGTCAGCTGGAATTTATAATCAATGATGATTTCGATGATCAGCTTTTAGATATACCTAAAACCGAACCGAATTTCTATTTTTTGATAATTTACTTTAATCGGCATAATTTTTAATTTACAAATTTTAAATTAGATAAAAATCAGTTCATATTCAGATAATAGTTGGCAATAAAATTTTAAATGGCGTTAGAACTTGTTCGCAGGGTTCTTGCTCGAGGTTAACTCCGTATAAACGTTATCAATCAAGAAATAGTGATTTAATTGTCAAATGTTACATTTACTACATTTTATTTTTCTATACAGTTTTCATTATTTACATTTTTCGTGATAACTTACATATTTGTTACTTGTCGGTAATTATGTTGTGTTGGCTGTACAGTGTTCAACAAAATAACCAACATAAAATATTCGGTGAATTCATTTTCTGAAACACTAATTTCAGTAAATGCCCTCAATATTAATTAACTTAATTGACTATTTAATCAAAATTTTAACGAATATTACCTAAATCGTTGACTGATAAATACATTTATTAAATGACATTCTAAGTTAAAAATTCAAATGTAAAAATTCAAATGTTAAAAATTCAAGAGAAAGTAAATTGTCTACAATTCTTTCGGCTATAAAAAGTTGGCAAATGTTGACTAATTATTACCAAGACTTTTAATAACCAACTCTAATGTTTAGGATATTTAAATATTTATGTATAAAATAGTTTACAAAGTAAGAATCAAGAATGAAAGTACGAAAGTTCAATATCTAAAAAAAAAAAATAGAAGATAATAATATAAATTTAATTAACACAAAATCTATATTTAACAATTTAATGTTAATAATCTACCGTACTATAAATTCTTTTTATCTTAACTTAGTACTTAGATAATTTATATTTTATGTATTTAAATTAATTACATTTTATTATCATTAACTATATATTTACATAGTATTTGTGTATAATATTAATTAACTTTAACGAATTAGGAACACTAAAATCAACAAAAACCAAACTAAAAATAAAATTATTGTCTATAAACTTTTGACTTTAAACAATCTAGTTAATTAACACGTGCTTTTAGTGTTTATTATATTATTAAGTATTCATAATAAACAAAATGATAAAGGATTTTTTTTTTAAATATTTCCTAGTATAAATAACAAAACATTAACTTTGTTATGTAAATCTATCTAAACTAAACATTAAAATTATGTTTAAACATAAACTCGTGATATTTTTTATATTGCTCATATAAAATCGGTGTCATGATGATTCGACGGTTAAAAATTTACTAATAAATATCAAGTTACTTACAAAATTTAAGATAAATTATTTTCTTGTTTTGCGTTTTCACCAGACAAACCGATTGCAGAATTGATTTGTATAAACAAAAGTGAAATATTAAAAAAAAAATGATAAGCCGGTGGAAATAGACTAGACTAGAATAATTTATTATACGCAGGTAAGTAGACTTGACTTTATTTAAAATGTAAAATGTTAATTGTGCAAAAACAAAAAATTGTAATAAAATTATCTTTCAGACAGAAATATCACAAAAAGGACAAATATTATGGTATCAGTTATTATCTATATACACATTTAGTTTGAAGAATCCAGGATGATTTGGAATTTTTATTGTACTAATACGTCACAAATTAAATAAAATGTCATTTGGACAAATATTGACAGTTTTTATAAAAATCTGTTTTTGTAGGTTTTTTTTTTTTCAACAAAATTAAACAGAAATAATTACGTGAATTTGTTTAAATAAAAGTATATTTAACATTTATTATAATTTTAATATTAGCATAATAATAATTTTAATATAAATTGTCTGATTTTAATTGTAAAGTTTGTCAAATTGTCAACTAAATTGAAATTGACAATTATTATGACAAAATTTTAACAAAAAAAATTGTCAAATTTTAAAATTGTCATTACGAATTTATTGAATAATCAAATAATATTTTGAACGAGCTACTGAAAAGCGCTGATCATGAGTTGATTAACCAGAAAGTACAATAAATTAGGTTCACAATAGAAGCATTTAGATATCGACGATATACATTCGTGTTTAAAACTTTATTTACTATACAATAACTTACTCCTCGTGACAATGTGCAATTGACGAAAGCTGAAATAAAGGCATAAAGATTCTCGTGATTACGCCGAATCCTTTTTACTTTGCTCTTAACAAGGCGATATTAGGGTACCAAATTCATGCCTGAGGCACTCTTAAATCAGTTCTCTAATGCTTATCAAGTATAAATAATAAAGTCATTGAAAAGAAATCAATCTGACACTAAATTGCATAAAAACTGATTGGTTGGTTAGTTAGAGTGGCAAAGCCCAAGACAGATTGGTGAGGACCCTAAGTAGCTTCATTTTGCTATCACCCATTCGCGTGTGAACCCTAGCATTGATTAGGTTATTTTAGATTTATCTCGTGGGGTTTAGGAAATTTGTGTTTTCTGGTCGTTAAAATGGTAGATAATAAGAGAGCTATACCTGTCGCAGACTAGGCCCGTGAAATGTTTATTTTTTGATCAATTGTGTCTTCTTAATGCTACTTCATTAAAATAATGAAAACTACTTCATTAAAATAAATATTTCTTATGTCGTTTTCTAGTCTTGTAAATTTCAATTTAATTTGAAATTCCCCTTTATTACATAAATATTCAATCGATTATACTATCTTAGTCTAAATTAAACGTCTTTATAATAAGTAAATTCTAAGTTAAATTTTTCAAATCTGTAAAAAAGTAACATTAATTTTATTTAATATTACATAGACCAATTGTATATTAAATAATGAACAATTGAATCATAAATTTAAATAAATTAGTTGAAAATTAAAAAAATATTTTCAATTACTTATTTACAGTGAAAATTATTTAATTTTTTAAATTTTCCATACCCGCAAAATAAACAAAATTGTACCCAGTTAAAAATTCCGAAATTTACAATCTCGAAAGTGATAAATTTTGTATTAACATTAGATCAATAAAAAATTATGTTGGGATTATAAAATTACCGAAATTTTTATTTTTAGGCATTTTTTTTTATCGAAATTTTGAGCGGAACTTAATAAAATTTATAAAACGTTTTAAATTTACACTATTTACTATTAGATCAAGATAAATTGCCAGAAAATTTTCCAAATAATTTGTATAATTAAATATATTAAATCTAAGCGTAACATCCTATCAGTTGAAGCATAAATTTATACAAATTTAATACGAATTAAAAGATTGTTTTGGTCATTTTGCTAGATGAGCAATGAATTTAATGAATTTTGACATGTATGCATAAAATTAAATATAAATAATTTAAAAAATTTTTATAATAATTTTATTGTGGGAGTTTAAATATATTAAATTTTTAGCATCTTAAATTATTTATAATTTCTGGAAATTTTTATCACATTTAAAGTGACTAAATGGAAAATTATTCGAAACATTTACTTTAATTATCCACCCTACGCGTACCAACTATGAGAATTTTGTTTTAATTAAAATGTCGTTTAGAATTTAATAGTTTATGAAATATTAACAAAACATTTGATTTGAATTAAATTATAAATTTTGCAATTATGAAAAACAATTTTTGTTAACCGTCAGATAAAAATCACAAGTTAGAAGTTGTATAGAATAAAAATGGCCGTAAGGTAGACGTTGTACACAAGATGCTGGAAAACAACAGGACAGAACCTTAGCATATAGAATATTCTAAACATGATCTGCTTGTACCAAAAGCTTCTTTTAACCACATGTAGAACCAACTTTAAGAAGATTGTCCGTGTATTAAATATAAAATTAATCAGTACGATTATTTTAAAAAAAACTAATTTGAATTTGAGTTTTTCTGTATTACAGGTAATCAAGCTATGTGCTACTTCTACACATTTGAAAATTTTGCTATATTATGGACCGGATTAAGCAAAATTGTTGGTATAAAAGACAATTTTAAACAATTTCTTTCGCTAATCATAGTGTTAACAATTATATCGAGGATATATAAGTGCAACTCCAGTGACTTTGGATATTAGGTATAATTTGGTTATTGTAGATATATTTTTGAAATATCCAAAATTTCTATATACAAGCTCTCAGAGAGCATGTATATTTGAATCTTTTAGTGATGTCATAAATACATATTTTGTTATTATAACTTTCAGCGTGTCAGCATCAACATCAAAAGTGACAGGGCAATTACTTATATATTTTTGGAATTTAAATAACCTAAAAAATTCAACATAACCAAATAAAAATCATGTAATTTTTCCAGGGTTGTAATTCCGTTACAGTTTCGGATTCGAGTATGTAATAAAATATATTTTTTTTCGTTACAGTATTTCTGTTATTTTAGTTTACATTACAAATTAAAATAAAAAAATCAGTTTAAAAGTGCTTTTCATTTTTGCATAAGTAAATTAATTGAGATAAAAAACAATAATGAAAATTTAATTAAAGTAATTGTTCATCAACTAATTTATTCACAATAATAATTTATATGAGATAAAAATCAATTTTAACAGAAAAATGTAGTTTTCTACAGAGATAAATGTTGACAGAAATTAACAGAATGTCCTGTTTTAAATAACACTGCTTCGAAAAAATAGTTATATTTATATCCTTGATATTTACACTATAAATACATAAGAGAGTTATGTTCTCGACATCGTAATTTTACATTTAGTATAACTCTTTCAAAATTTAACTTTGAATTAAATTCTACTAGAATTAATTGTAACCGAAAATACCAGAATACTGAAAATAATAATAAAGTTATTGTTACATGTAACGTTATTGAATGATTTGAAAAAAATTAATGTTATAATTTGGTTATTTCGTTACGTTACAGTAATGTTTACCAAGACTAATTCAAATTGCATTACAAAATTTCTCTTTTGATATTTTTATTATTTCCTATTATCGACAGTTTCAGGAGCAGTTTCGGGAGCAGTGTATAAATGTCAAGTATTGTTGACAATAATTCATTCTTATCATTTATTGAAAAAAAAAATAACCTTCAACAAATTCAAATCAAAATTTGAATTTTTGAATTTTTAATATAATAATCTATTTACCGAACTAATGAATAACTTAAATATCACACGAATTTCATATTTATTAAGTTTGATTAATTTTTTTTTTAAGTAATAACTTTAAAATTAACATAACATAGTAAAATTCACACCAACCGAAATATCAATAATTCGAGGTTAAATTATTACTAAATGGTGAAAATATTAAAACTGGATTCGTAAAAATGTTACATAAATTAAATTATATTTAATTTAATATTTCGATGATATTAACTCAAAATTTTTAGAATACTGATAAATTTGATATTGAAATTGTCACGAATTGACTAAAACTCTATGATTTTGTCATTTTATCTATTGCTGTTTGCAGTACTAAGAAATGATGGACTGTTTTGATAAATTTTGTAAATATGTCAAAGAACTTTTAATATATTTTTTATATGTAATTATTTTAAATTTTATATTTTATTATTGTTGTCACTATTTTTAATGGCAAACTTAAGAATTTGAAATAAATAAAGAATTTAATTAAATTTATTTCGACAAATTTAATAATCAATAAAAACATGTTTAATAAATAGAATTTATGGCCAATTTGTTGACACTAATATTAATAGACACATTCAAATTGAATTGAAATTATTCATAAAACAAGAAATATTTTTTAAATAAATTATTTATTTATAATAATATTAAAAATAAATTTTGTGTCATAATTTTTTTTTTTTAATAAATTTATTTACTCTGAATACCATGACCTTAACCTAACATTATAAAAAAAAAAATTAGGAAATTTATCAAGACGTAGTTAGAATATTACATTGAAAACCTGAATTGTATCCAGGTAAATATATAAATTTTTTGTTGATGGTTTTATTGAATAACTCTTAATTGTGTTGTGATGGAATGCGAAATTTTTAAAATATGGTTGATTATTTTTAAAATAAATCGTTCTCTTACGAATAGAGATTAGCTGAGCAATATCTGTTATACATAGTAAACGTATTACCAGATTTGAACCAAATTTGGCGTATTTAACTGACTCCCGACTTAAAAGTCAGAACAGATTAAGTCTAAAATTATAGTTTTTCATAAATACATTTATAATATAGAAACAAGAGTGCGAAAAAAACCATTTCGTATAAGCTATTTAGTTAGATTGGTCAATTCTTCTTATCTGTACTGAAATTAAAATCACTTAAACCATTTTCCTTAAACACAATTTCATTTCCAATTTTCCAATAATAGCTTTAAGATGATTTTAGTGTTTGCAATGTAATAAAATAAAATATGGAATTATAATTTACGCTAAAAAAATAGTTAAGTTTGGATTTCCAACAACTTCTGCTTTGTGACTTAAGCTTAATTGCTTATAGTTACGGTCAAAAAAATGGAAAAACGAAATGTGTCATATGAAGAAAGTCGAAAGTAGAATGCAATGGCATATATAACTAATTTCACGTTAAAGTCGACTTAGCCGTTTTGGATTTTTAGTCGAGAACTAGTTTCGTCATCTTGTTTATACCGTAAAGTTTTTCGAGTTTATGATGGGCGTAAAATTAAGATTCGGTAAGTTCAAGGGATTCATATCAAAGGCTCCGAATTATACTATACTAATCTGAAATCACTGTTTTAACTAATTCCTAGTCTTGAGCTACCCCGTTATAAGTTTTTTTTTCATCATTTATATTCTTCTTTTTCTTCGGTATTGAAAGCTTAGTATAAATTATTATACAATTAGCAGTGTTTAAAATATTTTAAATCAAATTTGTGAACTTTGTAATTTCGTTCTTTATAGTAATCTCTGGAATTGTTAAATACTGTGAATTATTCTATCACAAAATATCAACAATATTCCAATTGTTCGAAATAATGTCGGTTTCAATCAACCCGAAACACAATGCTATACAAATTAAAATTTCAGATGAAATTATTTGACCTACAACACAATTCCTCTTTCATTTAAATAATTTATACTTTCATTCACTTTTCTTTCCATTAATCTACCGGAAATTAAAACAATATCTGCAAAAAATTATATGTACAAACTATTACAAACTGAACATAAATAATTCTAGAATCTGTGTCAAGTGTAAATTTGATGTTAAGAGCTTACCGTCTAGCATGTGTAATAATAATAAATCAGAACTTAGATCATGACACGCGCTATAATAAATAATAAATTAATCATTAATAAATTTTTTTTATTCATTATTTATTACAAGCACCTGATTTACATTTACTATTAATAACTGTTTCAATTGTAATGTATATAATAGAAATTATTAGCTACAGAAAAAAACTCGATAAACGAGGTAATTTCGCTGTCTGGGCAATTCCATCTACACCAGCATCAAGCATCAGAGAGATAGATGTTCGACAGGTTTTTTATATGTATATTTAATTCTATTCATCAGTTGCGGATATATCGCAGTTAAAAAGGAATACAAAAAAAAAAGAAAAGAAAAATATTTGCAGCTTCTTCACTGATGATACCAAGAAATAATGAGAAACTTTTTTAAAAAGATATTAGAAAGGCTTAGTAATATAATTATTTTCGAAATAAAATTTTAGCCAAACTTTTGATATTTTAGTTTACCATGGCAAAAAAAATAACTCTTTGAAAATATCAGATTTATATTTTTAGGTACCTATTTAAAGTGACCCCATAAACTTATGAAAATTAAATAAAAAAAAATTATTGATTTTGGTTAAAATTACTATTAAACAAACGAATTCGAACTACTTACAAAAATAATTGTATGTAAACAGATTATTTGCAACATTAAAGTAAGTCATAAAATATTTGATAAAATCATATAATATTTAATTTTTTGTTATTTTAATCACGAAACTTTTCCACGTAATACAAACTAAAATCACTTTTATTGTATTTTGACAATGAATATCGTCAGTTCAATGAAACTATTCGAATTATAGCAAAAGGGGCTCATGAATTTTGATAATTTTCGTTTCAATCTCTATTTATTGAAAATCTGAATCAATCTTTGTTAGTACCAGTAGCAAAGCAACGTAAATAATGTTTAAATTTATATGCTTACATTAAAATAAACTGAATACTGGTAACACTAAATTATATTAGAAAACTTTAATAATGTTTAGAAATTTGTAATAAGTTAATAGTCACTTCCAATTCCAAGAACCATTTCATCATCATTATAGGCTCTACAGTTCTGTAAATCGTTCCTCCACTCATTTCTATTTTTAGATGCTTCACTATTGCATAATGTGAAATTTTGTGGTTGTTACCATTATCTATATAATCTGGATTTTGGTTTACTGTTACCATTGGGGCTTCTGTTCAATTATATTATACTGTTCTCTTTCATCCGTCCACCTTAACCACTGTGCTTTTTCAAAATGACGATTCTTCATTTTGTGTTAACTGGTTTAGTTCGTTATTATCTGAACTATGGCAACACTAATTTTGACATTTCTGTTTGCCAGAATTTCAAAGTTTCATATTTGATTGGAATAATAAATTTCAATATTTTGATAATATTATTGACAATAATTAAACAGTTTAAAGAATTATTAGTATTGGCAAAACTGATTGTGACATTTACATTGAATTTATCGATTTTGTGGCAACATTAAGATTTTGAATAGTATACAAAATTGTGTACATAATTTGAATTGTCAAATGTATTACCCCTTGAAAAATTATATTCCATAAAAAACCATTGAAAATTGTATATAGTTAACGACGTGACATATGAAGCGTGGTAAAAGACAAAATAAATATGACTACAAGTTATTTAAATTAAATTCAATTTAATCAACAATTTGTTGATCGTTTTTTATTATATATTTTATCATCTTCAAAGCTTATGCTAACTAAATAAACGTCGCGGCGGAAACTTTATTGTATTAATTTGGCTTATAATATTAAATTAAATAATGACTGAAAAATAAAACCCCGAAACAATTTTTAACAAAGGCTGACATGGATTTTTTTTAATCAAATATAATGAAAAATTAAGATTTGAAAATGTTGAAGAATTCTAAGAGATTTCGTGATTTTTCAATTAAAATAAATATTATGACACTGGGAGTTTTAACCAGAATGACAATTTAACTAATTTATTATTTAAATATTGTTTATTTTTTTTAAATTCCAAATTTTTTAATTAATAATTTTAGTTCTAAAAAAGAAAATCTAGTTTTTGATTTAGTTTTTTAAAGATATAATTAAAAATTTGTTTTTAAGTTTTAATTAATAATACCAGGAACATAAATCCTATACAACATAAATTTATGGTATTTATGAATATTTTTAAAAATTAAAATTTTGTTGAATAATTAAAAATAATTTTCAAAAATTTTTGCATCATTCATAAAAAATTTATAAAGTTTTCTGTTTTTTAATTTATATATAAAGCAATTTTTAGGTTTTTCAGAACTGATTTGAAATTTTACCAAAATTCTGATAAATTCAACACAGAACTCTCAAAGGAAAGAATTTGATGGTCAATGAACTTATGGTACGAAATGGACAACATCTTATTATAAACAAGATTTACAAGATTTATAATATAAATTTTAAACGCTGTATTTTGTATTTCGATTTTAGGCATATTATGGCAGCGTCCAATGGAAAATTTTGTATAGTGAAATTATTCAAATTGAATCGACCGCGTCAATTTTTATTTCATTATTATACTACAATATAGAGCAAAAGCAAAGATAATTGGAAAAATTGAATATAAAACGTTCAACAAGTCAAAATTTTAACAGAGAAAATTAGATGTTTTGATGAACTGAAGTAAGATTTCTTAGTACAATTATGCCTCGTTACCATTACAGCTTAAACAATTACCAGACTTATGAAAATTAATATGGAAATTAATACTTAGCTTGTTTATAACAGGGCCGGCTGTGGTTGCGAATGCAAAACATTAAAAAATGTTGTGTCACAGATTCAACTGTCAAAATTGGAACAAAAATTACGAATGAAGCTGGAATTTCACCTTTATTGAAAGCTGTGTAAAATACACAGATAAATTTATGCTAACGTTTATTATACCTAAGCAATTACAATGCTCAACGTTACTATAACAATTTCTGCTATCAGCGCTGAAATACGACTTTGACATAAGTACTAAAAGTTTAGCAGTAGTATTTTAAATGAAGGCGGAGCATTAAGTAGCATTAATTGCACAAAAGTTCCTTCTAACACCGGAACTATAATTTAAAATTTAAGTTCACCGTCCACGCTCGTTAATGGTGACGGTGGGACTATGATTACAGCTTTATTTGTGAAAATAGAAAAATTATTTTTGAAAATGGAAGAAAATAGAGCATTTTCTTGCTAGTGCACTTTCTCTATAATGAATTTTATGATGATTATTTGTATCTTTTAGATTGAATTAGCAATTCCCATATACAATTTTCAATTTTGAGTTAGGATAAATGTGACAATTCCGATGTGGTGCACGTATTTGCGCCATTTGCAAAATTTTCCATGTTCAGAATAAGTTCAAAACATTTCGCGTGAAATTTTTGACATTTCATATAAGAGATTTTTAATTTGTTTCGTTTCTTTAATTTTGTTTCGTTTATTTGTTCATTAAATTTGAAAAACTTGACAAATAAATTGATAATAAATCTAAATGCCAGACAAAGTCAACATTTATCTCTATACATTGTCATTTAATCATGGTGATTATAAAATAAGATCTGTGGAAATCCTTAAGATGTCAAGCATCTTTAACAGCGCATATTGGATTTTATCTTATAGTTTCGTGCATTATTAATTATTTCAATTACTATCATAAAAATAATTATAAATCATAATTATATAAATTTCAATTTTAATTTAAGTTCTATTAAAAATAAAAATTTAATTTAATTATTTTAAAATGTACTCACTTTCTAAAACGATTTTCTCATCACTGGGACAATCTTTTTCTGTTGACATCTTGATTTAAATTTAGTTTTTTTTTAATTATTATTATATCTATTATATTAAAATTTTCTTCCTTTTAATCTTATTTTAATAAATAATTAACTTATTTAATTATTTTTTTTTAATTAAATATATTTTATTAGAATTTTTGCGTCCGAATTTCAAAAATATTAAAATTATTTAATACGATTTTTTTTATTATGTTATGCGAAAATATCACAGATTTATGTTGGTGTCCTGGCGTATTGAACTGGAATTGTTGTGATACAAATCAAATTAATATTTATGTAATTTAAAAAGCTTTTTTTATATATATTATTATTATTATTTAAATAGTAGATAAATAGTACAAAAAATTTATGCTCTTTTACTCATAAGTTTAATCTTGTAGGATGCGTAATGATAGCGCACAGATATTTTTTCCAAAAACTTATGATTTTAAAATTGATTTTATGTATATGTAAATACATAAATAGTAAAAGAGAGTTTTGATATATGTGTGCGTGATTAAAATGGATTGATTAAACGCCAGAGTATTGGAAATTTAACTTCATATAATTTGTTACTGGACAGTATTATAAATATTTTATGTAGATTTTTTTATGATTTATTTTTGGTTGTAACAATTCTTCTGATTATATCCTGCAAAAAAAAAAAAAAATTATTAGATATTTACAAAGTTTTGGTTAAGAAAAACAAAATTAGTTTTAGTATTATAGCAGCTATTAAAAGAACTAATCATAACTACATAATAATAGTAATTTTAGAAGGTACATTAAATAATTTACATCATTTTTATATAATGAGGTTTGATAGTGAAAACTTTCGGTTTTCGGTCTTTGACTTTCCATAGTCTTGACAAAATTAATGACAACAAAAAAACTAAACAATGCTTTTAACCCTGACACAAATTAAACAATGCTTTTAACGCAGGGGAGGATAAGTAATTTCTAGCACACAGTGTTGCCAAAAATTCCCCATCCTATAATTCATTGTTGTAGGTTGTAGCTAAGCCTTATTCAACGCGTCATATACGAATGAATGCCATATCAATTATCTGCTACCATTAAATAATCCAAAGAAGCAACATTTCAAATATCGTACTCCTATTCACACAATCTCTATACACTATAAATAAGAGACAGTGCCAACATGTTTAGAATTTCTTTAGTAGTCTTGTACGTATAATTTCGGTTATCTTAGAACTTAAACAATTATGCGAGTAATTAAGTTTTAGAAAATTATTCAACGCCATCTATATTTTGACTGGAAAGTAACTTTTACTTTTTGTATTAATTTAAAAAAGAATCAGTTACAAATAATGTCAATCTAATTATTGGTATAATGTTATTATTTTCATTAAATATTTTAAATTTATTTGAATACCAATCAATCAATTTTTTATGTTTCTGCATTAAATTAAATTTATAAACATAAAACTTTATAACCCGATAATTTTGATTACTAAAAGAAATTGGAAGCATGTAGCTTTCACTTTAAACAAAATCCATTAATGTTTTAACAACATGTAAAATTTGTAAGTCAGATCATAATTCCGAGACGACAAGTTTAATTTATTCGGTAATATTAATTTATTATTTACCCCGGTAGGCAGTTGCACAATGTTAACATGGAACGTTAATAATTTGGTTATAGGCTATATAAAAACTCATCAAATTTGTATCAATATAAAATTTAATAACTATAAAATACATGATAAAAAAAAAATTTAAAATTATCAATAATTTTTCGAAAATTTACAACAATTACTGTAGGCCACACAAAATGTATCAATCAATTATAGTTAAGTATCGATTCGTTTTCGTAAAGTTAAGTAGCAATTTTTGACATCTTCAATTCTTTACATTATATTTAATATAAGAATTGATTACCTGTACGATCCGTGTATCGATTCGATTACAAAGAATTCAATTAATTTTAACTTTTTCGAATCCACCGTATATATGAAACTTTGTAATTGACAAACCGAAATAACAAAAAGTATTAAAGAAAAATAAAATTTGATGAATTTTCAAAATATTTTTATAACATAAAAATTTAAATGATTACGAATTAAGATCGATTGCTATAGGTACCCGTTGTTACTTAATAAATCTGAAGTCTACTTTTTTTATTTAACTTATCGAATCGATACTTAACTAATCGATTCATTGTGCGTTCACCTTAAATTTTACAATTTCCAAACTGAATTTTTATATTAGTAAATAGCTAATAAGGTTTAATTTTAAAATTATTACAAATATATGTTAATTGAAATATTTCAAAAGTTTACTATGCAATGAAATGTTAATATTAAGTACATATTTACATTACATATTAAAATTATGTTTATGAATGTAATAAAATTAACAAAATTACAAAAATTTTATTAGGTAATTTAATAAAATATGACATTTTAAATTATCAATAAAAAATTTATTTAATGGAATTATTTAGCTGGAATTATTTATTTGTAAAAGTTCTTTTGATGTAAATTAATTTTGAAAACTTTTATTTATTTTTATATTGTGCGAATATAATAAGCCAAATAATGTAAAGAGAAGAACAGATGCCGGATAACGAAAATTTGCAAGTTCAATGTAAATAAACCGCAAGGAAATATAAATACTATTTTATGCTATTTTACAGCTTTTTAATTAGTTACTAAAAAAAACATTTTAAAATTATTTACATTTTTTTAGATATATCAATTTAGTAAAACTTCAAAAGAAAATTTGTAGCCTTAATTAATTTCAAATTATAAAAACAAATAAAATACTCTTTAAGTTTTCTATATATAATTGCAAAAGTATAACATAAAATTTATAGAAAATGTGAATAATATAAATAAATAGAATCAAAAAAATTGGGGATTGTTCAAAAGCGTTTTTCCTACAAAATAATGAAGTTTTAAAACTAATTTTTAATATTAATGTGACAAGCATGCAAGTAGATTAGGTCTTACTACTTCCACAACGTGTGGGTGTATGGAGGAGAAAGAGACAATAGAACATGTGTTGTGTCATTGCCAAACGGTCCAACAAAAAAGATTTAGGAAATTTGGTAGTTTCTTTCTAGAAAACCTTGAGGAAGCGGGTGAGATAAAGCCTACTAAGATGATATCGTTCGTTAAAGAAGTGGTATGAGTTGAAGCGCTCTAACTGTGATGCAGCGTCCGAATGGACTGTACAACGGACTCACTCTACCGAAGTCTATGTGCGTGGGGGCTCGTATTTCCAACTCTTTTAAAACTAACCAACCAACCACTCAAATTGACATGAGTAAAAAAATACTGGTTTGAGGGAAGATTCAGGAGTTAAAAGACATCGTGTATCGAGGATCTTTATATTTTGTTATTTATGATCGTGTCTTACGTACGGATACGTTTCAAAATATAAAATTTACATGATCTCATATAAAATATAAATCGTAAATTTTTTAACGATCTCTTAGGTCTTGATTCAATTCCAAGAAACATTACTGTTGAGTTGATTTAAATAAAAATATTAAGATGAAATCAGAATTATTTAAAATTGATGCTATCATTTCTTTATAGAGCACAATATTTCGAACATGTAGCCTAAAATTTTGCTTTTATTAGTAAATAATAATTTAAGTAAGATATGTTGTTACTCTGCAGTACATATTCAGCAAGTCAAATCGATAATTCTGTCAAATTGGTATATAGATGGTAATGTAACGAACTAATAACATTTTATAAGAATCAAGTTAAAATTTAAATCAATGTTTTCTTTTTTAGGTGCAGATAAATTATTGCATAAATTATTTTATTTCTTTAATTGCTGAAATTATTTTCAGAGCTCAATGGACTACTTTTAGTAGATAAATGATTGATTCCTGTGAATAATGGCTCTTTATCCTATCCACACGTGAATAACAAAATTTATGGAAAAAATAGATAAATATGTCAGGATAATTTTAATGAAACGGAAGAATTAAATAAAACATTTCTTTGATCAATACCCAACGTAAATTAAAACTATTAATTTTGACATAGCTTCTATTATTTTTTTTAGTCCACTCCTGACATTCTATTGCTAAATGGACATTCAACAATTTTATATGGATTCGGACGGAAGCATTAGTTTCTTTATAGTGAAGAAACAGCAATTGCAATAAGTTAATTGCTTCTAAAAAGTGATACATTTGTTATCACTTATCAGCGAATGGTCTCAAGGATTGACATTTTTTCAGTCAAATCATATTACTAGCACTCATTTAAATATGAATCAAATATCACAACGCCATGGACTACGCCATGGACGCTAGTAAACATTTTATACTAGTAATAATAAATTGCTAATATAGAAATAAATATTTTGTAGTTTGCCATCAATTTTATAAATTTAAATACTTTCGACTCAAGTATTCCACACACAGGCAACAAAAAAGACTGACATATCACGTTTTTAAGCACTTTTTTAATCACTTTTCTCAAAATTCATTTCAGATATATACGAATAGCTATAAAAAATTATGTTATGCATCAATAATTAAAATTTAATTTTGAAATTTTTCTATAATAATATAGAAATATATGACTAAAAATTAAAACAATTTTAATTTAAATGGAATTTTATGTATTATAAAATATAGTAATTTTAATTTACAGTCAAGTGTTAACGTTAGTATTTAGTATGCTATACAAAAAAGGTTCATGACAATGAATAAAAAAAAAACTGATTATCTCTGTATAAATGTTATTTAATTTACGATAACATTTTACCGATTCATTTAGGAAGTGAATTATTATTAATTAAATTATAATTATATCTGTTCCTATTATGGATATAATTCAGTTTTTTTTTTTTAAAATAAATTTAGATGAGTTTTAACTATTATACAATTTATAATGAAACCTTGTAGGTAATAAAAGAATTTCGTTATTACACAATTATTAATTAAATTTTATATTGTTTATTAAAATTGCACAAATTTTCTAAATTTTTTCGACATATTATATTTCTGACATATAACATTTAAAATTCCGAAGTATATGCAATGGAATTTTAATTAATAAAGTGGTAAACTACCCCCAGTAATCGGCATGCATCCTTTAAATATCAACAGAAAAAAAAGAAATATCAACATAAAGAAAAAGAAATTAACTAAATATAGAATAAGAGCAAATTTTAAGTAATCGGCCTTCCGTAAACTCTTTAATTGGATTTACAATAGCCAGCACTATGCCGATCATTGGGTGATTAAAATAAATACAATTATGTACTAAAAATAATATCGATTATTGAGTGAGAAATAATTTGAATATTGTAGAGTTAACTGAAGACTTATTAAAAAAGAATTTAAATTAAACCATGAATTGGTTGGTTGGTTGGTTTTCAAGGGGTGACCGAATCAGAGTCCCTCGCGCACTTGAGCCTATTGGCCCGTTGTACCACCCATCGACGGCCATGAATTAATAATAATAATAATTTTTAGTTTTGGTTCAATGAATGGGTAGTTGCTAACCTTTGGACATGTTAAACTATTATGAGAAATATGACACAATTGGATTAAACCAGAAATTACATTAAATTATATCATTCAATTCTGATGAAATATTAGACGCTAATTATATTTTGAAATATATATTGTATAAGAATTAAGAAAATTACTCTTTGACATTATATTATTTGTCAAATTTTAAGAAATCATTTATTAAATTAACAGTGGAACTATAATAGTATGTGGATTCTATTATATAGTTCCACTGTAATTTAATAAATGATTTCTTAAAATTTTACAAATAATGTAATGTTAAAATAAATAATTTGTTGGCAATGTCTATTAAAAAATTTCGCTGATTAATCTATCAATTATGACTAACATTCGGATGCATGTAATTAATATTTATAACTTAAAATTTACATGATTGTTACCAAATTATACTTGAAAAATTCGTTTAACTTTAATTACTATCTTCTGGGGATATTACAAGAATCCACTCATTTAAAAAAAACGTTCCGTTCGAACAGTCAAAAAAATATTGCAATTGTTTCACTGTTCGATCGGAACGTTGGATATTTAAAATAATTTTCCGTTTTGTTTTACACCGGAATATCAAAAACAAAATTGTGATAACTTTATGTTGAAAAAGTGAAATGTACCATTTAATTTTACCATATGAGTAATCGAAATTTTTTTATTATTCATAGGTTCAGCTTCATACAATTATTTTTCGGTAGGCTCTATCCCTCTCTTCCAATAACCATTCTTCCCGAAAGAGTTTTTTTGAAATGATCCAAAATTGGTTAATCTTGTAATTATTATGTTCTGTTTTTCAATGAATAAATTCATAAATTTCAATAATATTTTTAGTTATAGAATAAAATTTCAAAATCTGGGTCTTTTACACCCATGGTAAGTAAAAACAATAGTAATAGAGAGGTTTCAACAATTGTGATGTATGGTTCGTCTTAAAATTGAATTTAAAATAAAGATGGATTACACATAATACTTGGTTAGTAAGAACGAAACACGAATTTATAATAGAGGGTTAAAAATTACAAAAAAAACCTTGATATATTTATTTAATTTTAAGAAAATTGTAAATATATTTCTTTGCCAAATTTTAAGTTTTTTATTAGCAAAATAAAATATTTACTTATTAACATTTACAACCTTGTATGTAGACTGTACTGAGTATAGCGTAAACATTCCATATTTATACTACTATTTTAATTGATTTATTTCCATGAAATTCTTAATGAAAAATAATGTAATACTAGCTAGTTACTAAATATATATTAAAATTTGTCGTAATTTCCTGATTTCGTGTTAAGTAATAAAAAAATTTAGTATACGATTTTTTTTTTTTTTTTGGAATAAAATAAATATATTAATATAAAAATAAATAATAAAAATTTGCACGTTCATTTTGCGTGATTTATAATTATAAAAAAATAAAATAAATGCCGAATTTAATTATTAATTTGAGGTTTTTTTTATAAATATTATATATAATTTTAAATGATTACTAGTCAACTAGTTAAAAATTATTTCATTGTAACTAATAAAAAACATTATGCAAAATTGTAATTTACTAAATAATTTAATTATTATTAATTCATTTAATAATTATATTTTAAAAGTGTAATCTGTAAAAATTGTAATTATCTAAAATTACTAACATTAGAGTTAATTGTGGTCTTATTTAATTATATAGTAGCTCTAAAATTTAAATATTAAATATAGACAAAAATGAAACGTGATAGTAGAGAAAAAAGAAATATTAGTGATTAAAGAAAATGTGTGATTTAAGAGTGACATATTCATCTCTAATCTGGTAACTTTTTTAGTTTGAAATATAGCATTTTCAGGTCAATTTAGTCTTTTTACATTTCAAAATAGTCTTTTTATTTTTCAACGGACCAATAGGCCTAATAGGCTCAAGTGCGCGAGGGACTTTGATTCCGTCACCTCCTTGTAAACCAACCAACCAAGTAAATAAGAAAAAATAAAAAGACATAACACAACCTGCAAATTATATATAGTACCGATTCTAAAATAAAAAGACTATTTTGAAATGTAAAAAGACTAAATTGACCTGAAAATGCTATATTTGAAATCGTACATGATTTTTCAAAGCAAACTCTGGTATCTTCATTAATACTAGCTGGTGACATTATGTCTTATGAGAAACACAGATTTATTTATTTCATTAAAATTTCATTTTAAGAACAATTTTGTGAGGCTGCGTTTATAAAAGATTTGATTACGAAGATCTTGGAAGATAAACTAGTGACATTTAGCTTTGATGTGAATTGAGTTTGAAGTTTCTGAATTTTCTAAATTCAGATCATAAGCGATTACAGACAGACAGATTGACTGAAACTCAGGAAAAGTGAAACCTTGAATCATTTTGTACTAACAAATTAAATTGTGAAATATCAAAACAACCGAAAATCTTGGTCAATAAATTATAATCCAATGTAAAATGTGATTACACTCATTTCTGGCTGGCAGAGTTTATATATGTCAACACTTTCTGTAATCGGAAATTTCTGAATTAACTTAACTGAGGTGTTCAAATTATGAATAAGTATACAATTTTAGATAAATATGTTTTTCTGTTGACATAGAGAATGGCACTATGACAAATATAATTAGTAAATTAAGTTTAATTAATCAAAACAGATTATTTTAGGTGTCAAATAAAAATTAATTTTATAATAATAAAAATATCCTCAAGTGTTAATTAAATTTGTTTATTTTGTCAATTTTTACGTATTTTTTTTAATGGGAATCGTTGTAACAAATTAAGAATATTAAGTATAATTGTAAATGTCTAATTAGCTATAAAAAATATTTACGATTAATTGCCAGAAAACAATTTCCCGAATGAATAATTAACCGAAATTAAATTAAACAAATTTAAACATAATTAATTAAAGGAAAATTTATCAGAAAAATGTGATTTTTTTTAAAAAAAATACCATCAATTAATTAATCGATGAATTGTGAATTCGGTCAACTATCCCGATACTAAATGTAATATAGTGTTGTAGTAATCATTCAGTTGGAAAATTAATCAATTATTTCAATATTTTTTTTTGCAAAAATTTTTTATATTGTTTATTTTTTTGTATTTAATCTAGAATTTATTTACCTATTTATTTATTTTTTTAACATTTATTTTCATATTTATTTAATTTAATTAAATTTATTACTCATTCAAACTAACTTTTTTTTAAAAAAAATATTCTAATTCACGCGATTAATAAAAAGTATCTTGTAAAAGTTTATTTTGATGTGATATCTTCATTAATTACATACATTTTAGTGTTGTTACTCATAATTTAATTACGATAATTTATGAAATATTTTCACACTTAGCTAAATAAAAATTAATTTTAGATGTAAATTTAGCACCTATTTTCTTAGTAGAACTAATTATACATCAGTATAATAATATATTAATGACATTTGACGTGAAATGTACAATAATTAGGAATTGCACTCAAGAAAAAAGAAAGTAGGTTCCGCATACAAATAATTTACGAAATGCAGCATAAAATAACTGAGACAGTATGAAAAATTACGAGCAGAAACTGAGTGAAAACATGTCGGAAAAATTCTACTTTGATATTACTACGTGATGTTTATAAATATTCATTTAAGTGATATTGCTAAGGAATCGAAGATATATAATGCCTCCACTCTAATCAACCATAAATTCTTTTATTAGAGTACCAGAATCTTTAGAATTTGTGCAGATCTTATCTGAGCTTCAGCCGAATTGAAATAAAATTCAAAAGATATAGGTTAAATGGGTTGCTATACTAGTGTTTATCATGATTGATGACCGAGATCAATTTTGTTTAGAATGAAGCTTGGCACCCTTTTTTTCAAAATGGAATTTTTTTTACGAAAAGTGTTGGGAAATTTTCTATAGTAACTTGCTTTCCTTTTTGCAAAACAAAAGTGTTTACCACTTTTTTAAGACTAATGGAACCGGGTCCTTTAATTTTTAGAATTAAATAAGCGTTCCTAAATCGATCCCAAAAAAAAACAATTTCTGTAAAATTAATATTATATGATTACAATATAATAAATTCAATTAGAAACAATTTTATATTATCAAATAATGATTAAAATTATTTATGATTTTTACAATTATTTTAATCTTTATAATTCTCTTCATAAATATTTTGTAAAAAATTGTTAATCTAAACTACATTTATTTTTGATCCTAAACAAAGACAGAAATTACTAAAGAAACCACCAATAAATTACAAATAAATAAATAAATTTAATTCTTTATTCTATATTTTAATAACATCATAAAATAATAAATTAATTAATCAGTAATAATTAAAACAAATAAAATTATTTTTAATCGTAAATTACCCACGAGGACAAATTGTTATACGTCAATAATTATGGATTATCTTAGATTTAATATAGGAATTTCTTATACCCCCCTAATAAATTTTATAATATAAATGCCACAAGCCTAATTTTTTTTTTCGTATTACGACTTTATATATTTTATCAAAATCATACTTTAAAAATTTTGAATATTTAAAATACACTTTGAAAATATAATTTCCCGAGGTTTTCAATTAAATTGAATTGATTGTATCTAAAGTTTGTTTTTAAATTATAATTTTAATTTTCATTTGAATCAATTTCCGTTCAATTTTTATGATATTACATGAAATTGTTTTTTTATTAACACTTAGCGAAAACTGAGCGAATAATTGAAAATCAATTTTATATGAAAAACGATCATTACGACTGTCACGACGGTATTCGAATTGGACAGTAAGCTTATAAAGCACAAATTTCAAATTTGCAATAAATTACAAGAAAATGCATGAAAAATGAATTTAATTTTTTTTTTTTTGGCAAACATAAAGGAAAATTGAAATTTATTTTAAAATAAATATTGGATAAAAGAAATTATATTTTGAAAATTATTAATAATTTTATGGTAATTAATATTAAAAGCCAAATATTTTTATCATTTTATGATCTTTTAATTAAATTGAATTAAAATTAAATGTTTAAATTACAATTTTAATGATACAATTATAATAATAATTAACCAGAAATTGTTGAAATTATGATTTGTAAGGACAGACATTTATTCAGAAATAATGGAATCGTTCTAAACTGAGAGTAATAAAACAGCTCTGTAACAAATTTGAAACAATTTTCTTTTTCTCAGGGCCCCATTTTCTTGGTTAACTGGAAGATGAAGCTTGTGTCTGAGATTGATAAGGATTAGATATTCGATTACCAATTCATACGTAGTAGATGTAAAGCTACAACAACGCTTAATAATAATTGGTTTCTAATTTTAACACAATTTGTTTTAATTAAATTTTAATTCAAATTTTTACACGTGTTTTAATTAAATTTAACCACACAATTATTAAATTTGCAAATAATAAAACTTTTTGGATGAATTATGTGTAATTTTTTGATGGGATGTCGTTTGAGGGTTAAAAAAACATCAATTCAAATGTAAAAATAACAATTTTAAATTTCTAATTTTGTATATTTCAATCATCAAGATGAAAATCAGAAAATATTTCTTTAATTATATCATTATTTTTAATAATTTTGATATTGAAAAGCAAAATAATTTAATTTCAAAATTTGATTATTAAAAATTTTATTCAAATTTCGGCTTTCATAGAAAACGTTAAGAGTGTTGACTATTAAGTCAATCAAATTATGTAAATTCAAATTAGTGAACTTTATATTTAATTTTTGAATTACAAAAATATATAAAAATTGATCAAAATTCTTGTTAGATATAAAAATGTTTTTATTGTTTACTGAAATTATGAAGTTTTATTTGTAAAGTTGAACGGAAGTTATTGATTACAGAATGACTGATAGCTAGCCAAAATATCAATTACTTGTAATAGTATAAGCGGTTAATATTAATGATAAGTCAATATACAATTAATCCATCTATAATTATAACAGTATTTACAAATTCTGTTTACTTCTAAATTATTTATTGTATTTATAAGGAGGATATCAAACAAGCTTAATCGGATAAATATTTATTATTTATTATTATGATAAGTAAAACTTTGAACAAATATTGAATTTTATAGGAATTTAATTTATTGATAAAATTGAATTTATTTTTTAATAGCTAATGCTAAATATTAACTGAGTTCAGAAATTAAAGTAAGGGTTTTCAAAAAAGCGCCATATATAAGCTACATTTTACTGGTAACAACTGTGCTACAGGCCAAATATCTAATATCTAGTATTGGTCTAACAAACACAGGGACCGAAACCATAATATAACAATTCCTGATAAAAGTTATAATAACGATTAAGAGAACTTTAACTTTTTGTATAACTTTTTTTTAGATTGTTGAGTTATTGAAAACGTTTACATTAAACATTTAGTTTAGAAGAAGGATCGATACGTTTATTTAGATCTAAATAAATTAATTGTGAATAGACAGATAAAGTAGCCATTATACTATAAGGAGATATAAATAGGAATTCAACAAATAAAAGAATCTTTTATAATAATAATATAAATTAAATTTATTAATATTTGATATTTATCAATCAAGGAGAGATTAAGGAGAAATTCCACCACTTTGGTGGTTATAATAAAACAAAATATGTAAATTAATCAGTTTTAGACAACGTTCCATACCGAAAAAGAACAAAAACTAAAGTTCACAAAATAAACGTAAAAAAAAGTACAAAATCAAAAATTTCGTTCTAAAATTTCGTTCAAAAATTTCGTTCTTATCAGAAATAAAGTTCAGGAAATTCGTTCCTTAGTAGAACTTTTCAGAATTTTTGTTATGAAATAAATATCGTTCGAAGTACTTCATAATTTGGGGAACGAAAAATTCATTTTCGTTCTAAACTTTTCTATTTATATTATCGAAAAAGAACAGATACAAAAAACGAAATTACCAACCCTGGTTTTAGGTTTGAAGATTTACGTTCTGTAAATTGATGTAGTTTTAGGTAAATAGTTTTAAGTTTTGGAAGTTATCATCCAAAACATAAAAATATATGAAATTATTAAAAATAAAATAAAAATAATAATAATTTTAAAACTTAATACCGTATTTAAAAAAAAAACGATAAGATTTTTAGAGAACCTCATATTAACGAAAAGATAAATTAATGTAAAAAATATGTTTTTTTATGTAAGATACAAAATAAAATTATGAATTAATAAAAAAAAAACATTTAGAAGGTGAAATTTAACTTTAAAAATTAACAATTATAATAAAATTTCTTTGGATTTGTCGAAATGACCAAAAAAGTTTTTTTAATTTTGTTATTACTTTCGAATGAATTAAATATAAACTCAATTGTAAATCCTAAGTAAATTTTAAATCAATATTTAACCAATTAACATAATTCATTCAGGAAATTATAAAAAATGATTTCATAAATAAATTTTTGAATCAAGGATGAATTTTTATCATCATCACAAAAAATACATTTTTCTCCCACACTTGAAAGATTGCACATTTTTTTTTTTATAATTTATTATAATTAAATATAAAATTTATTACACTTACCCATATAAAAAATTGTAAATATTTTTTTATAAAAAATAATTGATGAAAATAAAAAAAATTTTAAATTTTAAATTTTAATGGAAAAATAAAAGATGAAATTTTGAAAATTTATAGGAAAATTATGATTTTTTAACTACAAAATTTCCAAAAATGTTTTCTTATACGAATAATTAATTTTTTTAGCATTGTTTTTTTTATTAAGTTTATTTTTTTTTTTATTATTATTATTTTATTAAAAATTTAATTTATCGATAATTTTATTGGTGATTTTTTAATTAAAATCTACACTAAAAAACACTTAATTAAATAATTTTTGAAAAAAAATAAAAAAATATGTTTTAACACGACAAATTTTGTTCACTAAAGTAAAAAAATTTGAAGAACACAATAAAAAATTTAAATTTACACCTGAATTAATAGTTAAAATCCGTTTAAAAATATTCGGTAATGATTATTTTTTTTGCCTACCGACTTGATTGCTCTTAGAAGACTAAATTATATTTTTACTTTCATGAATCTCGAAAATATCGAATTATTACAACAACTAAAAAAAAGCTATAAATAATTTATTTATGTTTTATGTTGTTGATTAACACAAAAAAAAAAAAAAATTTTTTTTACATAAAAATCGCGAATAAACAGTTAATAGTTAAGTGGCCACAGCAGCTGATTTGATACGAACGACAGGTAATCGTTTTATAGTGCCAAATTGAGTACGACATTTCATTTTTGATGTATAAAAGCTCTCATCAATTTGAGTAGTTGTTGTTGTTGTTTATATGTTTGTTTGTATGTGTGTGTAATTGACGTGGAAGTATTAGTTTTGTGCAAAAAAAAAAAAATAATATTTCTGTAAGTATCTTTTTAAATAAAATTTATGTTTTTCTTAATTAAATATAATTTTTTTTAGCTGGCTTGGCGGTTTAATTATAATAATTTAATTTTGTGTTACTATTAAAATAATTCACTTGTTTTTTTTTTTTTAATTTTTTGGTGTTTTATTTACTAATTTTAATTTTTTGTTATTTTTATTTTAATTTTAATTTTTTATTGACAGATTTTGTTTTTGTTTGTTTAGTGAAATAATTTTATTTTTGATATTATAATTAGCGTTTAGCGTTATAGTTATGTTAAGAAATTTAAAAATAATTTTTATTAATTACTAATAAATTTTTTTTGTAATTTCAAAATTTACAGCTAAATAAGTCATAATGTTTGCACAAGTAGGGCCAGTGGAACAAGTTAACAGTTTCATATACTTTTGAAATAGTTTTTGGTTTTGTTGATGCCGTCTGGTGTAACTATTTGCATCAACTTTTTTATGCTGGTTTCAGAATATGCTAATCGATTAAATCGATATAAATCTATTCATTTATATCGTATACAAACGAATGCAGAAGCTTTTTATTAGGAAGAAGCTGTCAATCGTCGAACATATCATGGAACCGGGTAGTCACATATTTATGGTGCCTTGAAAGGAAAATTGAATATTGTCTTGCCATGAGAAAAAGTACCCTTCGATTTTCCTATGTTGGTAATAGTTATTTCCTGAAAACGACAATTTTCTGAACGTATTAATTTGTCTTAACAAATACCTCCTACTGTAGACTGACGAAATCATATTATTAAAATTAGACTTTATAGAATAATTAAACATATTAAGATTTTCTTATTCATTAGGAATTCAGAAATTAAACATTAATGGTAAAAAAGATTTGCAATATAAATTCAGTCAATCGTACTCCGTTTTTAAACAAATCCTTTAAATCTCTTAAGAAACTTTACCAATAATTTAGAGCGGAAATGTTTTTAATATAAAAAATTGAAAATAACAATCATAATAAACAACGGAAATACTAACGAAATGTGAGACATGACTGTCTGATAAGAACAGTACAAAACATCTATATGTAAGTGTAATGGACTACAACAATTGTAAATAGTTAATTGAAATCTCACGCTTAGTATTGCCAATGTTAATATATATTTAATTAATTAATTAACAAAAATTTAATTAAACTCATTTAAGGGCCGAAAATTGTACATATTTCCATTGGATTTGGAAGAAAAGTGTAGGTACTTTTCATGGAAAATTAAATTATCACAATTTGCTATACTTACTATAATCCGATCCAAACCGACGAACAGTCAGACAGAGACAAATGAATGGAACATTTTATTAATTTATTCGTTTAATCAGTTTTTAAGTTAATGCTTTTAAGATATTAAAAAAAAACTCGAGTATTACAATGTCATCATTATCTTCAAATCGAGTACAATTTTATTGCAGAAAAAAATGGATTAACTTAGTAACCTTAATCCATTAAAACGAAAACAAACCGATAAATGTAAAATGTTCAAGAGCAATTGAAAAGAATTTTACTTAAATAATTTAATTATTTAAGCTTAGTGAACAAAATCGATTCAAGGAACTGAAACATGCTCCTATGCCCTATGCTCTCCAAGGGAGTGAATAGAGGAAAAAGAAAATCAATTATATTTAGTAAATACCAGCTAAAAATAATTCATTCCTAATTTACTTACTTGCGTAACCGGTATTGCAACGTATTCGTTTGAGCCGGGGATATAAAGCTAATCTCCTTTGGTTTCTGTTTTGCGCTGCTAACCTCCAACTTCCAGACAGGTTCAGCATTCTCACGTCCGCCTCAATGACATCCTTCCATCTTTCCTCTTCTGCGTGTGCCATTCGGCACGAGTCAAAGATTTTTAACGCTGTAGTACTTTCTTTCATTCTGACTAATCCTAATAATTAATTTGTTCAAGAGTAACGAATTAACGAATTCCTAGACCTCAGGTTAGATAATCTCTATTAAATTCAACTTAAACATATGCTTAAAATTATTTCTAAAGTTCAATTCTGATTTAAAGGAATTTTAATTAAATCCCACCTGTACATTTTCATAAAAAACAGAGACTTCAAATGAGGAAATTTAATAAAATATTCTAATAAAACACAAAAAAAGAATTCCATTTAAGATTAAAAAATTTTGTGCAAATATTGTTTTTGAATCGCGACAGTTTTTATTATTTAATATAATAATAATAAGATAAATTTTTGAATTTAAATTAAATTTAAACTCATAAAAACTTCAGGAACAAAAATAATTTTTTTTAAAAATAAAATTTAATTATTTGCTGATTTTATTTTATACACGTGAACATAAAAATAAAAAATCTTTAAAGTATGTCGATATAATTATAAAATATCACGATATTATCATGAGATTCTGCATATTTATAAAAAACAACTTCGGGATTATTTTAATTCGCTTTTATAGCCCAGGAGTGATAAGATAAAAGTTTTTTTTCTAAACAAAAAAATTGTCCTATTAAGGTTTAGTTACTTCAAAATGATATCAAGGTTACTTCACTATACAAAATTATCAGTAATAGTCGAATAAAATAATTACGTATTACATGCTTAATAATAAATTATCTAATTTTTTATTGGACTATTATAGTTTTGACGTCATTCATTGAGTATTACTGAAAATTAACTTTTGCAAAATCATCTTATAATTATTTATTACGAGGAAAAAAAAAAATTAGTAAAAATTTCCGTACCGTGTACATTTTCGTTTATCTATTCCGTAGTAAACTATTTTTGATAGTAATTGAAAATCAGATCGGCAAGAAACGTTTCTAGAATAGACATTCAACAAAACAACTTACTATATCAGTAGCACCACAATTGGTTAACCTCGTCTTCACTGGCAAGACTAGCTTGAAAATAATGTAAATAAAATTGGAGTGGAGAAATTGAAGTCAACAGCTCAAGTTCAAAATCATAAAAATGTAATAATAATTCAGACGAAAGTCCAAGCTGTAAATGCGATTCGATGATGAAGATAGTCATTGATCACCTAAATTGTGGAGTAAACCAATCGTTGAAATATGCTTTATTTAGTTAGTAGACAGTTTCCATAACATAAATTCAAAATACGACCGTTAGATGGCGTTAATCATGAGTCTTCATTAAAATGGTTTATAAAGGAAAAATATTGATAAGTATTAGAATTAGTTAATCTAGATTCCTACGAATTACGAACCCTATAATTGACGCTGTTTGTTATAAAACATTATTTTCGAATCTAGGTTATATAACGAAATTCCAGACGATCCTCTTCTCTCCTCTCTTTGGTATCATATATTAATTTTTAAGGATATCATATAAGGTGAAGCGTGAAGGTGAGGTTAAAATGATACGATTCATAAAAAAAGTGTTTCTCTGGTAAACGGAAGAATACTCATCATAGCTTAGTGATATTATAATAAACTTTACAAGCCAGTAGTTACCTCTACCTGTCGTACTCAGATGTAATTACTAGATTTGAGTGTGCCGGACCTTTTTTTATTAAATGTATCTGAATGAAATATTTTATTTTTTTTACATAATTTTTAAATCTTTCAATAAATTTTATAATCGTTGTAAAGAAAATTGTTACCAGGTTGAATGGCGTTGTAAAAAATTAAATTGTAAATTGATAAGACGAATTGTTCAGTTTTCTGTATATAAAAAACTTATACCATAAATCAAAATGGATTAGAAATAATGTATGTAATTCTAAATATGTTTAACTGTGTAACGTTTAGATGAATGTATTAATACAAATTTTATATTTTAAAAAAAAATGTGTTTCATAAATTTAATAATTTTATCAATATTCTGAATTACAAAAGTCAAACAAGCTTAGAAAAAAAAAAACCGAACCGAACATTATTAATAAAGATTATACAACTTTTGAACATTTGTTTGAATAAAATAATTCGTCATAAACGTTGCCATTTAATGTAGTGGAACATTATATTCAAAAACGCTCTAATCACTGATGAAAATACAAAATTTTTTCTATTTATATTTGTAATTTTGTAAAAACAATCACATGCCACATGTCACGCTTCAATAAAATTATAAATTAACAGACTATTTTCATTTGCTATTTCGATTAGCTATAACTTTATATTGATTTATATCTTAATTATTATGATTAATTTATAATGCCAGATTTATTTACAATCAGCAATACCTGAAATATTATAATAGTTATAGGTTGTTTTTAGTGGCTTTTGTATAAAATGATTGTTAAATACTTGTCAAAATATAAACCTATGAATCGTAACTTCATCAGTGTATCATTAAAATTTGTAATTTACATTATAATTAAATAGTAATATCATTCTTAAACTATATGGATTTAGATACTCAAAATGGGATCACAGAATTTTATAGTGAAATTCCAAAGCTCCAAGGTCCAAGCTATCAAGTTATTCCTTTAGAATATTTAAACAAATTTTTGTATTAAAGGAAATGTTTCTATATTGGATATTTTAATTAAATTTTCCAATAATGTCATTAATAATATCTGGTAATTATAGAAATATATCCATAAGCTCTGCGGAAACGACCATAAATATCGAAATATTTCTTATGAAAATGTGGTTAACTCTGCATCAAATGTTATGGTTACGGTGACCATTCGTAACTTTATTCAACGGATAGCCCCTAGTTTGAGTAAGGCATCCCTAAAATTTAAAATTTTATAATGACACACAATATAAGGTAACGGCACCTATCACCGTCCAAACCCAAATACCGGCATAAGAAAATATATTACTAAAAAACAAGAAAAGTATAAAATATTACTAATATTTTTTTTTTGTTTATTTTAAAATAAACAGTTATGAACATATTTGATCCTATTGTTTTACATATTGCTAACGAATAAAAGGGAAAAAATCCTCATTAGTGTCAGGACCTCTGAGTTCTTTAGTTTTATTTGGTGTTGTTAGTACTTTTCTTAAGAACGGGTATGAATTTTATTGCTTGTTTAAAAATTAATTTAGATTTATAATTAATGAAAAAATAGTTTTATAGTATTAATTGGTAGTTTTTAAATCGATTTTTGATAATAATATCGTATAAAAATTTAATCATTTATATAAAAAAAGTGATTTTAATTATGACGGTAATTGGATATAGCAAATTTATAGCAGTACCCATATACCGTCCATATTGCCGGTAATAGGATTTTTTTATAATTCAATTTTAGTTATATATTTTAATAATTTTTACAAATGTTTCATTTTTATTATGTAGTTCAGTTATTAAAGAATTTGAGGTCCAATTTCCGTCGCTAATTATTTTCCAAAATAAGCCGCTATATTTTTAATAAAATTGGGTCGGCGGTAATAGGGGAAATCATACGACGGTGAAGGGAGACGAAGATTTAGGACTTATTTGTTGTTTTTTATAGTTATTTTCAAATATTTCATGTTTTTTTTAATGAAAATCTATTAGAATATAAAATATGGATATGCACTGCCTTTTTTTAATTAATTCATAAATCTAAATGATCAAAAAACAGAAAAACTTTATGTATGACGGTGGAAGGATAAATAAACGGTAATAGGGTCCATTATTTCTTATAGAAAAAATATACCTAATACAAAGAAAACATATCAATATTCAAAAGAAGAGCATACAAAAGCTGTAAAAAATGGAAGTCATGAAACAATTCAAAGAGTTCTTTCCGGACAGATCGAATTGGGGAGCATAAAAAGGAAACGGAGCTGGAATGGTACACTGGCGGATCCAAGACAACGGAAGGAGTAGGATCTGGAGTTTATGGAAAAAGGCCAAAACCTAGAATCTATAAAAATATGGGAACTATATTGACGTGTTATAATAAATGCCCTACCTTTGTGCATACGGGATAACCTAAAAAGAAAATACGTTGACAAACGTTAGCCATTAAGGAATATACCAAATTAAATCAAAACTTGTTTAGGACTGTGTTCATGTCTTGATAGCATTAGGGAGGCAAAACAAGGATGTAGGTCTATCTTGGGTATAGGTTTTGAAGCCAATAAAGAAGTGGACCTTTTGACGAAGCAGGGAGCAGGTGAAACATTCACGGAACCAGAACCGCTCTGCGTAGTATCACGTTACCTTAAGTCGACCAAACGTCGTGCTCCCCAGGAAAACGCATAAGAAACCTTGGTAGTTATATAGTTACACCCTGAAAAATCAGAATAGTTATACCTTCAGAATCGTGATCCATGTCACTTAAGCAGCTTTATAGGCATTGTGTGCCGCATAATTAGAAAAGTATAGCTGTTTCGCTGCGGTAAAATCAAATCTAACTATTTTTTTATATTTAATAACTTAAGACCATTTTTTATTTGTTTTATATAACACGGTATACTTATATAATATACATATATTATTTTCATTTTAGGGCTAAATATTAAAATTTAAACAAATTTTGTTTAATAAAATGAATTAAAAACATAACTTGTTATTTACTGAACTAAAAATAGACAAAATATTAAAAATATTGGGTATGACGGTGATTGGAGCAATATTTGACGGTATTTGGTTCCACCCAAATTTTGCATGACGGTAATAGGGAACGAATGTATAATTTTTAAATTTATTTAATTTATAGCAATCTATAAATTAAATTTGTAAAAAAGTGTACGATATATAGATAATTGACAATATATCCACATAATAATTTTAAAAAACAATTTCACATAATTTTTCATTCAACTTTATTATAATTTACTCGGTTCAGCTATTAAACTGACGGTAGTTGGTGCTTTTACCTTATGTTCCTTTTTTTCGTTCCATTTCCTGTAATGTCCCATTTTCTGTCCGTACAGTCTAGAATCATAAAAACATTCCCTTGTATATCTGAAATTAAAATCACATATTTATTACATAGCGAGAAGGTCATTCAGTTAAGCGATAGCATCAAAACTGCAATATTTTTAAGTATAAATTATACAAGGCAAGTTTGTCCATTATTTTTGTCGTTGTTTGTAAAATGGTCCCCGTAATTATGGTGTACAACAAAACTGCAGGCATTATATTAAAAATTGGTGCCACCTAAAATTTAAATATTCAGATTCTTATATTGAAGTTTTCCGAAACAAACGTCTGATAATTAAATGAACATTTCCTAAATAGTTGGACTGTGTTAATTTTGAAAAATCTTACTATATTGTGAAGTGACGGAGTACCAAGACTAAGCTTTAACATAAAACGTTTTTTATATTACACAATTTTAAAAGAACATGAAATATTAATAATTAAATTATTAATAATTGTTTTCCTATAATAAAGATAACCGGAGTTAAAAGGAATGATTTCATAAGCTGAATAAATGACGTTATTAGAAAAGCCTAGATAATAACTTTATATAGATTGAAAAAATGCCCGGAATTTTAAATAAATTAAATTATATTTTGACATTAATTACTTTATTTTTGCAAAAACAAGAAAATCCCAAATAATAATTAAATTAAAGTGTCAGTGAAATATTGACTTTTAAAGATAAGATGTCATAAATATTAATAATAAAGCATTAATTCTGATAGTTATAAGAATGGTTGTAATTTAATTCAATTAAATATTTTTAATCAGTTTAATTAATTGTTTTAAGATATTTTATTTTTATTGTATTGTGATTCAATTAAATTATAATATCATAAAATGATTAAGATAAAATTTAAGTTTTCCTTATTATAAATATAAAATTAATTAATAAAAAAATAAAACATTTTAATTTATAATTATTTTGTTAACATACTAGACTAATGCATAGCGCCATAGTGGAAATCGAATCCATTACCGTTTAAGTAGTGCACTATAAATCATAGTGTACACTGTACAAGTAATCTATGATACCGAGGATACGGAGATTATTATTGGAACTGGTTATTTTTAAATTAAATAAATATAATTAAATTATAGTTGGTCATTTTTAAAATCAATTTTATATGTTAAAAAATTGAAAAGTAATTTATTTTAAAAGTTTTTAGAAGAAACTTATTTAAAAATTATTTTCAGATTAATTTTAATACTTTCTCTAATTAGTTTAGTATAAATATTTTAGATTTACCATTTTTCCTTAAACTGATTCGATAGGGATAACTTTATTATATATCCGCTTAATTTTAATGATTTTTCAAGTATTATTTTATTTCTGATCCTGAGGTGCTGAGTCAACGAAATAATTTAATAGAAAATATGAAGAAAACGAAATACCTGGGAGGAACAGTAACAAGACAGCAAAAATCAGAAATAAATTCTAGAATTAAACGACATTCCTTATCTACAATTAAAATTAAAGATACTCAAATGCTTTAAATGGACTGTCTGTCCTGTTGTATGGTGTAGAAATCTGAAACGTGGACACTGACGACGACATATAAGAAGCATTTGAAATATATGTAACATATAGAAAAATCGTAAGAATCAAATGGGACGATATAGTTACTAATATGGAAATTTTAAGGCAAATCCACTGCGAAAAACTACAAATCTCTGCACTGTAAAAATAGAAAACTAAAATACTTATAGGTAACATACTTAACGTAACCAAAAGTATAAACTTCTGCAGCTGACTTTACAGGATAAAATATTAGGTAGTAGCAGGAAAAAAAAAATTCGTTAAGAGTTCCGTCTAGCGAAATATATTATTTTAAAATTGACGTTAAAATTAAATAATAATAAATTATTGACCTATCTCCATCACTTCACAAAAATATATGAAATACATAAAAATGAGTTTTCACCACAAACATTGTCAACAATGCACAATATGAGCTTTATCAGTAATTATATAAGAAGTTCATTGCCAAGGACATTTACAAATGCATTTCGCTCTTAAATGAATTTTTATATTTATGTAATTTCAATATCATAAAAAGCTCTCCTTTATACAAATGTACTACTAATACCGACGAAAAACAAATACAAAATCAATTAAGCTTCCGGAAAATTTAAAAAAAAAAAAAAACTATATACAATTTTATGATATTTATGTGAAATATTTATGTTGAGCTTTGAAAACTATAATTCTGCCCACACATTGTACAACCTGTTTATCTACCGGATTGTAAATTTTCTCTACACGTATTTAAACTTAGTTTTCCACCGATTTTTACAATCGTAAATTTCTAATAAAAGTTGATGAAAAATAATTGTAATTTTAATTACCATTAAAATTATTGATAATAAAACCAACCATAATAAAAAAAATTGTTTTTTTTTTTTACATAAAACGTCAAGAAATGTAATTTTGGTTGTACAACTTCCTTTAAAAACATCAGAGAATCCTTTTTTTAAACACTATACAACTTACAGCCATCATCATCCAATTATTTGGCAAAAATGTTTGCTTGTCCACAAACAATACAACTTAAAACGTTGAGATAAACATATTGTGTATAATGTATGGGCAGCATAATATCCAAACTTTTTATTTAAAAAAAAAGCTTTTATTCTAAAATACAATTTTTAAAAGCTCAAAAACTAAATGCACGTGATAAACTGCATTGCTGTTCCTATAAAAAAAATTTGTATTATTTGTCAACAATTATTGGCTTATTAGGCGCAACAAAATATTTTCTAGGTTATATATTTTATTGCATAACATTAGGTGGTTAGTTAAATTTCTCCACCTAACATTATGAAACACAAAATTATAATTTCTATTTCTAATTATAATTAATTTTATCAATTTTATAAATAAAATAAAATATTTAAAATAAAATCTGAAGCCAAATTCATTATAAAAATTTTTTTCAAATGTAGTACAAATTTTGTGTGTATTTTAAGAAAATCTATGATATTTTTAGTACATATTATAAAAAAAAATTATAAATTTTCAACTTATATACCTGATTCCAACACAAACAAAACGGCTGTAACGAAATGTCAAAATATATAAAAATAAAATAAAAATTAAACTTTTCTTGCAATATTTGAAAAAAAATCACTTTTAGTTGATATTGTGAACTTGGACTAGTAAAATTTAAATATACAAAATATAATTATAATAAATATAAAATAAAAAGTTCTATAATTTTTTAAAAAAAGTTCTATAATTTATTAAATCATGAATAAAACTGTTTTACATTGGAGTTATAGAGATTTTAAACATGTACCAATTGATTTAATATATTATGATGAACAATTAGAAGAAATTTATTTAAAAGAAAATTTTATAACAAAAATACCAGAATGGTTATTACAATTAACAAATTTAAAATTTATACATTTATCGGGAAATTCAATAAATCAAATACCAAATGATATTTATTTATTAGAAAATTTAGAATTTTTAGATATTTCAAATAATTGTTTAAATGATATACCAAATTCAATTGGTGATATGAAAAATTTACAACATTTTAATGTTAGTGGCAATAAATTAAATACAATTCCAAATAGTAAATAAAAATTAATTTAAAAATATTTTTAAAAAAAAGAAATAAATTAATTCAATATAATTTTTTAATTTTTTACTTATATTTATCATTAATTTTTAAAGGTATTGGCAAATTAAAAACATTGGAATTTTTGGATATAAGTGAAAATTTAATTAATATATTACCAATTGAATTATGTGAATGTAATCGACTTGTTGAATTATTATTAAATGGTTTAACAAATTTATTACATATACCGGAACGAATTGCAAATATGAGAACAATTCAAACATTTTGTGCTGATAGTAAGTGAATTGCAGAAAGTGAGATTTTATATTAAATTAAATTGATATAATTAATTTTGAATTTTGTTTTTTTAGGATGTGGTTTAATGTATTTACCAGCAAATATATCGAAATTTTTAAGTCATGTTAGAGTATTTAATAATACAAATATTGGCCATATTCCAATGGTATATGAAAAACATTTTGCAACATTTTATCAGAGTGTACAAAAAACTGAAAGGTATAAAAATACTAAAACTAAATTTATAATGTGAAATGTTTGATTTAATAAATGATTTAATATAATTTTATGATATTTAATAATGTTATAATGATGAGGAATAGATTAATGTATCCAGTATTGTTGACAAATTCAATTATTTCAACATATTTGTTGGAGAGGAAAAGGAGTTTATTCAATATTATGAAGACTTTCCATATGGAATTTTGAAATATTTAATATTTCAATCAGTTAAATGTTCGTTATATTACAATTAGTTAAGTTATGGCAATGAGGATAAATAGTTTATCAAACTATTACCATAGAATCAAAATTTTATAATAGTTAAACTAAGTAACTCGATTTTGGTCGTTTTTTACTTATATATGCAGAAAAATCGGGAAAAATCATAAATATGAATGTTATATAAGAATTGGATGTTCCCCGGATTACGACAAATAAACAATGACAGCAGAACTAGATATGACGATCTTGAATTAATTCAATTATTTAAATCCATTTTCTGCAAAACGATCAAATTCGAGTTAACTAGTTTAAGTATTACAGGGGCGATATTTCGTTGTCTGTCATTATTTATTTGGCGTTTTTATTGTCACAGTTCAAAGCTAATAAAATGGTTAACAACCAAAATCATTAAATTTTGACCATTTCAATTTAAATTCGAACTACAAAATAATTAAATTAAAATTTTGAAGACTTTACTTTACGAAAATTCAGTTTTAGTTTATGACAGAATCTGAAGTAATAAAAAGCGTTAAATAATTTAGAATTCAATTCCAATTCTATGTAAAACTGAGTAGCATTTATATAATTGCTCTATATAAAAAACAACTGACAAAAATGAATTATTATATTGAAAAACATTTCATTAAGTTATACTTAATTAAATTTTAGTATTAACACAAAATTTTCACTTTTCATTTTCAGGACAACTGTTGATCCACAACTTTTCTTAGTACGTGAAAAAGAAACAAATACAATTTTATTATTACCAATTGGTACAAGAAAAATATTTCCAGTACCATCAATTGAAAATGCTATAACATTATATGATCATGCATTAAATAATTTAAATTATATAAATCTATTAACGCCATTTTATAAATGTAATGAATTTTTGGATAAATTACCAACAAAAGCAATGAAAAATCATATTCAAAATGGTCCAATTTCGAAATGTAATTATTGTTATCGATCACTTTATACAACATATTATTTTTCAGTTGTGAAAAGGTAAAAAAACTAAATGTTAATTTTAAATAATTATTAATAAATATTTCTTTATTTTATTTTCTTATTATAGACGATCTAGTACATCAAAAACAATATTCAGTTGTAATTTTTGTAGTATGGTTTGTGCAAATGCTTGGTTTGAAGATTATAAAACAAAATATTACAAAATTGAATGGGAACTTTTGTGATAATTATTATTAATAAAATTGAACAAAACTTCTGTCAAATTAAAGTATTCAATAAAATTTTAGTTGAAATTGTAAATAAAGTTATTAAAAATATTTCAAAATTTGAACTTACAATTTAAAATTCCCAATCTTGTTTTATTGAATCCAGCGGTGGGTAGAAATTGACGAAAAATAGATAAATATTGATTCATTTTGATTGTAATTGTCTCTACTTAAACGTTACAAATATTATTTGATTGATCTGAAAATATAAGCAAACTTGGCTAATTTTTAAAAGATAATTTGAGAGCTCTATATTATTGAGTTTTTCGTAATTAAAATAGGAAATTATAATTGTCATCAGCAGCTGTGGATTCTTCTATAACATCTGTGGTGTTTTGAGTGCTCTATACTAAGGCGAACATTTCGACAACATTATGAAGCTCTCAATAATTATTAGGATTATTACTTATTGACTTATAAGGATAAAATATATGCTATTATGGCTGAAAACGGCAATAGAAATCAAATAGCTTTACTTAATGATTTCTAAAGTTTACCATTCTATTACAACATCGAAGCATTATTTGATGTGGATGTCATAAGTTAAGTTGCAGTAGACAAACTCTTAAAAAGTTATGTGTAAAGTATTCTATCTTGAGTTGGAAATGATGCACGATTTCATATTTATATTGTAACTTAATCTGATGAATATTACCAAGTATTCTACACGTAAGTCTAGTTAGAACACAATAATTTCAGTTTGAAATATGTTAGGTTGAGTTACAATACTAATGTAACTAAATTTATTTATTCTACTTTAGTTTTTTAATTATAAGTAATTAATTTGTAAATTTGAAACGATGCAGAAATAAATTATCTTACTAATAAATACAAATTTGAAAACAGTAATTATGCTCTCATGAAAAGTGATTATTTTGAGTTAGAATAGTATGAATCGTTATGTTCATATTCAAGTAATGATAGATTATGATTATCTTAAGGACACTATTTAACTTAACGATATGTCATTGTACTATTTGTGCTTATCTTAAGAATATATATTTAAAGTCTTCTTGACGTCGTACCAGCGGTATTTTTGTTATTCGTTTCACTTGGGAGCATTGTAGGTATAGGACCTCAAGGATATTATAGTTTTGACTTACTATAATTTTATATTGATTCCTACCCATAAGTTTCTTTATAGAGAGTAGCTTTTCTAATAGATTTTTAATAGAAAAACAGAAGTTGTCAGTAAATGGGTCGCAATCTCAACTGTTAACATTTTTCCTAGTCTTAAAATCATCATTACATATTGCTAGGTTTTAGTTCTAGTTTATTTAAAGCAGAGTCAACTTAGGAGCGTCTAGATTCGAACCCGGGACGTAATGCATCGCAGCAACTTCGCCAGTGCCGCTCATGAGAGGTTAAGAAAGTAAATTCTTAAATTTTTGCTTTTAATTACATTCAAAGCGCATTTCATTATTTTAACTAATAAGGAATTGAAGAGAAATATCTTTTTTAAAATTTTTAATTAATTTTTTGTAACTATTTCTATAATAAAGTTTACCAATTGAAGATATCACGCAAAATTCATAACATATTTCTACGTCCAGCTGAAATTGTTTAAAAAAGTTTATTACTTTGACTAAAACTCTCTGTCTAGTTCAATTTATATAAAAAAATTTTAAAATTTTATTCATAATATTTTCAGAGCATTGACTTTGTTACAAAGATAATTACATTTAGTTATAGAATCTATATAATAATTAGATATTTTTATAAGAGTATAGGGTGAACAACGATAAAAAACTAGTAAGATTCATAGTTAATATACTTAATTTTAATTATAAACCATATTTTTTTAATATTTTTTGAACACATTATGTAATTTTAACATAAATATATTCTGATGTTTTATTAAAATTTATCAAAAACATAAATACTGTCTAATCAAGTGGAAATATTATACAGTAGCATAAAAATAGCCGGGATTATTAACCCCATAATTGTAATATAAAAAAAAATTATTTAAATAATAATTTATCTAACAAGAATTTAATTTTATTTTCACTGGCACTGGCATGACAGCTAATATGTAACGTTATGTGTCTTATATCTAATCATGAAGGTATCTAGACATTCTATTGGATATATACTCAATAAGGCTTCTTTATAGTAAATACAATTCAATAGCATAAAATTTAATGTCTTGTAATATTTAATGAATTGTGGTCGTCCCAAATGGGCTCAACCGTTTCTATAATTCATAGTACATTAATTCAAAGTCAAGTCAACTTCATGGAAAATTGACTCGCACTGGTATCGAACTAATGCATCAAAGGATAACTTAAAGTTGAGGCAATTTAAAGCGAAATTGATATCTTTACATAAAAATATTCAATCTGTGTACCAACATATGAAATATTCTTTGGAAACTAAGCTGCTCATATATTAGTTTCCAATGAACCTATTTAAGCTACCTAGATACATATTTCCGGAGCATTAAGTTGATAATTAAATCAACCTATGTGTGTAATATAATTGAAATTGGATGCCAATTACTGGTATGATGTATGTAGAGCATTGAACTTATGAAATGTAATTGGAAATTACCTCACGAGCAGTTCTAGGAGAACTCACGAGCAGCTCTAGGAGATTTTGCTTTGCTGCGCAGATGCCAACACTTTTTTTCAGCGAAATCTATTTTTTGACCATCAATTTCATCACCCAGACTTCATATTTTTTCTATAACTACTCGTAATATACCATAAAATAATTATTTTCCCACAATTTCAAACTTAATTTCGAATATATTTTTACAACATTTTAAATGTTTAATATTTTAAAAAGATATTACTCAATAGATTTTTTGTTAAACCATTCACCTTAACCTTAATTTCAGAAAATATAAGTAAATTCATTAACTTTTCATGCAAAAGTTATGGTGGAAATCTTTAACTAAAACTCTTGGGATTTCCGATTTTAGTTTTGGTCAGAAGAAGCAAGTAAATATCTTAAAAATTCTACGTTATTGAAAGTCGGTTGCAGGATTTCTGCAAACTTCATAACCCAACATTAAACCTTTTAATTATATGTTTCGTATGGAAAGATTTATTATTATATTTATTTAAGATAGAATTGGAGTACAAATTTGTCAGAACCAAAATAATTTGATAACCAAAGAATTAGATTATTCAAATCAGGAAAAATAGTTATTAGTTTATTAAGGTCTTTCTTAGGTTATTCAGTAAAATCACGATATAATCAATTCTATTTATAAAAAATTAAAAAATCAGATGAATATAAATTCCGACTTATGAGAATAATGTAATTAAGAAAATTTTAGAAAATTACCATAAAGATGGTAACGCACTGAATTCGAACCAATAATGATTAGTGTGATCAGGGTTGGGAATATGGAATAAGGAATGGAAGCAACTATTCTGCCAACTGTCCAATGTTGTAGAATAAAGTTTAGAAGAGGACTATACTCTACATTCTACATATACGGACTGTCCTGTGTATTTCGTAACAAAATAACAGAAATAATATTATTTATTCGAATTCAGTTTATTCGAAAATATATTTAAAAAAAATTAATTATTAAACTAACCTTTGTTGATGTTGACAGAGAATACCCGTGCACCATCCAATGCTGCATACTATCTGGTCATTTAACAAATTTAATTTAAAATACAATTTATAAAAAGTTACAGAATTAATAATTAGTTTAAAATTAAATTTAAATTATTTATAGTAAAAATTAAATGTTTTTCTTTTTTAACACTTTCAATTTCACACGCGCACTTAATTTAGTAATTCATTTTTTTTTAATTTACGCTTTTAAATTAATTAGAACATAAATATGAATTAATTTTTGAATTTTTTAAGTTACATCATATAAAAATTTCAACCATTTTGTAAAAAAAAAACTGCGAACTGACATTTTACATTTCCATAATTTGCTATGAAATATTTTTTAACTACAGAAAAAAAAAACGAAATTCAATAGTTTTACTAATTTGAAACCTTATTAAAATTATACATAAGAAAATACATTATTTATATTTGTATAATAATAAATAATTATATTATTCCGTATTTTTGATTATTCATTTTGAATTATCAGTAAACTTCATTTACGAAAAATTATTTTTAATGCGATTTTTACCGACAATTAACAAATTCCGCACTTTTTATACAAATTTAAATATTCACACAAAATTTTAATAGAAAAATTAATAATAATAATTATAATTTTATTAATTTTATTAGTTTCGTTATTAACCGAAAATATTTTACTGAATTATTTTCATTTTCAGGTTAACAGAAGAAAATATTCATGTAACTTTATTAAAGCGCGCCAAAACTAAGGTTGTCAAAATATTTTTCTGAGGAGTTGCACACACGATTTGCTGTTGTGTTCAAAAGGTACCACATACACGGTCAATAATTTTGCAAGTTATAATGATAGGTGGCGTTTTTATTATGAAAAAATAATTTTATTTGAATAAAAAATATACTTAAATTAATGAAATATTTTATTTTTTTTATTGGTGTTACAAGTTGTATTATTTTCCCGTTTATAAAACTAAATTTTAGAAAAACTACATTCGAAATTGGTAGGCTTTTTTTAACTAAACATTATATTTTATTATATTGAATCTTTATTCCGTTATTTTTTTTAATTAAGATAATTTATTAATTTTGATATTTTGTTATTGATTACATAAATATGCTTACTTGATACTGGAGGTCATTTGAACAATAACCGAGAGAAATACAGCATTTCAGGGATGTCCAACCATATCGTTAAGATCAGTTATGGTTGAGAAACATACCGAACACCTTGAAAGCTGGAAATGAAAATGGAAAAAGGTAATTTCACGAGCAGGTATATCGGCACAACTGTCACGTAATCATTCGAGCAACTATATTGTAATCTAATTATATGACTTTGATGGAATCTTTTTATAAAATAATCTAATGCATTTTTCCAAAAAAATTAATATATGTAAATTCTGGAACATATCAGAATGTTTAGGAACCGAATTATCTGGGAAGTAACAACAGTAGCACTCTTTGAGATGTAAATATATATATATATATATATATATATATATATATATATATATATATACATATATATATATCGATCGATCGATGGCAACAATTCATAAGCCAGTTTTATATGAGACATAAGCTAATTAATATATAAATAGTTAGGTTTGCAACAGCGAATTTTATATTAAATTTTTTTTTATAATTAAAAGTATGTTTGTTACAAAGATTACTTTATTATAAATTTCACATCTTTGAAGACACATTTTATAAAATTCTTATTTTCACCTAGAAAATGCATATCAAATCCAAAGTAACACTATTATTAACTACTCGTAATAGATGGCGGTCAATCTGTGTGTATTCTGTTTAGACCACAATTATTTAAAAATTGTTCAAAAACGCGCTTAAATACAATTTTTAACTCGTAACTTTAGTTTTATTAACCAAAAACCGTTTTGTGTACCTCATAACTAAAAATTTGTAGATGCCGCACCACCTGCACCTACATAAGTTTTTAAATTATTGAAGCACGACTTTGTATGCCTAATATATTAAATAAAATGTATTTATAGTTTAATTCTCAGTTTTAGGGTTTTAAACTGTGTAGTAATATAGTTTTTAATGTCCCACGTAATACTTGTAAAAATCACATACGGCGTTATGAGTTGTTCTTATCGATCGATATAATAATATATTTACATTCCAAAGAGTGCTGCTGTTGTTAATAATACCGTGATTACAATTGACGCTTTCTAAACGCATTCTAGACGTAGCATTTGTCAGAATAAAATTGAAATGTATGGAGTTGTATGGAAGTAGTTACAATGCACGCAGTCTAAACGTAGCCTCGATAAAAGTTGGCCAACTTTTAATTTTTTCGCTTTGATCGCCCTTTGCAATGTCAAAATATAGAAAAAATTAAAAAAAAAAAATTCAATTCAATTCAAAATTTCAAAAGGTGTTTTATTAATTTAAATTCAATTACAAAACATATTTAAGAATTTACAAAATTAAATTTAGAAAATAAATAAATAAAAAAAAAACATTTTTTAAAAATACTTTCCTTTATAAATAGTAATATGCGACTAAAAACTAATAAATAATACTAAAATTATATAATCTTTCATTATTGTATCTAGAGTTTCAGTAATGGTCAATTGTAGTAGGGTTAACTGCAAACGTACTAGATTAGAGATTCAGTAAAGGTAAAATATAGTAAAAGGAAAGTAGACCCTTTATAAAGGGAAGTATAACTGATCAAAATTAATTATGAGAATTAATAGAATTTATGAGAATGATATTTATAAGGGGTCTACTTCCCTTTTACTATACTTTACCTTTACTGAATCTCTAATCTAGTACGTTTGCAGTTAACCCTACTACAATTGACCATTACTGAAACTCTAGATACAAGAATGAAAGATTATATAATTTTAGTATTATTTATTAGTTTTTAGTCGCATATTACTATTTATAAAGGAAAGTATTTTTAAAAAATGTTTTTTTTATTTATTTATTATTTCATACTTTTTAGTCGGTCAAATATTTTAAGTTTTGCACAATATATTTGTTCGACTAAAAACTGTAGAATGTTTATATTGTTTATATATTTTTACTATAATATAACATATTATAGTAAAAAATATATATTTGAGCGGTTAATAATAAATAGCTCTAACTCATGTTTCGCGAAAAGTCACTTGCAAAATTAACGGCTCATATATATATATTTTTATATATACATATGTATATTTTTTTATTTTTTGGCCCCGTATGGCGCTCTTTACCTGAAACATTACCCAACCAGATGTACTCATCGAGACCTTTAATTTCATACCCCACATGATTTTTTTGGGCCCCATTTTCCAGGCCCCCACATGGTTCTTGTTGCCCCAAATACTACAATTACTTGCCCCAAAAATATCTGTGCTTCCAGACCTTTAATTTGATGCCCATATGATTTTTTTCCATTTTGACCCCATTTTTTGGGGGGCCTACATGGTCCTAGTTACCCGAAACCCTACCCATCGAGATGTACTCATCAATACCTTTAATTTGATACCCCACATCACTTTTTTGAAAATAGGTCCAACCCCCCGCCCCCTCGCCGGGCCCTGAAAATTATGTGGCACCGACTGGGTAAACGCTGGAGCTTAAGTTCCAAATTTGCGTTAAATCGGTTGAGCCGTTTAGGAGCTATGCCTAGGTGAGGAAAATATGAATTGTAAATTTAATAAAAGGAAATTAATAATAATTTCAGGCCCCACATGACCCGCGTTGCCCCAAACACTTTCTTTACTGACCCCAAAGATATCTACTCTTCCAGACCTTTAATTTGATACCTTTCATGATTTTTTTCCATTTTGGGCCCCATTTTTGGGGGGCCCCACTAGGTCTTAGTTGCCCGAAACACTACCCAACGAGATGTACTCATCAAGACCTTTAATTTGATACCCCACATGACTTTTTAGAAAATAGGCTCAACCCCCCGCCCCCTCGAAGGGCCATAAAAGTTATTAAAGTACCGAGTGATTAATAACACGAGCTTAAGTTTCAAATTTGAGTTAAATCGGTAAAGCCGTTTAGGAGCTATGCCCAGGTGAGGAAAACATGAATTGTGAATTCAATAAAAGGAAAGTAAAATAATATTTTTCTGTAAAAAAAAAATGTAAACAAGCAGTTGTTATTTACACATCTTATACATTGTGCTTACTCTTTTTGTAGACGGCTTTCGAACGCGTTTAGAGAGCGTTATGAAAGCGACAATGTAACTCAAGCATAAGGCGCCTTCCGCAGATTTTTTTGCGTTAAATAATCAGGTTAGGTTAGGTTATGTTAGGTCAGAGCGGCGGACGTAGGTCACGCAAAAACCACCGATGTATCACTAAATGGATTACTATAAATCTGTGGGTGAAAACGCGTCCTACACAGATATATTATCCAAAAATATTTCGAAGGATGACGTGACAGTTGTACCGATATATCAATATTTAAAATTTCCTTTTTACATTTTTACTTCCCGTTTTCCAAGAGTTTGCATGGTGTTATATATGTTCCTCACTCACCTGATCTTAATTGTATGGTTGGAGGATATGTTTGGAGCTGTCGAAAATGCTGTCATTACTTCCGTTTTTGTTCCAGCGTCAAGCGAGCATATTTATGTAATCAATAATAAAATATCAAAATTAATAAATTATCTTAATTAAAAAAAATAACGGAATAAAGATTCAATATAATAAAATATAATGATTAGTTAAACTAAAAAGTCTACCAATTTCGAATGTAGTTTTTCTAAAATTTAGTTTTATAAACGGGAAAATAATACAACTTGTAACACCAATAAAACAAATAAAATATTTCTTCACATATTTTTAAAATATATTTTTTATTCAAATAAAATTATTTTTTCATAATAAAAACGCCACCTATCATTATAACACACTAAATTATTGACCGTGTATGTGGTACCTTTTGAACACAACAGCAAATCGTGTGTGCAACCCCTCAGAAAAATATTTTGACAACTTAGTTTTGGCGCGCTTTAATAATGTTACATGAATATTTTCTTCTATTAACCTGAAAATGAAAATAATTCGGTAAAATATTTTCGGTTAATAATGAAACTAATAAAATTAATAAAATTATAATTATTATTATTAATTTTTCTATTAAAAATTTGTGTGAATATTTAAATTTGTATATAAAGTGCGGAATTTGTTAATTGAGATTAATTGTCGGAAAAATTGAATTAAAAATATTTTTTCGTAAATGAAGTTTACTGATAATACAAAATGAATAATCAAAAATACGGAATAATATAATATTATACAAATATAAATAATGAATTTTCTTTATTTCAAGTTTAATAAGGTTTCAAATTAGTAAAACTATTGAATTTCGTTTTTTTTCTTGTGTAGTTAAAAAATATTCATGTAAATTATGGAAATGTAAAATGTTAGTTCGCAGTTTTTTTTTTACAAAATGGTTGAAATTTTTATACGATGTAAATTAAAAATCAAAAATTAATTCATATTTATGTTCAAGTTAATTTAAAAGAGTAAATTTTAAAAAATGAATTACTAAATTAAGTTCGCGTGTGAAATTGAAAATAAGAAAAACATTTAATTTTTACTATAAATAATTCAAATTTAATTTTAAACTAATTATTAATTCTGTAACTTTTTATAAATTGTATTTTAAATTAAGAAGAGTTTGTGTATTGTTTAAATTAAATTTGTTAAATGACCAGATAGTATGCAGCATTGGCAGGTTCACGGGTATTCTCTGTCAACATCATCAAAGGTTAGTTTAATAATTAATTAATTTTTTTAAATATATTTTCGAATAAATAATGTTATTATGCTTATCGATGGTACTAAACAGATGGTACTAGGTCCGTGTAGAGTATTTGCTCTTTCAAAAATTCTTCTACAAGATTATTGGACACTCGCCAGAATAGTTCCTTTCAGTGTCTTATTCGCAAATTCCTTATTCCCAACTCAACTTACCCAAACACATCTGATCGCATTCATCATTATTGGTTCGAATTCAGTGCCTTACCAACTTGACAGCAAATTCCTCAAATTTCCCTAATTACCTTACTCTCAAACATTCCGACTTTAATATATTCATTTGATTAATTCGTGATTTGATTGGATAATATATGTACACCGATAAGCGCTAAACTATAATAACTATTTTTTCGGTGCTCTGAAAAAATCTGCTTTTTTCGTTATAAGTTCTGAACGTTTTGAATCTGAACGCATCCCGGCTCCGGCTGTAGCGCCATTCGAAAAAGAAATTTGAAAGTAAAGGATACACCAAATTCAATGCTCACTAAAAATATTGTAATTAAGATTTAGTATAAAACTGTAATATAGTATAGACGTCATTACTAAATATAATTGTACAATTATTTCTAAAAAAATGTATATACGTATATAGTAATTAATCTATATACAAGTAACCTATACTAAATTTAAAATCAGTTTCTTAGATTCACTTATGGATTCTACCAACACAGGAAATATCCATTTTAGATTTCATTTCACCCATAAAAGCTGCTAATTAGGGGTAATACCTTAGCAGATAACTCGTAGTTATATTCAACCGTGTTTTGTATCAAATAATTGTTCAACAAAAGTTTATTATAATTTAAATGAACTTTAATTAGTTTAACTAACAGAGAAACATACCAAGATTTTTACGTTCTGGTTTACGGTTAAGGTTCATGGTTAATTTTTTCGTTCCGTTTCAGTTCCGGTTTCCTATCTTTTAATTAATTTAGATTTCGGTTCGCAATTAAAACCAGCGGTTTAAAAACACTACATATAAAATTATGTTACCAAATACAAAATATAAAACTTAACCCAATTTTTTTACTAATCTGTAAAATCTGTATAATTAAATATTTATATGATTAATAGAATTAATTAGTTACTTTTTTCATAAAATAATTGGTTAATGTAATTATTCAATGTGCACATTAAAATATTTTCTAGATTGTTTCCAGTGCCGTTGGTTCGTTTGTCAGTAAAAATATTTGAGCATAATTGTTTACTGCACAAAATTAATAATGGACTGTTTCTGCTTTTCGAGTAACATTTGGTCTAGTGGATTTTTTTTTTTAAACTAAGTATAGAATATAAAAAAAAAATCTATTCGCAGTGTAAAAGAGTTACCGAAAACTTGAACCGATACCATATAAAGCTCCTGTTACAGTTACGGATTACTCATAATATTATTATAAGTATATTTCGTTTCCATTTTGTTTTTCAGTTCAAAAAAAATAGTTGCTATTTATGGTTTTCGGTTCGGTTCCAGTTTGACTCTCTGATCTTCACTAAAACCATCTGTCAAGTTCAATTTATTTAAGCTTTACAATTTTATTCATAATATTTTCAGAGCATTGACTTTGTTACAGAGATAGTTACTGTTTAATAATTACATTTAGTTATAGAATAATTAGATATTTACAAAGAGTGTTGGGTGAACAAAGTTAAAATAGAAGTAAAACTTGTAAGAATCATAGTTAATTTACTATTAAATATAAACCATATTTTTTGAATACATTAATTTTAACATAAATTTATTCTGATGTTTTATTAAAATTTATCAAAAACATAAATAATGTTTAATCGAGTGGAAATATTATACAAAATCATATAAAATAAAATACACCCGGAACTATTTACCCTTTAATCGGAATAAAAAATTTATTTAATATTTTTCTTTACTAAGAATTTTTATTTATAGTGGGACGTCTACTCAGTTGTAAGTAAAAGTAAGGCCGACGTTTTTAATAATGAAGGTTTGTAGACATACTATTCCAATTTAACTTATAGGGCTTCGGTATAGCAAATTCAATTCAATTGCAAGAAAGCTAAAATTTCTTGTTATATTGAATGAAATATTTATTGCAATTATCACAAATCGGTTGAACCGATTTCATAGTAAACACTAATTTAAAGTTTAGTCAGCTTAATACGAAATTGATGTACCGCATTGGCATCGAACCCATGACCTAATGAATCACATAATAACACACTAAATAATGCCACCGCCGTAATCTCAAAATATTCTAATTTAATTATTGATACAAATAAGTAACAAACTTGTAAATATTAAAAATTTAATGATGAATCATTCAAAATTGCATTTTGTTATTAAGATAATATGTAAATAAAATAATATTTTAACTACAATTTTTATTAAATACACTTTCGCTACTGTTTTAAAGATAAAAATGAAAATGTGATAAACATATGTCATCTATGAACTCAATAACTTTGTAAATTATTAAATTATTTATTCTCATTTTTATATACTTCCATTAAAATTATATATTCTGTATAACTCAGCTTATACTGAACAAATTTCTTTATATATTATCTAAAAATGTCGTCATTGTTCTGAATCATTTGTATATAGCCCAGTACTATGATAAGTATAAAATATAGTATAAATTAAACTATAGAACTAAAGAGATAGCAAATTATTTACGCCGAACTCTTTATTTATGATCAACAAATTAAAGAAAATCAAAATAAATCTAATCACTTGAAAGTTTGTATGTACGCTACTTAAAGATAAAACAAAATCAAAATATTTACAAGTGGGCACCAGAGTATATAAAAGCCAAACGTAACAACGTTTTAAAATTTATTATACCACAAAAAATCGTTTTTTTATTTATAATTTTGCAAAATGTTTTTACGATACAAAAATAGTTTATTTTTATATTTAAAACTAATAGCATTGGTTAATAGTTGTACAGTTCAAAGTCATTTAAATCCAAATCAATGGGATAACAGAAATACAATTGTGCATTTATTTGAATGGAAATGGGATGACATTGCATTGGAATGTGAAGAATTTTTATCAAAAAAAGGTTACGCAGGAGTCCAGGTATATAAAATAATACAAATTACAAATTATTTTTAATCTCTCTACATTGAGTTATTTAGGTTTCACCAGTCAATGAAAACGTTATTGTTGAAAATCGACCGTGGTATGAACGTTACCAGCCAATGTCATATATCATTAATACACGTTCCGGAAACGAGACAAAATTTGCAAATATGGTACGACGTTGTAATAAAGTTGGTGTCCGGATTTATGTTGATGTTGTTTTTAATCATATGGCAGCTGATCAGGGACATGAACCTATAGGTACAGCCGGTTCAAAAGCTGATCCAAAAAATAAAATTTTTCCAGCTGTGCCATATTCAAGTTATGATTTTCATCCGACATGTTCAATTAATGATTATCGAAATGCATATGAAGTAAGGAATTGTGAACTTGTTGGTTTGAAAGATTTAAATCAAACTGTACCATGGGTACAAGATCGAATTGTTGATTTTTTGAATCATTTAATTGATTTGGGTGTAGCTGGTTTTCGTGTGGATGCTGTTAAACATATGTGGCCTAAAGATTTAGAGGTACTTTACTTTTCTATTTATAAATAATATGATTTATAAATAATTTATAAATACAATTTCCTCATAGGCCATTTACTCTCGACTGAAAATATTAAATACAATGCATGGTTTTCCACCAAATTCTCATGCATTTATTTACCAAGAAGTTATTGATATGGGCGGTGAAGCTATTACAAAATATGAATATAATAATTTAGGTGCTGTTACTGAATTTCGGTTTTCTACTGAAATCGGTCGTGCATTTCAAGGTCATAACCAATTAAAATGGCTTCAGAGTTGGGGTCCAGAATGGGGTTTCTTAAATAGTGATTCAGCTTTAGTTTTTATTGATAATCATGATAATCAACGTGGACATGGCGGTGGTGGTGATGTTTTAACATATAAAAATTCAAAACAATATAAAATGGCATCAGCTTTTATGTTAGCCCATCCGTATGGTATAACAAGAGTAATGAGTTCATTTGATTTTCAATTATCGGATCAAGGACCACCAGCTGATGTAAATGGCAATCTAATATCACCAATAATTAATTTGGATGGAAGTTGTAGTGGCGGATGGGTATGTGAACATCGTTGGCGACAAATTTCTAATATGATTGGTTTTAAAAATATGGTACGTAATACAGGATTGAATAATTGGTGGGATAATGGTAATAATCAAATTGCATTTTGTCGTGGTGGAAATGGTTTTATTGCATTTAATGGTGATTCAAAAGATATGAATGAGATTTTACAAACATGTTTACCAGCTGGTAATTATTGTGATATAATTTCTGGTTCAAATGTTGCTGGAAAATGTACAGGAAAAACAATTATGGTTGGTAATGATGGGAAAGCAAAAATTGAAATTGAACAATATGCATTTGATGGGGTTATAGCTATTCATAAAGGTTCAAAATTATAAGTTATTTATGTTGATAAAAAAAAGTATAAATATTTATTTAAAATAAAATTTAAATGGTTTTATTCTAATTTATAAGCTAGTTTTAAGTTACTCCTGAGAGTCGAAAAAATAGAAATAAGGACACGGGATATGTACAATTTTAATCCCTTTTTCCTTTTAAGGTTATTTCCTTCGATTTCAACCTTCACATTCATATAGACACGCTTTTATTGAAAATCCAAAAAGATTATAAATCTTGGAAAATCAATTCATTTGCCCGGCTATATTCTTTATATAATCTCTTTATAAGTGGCTATATAATTAAATATTAACTAATGTGATAAAAATAATTGAAATTTTTAATTAAATTAATGAAACAATGATTAATTTGATTAATTTAATTAAAAATTTCAATTATGTTTATCACAGAGTTAATATTTAATTATAGCCACTTATAAAAAGATATATAGAAAGAATTGCATAGCCGGACAAAGAAATGAATTCAGTTTCCAAAATTTAAAGTGGTTTTGATACCCAACTGATAAAAATTGTTATGTATAATATGTATATAAAAATTTAATTATTTTAATGTTTATCTAATAGTTCAATTATATCTATTGTATTTAAGATATTTTTATAGATTAGTAGCTATTGTCACTGAATCAATCGCCCTGCAAGTTAATTTATATCTTTGTATGATGAGTTTTGTCTATCTTATAAAATTTACAAAAATGATTAATAATCTTTAAATAATATTAGTGAAATGTAATATTCTTTTTAAATTGGAATTAACAAGGCCGAAATGATGAGTACTATTTCAATGCGATGCATTAGGGTTGTTTTTTTTCTTACACATCCCAGCTTTGTTCGGTTGGTTCCTCTGTTTTTTGGTTGTTCCTATAGTGGAAAGCATGTTATTACCACCGTTCCACTACCCTCCGCGTTTGTGCTGTTATCACACTAAGTCCGATTTTCTATTGCTCCCTAATTTCTTGGTTGCTAAACAAATGTGGATTTATATTTAATACCACTTTCAATATGTATTTATTACTTATTATAGATTTATGATATCACAATTTATTTTAAAATTTAAATCCTTTTAAATTTTCCAACTCAAAATTTGTTTTAAGTGCGAGTATAATTTTTTAAAAATAAATAAACCTTTATGCTATTAAAATAAATCAAATTCAATTTAAAATTTAAATTTAAACAGCTAAAACCATATAGCAATTATTTATTTTATCACAGACAAATTTATTTCAATTTTAAATTATTCACCATAGGTACATATTATAGTGACATCTAGCGACAAAATTTATTTATATGGATAGCAAAGTATATTCAACACAATTAAACAAATTATTAAATAAATATTGAAAAAATAATTTTTATCTTTAAATGAAAAATTAATTTACAAACTTTTTTGCTGAAATTTGTAATTAAAATCTAAAATATTTTCTTAACATTATACAAATATTAAAAACGAACTTACTTCAAATGTAATTCAATGAATCTTTGACCATTTAATTAACCAATCATTATCAATTAGAAATGGTTTTTCAGTATATTTTCTGCATATTATCATCAAAAACAATAAAATATAAATATAAATCCGATGCCAAGTGATTAGAAAAATTTACCTGGATATTCTGGATACCTATTAATACAATTATGTACATGACAACGAGCTGCTCTGTATTTGATAGACAAATTTATTAAAAGTAAATATTAATACAATTTAGTTTGCAGAAACAAATGTTTTTAATTATTTTTTTAAAAAAAGTACAAATATTACGTATGTTATGTACGTAGATAAATAGTTTTTTATTTTTAAAGTGCTGTCTGTATTCAGAAAAAAGACACGTATTAAAAGGCTTTGGTGCCCAAAGCACGAAAAAATTGGTGCCGCAAGCTGATGAGCAAATATAAAATAAAAAAAACTGAGATAAATTTTCGTTTTGTTTGCGCCATAGATAAGGACATACAAGTGCAGATTCACGACGATAGTTATGGAATACAAGTTTCTTTACACCCGGAATACAAGTTTCTTTACGTTATGGGTGGTATTATAAGCAAAATAATGGCCGCGTTCAGTTGTAAAAGATACCTTTTTAATATAAAAATGTATAAACTGTAAGAACGTGCCATGTATCTGGGCTCTTTCAATTGTGTCTGATAGATCAAATTTTAAGAATCTCTTTTTTTATGAGAAAATCCCTGTGAGCTTTGATGACCAAAACACTTGGTTTGTGAGTTTATCTGTTAATCCGACCCTGAGAGAACAATTATACAATTCATATTTAGATGATAATATCAACAGTTAATTGGAAAAACAACTTTTAACGTTTGTTAAACGTTAAAAGTTATATTTTTATTATATTAATATAAAATTAAAAAAATATCATTGACTTATACGACTAGATTATGCCTAGAGAATTTTCGTCTAACATATAAAAATATGAAAAAATCATCTAAAAAACTGATTTTAAGGATTATCAGATACCCTTTATTTAGAAAACAATTCCAGATTTAGCTTTGCAATACTTGTGTATGCGTCATACCAAAATCAAGAGTCATTAAAATTCACTTTTTAAATAATAAAATAAAAATACAAGATTTGTTCTTTACCATAGACACATTTATTTTTAATTACAGTGACATCTACCCACAAAATTTTATAAAATAAAATCCTTGAATAATTTATTATTAATTCTTTATCTTTAGCAACCAGAAGAGGACCGATCACCATTAACAATTTTGATTACAGCTTCTCCTGATATTCGGAATACAAAAATATTATATAAAATTCAAAATTATAGAAAAATTTATATAAATACTTACACCAATATGCAAAGCAATTGCACTATGACCATTTAATTTATCAATATTAATTTTTCCATCATTATCAATTACAAATTTGTTACCACTACATTTGTTACCATTTCTATTACCATCAAATACATTACAATAAATTCCAGCTGTTAAATTTGTTTGTAAAATTTGATTTAACATATTTCGGTTATCATTATTTATAATAATAAATCCTTTATTTTCTCTACCAAATGCAATTTGATTATTATTATTATCCCACCAATTTGTTAATTTCGTTCCATTACAAATATTACGAAATTTAACCATATTACTAATTTCAATCCATCTATGTTCACAGATCCAACCAGAATCATCAGTACAATATCCATTCGTATTAAATTTAGGAGATTTAATATTTTCCATTTTATCAGCTGGTGGTCCTGAAAAATTATTATTTCATATATATAAGAGAAATTATATAAATTATAAAACTAAATTTTACCCTGTTCTGGTGTTATAAAATTATACGAACTCATCACTTCTACATAACCATACGGATGTGCTAACATAAAAGCAGTTGCTAATTTATAAAGTGTTTGATTTTTATATGTTAAAATATCAGAACCACCAGCACCATGACCACGTTGATTATCATGATTATCAATAAATACTAAACTATCTTTTGATGGTAGAAAATTCCATTCTGGTCCCCAATTTTTAAGCCATTTTAATTTATTGGCACCACGAAAAGCTTTACCAATTTCCATACAATGAAGGAATTCCGTAACTACACCTAATTTATTATATTCTGTTCTATAGAATTTAATGGAAAATTATTGATTTTAGTTAAATATTTTTGTATAATCAATAAAAAATTACTTTTTAATTGCTTCTGTACCCAAATCAATAACTTCATGAAAAATAAATGGTCTTGAATTTGCCGCAAATCCATGATTTTTATTTAAATTATCCAATTGATTATAAATTATTGCCAAATCATTTGGATACATATGTTTCGCAGCATCAATACGAAAACCAGCAACTCCTAATCTAATTAAATTATTCAAATAATTTAATATTCGTTCACGGACATGAGATTTACTATGATCTAAATCTTTTAAATGAACTAATTCACAGGTCCGTACTTCATCTGAATTTTGATAATTTTTAATTGGACATGTTGTATGAAAATCAACATTAGAATATGGTACAGCTGGAAAATCTTTTAAATAAGGTAATGCTATCGATTTTCCAGTACCAATAATATTATTATTATTATTTTCCATATTATTGCTTGCCATATGATTTATAACAGCATCTGCATATATTCTAACACCGACTTTATTACATCTGGTAATCATATCAGTTAGTTCAATAATAGTACCAGAACGTGTCGTTAATTCATATGAAATTGGTTGATAACGTTCGTACCATGGTCGATTTTTTATAATAACATTTTCATTTACTGGTGATATCTTAAAACCGAAAATTTTGTAATATAGTTTTTTTTAAATTTATTATATTTCAATTACCTGAATTCCACCATAACCTTTTGGTCCTAAAAATTGTTCACATTCATTTGCAATATCTTTCCATTTCCATTCAAATAAATGAACAATTGTTGTTCGACCCGTAAGAAAATGCGGATTATGATAAGCACTACCGATAACCGAATTTAATAATAATAATAATTGTAATAAATGAAATAAAATCATATTAGAGATTTAGTTAATTTGATGACTGTAGATTTGAAACTAAATTTTTTTGATAATTAGATTTCAATAACTGATTGAAATAAATTTAGAGACACATAATTCTCTAGCAGATTGTTAGATGTTATCGAGAGTTTTATAATCTATAAATTTATTAAGCGAGGTTAAAAGTAAATAATAACAGAAAAAACATGTTTAATTATTGAATTATTGTTAAATAGATTAAATAAAAAATTATTATTAAAGTGCTGGATTTAGGTTAAAGCATGACACAGTTGGGGCTTCTGCTTTTTATCATAAATATGTATTTTTTTATAAACCCATCAGATTAAGTAGTTTATAAAACACAGGTAAACTAAAGCCTGATTTTATTTATTAAAGAATTAGGACAGGTCGCCATACTGTAATAATGATGCAGTGTTTGATTAAAAAATACAACGGGCTCAATAATATATAGCATATGTGCGAGGGAGTCTGTAAATTCTATTCATTTAGAACAACTAACAAATATTATTTGTTCCAAAGCAAATATGTATTCGCAAAATTTTGCTATATTAGACATTGCAAGTTGCAAGTGCGACATTTAGTACTATACTATTTTAAAGAACTATACTATTTTATAAGTCATCAAATTTTCCAAATGTAGAAGAAATAATTGTAAAAAATACTGTTTTGCATCACAGATTAGACTTAAATTTAATCACTTCGACATAACCATATTTATATTGGAGTTGAGGTTTTCTATTCACTATTAAATTGTTCTGAATCTGAATTAAAATAGTTATTAAATTGTTCTGAATTACTAATTACAGCATTACTATTTAAATATAGCTTTATATAGATATATATAGCAGCATAATCTTAGCATAAGTTCATCTAAACTCCATTCTGGATGTCCGTACAAGATGGAATAGATACTTTTAGTGGGTCTTTGACAGTATTTAGATTTAGAGTATTTATAGTTCCAGAAATTATTTCTCTTGTTGCACGTGTCCACCAAGTAGAGGTCAGTAGTTTTATAGGGTGCTAAAAATTCTGTTTTAGTTTTTAAATGCTAAATTTTTTAACTAATATTTCATATGTTTTAGAAAATACAGTAATTATTATCTAATATCAATTAAATTTTGGCATAAATAGTTTTGTTATATAGATTTGGAGCCTCTAAAATTTAAAATTGATGTTTCAGTGGGTCCATTTTACAATCCCCAATTATATTTGATAATTGCTCTATACGTCATACAGTAAGTTAATAATTGTTACACCATTTGAATTACATGTCACGCACAGGTTGATTTATCATATATACTCGTAGTTGGTGCTCCTGAAAATTGTTGCTGGTAGCTACAGTGGGTTCGTGATCGTGGAAAACTAATATATTATTAGGTTACTTTTCGAAATAATATATGATTTATGTTCTGGACTGGTAGGGGGTGTAATTATTATGGAATTTAAATGAAATTCAGAAAACAGGTTGGGTTTGTGATTTAGTAAAGTTTAAGGACGGTTATTTTAGTGGGTCCGTATCAAAATTTCGAATTATATAAAATACTTTATTGGTGTTTTAAAAGATGTCCTATTACAATTACAAATTTATCTTGCACATAATATCAATGTTGTACCTAACTACGAGTTATGTGCTCTCCGCTCTAGTTAGTTTCTGTTTTGATTTATGATTTACATTTAATTCTTTATAGTATTTAGTTAATTTTGATTAATACTCGTAACTACAGTAGAGTTTTCTGTTAATTAACATACAATTTACTTATTTTTATGAAAGTAATACCAAAACGATTTCACTACTGAACTGACTCAAAATACTCACCAAATTGAATAAGTTCAAAAAAATTTCAAAAATAATTCAAAATTAAATTTCCTGCAATTTTCAATTATATTTATTATAAAGGTGAATTCATTGTTTCGTCGCTTTTAAGTCGAACTGATTTCTCTCAAGGTAGTTAGTTCATCGTTTCGTTTTAAAAGTGACGCCTATTTTATGATAATCTATCAAAAAAATAAAAAAATAAAATCATAGTGTATATAAATAATAATTTTTAAAAAAAATTCTATTAGATATGACATAAAAAGCAAAAAATTATATTTATTTTAGTTTTTTGACGTTTGTTTTTTATTCGATTGAAGTTTATTTTTGAATTTTTAAAAAATGCGCCGCACTAAAGTAGAAATTGAACCAACTTTTTCAAAGACACAAAAAAATTCGAAAATAAAATCTAAAAAATCAGAGAAATTCAAATTTTCATACAAAAATTATGCGCGGACATGAGTTCGTCGCAAGTCGGACGAAAGAGTGAATTCACCTTAAGAAAAAATTAATAATTAAAAATCTCAGTAAAATGGAGTTAAAATAAATATTTCATTTTTTATTTATTGTTAATTTCCAAATATTTTGTAACTTTTTCTATATAACAATATTTTTATATTTAATAAATACACATTTCTTTATAAATATTTAAATATTATATACCAACATTTCACAATTAAAATCAATTAATTATGTAATTTTACTTGTATACATAAAAATTTCAAAATTACATTGAATTACATAAATAATTTTAGTTGTATTTCCCACATTATCCAAAAAAGATTTTTTTATTTATTATAATTATTAATGAATTTTATATTTATATTAAAATATTGATTTAAAATATAATTTATTTTATTTTACATTTAACATTTATTTTTTTGATATAATTTTTAAGTTTTAATGTAAATATAATTTTATTTTTATAAATTTTTTAATGATTAAAAGATTAATGTTCTTTATTAAAAGGATTAAAAAAATATTTTTATCATTATTGATAAATTTATTATTTAAATGATTATAATAACATTGATTTTATTGATTATTATATATTTATAATACTTTTGATAATTATAGAAAATAAAATCCAAAGAGTTTTGTTAAAACTTAAATATTTATTAGCTGATTTTTAATTATCTTAATTATAATTGAAAATATAGTTGAAAATTTACTTTAAAAGGGATAAAACTATAATAATTATCACTATGGACCGAGTCTAAATGAGGCTATCCATAGCGTTTTTTAATAGATCTTCAAATCAAATTTTATTTCTCGAATCTTAGTTTAAATAGATTTAATTTGAATTGAAATCTGAAATCTCGCCAATATTTGGCTATTAAAATAGTTAACATATTTTTAAAATTGGACTAGCTTAAGGAACAAATAAAAAAACTATGATTCTTTTGCTGTAGCTGGTTGAATATCGAATATTATTTTATCGATTAATGCACTATCAATTTTCAATTCTTTACTATTTTCATAAAATTTATATGTGACTTTTAGTCCTTTCGAATTAGAAAATGTTGAACCGATTCGAAGTAAATAAAACTGAATGGTCTTCGAAATATAAAAGTACCATCCATTCCAGTTTGAAAGTATTAAATATCATGTAACTTTATGTTAAATAAATTCACCATTATTGAATCAATGATGTTGATATGAATCAGTTCATTTGTAGTGATTCAAATTTTAGTTAAATAATGAATTTTTGTACTCATAATCTTTGAAGATATCAAAATTAAAAAAAATATGTTTTAAATTAAGTGAAAATTGTTCACGACAATTAAATTAGGAGGTCATGATTAAATTTTATTAGTTATTTTATTTTTGAGTTATTTTAAATTTTAATTAATCAGCACAAAAAAATTATAATATTTTTTATTTATATTTTTTTAATTTTATATATTATTAATTTTTTTGATATAGATTTTCAAAAAAGTTCTTATATCTATTTAAATATCGTAATAATTTTAATTATATATAATAATTTAATAACAATTATAAATTTATTGATTTAATTTTTTATTAATATTGTTTTTTATTTTAATTTTTAAATATTGATGAATTTTTATTGTAAGGAATAACATTACAGCAGGAACTTTATCACACAAACAATATTGCCACTCCTCAGGTTAAATTGGCTCTTTAAAAAAGAACAAGTTTTCTGTAATTGAATAAAATAATAATGAAAATATAAATTAAAATAATAAAAATAAAAAATAAAAAACAAAAAATATAAAAATTAAATAAAAAAAAAAAATATTTATTAGAAATTTATAATTTATTATTATGGAAAAATAGAAAATTTAATTATTTTGATTTTGAATGATTGCATTCTGACAATATTTGAACATTCCAAAAAAAATAAAATATAAACTTAATCACAAATTATATTTCCACATTCCATCCATCACGGAGTGATTTTTCCGCATGATTTTCAAAGTTAAATGCAAAATTATAAAAGAAAAATTTGATTTCTTAGCTAAATTTATAGATAAATATTAAAGAATTATTATTGAAGAAAGATAAATTAAGTAATTTTGAATTACTAAAATTCTGGAGCTTTAACAATTCAAATTAATCGTAATAGCATCACATCAAATCAATTTTATAACTAACTATAAGAATAACTAATCTTACCTTTATTTATTTTCTGTTTTAAAATTTACTATTCGTAAGGTTCGGCTTTTCAGTTCGAATTTAATCAACCGAATTTTGCATTCTACAGGTTCTTTAAGTTATTATCATAAAGATTAAACTTCTAATATTGTGGGACTAATAAATTGTGATACTAAAGCATATCTAATAATAAATATTCCATGTGAATATACATAAAATTAGGAACTGATCTTTTAGTTTCCAAATTTGATAAAATAGGCTAACATAACTGTCATTATTAGAAATTAAATTTATCATTTACAAAATTAAATTGAACACATTTCATATTAAATTAAACATAATTAAATAATTTCCAAACTGGAATATTTTTCAATTAATTTATTGAAACTAAATTAACTATTCACAATATTTAATTAATTCTAAAGCTTAGGGTACAATATATCGAACAGTTTTGTTTCGAATTGATTCGTAATCGACAGGTTAAGTAGGCTGAACACATACTTATCGATTGCAATCGATTAAATTTGTCAGTTTTGAATTATGTTTTCATTTTTGGCTCTGGTATTCATGTAGTTTTTATTTTGTTTATTATATAATTCCACATAATTTTTAATTCTTATATTTAATAATATAAAATGTTCGTCAGCCATGTTTCATCACACATAATTTTTTTGAAACTGTCTAATTTTATTTCTCTTGACATTTGTTTCAGTTTGAATTCCCAAAAAGTTCAATGATTCCAAACTTTTTTCAATTTAATTTATCGATTTCAATCGCATCAATCGATTTTACATACAAAATATATGAAGAAATCAAAATTGAATTTTACTGTACGAAGCGATACATTGTAGCCTAAACTTAATATTAATTTTTGGTGTATCAAATTCAAATTTTTGTTTGCATATTGTCTCTATCTAGCATTTTCAATTTCAATAAATAAATGTGTCATCACTCTCTGTCGCTGTTTTTAGTATAATTTGATATGAATTTGTGATATTCGATATGAATTTGTGATACTGAAAAGTTTATTTAATTTTGACATTTATTAAATAATACTACCATCGACATCGAATAAATTACCAGTATTATGGACTGTCAGCCAGAAGTCGGTGATTGACATGTGTGATTGATACAGAAACAAAATTATACAAATAAACAATACTAAATAAAATTTTCGTAATAAGTATTTCTTTGATTTTTTAGAAAAGTATTTAAGATGAACTTTGCCCACCCTAGTCTGCAATAATGTGCCGGTGCTGTTCGGAATTTTTTAATTATTAATATTTTTTCTATAATTTTGTATTAAACAATTTAAAATATAAAAAATCATAATTAAAATTAAAATCTATTAATAAATCTATAAGAATATTTTAGTATAGTTACAGTAAACCAAATAAAGAACAGAAAGCATTTATCTAAAATCTCTAAAATTATTAAAAAATTTTCATTGTTGCTTACATTTCTTCCTATAATTATTTGAAAATAGCTCTAATAAAAAGTTGCTGTTAAAAGCTAAAAGATGAAGTGAATTTCTATAACCCAAAGTGACTAAAGTTTGTGTTGTGTAGTTAGATTTTATAATACATATAAATAATAGATTTGATATTAAAAAGCTCACACAGCCAAAACAGTTTAGTAATTATGCAGCGTTTTTAAGCATTTCCACCATTTTGTGAAAACTAAAACAAACAAAAAAAAATATATAAAAAGAAAATTTAATTTAAAAGAAAAAGAAAATTTATAATCAATCAAAAACAAGGAAAACAATAAATTTTGAAATGTAATTTTGATTTTACAAGATTTCTGTTATTTTCAAAAAATTTTTAAATAAAATATTAAAAAAAAAATATAAATTGCAAATAATTCCAGAAAATTTTATGTTCTTTTTTAAAGATTCTCAAATCATTTTTTTTTTTTTCAATTATTTTAGTTTTATTTTATTAAATTTTGTTTATTTTCAAATTAATTTCATTTCGTTTCTGATTATTTTTTTAATAATTTAATTTTTATATAAATTTTTCCACCAATTAAAAAAATCTAATAAAAAATATTTTCATTTGATTTTTTTTATAATTTTAAATATAATAAAAAATAACAAAAAACTTGCAAATACTTCATTTTTTTTTACAAAGCATATTTATTTATATTTAATTTTTCTTTATTTTGTATAAATTTAGATATTGTTGAGAGCTGGCAACAGTTTTACTAACGTAATTATGTCCAATCCAAAATCTGCGGATCTTTTCGTAAATCAAACTTCGTAAAATCAATAAAAAAGTCGTAAAATTAATGAAATACATTTATAGATTCATGATCTGTCAAAAACTCTTGAGAAATGTCAAAAAACAAATATTACATATATTTACATTATTAAAGCTCAATCATTGTTATTTACATTTTTACATATTAAAATTTTAACCTCACATGCAAAGCTTGGCTGACATTTTTTAATTGTCGTTTAGTTTGATGACTTGTATTTAGTTCCTATACTGACCACTAGGGTTGCAAGGCCGTATATTTTAAATAGGCTCTTCAAACCGTATATTTACTTAATATGTAATAAGATAACCAGCTCTTATATTTAATTAATATTAAGTAATTATAGCCAATTGATCTAACCATCTAACTAATAAACTATGTACTTGTTGATGTAAAACTGTTGCCAGCTCTGTTAGTTGACAAAAACAAAACGAAAAGCAACAAATTTACAGCTAATAATTTTTGATTAATTTTTCAATTTAATTATTTATAACAATTTAACATGACATTAATTTAACATATGACATTAAATTTTATTTCTTTTTAATTTTTACTATATTTTTTCTAAAATATATTTAGAATTATTTTAATTTATATATAATAATTCCATTTAATTTTTATATAACATATTTTCATATTAATTTTTATTTATTTATTTATTAATTTTTTTTTTAAATAACATTTTAAATTTTTAATGAATTTTTTTTACGGCCCCTATTCCAGCTTTTAATTTATATTTTTTGTTCTAAACGAAAAATTAAAAAATAATAATTAAAAATAATTTTTATTTAACTATATTTTAACAATAATGAGTAGGAAAAAATGGAAATAAAAGCATAATAATTTACAAGCTATAAAATTAAAAATTAAAATTAAATTTTGAAGAAATAATAATATTAGAGTGGTCTAATGCCAAAATAGATTAACTTAAAGTACAGAGAAAAGTGATTGACAATGAATTAATGTCAAATTCTTTTTGTCTTTAAAGTGTATGTACAGACTTAAGGGAACACTACACTTAATCATAATAGAAAATATTTGTTTTATGCACCGAAACTATAAAACAATTTTTGAAGAGCCACCAGCGCATAAAATGAATAGTATTGCCATGGTGTCAAATCTATTTTAATAGTCTTGTCTTACTTTATGTTCTTGAGTATATATGGAGCGCACGCAACTGAAATAAGAAACAGAATCAAACAAATCAAATATTGAAAGTGTTGAATATTAACTACATCTCAATATGATATAACTAATCTCTTCGATATTAAAATCACCAGAATAGCCTTTCCAAGGCAAGTTCATCGTTTACCAAGCAAAATTAGTATATTTTTCCAAATCAAATTTGTATTTTTTTAAGTCAAAGTCTTTTTCTTAAATAAATGTTACTGAAGAACACAATTTAGTTAATGTCATAGAAGTGCTATGATGAAGTTAGTGTTATCTACGTTAGTGTTATCTACGTTAGTGTCACTTATATGCAAAATATTTGACTTGTAAAAAGACCAACGTGACTTAGAAACTTTATTCCGGCTCGAAAATTCAAATAATTCTTCACTTTCTGTGACATTACATTAGTTACGTCAAATTTGATGTACTTTTTTTTGTTCTACAATATCAGTCAAATGACATTTTTAACATTATGAGTTCATTAATAATGATTCGTTCCACACCATAGTATCAATTCAGTTTATTATTTTGACAATTATTTCAACCTTATAGACCATTGAAAGTGTAATAAGTGTGCAAACAATTTTCTTACAAATTGAAATTGACATTAAGTTGTGTGTAACATATTGGTCGTACTATACAACACTGTCAAAGCATATCTAAAAGAAATAATAAGTATATACATAAAAAAAAGCATTTTTCACTACACTGTGTTTTTTTGGTCCAGATTTATGTAATTATTTTTTTTTGTTTTCTAAAACAAAATTACATTTATAAATATATACTTTTTGTATTGATAAATCCTTAAAACCGACTTAAACATTAAACATTTCTACTAAGTCTTAGTTTCTTTTATTTTTTTTATTTTATTTTTAATAACATTTCTATATTTTTAATAACATTTTATTTTTTTTACTTGTTTTATTATTATTTAATGAATTTTTATGTAAAATATAAATGCAATTTTACAGTGAAAATATCTATAAATACGCAAACACATAAAATATTTATATTTATTATAGTATTTATAATCTAAATGTCAATGAAAACGCACAAATTTCTTATAACATAAATATATTTATTATTTTAGTAAAAATAAGTTTAAAAAAATTAATACTTTTTAAGAACATTTTCGAAAATTTCGATATTTTCGAAAATTTTCGACAAAAATTTGAATACATTTTTATATTTTAATTACTTTTACTAGTGTAATTCAATTTTTTTTTTTTGAAGAATTTTAATTAAGCTCAGTAATAAATTCGTATACAGTTATAGTTAAGTAAGGTTTAAATCAATTAGAAGAAAAATGAGTAAAAAGTAGATTATCAATTCCGACACCGAAATAGTGTATCTTCCACCTTCACAAAAGTCATCGTCTAGATTAGATTATTACCAAAACTTGTAGCATTTCCATTTTCAACCGAAAGTTAGTATTAATACTGAATAAATTGTTAATATTAATAGTAAGGTTTATAAGTTTTTCTTTTCAAATGTGCTAAGAGTTTTAGGGTGATCGTGGCCCTCCCTAGTTCGCAATTTTGTGCCGCCACTGTTCTGGATTGTCAATTAATATAATTTTACTATAATTTCAAATTAATCAATTTAAAATATAAAAATCATACTGCAAATTAAAAGCTATTAATAAATTTGGCCAGAATCACCAAAATTTGAGTAAAAGACATGGTCTAGACTAGATTAGGTTATTATCAAATCTTTACATTTCCCATTTTCAACCGAGAGTTTCAGTGAGAAGAAGTTAGAAAATCTGTTTATTTCTAAATAAAATATAAAATTTCAATCTATCTAATGAATTAAGAATATCCTAGAGTAGCAGTTGCAATAAATGACTTAAAATAAAATACTTTTATCTTACAGTAAATAATTTGGCAATATTCGAAAATCAAAATCCCGATTATTTTAAAGCTATTCAAAATAGAAATAAATTGAATTTTATTATATTAAATTTTTATTGCTTTTCGAAATTATTTAATTTCAAAGAAAATTAGAAAATCTATTTTTTTATTGAAAATATTTCATTAAATTTTTCATATTTATATTTATAATTAATTTAAAAATACTTTTTTTTTAATTTTATAAAGTTTTCTATATAATTTTGTATTAATTTGATAATATGTTTTTGAAGATTGTCAAATTTTACGAATTAAGATATTTTTTTAATAATTACATTTTTTATAAGAGTTTAAATTTGTACTTAAAATTTCCTTTTTAGAACAAGAATAAATAAAATATTATTTATAATTCTATAAATATCAAGAATGTTTTAATAAAATAAATAAAAATATTTTAAAAACTTTTCCCTGCATTGCTTAGACGTTTTTTACGACTATCACGTCTCTTATATCTACTATCAATATGACGGCCTCGTCTTTCAACTGAAGGACAAATGGCATCCGGTGAACTATCTACTTTTTTTAATACTATCCTAAATGTAAAAGTATGCTTTGGTGAGGCACTAGCTGCACGCCTCGGTGATGGTGGTTCAAATTCTAATTCATTACCACTTAAACAACCCGGTCGACCACAACCACCACCACTACGATTTAATAATGATGGACTTGTAATAATAGCATTTGTATTATTATTACTATTTTTATTATCTTTATTATCATTAATTGGTGTAATAATACTAACACCACCACTAACAACACTATTACTACTCAGATATGTTGAAGAAGTTCTTGGTTCAAAAATGGAAGCACATCTTTTATCTGTACATAAAAATGTACGGATTTCTTCAGGTCCTTTTATAGTTAATGGAAAATGCTGTTTGGTTGGATCAGCATATGGACTTTTCTGTTCGTGATGTGAATGTGGATATGATGAACTCGAATCATAACTATCACGTGAACTATAATTTGAAGATGTTTGATTTGATAGTGGACTGCGAGCTCTAGAGAATGCACTAAATGGTGATATATGAATATCACGTGAAGTACGAAAATGATCTGGTTTTGATTTTTTATTAGCTGGAAAAGCAATTGGTTTGGATGGTGTATTTTCAGATGGTAAATAATCGAAATGTGTTTCTAATGATGATTTACGACCCGATGAACCGGATCGTTGAAAAGTTTCGGCATCAACTAATTCAATTGATGATTTTCTCAAATCAACATTTGATTTTTTCTCTTCATTACGTGCATCAATATCGACAATTTCGAAACTAGATGTTTGATCTTCATAGCTTGTCGATTGATAACGAGAAATATCAAAGCTGGTGTCTCGCGAGGAATAACGATCTTCAAAACTAGATTCACGATTACGATCACCTTCAACCATTTCAAAACTATCACCACCAGAATCAAGACGATTTAAATTAATAAATTCGGTATCTGTATCACCACCAGGACTCCGAAGATTTTCAAGATAAGGAGATCTTGGTGGATCAAAAGATGACCGACGTGAAGGTGGTACAAATTCAATTGTTGGAAGTTGTAATGGCGGTAGAATTATTTTATTTTCATCGTCATTATTTTCATTTTCAATTATTTCACTTTTAATTTCACCTCTAAGTTCCATTATATTTACGTAAATCGGTTCTGGTTTAATGGGTTTTATAAATTGATCAGTGTCTGATTTAAATTGATCAATACTTTCGTTTGGATCAAATTCTTGTTCTTCGCTAATACGTGATTTAAAGTCACGATTTTCATTTTTACAAATTTTAGTAGAAGCTATGTATGTTTGTGCGTTTTCATTTGACAAAGCGACTATTTTTAATTTTTTAATATTATGTTGATTCTCATAAATTTCTTCTTTAATCTGTTCGTGCTTTATATATGATTCACCTACCTTTTCAAAGCGTACATTAGCTAACTCAAATTGTACGATTTCACTTTTAGTACTATTGCCATGATTATTAGTTTTTGGCTTTTTACCTACCTTTTCCGATTTTGAATCACTTTCGGTTCCAGAAGCTTCATCACCACTGGATTTTTTATCTTTCTTCTTATCATCAGCAGCAGATCGCCGTAATTTTAAAGACATTTTTGTGTTTATATTAAATTTAAGGGACATTTTTGGTTCAAATCCAACTTCTGACATTTGTTTAGTAACAGCACTTTTAGCGGCATTACTTGCAGCTGCTGGACTAGCTGAAAATGTACTTTGTCTGATTAGTGGTCCACTATTCGAACCAGATTCAGCACGTGAAAATGCAGCAGCAAAACGACCAGTACGTGTTGTAATACGTTTTGATGGTTTCCGTACAAATGCTAAAATTTCTTTCATAACACTGGTACGTTCTTTTTTTTCAGGTATTTCTTTTTCTTTCTCTTGTTCAACCATTTTTTCTATATCGGCATTAATTTCAGCTGATTTAATTGAAGCAGCCATTCTTTCAACAATTTTACCAGTTTCTAGTGGATTTGAAACAGTTATTGGTGGTATTGGCATTGGTAAAATAGGACTACGTTTTTCGCTCATAGGAATTGGTGTAAATAATGAACCCGACTGTCTTTTATATCCTTTTGTACCATTTGCTTCTAAAATCTCATCTAAATCATAACCACGTATGTCCTGTACATGAACTGTTGATGTGGGACTACGTCTCTGATATTCATTCAAGGTACCAACAGGACTTCTATGATCTTGTGTATGTATACTAAATGTTGGACTACGACGTTCGGTTGGACTTCGAGTTGGACTGCGTGCATCAAAATTATTACTTGGATGTTCATTAGGACTTCGCATATGATCATGTATTAATAATAATGGACTTCGACGACCTTGTGGACTTCTTTGATCATCAAATGTAACAGGACTTTTATGTCCTTGAATTAATAATAATGAACCAGTCATACTATTTTTTCTTCTATGCGATGCTCTCAATGTACCTTGTCGTGATAATGTTGTTGGTGTGGTTCTTTGTGACATACTTCCGGGACTTTTTGAATCAGGATGCGGTGAAATTGGACTTTTTGGTGTAAGTGGACTTCTTTTTTTATCGGATGTATTTAGTGTTAACGGCCCCTGATTTGGTAATATAGAATTTGGACTACGACGTTCTGAAGGACTTCGACGAGTTCGGAAACTTTGTGACTTAGCTTTACGAATTTTGGGTAATGTATGTTTGGAATGATGGTGGGAAGAGGAAGAGGGGCCGTTCAACCTATGTTAGTTGCTATTATGGGGGCCACATGTAGGGTCGCTGCTGCCGCTTGAGCTTAAAGTTGTATTAGAACCATATGGATCCATTGAACTTTGTACAGACATCGACCTGCCCTGAGATTGACGTGCTCGCCTCACTCGGCTAGAGTTTGGAGATAATTTTCCGGGATCGATACTTGCTGGGTCTGCCTGCAATTGTTAGAATCAGAAATAGGGGACAAAAGGGCGTAGGAATTTTTTTTTATTGTAATTTTTAAGACTTAAATTAAATAACCAAATTAATATTTTTTTTTTTTTTAAATTTCGTATCTTAATATTAACATTTTAATATGTTTTCACTTTTTGTTTTTTATAAATCATTTCTTACCTGATATGCTAATGCATTCATAATTATTGCATATGGTACCAAACCAAGTGGATGAATTTCTCGCATTAATACATTTGCTGGTATTTTATGAAATTGTATATATTCCAAAAAATTACCAAGAATTTCCTTCATATCAATATTCTGGGAAAACTTTTACATATTTTAAATATTCAATTAAATAAAATTTATAATAATTAATAATTATACCGGATTATTATCATAATATTTTTTACTCCACATTAAAGCTGCTTGAAATTTTGTAAATTCATCAGCCCGAAGTTCTTCACGTGCTAAAATTAATCGTACAACATGTTGTGGTAATAATGTAAAACTACCCAAATTTAAAACTTCATTTCCATGTTCATCAACAAATTCCAAAACTTTTTGTACTAAACTTTTTGTACATTTATATTGAATATAACGTTCAGCTGATGCAAGTAAAGCACAAACTGTATCAACATTAATACAACATTGAACAAAACCAGCACATGATCTACGAAGCTCTTCTAAACCATAATAATCAGCAGCATTCATGACACCTGAATTGATATATTTATTATTATTTTTTTTCAAAATTCATTTTAACAATTTCACCTAATAGAGTCCTGGGTTGAAGAGTAACACATCCAGTATGAATATATTCAATTAATTGGCGAAAAACATCTGGTTCAAATTCTTCAATAATTAAAGTTTGATGCTGTTGACCAGCTGGCTAAAAAATTATTAATAAACTTTCTATTAATAAAACAAGTGAAGTTTGGCAATATATTATTTAAAATTAAAAATTATTTAAATTTTTGTTTTTTCAAAGAATTAATTTTGTGAAAAGCAATTTTGTGAAAAAAAAATTACAGAATTATTTTCAACATAAACTCAGTTTTTTCAATATTACCAAAACAAATTTCACTTATTTTGCCAGTTAAATGCAGCTTTTACAGAGAATTGCAGAATGCAATTGAATTTTGAAGGAATTATTTGATTTTTGTAAGGATTGAGAGCCTTTTGTACGAACTGCAAGTGTGGATGTCTGATATTACTTTCGAACTAAATATCATGGACTATGCACTCTAAAGCTAGTCAAACGAAATACAGTTCCATCAGCTATTCTACTCCAAATAACAATTATCTCTCTATATTTGCTATGATGTAGATCCGTTTGATTATTATTAAACAGGGTGTCCTAATACAACGTAATATGAGACATTTTAAGTAAAAAAAACCACTGCATACATGTCCGGAAATGTACAGTTACAGAATGGCAGCCATTTTTTAAAAAATATGTCTTTTTTTATTTTTGTAAATCACTGAAAATGAAAAATTGTCTACAATGTTAAAGAAAACCAACGAAATTAGACTTCAATGTGACATAATAAATTGCTCCTAATGTTAGCGCTAGTTTATACTGGTAATAATAATAACTTTTTCCTTTTTGAGTTGTAGCAGTTACAAAACATCCTTTACAAAATCATAGCTTTTTGAGCAATATCCTTTAAAATGGCTGCTATTTTGTAATGGTTCATTTTTAGACATGTCTGCAGTTGATTTTTTTCCTTGAAATTAACTCAGTTAATTTCAATATTACGATGTCTACTAGATACTGGGACACTCGTTAATGCTAGAAATATATTTGAAGCAACATTGTTGTATATACATAATAAAATTTAATGTTGCTGGAAATATTGAAGCTGAATTTATGTTGCTAAAGACGATATTTTTTTTGTTAAAATATTGTGCGGAAATCATGCATTTTATTTAGTTTCTGTATTTAGTGTATAATTTAAATCTTTATGTTGTTTTGTATAATTTAGATGTAATGTTTCATAAGTGAAATACGTAGGACATGCAAGAATAAATTTCATTAAGGATATATTCAATATTGTGTAACAAAAATTTAAGAATTATGATGTGATATTTGTATGTAAAATATTTTGTATATGTAGATATAAAAGTAAAATGGTGAAAAATTAAACACAGTTAATTACGCATTGCAAAAAGTTTTATAAAGAATATTTAAAGAAAATTAAGAGAAAATGGAAAATAATTTTTAAAATATAATAAATCATTATTACCTCTGGAATCGGTGCCAATTGTTGGCTGAACCCACTCCTCTAATACATGAAACATTGATTAAAATCCAATTTTATTTTTATATATTTTTTTTTTTTGTTAATTATTTTTTTTATAATTAATTTAATTTTTTGTTTTTACTATTTTAAAATAAATTTTTGTTTTTATATATACCCAATTTAATATTTGATTATTAATTAACATTTCATCATTATTCGTTTTTCCTCAAGTGTGCGTTTAGAATGAGGATGGGATTTAAAGTTAAATTTAAAAATGTGCAATAAAAGCAATTAAATCTGAATTTTAAGAAAGTGCTGCATAAAAAGTGTTTTCATTCATCACAAAATGAAAATATTAAAATCGGACATTATTTGACATTATACAAGGGAAATTTTTTGTCAACAATTTGATTGAATGAAATTTGTAAAATGATGTTGACCATTCAAATGGAATGAAACGTAAAATCATTTCCAATTATTTCCATGAATTATTTCATCAATAATTTTACAATTATTCTTCTTTGATTCCTAACTAAAATTTCTAAATGTTCGCATTCAAATATTGTTGGAAATCCTTACCAATCTATAGTAATATTAAAATGTTGCCATTCTACACCTTTTCCAATTGTAATTCAGAGAGCAATTTGAATTCAGAAAGTATCAATTGTAATTCAGAACATTTTAACATTTCAATTGGATCTTTCATTACGAAATAAATATCCTCCTAACAGCAACACACATACTGTCGTTATCTGGTAAGTTGCGTTATCTGTTGCAATCTCTAAAAATTTACCAATTGATTACCCATTTTTTGCAAGTGATTTTACCTAACATTCTCTAACTATGAAGTAAATTAACATCTTCTACGTTCCATACATACATTTTTTGTTGTGGAAAATGCTGAAATTCGACGAATGTTGAAATGTTCTAAATCACAATTGATATTTTCTGAATTACAATTGACTAATCTGAATTACAATTGATACTTTCTGAATTACAATTGACTAATCTGAATTACAATTGGAAAAGGTGTGTAGTAAAACTAAAATGTTCTAATTATATAAAGTCTATGGACTAAATTAAAACTCTACATTTCGACATTATATATTTAACTATATACATAATCATTAATCATTAGAAACCAAAAATTCTTTTAATTGGTGTAATTAATGATTTTAGGGTCTGTCCGTGTATTACAAGATATTCCTTACATTAAATTTACTCTAATCTAGCTTAAAAATTGTAGATCCAGACTAAAAGTCGACAGACAAATTTATTTACGCTTTATCTTAACGTAATTATAGTAATTGCTCAAGAAAATTGTTAATAGGACTTAATTTTTTCAAAGTACATTAAAGAGTTATTCAAGTTTTGTGCCTTCAACCTCCATAGGCGCTAAATTGCAGAATATATTCAAATTATGACATTTCATTGTGAAGTTTAACATAAATTTTGGTAGCCATTTTCTTTTTTAAATTATCACAGAAAATTAACGCCAAAATTTATGTTAGTCCTCGCAATGAAAAAGGAATAAAATTATTAAATATTCACAGCTGTGTAATTATATGCGTTTCTGATAAAACCACTGCAAGCATTGATGAACATTTCATCAAATACTCCCCAACTATATGGCATAAAAAATCTTTAAATAATTTAACGGAGCATGTTTTATGATACAGATTCATATCAAAGAACTCTGTAAACATATCGTCAGTAATTTCCTATTACTCCATTAATTCTTTGTTAAAATATCAAATAAAATTAACAAAACATACATTAAACAATATAAAAAAAAACAATAAACAAAACATAATAAATGGGGGGGTTTGGGTGGAATTAATGAATAATTTACATATAAAAAAGGGACGTCTTTTTTAATGGGGGTTAATAATATGCAAAATCTGATTTAACTACTTCATAATTATTATTTTTACACTCTGATTACCAATTATATTAAATTCTTTTGTACAATCTATCAACCTCTTCAAATAAATAGCTCACCTGTTGTGCTGCATTTTGTAAATTTAATAATGGTTCAGATGATCGTTTCAAAAATAAACGTAATTTATTTTCTTTAGTTGATGTTTCACGTTTACGTTGCGGTGATGGTGCTGAATATAACATTTTAGCAAATACTCTTGAACGTGCCGCTAAAACAGCCTATAAAAAATATATAGATATAATTTTTATTTAGTATATTTACAAATATTTTATATTACTTTGACAGCACAGACTGGTTCGCGTGTATCACCAACTAAAAATGTTACATCACATAATTCTGGCATTGATGCCAAAAATTTCATATCATCAGCTAAACCAGTTTTATTTTCAAATGTTGATAAATCAGGTTCGGCATTTGCCATACCTGCTAATGTTAATACTTCTGGCATTTGGTGATCTTCTAAATTTATTAATAAAATTAATAATTTTCATTTAAAATTCAATATAGTTTTTAAATAATTGACAAAATGCTACGAATTAATTTGATTGTGTTACATGGGTTTTAAAAATAATTTTAATATGTGATTAATGCTGGTTAAAACATAGTAAATTGATTTTTATTTTTGGTGGTTTACAAAAAGATACTCTACGTAAGGTACAAAGGATATTAAAATAAAAAAAACAACTTGCAAGAAATTTAAAATTAATAAAATTACGTTTTTCAAATCATCAAAATTAATTTTTTCATAATATTTATTAAAACATGCTATTTTTATACATAAATTATACATAATTCAAAAAAGACAACAAAAAATTCAATTATTTCCAAGGACCTGGTTTTTTTTCATATCATTATACTCCTGACAAGGATGTTTTTGTTACCTTGTTACAAAATTGAATACAAAGCAATACAAAAAAAAATTTTTGTTTTTTTTTAAATAATTCTCATTTCGAATTACGTAGACAGTAGTAAGTTTTTAAAAGTATAACAAGATTGATTTACTCAATGACCTTCAATTTTTCAGGGATGCTTTCCGCCATTTTTAATTTTTTTTTTCATCATCAATTTTTCTTATTAAATATCTTTAAATTTTTGTGTAATTTTAAATTAAAATCAAAAAAATCAAAAATTATTTGATTCAATTCCATTTTATTTAATGTTTCACAAAGTTAATAAATTATAAATTATTATAAATTCTGAAAAATCGATAATTATCCTTTTTGTTTTAACATTATACATTATTACTTTTATATAATTACATACCTGTTGCAATTAATGGGAAAGGTTTCCCAGCTGCAAGAAGTAAGGAAACTGCAGACGGATCAATAATATTTTTTTTTGTTTTTTCAATTTTTCATTATTAATATAATTAATTTACATAACGATAAATATATAAAATTACAAAATAAATGAAATTTAATTCAAAAACGCATTACCAAAAAATGAAATAATTAAAATAAGGATTAGAATAATTATTTTTTTACATACTAGCAGGATATATTTAATATAAATGTAACTAGTAATTATTATAAAAAAAGAAAATTAATTATTTGTTTAAGGGAAAAAACATTTATAAGATAATATTGGAAATATTTTTTTTTTTTATTTTTCATAAATTTGAGGCACTTTTCTTTACTTTTTTTTTGTATTAAGGATATAAAAGAAGTAATTAAAATTTTATGTTGATTTTTCACAAAATATTTATATTAAAATTTTCTATTTAACAATTAGTATAGATATAAAGAAAATCACAAAAAAAAATTTTACACTTAAAAAAGGACTTTTCACTATACTCCAAAAACTACAACTGATAAAAATTTTATAAGTAGAGATTTTTTTTTTTTTTGAAAATGTTGGAAAATTCAAATGCGCTTGTCACAAGTGAAAATATAAAAATCAATATTATTATTTTGTGAAAATGAAAAAAAAAAAAAAATTTTGAAAATTTATTCAATGGAAAATTATTTTGTTTATTTTCGAATTTCGAGAATCTCTTTTGTTTTTGTTGAAGTTTGAATGGAAAATGCATATTTTTTTTATAGTTAGGTATAATATGAAAATGCGGTTGTAATAATGCAACAGGTGTTATAAGTATGTATATATGTATATAAACATATGATTAAAAGCAATCTACAAGTTGTTTTGATATAGACAAATATACTATTGGAAAAATAAATATTGAATAGTATTTATGGAAATTGGAAAAACCATAAAAGTTGTGGTGAAGATACAGTGTTTTTAATTGAAATATAAATGCATTTGGCGCCATTTTCAAACTAAATAAATACTACACTTTTTCGGATATTGACTATGAAAAATATTGAATTTTATGTTTAATAAAGAAATATTCTAATTCTATAATTAAAATTTCAATTGTGAATTTGTTTATTTATATACTTTGTTCACTCCCAGGAGAAAACAGCTAAATTTAATCCATCTTTTTATGGAGTTAAGTACATAATTTTTCCTCCCTGCGGAGTAAAAGTTACTTTTCCTCACAATGTATGATTAAAATCCTGTTTTTTTCTAAGCACTAGTTCACAAAATCATTTTATTGAAGCTTTTTGTATATTTTTGAATTTTGGTCGTAAAAATCTATCATTCAGCTGCTCTCTCTATAGCTGAATCTATATTTTCAAGTTCCATTTACATTTTTAATTTAAATTTTATAATTTTTTGCATTGACATTTAAAAAATCTATCTACATAGATTACTACCGTGAAAATGGACAGTTACACATCCTGGGAATGAAAAATATATAGTGTCTTTTAATATCTCCTAAGAATATTGCCGATGGTTTCAAGTCGGTAATTAATCTTGCTCACTCCAGATGAAGAGACACACTCTGTCGTCAGATATTATGATTTTATTTGAATAAAATTTATTTCTATGAAGCATTAGTGACAATATAAGAGTTACTTACTTACCATAGATCAACTCTATCAATTCATTTGAACAATCTTTGCTATACAAACTGTCTAAGACTGTATTGACATTGTATATTTTTAGTTCTAACGTTTTATTTTCTGCCTTTCTAGTGTAAAAGAGCAAAAATATGAATAATGAAGTACAAATATACAAAATAACTAATGGTTTCTTATTAATTAATATCGGTTAATAAAAGCAAATGGTGTGAACAATTATGTCACGAAATCTATTCCAAGCAAACCACAGATGTCGCTGTAAGTTTAAAAATATGTTATAGCAGTTGACCACAAAGTCATAAGACAAGACAACATAAATTGATAATAATTAACTAATTCGTCGGAATTCAAAATAAAAAAATTTATGGTTTGAATCCATGTAAAAGTGTTGTATGTGTATGTAACATCAAATTTGAATTATACATAATTTTGAAGAGTAAATTTTAATTTATTTATTCATATTTTTTTTTACATAAATTATTATAAAAAAAAACTTTGTGGATTCTAGATTGTTGAATGAAAGCTTTTATTTAGTTCTTTAACTTAATAAATTGGTTCTTGGATTAGCTAATTTTGTTCTTTACATCGCAAAGCTAAAATTATAGTTTATCATGGACAAAGCTTATTCAAATTGCAAATGAAAATCAAAATTTAATAGAGAAAAACTTTACGTACAAGCAAATTAGATTTAATAAAAGTAATAATTTAAAATACCGAATTTGTACGTACTAACTAACAAGCTTTACATATTCACGACATTAAATCAAAGTCCTTTTTTATATTTTGAGTTTTGATAATTTAAATTTATTATAATTCAAACAAAAAATAAAATATAATTCGACATTTTTATTTGTTACTTAAAACGTTCATTATACGTTTTCAGTTTTCACAAACCGAATCCTAAAATTCCACCATTTCTTCTATTATTTGATGATCCAGTCAGTCCACCAAGACCACCACCTAATCCACCTAATGGTTTTGTCAGATCACCAGTAACTTTATCCAGTGTATCAGTTACAACATTTAATCCTTGGAACAAACCTTGACAAGTTGTTGATTGAATTGCTTGTAATGGTGCACCCCATAACGATAATTCACAAAATCGGAAATTATTTAAAAATTCTAATTTATCGGTGATTTTAATAAATGGTGTTCCATTGCCACTAAATCTTTGAAATATACTATCACCACCCGGTGTACTATTTGTATTTAAATCGGCAAATTTCTTTAATAACGAAATGAAATTATTTCTCGTTTTTATATCATTTGGATTTGTTAATTTGGCTGACATCATTGGTTTGCCAAATAAATCATTTGCTTCAAATAAATAACCTAAATCATCACCATGTGCTGTATAATTTGGATTTTTGCCACCTGATACAATTGGTAAACCTTTTAAGAAATTAGCTCCTTTCGATACATTACCATTAAATTCAAAACTGTATAAATAAGCTGGTGCTAATTTACCCCAAATTTCAGCTGTTAGAACAGCTGGTAAATTGAATAAAACATCCGTAGTAGTTTCGGTTAGCTTAGAAATTAAAGAAAAAAAAATATGTTCAAATATTTAAAAGTATGAAAATTATTTTATACTTTTTGTAAAACTGCAACAGCATCTAAAGATGGCGGTACTTTGAGAAAATCATCTAAATTTATACCCAACTGTCCAAGTCCCGGTAAAACTGGTTTTAATAAAGCTCCTGTTGTTTCATCGACTTTTAAAAATTTCTTTAAATTTGTAATTGTATCAAGCAATGAATTTAAGAATTTTTCAGCTGATCCCCATATTTTTGAAACAGATTGTAACGTAATGCCATTACCAGTTTCATGTTTTGTCACACCAATTAATAATGGAATTTTTGAATACTTTGCATCCTTAAGTGTATCATCAGGTTTTGCTGTTAAAAAACCAGGTAATGAACGTCCATCATCTGGATCTTCTACATGAGGACTAAAACCGACTCCACCAGCAATTCCTTTTACCATAGCTCGACCTTGTAATCGTTCAGTTTGAACCATAGAATCTTTTAAAATAATATCATCAGCTGATTTCTATAATAATATAATTTACATCAGTTTTAGAATGTTATTCTCATTGAATCTGTGAAATAATTTGACCTGGAGAATTAACTGTCAAATACTTCTAGATATTAAATACAAAATTTATTTGACAATTACTTTCCGGTTACATTTTTAAATATTATTTAAAGACTTACTGTTCTCAAACATTTTACAATTTCCAATTCATTTGTTGTGGGACATTCATTTATCATTGCAATCTCTTCAACAGATTGAACTGGTTCTTCATCAATAGCATATTGTGATAATGCTGAACCAGACATTGATACAATACCATTTATTGAATCACTACTTCTTGGTAATCTTGACATACCCATATACATAGCACTAGCTGCACCCGAACCATGTCCAATAACTTTTATTTGTTTCGGATCACCACCAAAAAATGATATATATTCTGTAACCCAACGTAATGCCACCGTCATATCAAACATTGCTAAATTACCACTAAAATCTTTTGTATTATCACCAATAATACCCAATGTACCTAAACGATATTGTATTGGTACAAAAATCATACCTTGTTGTGCTAATGGCTGGGCATCATATTGATTTGCTGAACCATAACGAAACCCGCCTGGATGTATCCAAATATAAACTGGTAAACCAGTTGTTTCATCTGGCATTTGTGGTGTATAAATATTTAACATTAAACAATCTTCATTACCAATTACTTGATTTGGATTATATTGATCTGGTTGGGGACACGGCGGTCCATATTTCAATGCCATTATATCACCTTCAAGTCTTCGATAATTTGGTCGCAGGAAACGATTATCTCCTGTTGGTGGATCAGCATATCGTATACCAAGAAAATTATAAATACCATTTTCTTTATTACGAAAACCTTCGACACGTGCATCACGCTCATACATATGGGCAAAAACGACTGGATCATCTGGTGGTGGTTTAGCAGATTCATGTCCTCCAACTATTCTTTTAATACGTTTTCCGTGACATTCGATTTCATTGGCAATTATCATTAAATATATAAATAATAATAATATTAATAAATTCATAATTTTTTTGCAAAATGATTTTTTCACAACTTGGTATCATCAAATGTTTTACAGCCAAGCGAATAATTATTACTGAAATTTAATTCTTTTTATATAGAAACTGAACTGTTTATAATTTACAGAATTGTTTTTTCTTCTTATATTTAATATATTTTATCATAAATTATAAACTCAATGAACAGAAACCGGATATTATATTATGATAACAAAACCGGGTAATTGACTGCAAAATACATTGCAAAAATTGAGTTTAATTTGAAATATATAAATAAATTTATAATAATTAAATTTTGAAAATACTTTAAAGCAATAAATCAAGTTAATGACAAATTGAAATTGTTAATTTTCATCAATAATAATTATTAAAGACTTTACAGGGTGACGAGTCATAACGCCATAATGGATTTATGACCCATTTGAATGAATCTTAAAGCAATATTGGTAAAAATGATGAATATGTATGGCTTTAAGACTCACTCTTGAATGGGTCATAACACCATTATGATACGTTATGACATATAGCCTTATGGCACGGCCCCCTTTACAGACTCCAACGTCATCTTTAAGTATTATAAAAATAGAAAAATTTAATTATGTGCTTCAGACTGGAAATTTGTAATAATTTTATAAGACTTAAGCCAAGTTGATATTATGATTGTTAACGAGGTTTACCAGCTGGGACAAAATATTAGCTATCATTATAAATTAGGGCTGATTAATATTATTATTGTGTAAAATTCGTTTGCTTTTTCATTTGTGGCCTTTGTCAAACTACTATACTAACTTACTTCCTACCTCAACAAAATAGATAGGTCACAGTCATCCCGATGCAAATTATGCAACGAAGATGACGAGACAGCTGAACATATTCTATATGAATGTGAATGTCTTGCTATCACTAGAACCCGACTATTCGTTCAATGGCTTCTAGTTCCCAAGGATAGAGGTTCCAGCCCCCTAATAAATATTCTAGGATTTATCAACAAACTAGCATTTGTAAGGTCACTACAATAGATCTTTTTGCCGCAGTGGTTCTAGAAGCCATTGAACTAATAGCCCTTCACGTAATCTAATCTAACTTACTTCCTAATATGCTGGCAAAAATAACAAGCCAAGCTGCTTATAGAGGTAATTTAAAATATGCTGGTAACAGCAGTTGGTTAATAAGCTGCTAAAATACTAATATAATTTAAAGTTGTCAACTGGGCATTATAAAATATATTAATTTGAAAAATAGGTTCATAAAATTGCAAATATTTCAAAGCCGAGATAAAGCAAATCAGTATGTAGAGAATGTTCAAAATTGCCAGATAATTAAAATTGATGTTAGGGGGCAGATGATTTCTCATTTATGACGTTTCAAAGAAATTTGTTATATAGGCATTATCTAATGGCTTTAATAAAAATTGAGATAATGCGATACGAATAATTACATCTTATAATTCCGATATGAAAACAAGACCTAATATTTTTTATTTAAATCTTTCGTCTCACATTTGTTGACCGAATTGTAGATATGAGGAGACCAGTAGTCCGGTAATCGTAAGTTCTCTTAATATTTTTTAGTTAAAATTAATATATTTGTCAGTTAATTGCTTCTAATTAAGATGAAAAGTCCTGGTATTTGCCTGATTTTTGATTGTATCTCTAATTCCAGTTGAAATAATTCAATTTTCTCTTTACTTTTTCTATACTTATACAATATTAATTCAATGATTTTCAAAAGATTTTCTTCAATATGCTTTCATAATTATACCATAAAACAGAAAATTATTATATAAAAAGAAAAGTGGAAAATTCTTGATAAAGTATTAAAAGAACAATTATTTTGAAAAAAATTCCATTTTATCTTTTACTTGTTTATATGTTTTCGAATAAATTTTATTGTATAAATATAAATGATAATTATTTCAGTATTAACAACGATCCAATTTTTAGAATTGTTATATATAAAACATCATAAAATAGGAAATTATACGAATTAAAATTACATGAATTTTCACAGAATAAACACAAATTGGCTAATTTTCATTTGTTCATTCTATAATATTTATATTTGTGTAAGCAAGCATTATAAAAAATTATAAAACCGAGTGATTTTCTGTAGAATTTTCACCAAAAAAACAGATAATTTTATAAAAATTAAATAATATAGGATTAGTGGATGCTATAGTAGAGACTGAAATTATTTGCTATATACTTTTAATTACGATTTAATCTTTTATTTCAACAAATTGTGAAACTGTTAAATACGTTTTTTTGTTGTTGTTGCAAGGATGAAATTGCTCAATTTGAATGTTTTTTTTTTGGGGTTTATGTATAACAATTTTTGTTAATGTCTTGTTTTTATACCAAATAAAATTAAGTTGTTATTGTTAATTTCAACTTTTTTTAGTATTACATGTAGCATTGTCATTATCATCATTATGTGGTGCTAAGGTCCGGTGTAGGCCTTTCCATCTTCTTTCAACGGCATCTATCATGTGCTTCTGTTATTCAATTACAAACTTCAATAGTTTCTAAGTCTTAGTTAACATTATTCACCCATCAATGTTCAAGACGTCCTCTGTATCTTGTTCTTAATGGTATAGCGTTAATAATAGAGTTTTGAAGTCTTTCGGGAGGCAATCTGATTAAATGTACAGCCTATTTTATTCTCTAACTTTTTACAAAACGACTTATGTCTTCACTGCCTATTAATTCAATAAATTATTCATTTGATATGACTCTATAAATTCTATAAATTGAGTTTTCATTTAGTTTATTTATATCTGCCACAGTTAAAGTCCATAGTACTGCAACAGATGTTACCACGAGTCGGATCATTATTTTGTATTTTACAACTTCGTGTCAGCAGCTTTGATTTGAAAAGTTTTAGGTACCCAAAATAACATTTATTATCTCTGGGTTTTATTCTGCTTTGTAACATTGTAATAAGAAATAATTTCTTATCAAATAGTTTTATGTATTATAAAAACAATTTATTCACTGTAACACTTAAAGTCACTGTCCCTGTTTATGTATGACATTGGGAGATAACGTATTTATGTATTACGAATTATTTTAATCTTCAGTAACTAAAATTCGTTTTAAATATTCACAAATAATTTGAGTAATCGTTTTTGTATGGTGACAGATTATTAAATTGTGCAACACTGTAACATCTGCACAATGGATGAATTGATAATATAAAAGTGTATTCCGAATAAGGAAATATTACGTATAATCTGCTGTCCCCATGACCATACCAACCAAGGCTAGTATTTTGACTCCATGTTAAGTAAAATATGGAAAACTTTAGATTTCCAATATTGGACATTGAATTGAATTAAAATTCTCGTGTTTGTGTAGCTTGTGTAGCTGATGAATCACTTTAGTCTCTGATCTCATCAATAGTATTTACCACTAGTAGGAATTGTTCAGGTTTATCTCGAAATCAATCGTAGTAAAAAAGAAAATCAGTCGTTTAAAGGGTGTCCGTCAAATGATTCGATTATTCAATTCCATAATGTACGCAGTTAGATTTTCCATTCCATGATTATGGTTACGGACAATCCCAGTTCTCAAATTGATGATATTAATCAGTTAGCTGACCGTTGCTGGGATCGTTCAGCTCCTCTAACTTTGCTGAAGTCGGTTAGAATTTTCAAATTGCTATATACGAATCAGTTTGTAATCAAAAATATATATTGTTAAAAGTTATATGGTTCCATCAAAGTGAGGTTAGCGTTGGGGCTACAGAAAATTATATTCATTTTTTAAGTGTAAATATTAATTGGACAGAATCTCATATCACTTTCTAGAAGCCTATTGAATATGTGGTACAAAATTCTTTTTATTATTTATATTATTAATAAAAATTTCTATGGTTTCACATAAAAATATTAAAATCAATCAAAATAAATTTAATATTTTTTATTTTAATACAAATATTTTTACTGGTTTTTTCCAATTTTTATTGTAAATTTTTCGTAATGGTTTTTCTATTTTAGCCAATTTTACTCCAAAAAAAATTTTTTTTTTTGTTAAATAAAACTCAATAATTCAAGTATCAAAAAAGGATAAATTTTTTTTTTTTATTTTTGTTATTTAATAAATAATGTTCGACATTGATTAAGGACCAAAAATATTTTACAAATACGCTTGTCCCTTGTCACATAAAAAATTTATTCATTTTTGATAAAGGATCTGTTAAATATTTATTTTTTATATTCTATTCTATCATCGCTTAAAATTTTAAATAAAAAAAAAATGTTTCCTTATAATAATTGATTGGAAAATGATATAAAAAGAATTGTCTGATAAATCAGTTGAAATACCCAAAATAGCCACAAATTTGGTTTTAAATTGTTTTTGGTTATTTTCATATATAAATGGTTTTTTTAACATCTGTCAAATTAAACTCAGATTTAGAAGTATGGTCCTATAATGATGAGAGGTTTGGTGACATTTTATTGGAATTTGAAACTACTAATTTTATATGGATTCCGAACTATACGTTTCTTTTTAGTTAAGTTATTTTACTAGTTACTTATTTAAGTCAACTTAGAGCAACACAGATTTCTCGTTATGGAGTTGAATGCATCACAGAATAGCATATTACCACTAAGCCATCGCCGCTCTAAACTCGGAATACTTTATCAATATTTTGTAATAGGAAAAATTAAAATTATTATTGAAAATTTCAAATAATTGACGAAATCGATTGGTAATGATTTCAGACTACCCGAAATCGACTGGTAATGTAATGAAGTTCTACATTTCGGATGGCGGGCGCTTCATCTTTATAGTTGAGGGTTTTATGAATAACAAGAGCTGAAATATGAAATTTGTTTCAGAAAAAACGCTTTCGATGATTTATTATATTAAGTATAGGAACGTATTATACTTTCGTTATCTATGATGGCATCAGGAATTAACAATTGCAATAAATTAAATACTGGTAGAATTCCGAATAGTTTCAAAATCTGTTAAAAACTGGGTCAACTTTTAAACCGGAAGCTGCCATACATGAAAAATTTCGATTATAGATAAATAATTTTTTGAATGAAACAAAATTAATTAAATTATTTTTGGTAACATAATTTTATATGGAGATTTTTTATGTTGAATTCCTAAAGTTTGGAACTTTTTCGAAAATTCAAATTTCATATTTTGAAAAAGTTTAGAGAAAATTGAACGCGTAATTCCTTAGATTATCACATTTTTTTACAAACTGGTAAAAAGATTATATCCAGATTATACGTTGGATTAATAATAATCCCATTTATATAAGTAGAAAATGCTAATTAAATAATGACTTTCATTGGCTAAAGTATAATTTCAAAAATTGAAGGTGAAATTTAAATTATTAAGAATTGAAAACATCAAAAGATTTATTAAAGCAATGGCTTTTACTTAATGCAATAATTATGTAAATCAATAATTTAGCTACAGGAAAATCAAACTAATAAATTTTTATTAATAACTGAGAATTCGAGTTGAATAATTTCCAGGTATTCAAATCAGGTGCAACAGTGCATCATCATTTTTATAATTAGGTAAACAATATACAAAAACTATAAATATTTCCAATTTTTTTAACTTTTTTAGTTTGTTCATTCGTTGGTTTTAAAGGAGTGGGCATTTCAAGACTCCCTCGCACATAGGTCACAAATTATCGTCCCGTTGCACCATCCAGTCAAACGCTGCATCATTATTACAGTGTGTCGACCCATCCCACTTCATTAATGAATGATATAACTTTAGGCCGCTTCAGGTTACCCAGCGTATTCAATAAGATTTATTTGGCTTCAGTTTTTTTCATTTCACTTTTTTAGCTACAATTTATATACAATTTGTATATATATTAATTATCCCGATGTTTCAGATTCTGCTGTTTTTTGTTTGCCTTCTTATTGCTTAATTATATCCTGTTTCTGTTCGAATTGGTGGGTACTTCCTCATTAAGAAATTTTTATTATTGCTGCCTCATACATCATACTCTGCTTTTTTACCACTGTTACCATTTCCACCAGATTGTTTCCGTTTTTCTCATATTACTACCTCATTATTGACATGGTTTCCCTATGTAGCTGGCTTGCCTTATTAGTAATCATTCATTGTTTCTGCTATTTTCTTCATTATATAGTTTCTATATAAGAATAGAACATTTAGTAATGTAACAAAAATTTTAATTATAAATATCAATTTCAGAACGCTTTAACCAAAAACTTCACCCTAGAATCAGAATCGTTTTGTTATGTTCATTTTCACAAAATCGTTATTCTATTTATATCAAAAATATGATCGAAAAGTACCCAACGCTTACAAGGCTACAATATTTCTTTCACTATTAAAATGAATATTTTTAAATTTACTATAGTATACAAAAAAAGGAGACGAAGAAAAAGTTTAGCTAATATTCGAATATAATAAAAAATAAAACGAAACAATTTAATTTTATTGCTTCGAGATATTTTTCTTGAAGGACGTGACCAAAATATTATAAAAAAAAATATTCACCTTGTCCTCATATACAGGATATTTTTTATATAGTGTCTAGTTCAGTGACATATCAAACGTTTCGGCCATACTTTCTTAATACATATTTTTTTAGTCTATATAATATTTTTGTGTAATATCAGAAAATGATTTAATCATAAAATTTAATAGCATTTTTCAAGGTATAATATTCAAAAAAACAACAATTTAATTTATAGAAATATTTATTATTATAACACGAACTGATGAAAATATGATTTTAAAAATTAATAAGATTATCATGATAGTTCACTGATTTTAAGTACGGACGTGTTTGAGGTAAGAACAATGAACCTATAGTTTTTGTTTTGTTTTTTCGTTGGGTTAAATTACATTATTGATAAAGGTTAACCTTTTTTTTTTGTGTAGCTTTTGATTTCGTAAATTTCAGGTCGAACACCAAAAAAAAAAAATAATAATATTGAAAGCATTAAACAAGTCTATTCAATTTAATATGTTGATTAAATAAATAATGGATATAGAGATAGCTAATAACGTATTGATTTTATAATTTTTTGACTATATGTAGTAATAAAATGTTAATATACTCAGCATAATATAATTATTGGCTTGATTTGATGGGTTCAATTTATTTACAATTTATGTAATTTGTAAATACAAAAAAAAATCTATTATTCATTGCCGCGATAAGGTTAAATTTGGACAGTGAAGATATAGTAATTTAAAAAAAAAAATAGAATTTTACTATTTTACATTTTTTGGCCCTACCCCGCGGAGGGTTATCACATAACGCTTTACACCCCTACCACTGTTCTTTATCGGGCAATAATATTCTTTTGAAATTTGGAGTAACAAAATAGATTTTAACAAAATAGATGAATCTGTAATTAGAACATTATTATTGAAAACGTGGTGCGGAACAGTGGCAACGTAACCATCGCGTTGATAGTTACGTAAATTACACCCCTTTATGACTAAGTAATTACAATGTTCAACGTTGACTATGTAATAGATACATTTCTACTATTAGCGCTGAAACGTGACTTTGATACAAATACGTATTTACAGCGTTATTAAATATGTAGTTGAGCACATATTTTAAATTAAGAAGTAGCATTAAGTAGCATCAATTTAATTAAAAAAATACAGAAAAGGCCAACTTTGAAAAGTTTCCTTTTCAATGCGTACAATGTAATTTTAATGTCAACCCATCAACGCACTCTGAATCTAGTTTTTATTATATGACATATTGCTAACGTTAACGTAAATGCTAGTTAAGTTGTTACCACGCTATATTATAAACGTCATTTGTATGTCGTGTTTTCCACATATTCGAGAAAATTAAAGCACTAAACAAAACCTCGACTATAAATGAAGAATACAACCTCGACTATATATAATGCCTCGATTGAATGTAATACACTTTTTTCTCAATGTGTTTATTATAACAAAACGCTCAGCATGGGGTTTATCATAGATTTGGCTACACTTTAACAGATTTTGGACAATTACACAATATTTTTATCAAAAAATCATATTTTTACACAAAACTAACATTAAGTCGTACTTATAAACTTGAATGCAAATTCTACAGCTCATCTGGAGAAAACATAATATAGATGGCTCGTGGCTATACCCCATATATTAATAAATGGTATCGGGAAAAAATAATTTTATATTAAAATGTCTGGCAAATACACCAGTTAGAAACCGTGTATTATAAACCAACTTAATGTCAGTATACAAAAAAAACTTTATGCCGGGGTTAAGTTGTAGACATTATTCTCTTATAAATAATTATTTCAAATATAAAAGATCATAGCGAAGGTCGTTTTTCTATAAAATGGCTGCAATTTTCGCTCACAAATACAGTGTAAATTCAGTGCCAAAAAAAGTCATCGGTCTTCATATCACTAACACTGGCATGAGCATCTAGATAAAAAATCCTTTTCCTAAAAATTTATTAAAATTTTGCAAAAGTTACAGAATGAGAATACTAAAGAATATGAAAATTTTATGAGTCTTGAAATTTACATAAATTAAAAAGAAAATTTAACTTTTTATTAAACTTAGTAAAGATTTTAAAACATTTTTCCAGTTAAAATTATTTTGGTCCTTTAAGTTTTTATAGTTATATTAATATAATGTAACTTTATTTTAAACTATCTGAATGTAAATCATTTGGATTTATAATATGTAAATTTCCAAACTGAAATGTACACTTTACAGAAAATTCAAATTGATTAAAAATTTCACAAACAAACATAAATATCCTTAAAAATTATATCAATTTACATATGAAAATGAAAATGTTATAAATGAATTTCTAGAATATTCGAAACTATATAAAATTTAAATGGTTTATTCAAAATTTCCTATAGTTTATTATAATAAATGAAAAAAAAGATTTATTACAACCTAAACTGATATGTCCAAAAATTAAAAAAAAAAAAAAAAAATTGTTTTATGTAATTTTGTTGGAATAATCACAAAACATAAGGCAAAATTAAATTTATATCATGATATATTTATGCTTTTTTTTTGTTGTTGTTGCCAAATTGGTTTGTATATGTCTACATTAATAAATTTTATACTTTTGCTCAAAATTTTATGGTTTGACATTATGGAGCAAATTTAATAAAAACATGTTACATCATATAACTTTATAATGTCAAAAGATTTTTATATAAATTTATGTTCTGAAAGTTGTGATTAGTCAAAAAGATTTAGTCCTTTTTTATTTAAAGGAATTTTATTATTAATTTTCTTTTATATATAAATAGAAGATTTTGATAATTTAATTATGTTTTAGAAAAGTACAATTTATTCACAAAATGTAAACTAACAAAAATTTTTTGAAATATTAGCTTAAGCGATTTAGAGAATAATTTCTAAAGTAAATAATAAATAAATTTAAATAGAAATGTAATTCATTAATTTCGATATTTTAAATCTTTTATGAAATATTTACATAAAAAGTTTTACGTCTGTAATTAGAAAAACTTTTACTCATCAGACATTTTAAAAATTCTTAAGAATTTCGAGGAATTTTCTAATGTTTCTTCTGAAAATTAGATTTTCTTTTAACTATATAATTACTTGTCGAAATTTACAGACTCACAGCTGAATTATTACAATAAATGACTATGTTTGATGCTTGCGATAAATTTATGTATTTTTATTGATTGCGATAAATTTACTAGTTACTGTCATCAAATATTTTATGATTGTTTTAGACAAACTTTCATTTATTAGAAGTGAATAATATCGGCCTGGTAAAATGTTAGTTAGAAAGTTAGAAAAATGGTGTCACCCGTTCTACTTGGCCACAGGTATCCTTTTCACAGCGACTGCGAGGCTGTGGCACGTAAAAGGCTTACACACTTTGGTAAAGTGTTTCTATGTCCTAACGACACCAAAGGTCTGGCCGTCAGGAAGTTTCTGGGCTTATATAGGAACCTGGATATCAACTGACTATCAATAGTTGGGTATGCACAATAGATCTGTCTAGCTCGTAGTGTAGGAAGGAGGTGGTTTGTCCTCTCTGCCTGAACGACTCCATTATTCCTAATCCTAATCCTTTTTTTTTTATAAAGAACCACTTAACTTACGAATCTAAGAATGTTCATTATTAGAATTATCTAAATTTCCTCCAACAAACTGTCAAATATATATCTCTCAAGCTCTCTGCTTTTGCTTAGACTTTGAATGTCATGACATAACACTGGTAGAGAACATAACTCATAATGTTATGCAGAAGCAGAGATCCACCATTTTCAGATGCATTCTCTTCGCCATGTTCCACAAAAGACAGTGTTTCGTGAAGACAAATCATATCTTAATTTCATTTCTGTTGATTGATATCAGCAACCTCGTTCAATTGTTAAATTATAAATCATCTTCAAATATTGATAATTCTATATTTAATTAAATTTACTATACAAATTTGCTCAAATATTTATGATCTACTTAAATGAATTCCCTATAAATATTTAATTGTTCCGAATACTCTCTACAATTTCAGTAATAAATATCAATCCCCTTAAAAATTAAATTCTTATAAAATTAAAATTAACTCAAGTTTCCATTCATATATCATTATAAAGTTCATATTAAAGTTCAATTTATTTACTTATAAAACTATTTCAAAGTGTTATATTTATATATATTCAAATATTTGATATCGTTTATCATTATCATTACTTAAGATTGATTTGATTTAATTTAGAAAGATTTGTCTCCAGTGGACAATAATAATAGGTTAAATAGTTCTTGTTAAACAATCTAAATAAATATTTATTTAAAATTTGGATCAATTTCAAAAGATTTTTCGAATTTACGAGAATTGTTTATAAAGTTTTAAAAGATAAATTTATTGCAATTTTCTTAAATAAATTTTTAAATTTTTCAGATTATAATTTTGGTAATGAACAAATTTTGGAATTAGTCATTATTTAGTAAATATTTAGAATTTTTAATCAGATTTTAGTGAAATATTTAGAATCTTATGTTAATTTTCTCTGATTTCCAAAAACTAACTTATAAAATCTTCAGAAAATTTAGTATTTGTACAATGAATTAGTAATTCAGCAAAACTAATTATTCATTTTAATTACACTACAATGTAAGAACCGAAAAATTCTCAAACTTTTTGAATTATTAAATGTATACAATTTCAAATTTGGCCTGTTAGGTCAACATAAAATAGACAATTGTACCGAATTTCAAATAGAAAACTTGAAAACTTGTTGAATTCACTTATCGTTCTTTTAAATCAATATCAAATATTACAATTTACATCAATAATGGATGAAAATTTATAACTAAAACAAAAATATTTTAAGAATGAATATTTTTGGCAAAAAGATATTTCAAATTTTCATGCTTCAATTATCAAATTGCACTGAGGAGATAATACCAAAATGAATAAAAATTGAATTTAGTTTTTTAATTTACATAAATTTTCGTAAAAAATAATTATGAATTTTCTGTTGAATATTTTTATTAGATTTGTAAAAATATTGAATTTGATTTCGAATTAATATAGATAATAATTTGGCATCAAATTTCTATTTTCAATTATTTTTATTATTACATTGTTAATACTTTTATTATAATTTTATTGTTGGTGTCATAATTTAGTTTTCCACAATCCAAAATTTTATGTTTGAATGTATAAGCATTGATAAGATTACACTAATCCTCTTAAGTCTTTACTATTTTCATATACACAGCAATTAAAGGATTACCAATGTCCATTTATGAGTTTATTCACTTAGGTTAGTTACATAAAGTTTTATTATGATGGTCAAGTCCAAAGTCCAACCTTCAAATAAATTGTTTTTTTATTTTTTATTTTAATGTATTCATCAATGATTGTTTTTAAATTAATATTATATTTATGGTATTGAAAGTTCTTGGTTCATTTCCTTTGGCACTCACTCATTCATGCATAATTTTGATGACATAGTTTTGTCAATTTTTAATATAAGTAATCTTTGTAATTTATTGATAATTTATATATGAACAATTGATTTTGACCTAGTAAATAATAAGTTAAAAAGTTGGCAGCAGAATTTCTATAAAATTGGTAGGCCTTTAAATTAGTAAATAATTACTATAAAATATCTGGAAATATCGTGTGGCACTATTAAAAAAAGTAATTATTAATTAAGGATATATGTACTAAAATTTAAAGGGATAGAAATTATGATATTAATATAAACAACATTATTTAAATTCTTTATAAAACGTAATTTACGCCAATCTGTAAAATAATATAAATAATTTTACTTAATGGCGGCTAAATCACAATCAACAATGTACAGAAATATTTTTTACTTTCAAAAATGATAACTAAAACCAAATTTATCAGTTGAACTACAATTAACATAATCTGAATTAATTAACATCATTGTGAGAAAGCGATTAAATAAATGATCTTTTTCCCTGCTACAAAATTTATAACAATTATTTACATACTTAGTAGGCGCTACAGCTTTAGTTAGTTTTGGCATAGGAAAGACATTTATTCAGAGTACGCAGCTGGAATTGTGCAGGTTCTTTTTTATAATTATTCTCACATCCGATTCGACAGCATCCTTATTCAGAAGATGGAAGAATGAATTGTCTACCTTTACTGCAATCACCTTCATGTTTGGATTCAAAATTAGTTTTGTATTGAACTGTATTTTCCTTCCTGAAAACTTGATTCAACCAGTGAAGTCTTTGCACCTAACAGTTTTTCAAAAGGTCAGCCTCATATAGCTATTGATTAAAGCCAATTCTCCATAACACATTGAATGAGTGTTGACCTACCTCTTCTGTATTACCTGAAGTTTACAGACAAAACTGGCTTTGGATTGACGTGTATCTTCCATTCGCACAACATGACTTAGAAAGCGAAGTCTCTACATATGACAGTTTTTGCAATTATTCAGTTTCCTGATACAGTACAGGTCATATGGATCGTGGTTATAGCAAGTTCTCCAAACCCCAGCAACGTTAAATTTGCAACAAATTTCAAATTATTTAAAAAGAATTGAATTACAAAAAATAATACAATTTTAAAATTAATATTTTAATGTTTAATTTATTAAAATGTAATTTTTATTATTTAATATATTTTAATGAATTTAGGTTACCGAAAGGATATATAATTTTTAACAATTCACTCTCAACAATATTATATAAACTCATACTTCATGATTAACATTCCATAAACCTAAACCTAAATCATTGGGGTGACATAATTTTCATATAAAATTTTTTCTTAAAAATTAGAATAATTTTTTTGGATATTATCCCGGGCAACCACACTTTAAAGTTTTCTATAAAGTCTTATTAAAAACCGCGTGACGGGCTTTAAAGAAAAAGATCACGGTTTAGTAGAGGATCGACATCGATTTTATGAAGTTATTTGACGCTTTGTTCAAAGATGTCGTGAAAAAACTATATATAGAGTCCTTTAAAGAATGCATAATGGCGACAGTTAAAGATTTTTATTGGTTTTCTTTATAGGGTTCGTTATACCCGACGATATAATATAAATAAATATTATACATGACATTAAAAATTTAAAAAAAAAATTATATAATTTTTTTTTTTATTTTTTTTTTTTAGTGGTTTTCTTTAGTTTTTTTTATACTCCATTATAGTTAATCTTATAATATCATTTTTAAGTTTATATTAATATACACAATTTTACCTGTCTCCTACGAGGCTCGAACCAGCGTTGTTGGGGTTAGTAGATGCACATTAGTCACGCTATGCCATGGCGGCGCATATATTAATCATGCTTAAAATGCTTTATATTTCACTCATATTGAAATGTGAATTATAATGACATGCTATAACATTTTAATATTTTTTTTATGACAGAATCATTTTAAATTTGACAGTATTACTTGAATATTAATATTTTGATTTAAAATTAAAATCATGTTTCGAAATAAGAAACCTTTGAAGCGAGTTTTAGATAGACCAAAAAGGGTTTATAGAAAAAAAAAAATATTTTAAGACGGCCAGCAATTTAAATTCGGCCAAATACAATTTTTCTACTACATCTTTATCATCTTCGGATCAAAATGAGACAGTGGTTGAAGAACGAATTTCAGTTCCAACTCCTACGGCATATGAAAATGAAACAACTAATATTGATGAAGCAACTAATATTGATTTAACCGAAAATATACATAATTGTACACAAATTTCAGAGGTAAGATTTCCGTCTATCTAAAAGTGAAAATAAAATAATATTTCTATCCTTGTATCAGGAATTATGTAATAGAAATCAATTTCAACATAATTTAGCTGAATGGGCTGTCAACTCGAATATTTGTTTGGTAGATTTGTCAAAACTATTGAAAATATTAATTGAAGATGGAAAACATAAAAATCTACCAAAAGATGCCAGAACATTGTTAAAAACACCAAGAAATATAGTCACCAGAAAAATAGATAATGGTTCATATATTAATTTTGGAATTAATAATTACCTAAACCAGTTTTTTTTGCACAACACTATCAATTCTAATACACTTTGGTTATCTTTTAGTGTTGATGGAACTCCAGTGTCACAGAGTGGAGCAAATTCCTTATGGCCTATATTTGGAGCCATTCATCTTACAAGTGCTAGTCGGAAAGTATTTGAAGTTGGTTTATTTAATGGTCCGACTAAACCACAATCTTTTAATAATTTTCTGTTTGAATTTGTTTATGAGTTAAAAGAGCTGATTAATAATGGATACAAAAATAATTATAGCAACAAAATATATTTTGTAAAATTAAAGTCTATAGTAGCAGATGCTCCTGCCCTGGCTGCATTAAAACTTGTGAAAAGTCATGGAGGTTATTCAGCTTGCACTAAATGTGAAATAAGAGGATGCTACTCTAATATAAGTAATTCAGTTCTTTATACATCAACAAATGATCCATTGCGGACTGATGAATCTTTCCGTAAACGTTTATCTCGAACAGAAAATGACGATCACCATATATCAGAAGAACATACAATACTAGAAAAGTTACCTATTGACATGATTAATGATTTTCCTCTAGACAAAATGCACCTTGTTGACGAAGGTGCTGTTAAAAAAATATTAATTCTTTTATCTTCTAAAGTGAATCGTCAAAAACTGCCAGCTAAAAAGCTTATAAATATTAATGACCGCTTACAAAAATGTGTAAATTTTTTTCCAATGGAATTTCAGAGAAAGCCCAGAAGTCTCAAGTATGTTTTGAAAATGAAGGCTACCGAATATAGGTAAAACTTGAACATATTTTTTAAAAACAGTTTATTAAACTTTTCAAAACAACTGTAAACAATACTTCATATTTACTTTTAGGAACTTTTTGTTATACACAGGACCAACAGTCTTAAAAAATGTAATACCGAAATCTACATATAACCATTTTTTGACGTTCAGTTTAGCAATTAGAATATTATCATCGCCATTAAATCACTTAAAGTATAACGAATATGCTAAATCTTTACTATTGTACTTTGTAAACCTTTTTCCCAAAATTTATGGGTCAAATTATATGACATACAATATTCACGGTTTGATACACCTAGCGCAAGATGTTCAGCGCCACGGACAACTGGAAAGCTATAGTTGTTACGCCTTTGAATCACGTATTAAAAGGCTAAAAGCGATGATCCATACTCAAAATATGCCACTTCAACAATGCTTTAATCGTACTATTGAACATTGGAAACATGAGGCACCTCTAAATTTTCCAGTTAATAATGAAGAATTAATTAAATTTTTACAACCTTCCGAATGTGGGAAAAAATATTTTAGAGCACAATTTCATAATTTTAATATTCTAGCTGACAAAAATAGTGATAACTGCATTATGCTAAAAGACAAAGTTATATTACGAGTAAAATTTTTCGAAATGGATGCCAATGGAGATGTGACTATTATTAATGGCCAAAAATTTATATGTGTAAAACCTCTGAATGGTGAAAAATGTACATTATTATTTGATTTACTAACTGGAAACTTTGAAGACCATGTATCTAAATATCATTTAGATAATAATATATTATGTAAAATTTGTTGCTTACCTTATGATTTGTATGGAGCAAAGTATTTTGTTTCTCCAATTATTCACACTTTATAAATGATAAGGTAAAGAAAAATAATCACAAGTGTATTTTAATATTATAATATTAAATTAAATCAAAGTATACATAAAACAAAAATCTTAAATGTAATATTAATTCAAATTGTTTTTTTTTTTATTTATTACTGAAAATTTAATCAATACATTTCATTTAAAATAATTTAAAATATAAGGCTTTAATTACATTTTCAATTTAAAAATAATCACTTGTTTATATATATAATACACTTTAATATTATAATATTAAATTAAGTAAAGTATACTTAAAAACAAAAATCTCAAATGTAATTGAATGTAATATTAATTCAAAAAGTAATCAACACATTTCGTTTAAAATAATTTTAAGCATAAAAGATTTTGATTACATTTTACTTTTCAGGAATATTTTCTTGCGAATTTATATTGTTGTTTAATTTGTTTGCCAGAGAATTATTTCTTCGTTGCATTGACCTTTTCCTGTCATAAAAGTGTTGTAGTTGGTACATGAATTCAGCCTCAGCCTTTCCGATTTTATCATCCAATTCTGTCAGCATAATTAATTCTGGAACGTACTCATATATTACTTCTGTAAAAGTAAAAATAGAAAATAAATGTTCTCATTATTTTTTAGCAATTGGCTTACGTAAAATTAAATCTGTCGAGATAAAAGTTTTTATTCCAGTTTTTCCTTTAACACCTGTAAAGTTAATTTTACTTTGTACATCCAAACTATAAACTTTAGAAATTATAATTTTGGTCACTGATCGCAGATCTCTGGTTGTAAGTCTATTCAACAAATATTGTTTCTGAAAAAATAATTACTTTAAAATTTCAATGCTTGGTAAACAATATTTTCATTACTTACAAAATCTGATTTTAAATCATCGGTAGTAGATAATTTCTCCTCAAATTCAATTAATTTTTCAATATTTTCCAAAGGTAGCAATTCTGATGATATAAATTTTTTTTGTGAAATATTTAATTGTTGATTACATTTGCAGATTGGATTTTGACTTAAGATTTTATCCACAGTAATTTGTAAATGTTCCATTTTTTTTAATAGTTCTGGCCATGTGGCAGCTGGCATTAAAATATAATTATTAGTGTTATTTTCACAATTATTATTATATTCTTCAGAAAATTCAATGTTTTTTTCAATACATTCATCTGGAAATGCAAGATTTTGATCAAAAATATTTCCGGCTACCACAGAATTGTTAATATTAAACGATTTTTCATTATCATTACTATTTTGTGTGGTATTTCCTGCTGGTAGTATAGCATTTCCAGATTTTAAAATTATATTTTCGGTAACTTTGATTACAGATAATGGATTTTCAAATCCCTCATCTGTATCACTGGACAAAAACTCTACTGGTTTATTTATAGTTGTTAAAAATGTGTCCGAAATTAAAGCTGGTTCCATATCATCTGTTTCAATATCCGTTTTGTCCAGCAATATTATTTGGCTTAATGCTAAATTCGCCTCTTCATATGAATCTATAAATAAAAAAAAATATTTATAATGTTTAGTGTATTTAAGTAAGTTTGCATAATACTAACCATATTTTTTTGAAGTCATGATTTTTACTTTATATGACTTCCATTTATTTTTCGGGAATAATCCTTTTTTTGAATAAATTGGTGATGAATTTTCATGCCACTTAACCTAGTCAATATATATGATTAAAAATATTTATATGATATAATACATATAAAAAATAATATTTACCTCGTTATTTTTTATCCAATTTATTGGTACTACTGCTAATGAATTTGAGTTTATAAACTCCACAATTTTAAACATATTTCTTTACTAATGAATTTTAAATATATATTTTGCTGTATTATAATTTTTAAATTAAAATATTGAAGAAAAAAATTATTAAGAAAAGAAAAAAATCGGCGTTATATATCTTTAATGGACGTTTAAAATCAAATTTTGTAAATTTGCTATCTTTAACGACAGTTTAAGAAAAAGTTTATAAATTTCTATAGGATAAATGTAGCTTTGAGGATAGTTACTGAACGATGCAAAGCTTTGTGTGTAGTTATGCCGCTCTTTATTGCGTTAAAGACTTTTAAAGCTGCATATACACATTTTTTTTATTAAAAAATATGACATAGAGTATACACGTTATCGTTATCGATCATGCAGTGCCAAAGAACTGCTTTAAATGTCGCGTGCTGGCTTCAAATGGCTGTATAGTTTACTAAAGTTGCTTGAAGAATGGTTGCACGGGATGTAATCATATTTTGCAACAAAATTTTTTGTCATAAATAAACATATTTTTTTTTTCATTGATATTTTACATTTATTCTGTTTATTATGTCATATTCCATTAAATTTTAATGTTACATTTAATACAATTGAAATCAGCCACAAATCTAAAGGTGAATTCACATAATAAGACTAAATTTTGAAGAAGAACTGACACAACTTGTACGAAATGGCCACCAAATTTGTAGTTATTATTACGAAATTGAATTAGCAAATAAAATTTTAACTATATTTGGATATTTTGATATGGAATTTGGATTATAAATTAAATATAAATACAAATTATTTTTTAGAATTAGAAACAGATAAGGGCTGGGCAAGAAGACCTAAGCACCACTGCGACCAATGATAGGCCTATTGTAGTACCCTGAAATTTTTAGAGCTCACTAGAGAAGCTCAAACTGTTTATAAATTTGAAGATTTTCTTAAGTAGGCTGGATGAGATATCCAAAGGTGTGGGGAACCAGTGACCAAGAGATTGAAATCTCTTCAAAGACAGTCCTGCACATTCGCAAAGGAAATGGTAGTCTGTTTCCTCATCATCGTTGCAAATTCTGCAAGTATAGACGATAAGGACCTGTCAAACTTTCTAAGATGGTAGTACAGATGACAGTGTCCTGTGAAGAAGTTTGTTAGGAGACAAACTTGATTTCTATTAAAAGATAACAGCTCAATAATTATTTTTCTAGAAGGAGACGGGATAAAGTTTTTGGCGTGAATGCACCCTGGGGACATATAATTTATTACAATCTGAAATTATAATTGGAAATAAGATTCTTATCAAACAGGACCAAGACACCAAAACTTCTTTCAATACCTAAACTTCCTAGTGAAAAAAATGCTATTATTTTTGCTCTTAACTTCGTTCCAGTGGTGTAAACACAATTTTAATAATGTCATAATTCTCAAATAATCCTTCATTTTAATATGACTGTCTGGCAAAGACAATATAATTTCAACAAAATTTCTTAAAATATCATTTTTTCTTTGGTTATATTAAATTTTCATGAATAAATTTATATGTCATATTTACAAATAAATTATACTAACTAGAATTATAATGCCCCCGGTACACAATGACCAATTTTAGCTACTAAAAACAGAATAGGATATAAAATGTATTTATGTAGAGGTGCGATAGAGAGAGCAATGTCGTCCAAAAAAAATTTCCCCTTTTTTTTAGACGTCCAAATTCCGAAATGGGTTTTCCGAATTCGGATTTAGACGTCCAATTATAGCATAAGACGACCTATCTCGTCTTATGCTATAATTAGACATCCGAAAATTATATTTTATACTTGGGGAATATATAAAATATATATTTTTTATGGCAATTGACATTTTGAAAATTAATTTTATTTTATTTAAAAAGTAAAAAGTTTTTTTTTTTTTTTTTTTTGTATGAAGAATGAAGATAAAATATATATAAAAAAGCTGCTAACTAGGGGGAGCAGATAACTCGTAGTATGTTAACAGTGCTTTGTTCAAAATTGCTCATCTTTATTATTTATTGATTTAAAAATTAATAATTTTATATTTTTATTTCTTTTATATTAAATTATAAAGAAAATAATATATAATATAATTAAAATAACTATAATAAGTATAAATATGCGTAATTACGAATCCAACCTATGTACCAAATTTAATTGAAAACTGATAATAATTACTATATGGTGTAGATGTAGAACATATGAAATATTCTTTGGAAACTAAGTTGCTCATATATTAGTTTCCCATGAAAACAATAAAGCTACCTGAAAGTTGGACACTTCAGCAGGACAATGCTGCAATATATACTGCTAGGTACACAAAAAAAAAATTAAATTAAGAAATATTCCCATAATGGCCTGTTGTTAGCCCGGATTTAAATCCGATGGAAAAACTATGGACCATTCTTAGCAAGGAAGTTTACAGAAATGGACGTCAATTTAATACTTTGAAGGAACTTAGGATCATCTTTCAAGAAGAATAGGTAAACATTGATATTTCTATTCTTCAATCACTCATCAATTCAATGCCACGTCGACTGATGGATGTTATTAACAACAAGGGAAGTCATACAAGCTATTAAAATATATGTTACTTATTATAATTATTTTATCAATAAAGAAAATAAATGAATTTAAATTTTTGTTCTATATAAGTGTTTCCTTTGACCAATGAGAATAAATTGCAATAAATAAACATATAGGTACAATAAAAATTTACTGCACCGTAATCTGTATCCACTTTTTATTGACAAATGTTCTGATGCAAATAAAAATAAAGTAAGAGTTTCCTTTTACAATAAAACCAAAAAAATGTATTGTCCTATATAGCTATTTCGCACAGCATAGCAATTTTTTTACTAAGATTAATTTTCAGTTTTCACTTTTTTACTTTTTAATTAATGTAAAAATAATACAATAGAAAATCCAAACAAATTTTATAATTTTGTAGGCTAGGATTTTTTCGGAGTTTTCAGAATGTCAAATAGTTCCTATAATTTTTATAGTTCCCACCTAAAAATTAAGGATTTTCTATCTCATTCTTTCGTTAACAAAAATCTTACTTGCTATCTCTTTTTATTTTTACTAAAATAAAAAAATTAGTCATTGTGTACGTCGTCCTTAAAGCCATTTATAAGGCTTATATTTGAAAAAAAAAGATATGTTAATCGTCACGCCATTTTGATTTAATTTCATTTTTTTAGATTGAATTATACAAACAAAATAAAAAGAAATTTTAATTTTAATAAGATATTTTTGTGAATGATTTTATCCCTAAAACTGATATAAAATATTTTATAATGGATTCTATTATTTTTGTGGTTATATCCAATTCAATTTAATCGAAATTATTGATGAAATTTAATTATATTAGCGCAAAGAATTTCAAAAAGAAACACCCAAACGACCCAAAACCACACCCCTAAATAATAATTTTTGATATTATTATTAATAATATTTCAAATTATAATATAATCAAATATTTATGGCAAGTCAAAATGAATTCTAACACGAAATGTGAAAAATCCTTTTTCATAAATTATTATCCTTTATATATGTATATAAATTTTAATACAAAATGATTATCCTTTTTTTGACCCCAAAACGACAGGATATTAAAAAAAATACAAACCCTAATAAATTATATCGGTCATTCAAAATTTTTTTGTCAGTTTTTGCTGTTTTCTATATAAATGGAGTTGCTTATTTTGATATGGTTCCATTTTCCATATATATTTATCATATTTATTATAAATTTCTTAAAAATATAATTTATAATTTATTTGTCATATTTATTTAGATATTTGTTTTGTTAAACAAATTTAATATCCTTTTAGTCTATTTACCCAAAATGGTTGTAGCTTTTCAATAAACCTCTAAACAGAATTATGAAATTCAATGCCGAGCGATAACTGCGCTGTCGTTACAGCTAACATAGTAAAAATTGTAAATCTTGCTTTACACAGATGTGACCAAAAACTCGTCATGGTTGATATTAGCTAATCAGAAACAACTGTCACGGTAACTTATATCTTATCTGTAGCTCGTGGTTTACGGTTCACTAAAAGGTAAAAGCCTTTTTACGTTATCAGACTTTTAATCAAATGCGATGTTTTATAAAAAAATCTGACGCTATACATTTTCATATCATTTTTCATGACTTTTCGTATGCGACGACACTAGACTTCTGAAAAATCTGATAATTTAAAAAGGCTTTAAGAAATTTGTATAAAAAAATTTCGTTTTTGAAGTTCTTAGCAATTATTGCGTTGAAATTGTAGCGTTCTCAATACAGTAAAACATTTTTTAGACATTTGTGTCCACTCGCTTTGACATATTTCTCTTTGACATATAATCGCAACAAACTATTGAAAATCTTCTAAAGTAATATAAATTATATTATAAAATAATTATAAATAATTAAATTATAAAAGAAATATAATAAATTTTAAAAATTATACAAAATATTATTAAAAGTTTTCTATATAAAGTAGAGAACATTTTGTTTAAGTTTGCGTTTAATATAATATAAAATTAATGGAATTTTGTTCCTTCTGATGCACAAAACTGTATAAAAAGAAAATGGAATTTTCTATTATGAAAGTTTCTATGTATAAATGAAATTTTCTAAATATTATAAATTATTTACTTTTCAGTTAAGTTGTTTTCCTAAAATAATCCAAAATTATAAAACACTTTAATGTTTACAAAATTTTATTATGGAATTTGAAAGAATTTTAAAGAATCTTTTTACTTATAAATATTCTTACATTAAATATAGTATTTAATTCCTGTTGATAATTTTCAAAAGCTTGTAACTATTTTAATAGTAAATTTTGTAATTATTTATTTAGTAAAATGTAATTTAAATTATCTATGTTTTTATGTGAAACCATAAATACTGAAAGATATTAGTAACAGTTCGTCAAATAATGAAACTATTCTAGGTAAATTTATAAATTTCAGAAGCAATTAATGTTATTTTAAAAAGAAATTGTAAATTTCATTTAATTTTACAAAATAAAGTTATATAAAATTTATTTATTATCGATTTTATCTCTGAAGTCCAAATTTTCAGATGGTCATATTAGTAGCATTTGTAAATTTTCTTCTTGCTGTGGACAGATTAATTGCTGAAGACAACATTTCTGTAAAAAATAATAAAATAAAGATAAATTTATTATACAATTGTAAATTTAGTATATTTTAAAACAATTTCAAAATAATATAATTTTATGAAAATGTAATTTTTTAAATGGTAGTACTAGTACATAGAGGTTCGTAGTAGTATCACAAGTAATAATAAATTACTTTATTATATTTTATCTGTAATAAGTCATAAAAAAATTCTGAAAAAAAAAACTATATAAAAATAGATTTGAAAAAGTTATAAAAGACTGCAAATTTCAAACTGATGTCGAATACTGTGAAAATTGTTGTAATAAGTTCATACCATTCTTAATAGACACTTACTTATCCAATTTGAATATTGCCATATGTAAAGATAATAAATATAAGTATATCAATATCAATGCTTACATAATAAACATCAAATTGAGCATTAGGTGATAACAGATGCTATGCAAAAAAATAAAGAATAATTTTTGATGGATAAAGTTTCTTCATAACAATTTTATATATTATTTAAAATAACTACCAAAAAAGTTTTCACAAATTTTTATAACACAGAGTTTATCAACTTAACTAATAATAATCAAGTCTTTATAATATAAAAATACGAAATTACGAATTTATAAAATAACCAAAAAAAAGTTAAAATTAGAATCCATGAAAATAATTGACGTGGTCATAACAATTCTGCAAATCGAAAATCTAAATGATTCTTGAAATGTTCATATAATAAAAATAATTTAAAAACTAAACTTTTGCAGTTATTTTTGGAAATAACTAAGTTTTATGTTCATTTTGAGTACGATATACAAACACCATTGATGAATCAATCTGAGCAGCCTGAGTTAAATGAAAAGAAGAATAGCCTTCAAATATTCAGGTTGTGATTGAAATAATTTAATTGTTTTAAATACTTTAATCTTGCTCAATATTTTTAGTTTATCGAAAAAAGAGTTTTTTTTTTTATAAAAATTCAGACCTGTAGGAAAGCATCGAAAATATATTTTACATTATTTGGTAATTTTGATATGGGTCTCTATACTAACCGCATTAATTTAACTAAATTAACTAAACTTAACTAAATAACTAAAATACGCCATTTTTTGAACTGGAAGATTGTTACTTGAAATCTTTTAGATCTTTTTTTTATTTATTAGACTAATTGCGGTCATGACAAAGATTGTTAACCAAATAATAACTCAGTTATTTCCTTTATTTATCTTTATTTATTAGCTTCTAGTTGATTTTTATAACTAATTTGCTTTTTAACTATATACATACTTTCAAACTTTATTTCCAACTAAAGAATTTCTTACCTTTAGTAGAGGGAAATTGTTCAGGATCTTTCTTTTTTATTGTTTCTTCTAATTGACTCCTTACCACTAGTGGGAGGAAGTCAACTAGTCAAAGCAAACGGATAGAAGGACAAACAATCGTTGGAATCGATCATTCTTGAAATTCAGAAAAAACGGCTTTATGCCATATATGTAATTTCAATGAGGTGAATTGGAATTATGTGCTCTAGAGTAGAATAAGCCATCTTGCGGAGTGGACAGCGGACACAAACACAACAAAGAGTTTTAGTTAAGTTACTCTTCCCTGCTTTCAAACCTTCAAACCAACTAACTAATCTATACATTAGAGAAACTCTAAACTATGTCACAAAAATTTTATTCGAATTGGATAACAATTTACTATCAATATTATAAAAATTACTTTGAGCAATTTCCAAACGAATTTAATTATTATCACTTTCAGTTTATAGTCTCAATCGATTTGTAATTTAGTATATATTCGAATCCATTTTACGACCCTGTAAAAACATTTGTTACTCTGTACAAATATTTAAAATTTTCTGTAATTCTTTCTTCCGTACGTGCAGTTTAATTGAATTTGCCGTACATGTAATTTAATCATTTTATACAATTCTATATAGAAAACTCACTAAATTTATATTCAAATATTGATTTTTTAACTGCCTTTCAAAAAAAAAAAAACATTTTTTTTTTATTCACATTATACAAAATTAATTTAGAAAACTTTTATTTTCCGCATTTTCCTGATATATGTATATAAAAAAATTCAAATGAAATGAAAAGAAAAAAAAAAATCTTTAAAATGTAAATTAATGTAAATCTCTCAATTTAATCTGACTTTGGGGAGCATAAAGTTTAAGAGCATTTTTTTTTTATGTAGCTAAAGCTATGTATGTATTTAACAATTCTATGAATTGAAAGTTGAAATAAATTTTTGGAAAAACACAAAAATTTCTTAAATCATTTAAATGGGAAATTTTCGTTTCAAGAACTTTTATTTTTATACAAAAAAAAGAAGAAAAAAAAAGAAAATAATTTTCCTAAAATAGAAAATAATTTGTTAAAAGTTTTTTTTTTTATTTTGACCAAAAAGAGGAAATTTTTTTAAAAAAAATATTATAAATAATTTCAAACCATAAATTTATATAACTGCCCCTAAGCCAAAGGATATTTCACTGCAATTTGCACAAGTATCATAAATTTAATAATATCCGTACATGGAAAATGTTTTTTTTTTTAAATGTTTTTTTTTTTTGCGTTTGTTTTTGCTGGAAAATTATTTCCGGGCGACAAAATATGAGCTAGAAAATCATAAAATTTATTTTAAAAAAAACATAGAATTTTACTCTTTTGACTTTTTGAACTTTTGAAAGGGTATAATAATTATTTTACAGGATATTATATTTCATTAGATTTTATTTAAATTTGCCTTTTAATAATTTGTACTCTGACAGGCCATTTTTTTTTTAAGATTTACTAAAAATCGTAATAATTTTTAGGTCACTGGGGCTTGGAATGAAAAATTTAATATTTACTTTGAAAGAAGAGTGTTTAGTGATAAATAAGCATTGACGAAGTAATTTAAGTTGATAATGATTTTAAGGCGCTATATCAAAGATGGACAATAGCTTTTTAAATATTCGATCGCGAAATGTGGCTTCCAAAGATATAATAGCCTTGCCATATCCTATAAGGATACCAAGAACATAACATAACCTAGAAGAAGCAGATTTTTGGTTGTTATCAATTTCGATATTTATATGGTCTCATACTTTTTTGGTACGTCGCAGTACTGATCATGATGAAACGAAATTGTTACAGCACAGTATAGAAGTTAAGGCTATTTTAACAACCATTGCTGACCAAAAAAAATAAGTAAATTGGAGAACACTAAATGTCAGAACAGTATAATGTTAATATACTGCTATAAGCCGAATGGCTACACATCAGAACGAACTATGGTCTATTATCTCAGGGTTCAGCATCTTTCATCAGCTTCTGAATATACCTTTAGAAAATAATTTTAAATTAAATTAAAGAAAACTATTTCCGTGCAAATATTTACTTGTATTTTATGTGTGTATAACTCAAAATCAGCTCAAATTAATTGAACTTTACAAAAGAATCTGGCTGTCAAAATTATTAAGAGATTTTTTTTTATTTTTGTAAAAATATAATCAAATTTCTATCCTTGCAGCATTTTCTTTATAATAGAAATAAAAATTCGATAAAAAAATTTAACATAAAAAATTTAAAAAATGAAAACAATATTTTCTAGAAAATTGTAATTTTATCGAAATTTTATTTTTCCATTTTATAAAAAGTATCAATTTTCAATCAAACGATTTGCCACAATTTGACTAAAAAAAAATCGTTTTAAAATTTTCTTCTTACTTTATTAAATTTAATTAATTTTCCATTTTTCTTAGAGTAAATACAAAAACAGCATTTTATTTTACATAATCATTTCAGTAATTGAAAATGAATTCCGTATGAAATAGAAAAAGGAAAGTTGTAATTTCCACCAAAATAGAAAATTAAAAAAAAAAGTAGATTTCACTAATTTAATTATGTATTTCAAAAAGTATTTATCATTTAATTATTTATTCTGCAAATGTAAACCACTTACAAAGTGTTTGGGATCCGTTTATTTTATGACGTACAAAGATTGATTCGGAGACCAAAATCTTCAGGGATCAACTAGAGACTTTTAACATTCCAATGTCGTTAGTTTTTATGTAGTTCTTCTACATCCGGCTAATAAGCTAACAAACAAACTGACAAAAATGATAATTTAAGGATTTTTGTGCAATAGCTCAAAAGTGCTCTTTAAAATATTATTCGTAATTCGAAAAATCATTAGTCTTTTTTCAAGTGGTTACTTTACAACCCTTAATTTATTGTTGAACATAATGAAGTAGCTTAATCTTCACCATAATAAACAATTTTCACGTTTTTCATATAAATATTGGCGTTATTTTTTAAATTATAGAAATGGCCCTAAACACGACCATTAATAAATACTATTTTTGCAAAAGGCTGCAAGATATTAAATTTCAAAAATCTTGTGTCATTATTTTGTTAACACTTTACCCCTCAAAAAAAAAAAATTGTTTATAAACTTTCATTGAAGAATATGTAGTCCGTCTCAACCGTCGAGTTTGCTCCATCGAAAAATCATATGCGTATACTATCCGTCCGTTGCGTCCGTCGTCAGTCGAGCTTGTTTGAACTATTATGCATCAAAATTTATAATTTGTAGCTCCTGTAAAATTTACCAAATTTTGTGTTGAATCGTTTTGAAACTAGGCTACCGAAATATTGATTGTATCACATTTAAAAGATTAATTAGCTTTTTTTTCAACAATTTTTAATTTATTACGAACTCATTTTTTTTGTTTTAATAAATCATTAATTGCCATCAAAATCAACAACAGAATAACAACGACAGAAACATCTGTAAATAGGTCACAAAAGTGTAATTAAAGTTGATTGTGTAAATTTTTCTACGAGAATAGTTAATTCGATATTATAATAAAAAATTAACATCAATGAAATTAACATTACATTTTCCATATGAAAAACCTATTGAAAATTAAATTTCCCAACAAATAATTGATCCATTCTCGCTATTTATGAATTAAAAAAATCGATATTTTATTTCCCAGTTGTTAAATTTATATAAATAATTATTCAATTTTTTTTTCTGTTTGTTGTTATTATTGTGAATGTTGTAAATCTTCCCCCAGTGGCAAATAATTAAATCATTAAAATTAATGAATTTAATGATTACAAAATTGTCATGCAAAAAAAAAAAAAAAATTTATTTTTAGTGTACACGTGTGGATATGACATTTTTAAGTTGATTTCAATTTAACAAAGGACATTTGAGGACGAGGGAAAGAGTATTTCATTAAAACTTCATGTATTTTTTTTGTTGTTGTTGTTAGCAAATCATTTTGATTTATTAATAAGGACATATTGTTATGATGACGTATGAAAATATTTCAAATTTAATTATTGTTGTTATTTGAATTGGTTGCAAATTGGATGAGTATTTATAATGTGGAAGAGATGAAATGATATTAATAATGGGAACCGCTGGTCATTTTGTAATTATTACTTTCCTTTTTTTCGTGGATAGTTGAAAGTTAACTTAACCAATAGTAGTGTAGGATTCTAACACACTAAAACGTTTTACTAGAGCACGACCAATCGTAAAATAGAACACGCTACACTATTGCAATCTAGTCATTGAAATAATAAGGAATTTTATTTTGTTAATTGTTTATTGTTAGTGAAGGAATTAATCCAGAGATTGTAGTTGCACTTGATCCAGCCAGCTTCTAACCATTATTTGATTGATTTTCCAAACACTTATGATATCAACTATATCACGTATACTTTCATATCAGGACTTGTTGAACGATTTCTGATGTCATTACAGTTTTTGTACGTTCAAGTCCTTCAATTGGAAATTAAGGAGCATATTCCTTTAATACACCATCTTCGCAAGAATTTCTGTTGTTGATAAACCTTGCAAAACAAAGAAATTTATAACTGCAAGGTATTCCATTTTACAATTTTAAACAAAATCAATTACAGTTCAGCCTTAAGCACCAGATCGAAAACAAATTAATTATTTTAAATGAAATTTAAAAATATAAAAAAAATGAATAATTTTTTGTTTTATGATTGGATTTACACTCTCGTTTTCAAAGGTTTTCAAACAGCCCTCATACAATATAAATGTGATTTTGGAATTAGGATACAAATTAAAGATAGAATTCGTTAATTTATACTAGATCAAAAGATTTTACTCTTTTGAATCGTCCTATGCTGTGTATGAGTTTAAAAGCCTGCTTGTTGGCGTAATGTCTAAGTATCTATTGATGACTTCTTGCAATATTTTTAACTTTATCCTCGATGCTTTATTTAAGGTCCTTTCTTACTATACCTAAAGTGTAGTAAGATCTATTAATGATATTTTATTACATAGAAATTGTTAAATTTTGGTTACTTTTATGTAATTTATGGGTAATGTCAAACAAAAAAGGAATTACAATCGTTATTTATTAGTCAAAATTGTAAAATTGTCAGATTATATTTTAAATTTTGTTGAATTATTTTAAGAAAATTATTGCGATGAAAAGTGTTATAAAAATTCTTTTAATTAAAGAAAATAAAATAAAGAAATTAATAAAGAAGAAGTTTTGATATACGAATTTTGTTTATCTTAAATTTAATTTAAAATTCAAAGTTCAAAGCCATTCAGGATAATTGATAGAAATTTTTCAATGAAATCTTTAAACTGATTGTTCGGTTTTAACAGATCAATTTTGGTTTAATAATTTTGATAAGCTCACCTGCTGCTTTTTTTAAAAACTTTTCAACTACAACTACCTCACAAAAATAGCTTACAATTATTGATTTGAAGCAAAATAGGTTACTAATCTAAGCTAATTAGATATCAACGTACTTACAAAACAATGAAACAAAACAAAATCATAAATGTTAAATAAATTTACTGGACTTATTGTGAGTTAAAGTCTTCCAGACCATTATAAAACCTTATCTTATTATTAACCATCGCTAATTGTTTCAACATACTGAATATCATAATAGAAGTAACCGATAAGGGGGAATACAGGCACAGAAAACCAGATTGACTAGTTCAAAAATCTGACTGGTTTCAAATTCATTTTTAGGACTACATCATCCAACCTTGCTTACTGACTTACGCAGAGCAGTGAATTTAATAAACTTGATTTGATGTCCACCTTTGTGTATAATTGTAAAATTTTATTTTATTATTATTTGAAAAATTTAAATTCAAATTTCGCGCGCTAAATTTAAATGTCTCAATATTTTTATTATCAATTTTATTGTTACGCCCATTTTTTCTTAGTTAATAAGTTTAGTTATATTTTAATTGCGGTTGTGATAAGACGTTTTGGTATTGTAGTAGAAAAAAATAATTAAAATTATAAAATTTTATACTTTAAACGTAAATTAAATATAAAATACAAGTTTCTAAATAATTTTTAATTAAAAAAATTTAAAAAAATATTAAATTTTTCGAGTTTTCGCGCTTTTTAAAATGTTCTGAAAATGTGAAATGAATTGGAAAATTTACAAGTGGTTTTTTTAATCGTGGTAAAAATTATTTAATGTAAATTTAAATTGAAATAATATGAAAATTTAGTGTTAATTACAAAGATATTAAAATGGTGAACATTATTAAAATACTATTTTATTTGAAAGTGAAAATTAAAAGTGTTTTTTATTTAGTGCGATCGTGAAAATAATTTTAAGAATTCTATTTTATACATTCGGCCATTTTGAATCGTCATATTTTGTCTTATCAGGTAAATTGTTTTAAATATTTTATACATTTTTTATATTTTACTTAGGTTGTCACAAGACTTGCCTACATTTTTTTGTTAAAGTTTTTTCTTTTAAATTTTTATAAGATTTTTAGCAGTTCTATAATCTCCATACGCAATTTTTAAAATGTTTTACAACCCCATTCACCATAGCAGGTCCAAAAGTACAAATTTTACTAATGAGCTCCCATATAATCTTAAGGCCCACCCTGAGACTTTCATCTCTATTTAATGGTTTCTTACATGGACAAGTAGAATGGAAAAGATATTCGACATTTTCTGTTGATAATGAAGAATTCCTTCCCAGCAGCCATGACATTTTATTATATAGAAATCATGTTTTAATAACTTTTATGTAATATAAATATAATTAAGAATTTCGTCGTCGTAGTAACTAAAAACTTCATAATTATGGTAAACTTTTCCGGAATTTTCCAACAAAAATTTTTTTTTTTTTTTTTTGTAAAATAATATTAAGGATAAAATTACAAAAAAACCTAATAAAAAAAAATTATACAAAGTTCTCATTTCAATCAATAAAACCAAATCCCCTTGGCAATAAATGACTACTCACATAACTTTCGATGCTTGTTAAAATGTTACTACTCGTAAAAATCTATAAATAAACTTAAAATTTTATTTGACATTAGAATTAATTTTAGAGAGGTTATTTCAAAGTTATTTGTTACGTATATAAATTGTTTTAGGCAAAAAGTTTATAACGTTGTACATGTAAATTTTATTTTGTAAATGTACTTCATTGATGAGTGAACTTTAAATTGTATAGTAGAGCAAGGTTATAAATCTATTATTGACAAAACCAACTAGTCAGAGGTAATCAATTAATCAATTTTTTGTTTTTGAAAAAACAAACAGGAAATAGTAAACCTCCAAAATTAAAAACTTTTCATTCTTAATATTGCATCAGTTAAAAATTACACTTAGTCACTCAGCTATGAGCGGGTTTCTCTACACTGTGCAATGCTAACAATCTTTTTATGTGGTACCAGTATAGCACACCGTCAATGGCGTGGACGTATCCTAAGTGTCATTTCTTACCAATGTTTTTATAAGCAACCAGCATAGCACAGTATAAGAACAACGTTTGTAGTGTCACTCTGTGCTTGACCTAATTATGTGACACTACTTGTTTGGAACGACCAAATGGAATTGAAATGGAAATGCATTCAAAACTTGATTTAAATTATATGTGTCCAGAAGAGAGGATGAGGATTAATCTCTAGCGGAAAATTATATACAAATAATTTACTTATAGTAAAGCCTAATGAGAACGACAAGTAACTTCAACAGCAACTAAATAATGAATTACTTTTTTGTACTGAAGGAAGTTTATAAAATCAATACTAAGAAGTAGCTTTAAATATAAAAATCTTTATGCTCAATTTTATTGTTTCTTGATCTGGTAATCTTTATTTGCCTGACATTCTTTTTTATTTAACTTAGTTATTCTATTCATTCTTAAATAGCTCAACAGTAGCAACTACATTTTATGAAAAATAAATTGTTGACATGATTATTTACTACTGTCTTCTTATAATTTTGTTCATTCATAATAAAACAATGTTAAAATAATTTCTTGAGTAATAATAAATAAGGAAGGAAGTAAATTTTATTGTGATCCTTAACAAAATTTTCATTTAAATTTAAATAAGTTTAAAGTTTTATGTAATAATTTACAATTGACTTTTTTTTATTATTATTTAATTTTTATAGAGAACCACAAACCAATATTGATTATGCGGGTCCTATGTAAATGCGTCATGTAAAGGTGGTTAAGTTTCAATATGTAACATGTCAGACCAGTATTACAGCGAGAATTGAACCTACAAGCTCATTATTGTAACAGTACATGTTACACCAAGCAACCGAGGCCCAGTGTAATTTTGAATAATGTAGATTATGTTAAACTGTTACTATTATACTGTTGTTAATCTTGTTATACTGGAACTGTTATACTTTTATACTCTTACTGTTATACTGTTCCATTTACGCTGTTATACTATTGCTTTTATTTATAGAATCAAGTTAATAAAGCTATCGTACTGTTATCCTACTGTAATGCTGTTATATGTACTGTTAATGTTACTGTTAAACGTACATATATATGTACTATTCAGTAATTTTGCATAAATTTCTTGGTAATAAATTTAATTTTTCAAAAAATTAAAAAAAAAAACACAAAATTTTCAAAAGATTATACATGTCACTTAGTAGAATAAATTCATACGATTCGAAAACTTTTACAAAAACTTAAAACTTAAAACTTACAATTTTATTCATATATAATATTTTTGTAAGTTTTAAAATATAGGAAAACAACTAAAAAGTTTTGCAATGATTTTTTTTTTACTTTTTAACTCAGCAAACTATAATTTAAATATCCATAGAATATTAAAGAAAATTGACTTTTTTAAAAAAAAAATAAAAATAAAACTTTATGCAATTTATTATTTAGTCTTCAAGCTTTGCACTGTCGTAAATGATTTATAACAAAAGATATCATTGCGGAACACTATTTCCTTACAGATTATTCGAAAATAAATTTATATAGTAAATTGTTCATTTAACATTGGTATAACTTGTAAAATATTGATATAGTTAGGGAATGAAATATGTTATAATTGTTAGTCCTGTCTAGGTCGTGCCATAATATGAAATTTTTTTTGTGGACTGTTGTAACTAATTTAATAATTAGTAAATTTAAATAACATCGGAATATAGAGGATATTTGTTTATATAGTTAGTACTAACAGTGTTCTAACAGTGATAAAATTATATTTCGATTTGACTTGCCAAACCTTGTCGTCCTTTTCAATCTAATTGATGAACATTTTTATTACGATAATTACTATTTTAATATTAATAATCGAGTTTCGAATCCTAATCAATATTAAACACAAACACTCATTCCATTGCCAAGAAAATGGCGCCTGTAAGAATGAAACTGAGTATTTGTTTGGAGCAGGGCTGGAAACCAATATGTATTTTAGCTTTGTTTGGTTTTTTGTTTCTCTGGGTAATAACATTTGGTTTTGGTATAGGTTTTATACGTTTTTAAATCATGGTTTTGGTTTTCGTGTTATAAAAATTAGGATTTGGTTTTGGTTTTGGTTCTGGTTTTTTTATAAAACTATCAAGAAAAAATGCAAAAAAAATCTATTCCCAGTAAAAAACTTTTTAATGTTTAACGTTTAACTAATTAACCTTTATTTTTATAATATTTTCAACGATTTAATTGTAAGTTTGGGTTTTGATTTGGTTTTTGTTTTAGTTCTATAAATTTTTAAATCATGGTTATAGCCCGAGCAGAATCAACGCAGCCTACATAAGAAATGCCAAAAAAAGTTAAAATGTATGAAAATATAAAAAACCGATTATAACAAACGCAGCCTCGTCGCAGAACAAGCTTAAAGAGAGATATTAGTTCTTCAAGTGTGTAGCCCCTAATTTTATTGATTTCGAAGTTTCTATGATGAATTATACTGCCACTCATTGCAGTCATACAAACAAGAACATAAATTTTAGATTGATTACATTATTATTTGAAAAATAACAATTTAAATTTAATAATATTTCAAATACAAACTTCAGAAATTGATAAGAGATTATTTAATTTGTAATATTAAATTATTTCAAATTGTTTCTTTTTTTTTTACTAACCATCTGTATAAAAAATTATGTAATAAATAATTTACTATATTATATACACAACAGCTTTAAGTAACATCTTAATAACTTTATAAGACAATGTTGTCAGTAAATTATTAAGTAATTTAAATGTTTTATCCAAAAAAAAAAAAAAAAATAGCTTCATCAACCAAAAAGTAAAGTAAACACAAATTGATATAACAAAATTTATTAAAGAATTTATGTTAGTTTGTTTTATACTTTACAAAATTCACTTCAAATTTTTACATCATAAATTATATACATACATATAAACGTTATGTATCTTATGTCCTATCGGTTTTGTTACAAAAATTTTATGTTAAAGAATTCAGTTTTTCCGCATTTTCCACAAAGAGAAAATATATGTACAATTTATATATAAAAAAAATAAAGATAAAAACTTTTTGAAAATATAGTTGTGCCACATCTGCTATCTGACTTTACTACTATACAAAGGATTTTTTTTTTTAGCTTTCTTTGTGTAACCCAGGACATGTTGTGGTCGGATCATCATAGCATAATAAGTTCTTTTCTTTTATGATTATATACTTTTCAATACATACAATATTTTATGTATGTGTATTCATTTATGTATATAAAAAAATATATAACAAAAAAAAAAGTTCCATAAAAAAAATTGTATGAAAGGAAAAATGATGTTGAGTATCCAGTGTTAAGTAAATTTTGTATTAAATAATTTTTAAAGTGCTCTGTTATGTGAATTTTTATGGGAATACATATTTAAATTGGGTCGAAAACTATAATAAGTAGAAGTAGAAGATTTATTTAAAACCAAATACATAATTTATATAGCGGGGGTAAACCAAAAGGATATAAATCTTTAAAGCTGAATGAGATGTTAATAATTAAATTTAATTAATATAGAACAAAAACAAAACCTTTTGTGAAATATAAAACAAGTTGCAAAATGTGAATAAACACAATTTTTTTTTCGTTATAAAATATTTAACAAAATTGTGTAAAATGGTTTGACATATCCTGGAAACATGTAAACGAACCGAAACATAAATTATCAGATTATCACTTATGTAAAAAAAAAATTGCTTATTTATCCATTTAAGACCACAAACTTGACTTAACAATTTATAATTTCGTTGATTTTTTTTTGGATTTTTTATATAAATGTGTTAACCCATTCACGTCCAAATGACATTTGTTATGGTTCTTTCTATGGGTGAATATTATAGTATTATATGTATTATGATATAAGGATTTTATTTTTAAAAAAGTTGCGATATAGGAATAAGCTTGAATCTCAGTGATTTACTAATATTTCGACATTCTTAACAACTATAATTTTTTCGGCAAAAAGGGGTGAAAAAGGAAATACATTTAATGAAAATTTAAAACTAATGAAAATTCACAAACTTTAAACAATAATAAAAAATTATATTCATTATCGGAAAATTAAAATTTGATTGTTTTATACCGAAGAATGAAAAGTATTTAATTTTCAAATTACAATACAAAGAAAATTTCTAAATAAAATTGATTTTTGGACACATACACACAAAATTGGTAATTAAGCATATTTTTTTATTATTTTGAACATTACATTTCATTATGATTTGTAATTGATTCATGATGCCAAATTATCCTATAAATAAAATGGAAAATTTGTATAAATTATCATTATAAGATAAATTATAATAGTTATAACAACACCAGTGAGGGGTACTAATTAGAATTCATAAATTCATCAATATTCTTAATCAATCAGTTAAATATCGAATTAAAATATTCCGGAACCAGTGAGTGAAGATTTGTTTAATATTATACAAATTATTTTTATATGTCTAATTACAGCTTCTTCATCTCTATAGTTCTAAAACGCAATTCTGTATTGGCTAAAACTTATAGAGTTTATTGGTAATGTCTTAAAATAAGTTTATGGTTTTGATCAAAATTTACAATATTAGTGACTGAAATTCTATCAAAACTTTTATTAAAAAATAGAATTTAAATACGCAATGAATTTCTGGGCGTTATCAAGATCGCGGCGTCCACAAATACAATAAAAAAAACTAAATTTGGAACACATTTTATAGTTTTATAATCTCGTTTGTGGCTATAAAATTAAGGTTCGGCAGTTTCAATGGGTCTCCATCAAAATTTCGAATTATATAAATTCCACTATTGGACTACAAAGGTTCTCTTAATTAAATAATTGGACAAGGTCAGGATATTTTTATATTTAAAATGCAAATTATGACAATTTTACCATAATTTTATATATCATAATTTTTGTGACAGTTAATAATTTATTATGCTTGTCAGGACCACATTGCAAATGTATAATATTTAAGGTAAAATTTATAAATCCATTTTTTCTTGTATTTATGACAATCCATAAATTTATTTCATTTTTATATTAATGTTGCCATCTTTCTTTTGCATTACAAAATCTATAATACATTTTAGCATAATACATATTGGCATAAATTTATTGTACATATTTTATTATCAATATTATGCTTAGAAAGCATATTTTAACTATTTCATATTTCATCTATAATTCAACCATAATTTTATTTTTAAAAACCAGTTCAAGTGCAATTCTTTTCTCTGTACTTAATTTTATATAATTTTGTAAAAAAAAAAAAAATTAAGAAATTTCTTCTTGAGTGAAATAACAAGTGATGAAGTGTGCACATTACATAAAAACAAAAAAAATTATGATTTTATTTTATTTTATATTGCATCCAAAACGCATGCCAACCAGTTGAAGCTATTTTGTCGATTCATCATAAAAATTACACTTTTATACTTAAGGATGCAAAATAATTTACGAGTCGAATTATGGGGTGAATAATTTTTTTTTTTCGAAATACTTTTTAATAAAAATTTAAATTAATTTTTTTAAAGTATATCCTTGAAATATTTAATATTTCGTTGTACATACGTTTAATGACATTATCCGCACATAAAATTCATTATTATTATACAAAATTATATTCATAAAAATGAAATTAAATTTTTAAAATCTCCCCATAGCATAAATTTTATTTCTGATGCTACTTTTTTTTTATAAAGAAATCTGCTTTATCAAGTGGAAATATTTCTTGTATTTCAAAAAAAAAATTTTTTTTTTTTTAATATTATTCGTAAAAAATATGTCGAGAAAAAAAAAATGTGTGATATTTAATTGAATTTCCGCATGAATTGATAAAAAGTCTTTTTTTATCAGTTACGACATTTTTGTTAAATGAAAAAAAAAATGTAATTTCTTTTCAACAAAAAATATTTTGGTATTTTTTATAAGAAAAAGAGAGTTTTTAATTTATATTTAAAAAAAGAAATAAAATCAATAAAAAAAACATATTTTACATAAATGATAAATTATAAGTATTTATGAATTATTTACACTTCAGTACATTAGTTTTTCTAGTCATTATCAGGAGATTGCCAAAACTTCATTTCTGTAATAATCGTGAAATAGTGTGAAACCAATACTCGATAGAGAACGTCGTACTCGTACCGATTGGAAAAGAAGAACAAAAAGGACGAACATACCAGCTTTAAATATTGCTTTTCTTGAGTTATTCAGTGGGCGATACAAATTGTTTATCACATGGAATCTAAAAAGATGTGAAATTTGATATATCAAAAGAAAGTGATTGTTTATCAGAAACCGCAATTTAACCATATGATCATTATATAGCATCCGCTGTAGTTCTACCTTCTAAAAATCCTAAATGATTAGCTGAATCAGAAGCAATCAACAACTTAAAGATGGACCGACAACAAAGTCACATATCGGACGAAAAATAACTTATTCCTGTCATCGATACTTTTATACAAATTATTATCATTCCAATTTGAAGTCATTTGCTATGTTAAATTAGTAATTTTACGCTTTTTCGTATCTATTTGCGATATTATATCTATTTAAAATAGGATCCTTTCCCTCCTTACAAACAATCTGAATATACTAACAATTACAGTGTTAAATATTAATATGTATAAATGATTTCCTAATAGGACAGACAACAAATCCGGATTTCATCAAAATAGTCTTAAAAATATTATGTGCACTTCGATAAATTTATCTTTGAAACTCATTTACTTAAAATAAATTTACTGTGTATATCATGTCAAGCAAATTTTAAACTATAAGGACACGTAAACATCAGAACATTTAAATTAATTGAAGTATAAAAGGAAGATAATTTAGGTTTAATGTTAAAAGGAAGACATGTTATCATTTGATAACAACACAAAATCCTGTCATCAAAACATTTTTCTTCCTTTTATACACTTATCTTATTGGATTATCTTTCTGTTTTTTTTAATAATTACATTAATTAGGAAAAGGGAAAGCAGCAATAAAAAAGACGTATTGAAAAATATTATCGCGCTATCTCTAGAGATACTTGTTAAATTTTCGTATTAAAAATAAATTATGTTAAATGAAATTTTAAAGAAAATTTTGTATTTTAAAAGATTTGATAAATTATTCGTTCATGATTTATAAATATCCGTGAATCTGTTATGATGAATTTCTGTAGATACTTTTATCTGTAATTACAAATAGCGTCTAACGTCTAACCGCAAATGACAAATTAAAAAAAAAAATAAGTTTTCGTGTTTGTTCTGTGAGTATGTCAAGTTTATTTTTGAAGCGATAATTGGTTAATTAATTCAACTTCAATATGAAATGAAAAGGATGGTCAGCCAGACAGACTGACAGATGGACAAATAATTTAACTTATCACAAAATGGTATCTCCAGAAAAAAAAAACGTTGTCTACAAAACAAAAGACGTTTTATTCAAATCATTAATTCAAAAGTTATGTGAAAATCACGGTTCAAATTTAAATCAGCTTTCCTATTTCGAAATCAATTAAAAATTGATGGTAATGAACCGATTTTAAATAATATATAGAATAAGTTGAGAAAAATCGCAATAAAATTTCTTACATTTTTCAACTAGTTTCGTTAGTTCCGAAAATCGTAACACAACAATAATATAATTAATTGGATCGGAATGTCAAGTATTGGACGCATCACATTTTTTTTTAAAAAAAAAAAACTTATCAAAATTAATAATATTAATTTTCTGTTGCCCACCTTTGATCCTATAACGTGTCCCTAAAATATTACGTTAACAAATTATAATTAATATTATTTTAAGAGGAAATATTTTCATTTAAATTAATAAAAGTAATATTTACAATAATTATTATTAAGGCCAGCGCACAATGTTTGGCAGCCGATGGTAGATATAGTTATGATTTTTCTCACCAACAGTACAAGCCAATGTGGCCAATGTTTCAGTAAAAATTGAAATTCGTATTAATTTTAAACCAATTTCTAAATATCAATCGAAATAAACAACTCTACTGCAATCTTACTTCATATATGAGTGCTGGCTATAAATTTTCAACATTAATCAAACCCGACGTTAGCTTATTTACTCCAGGCAGTAGCTGCTAGCACAAATTACGGCCAATAGAAACTACTCATATTGTGCATCGGCCTTTACATTGTGGGAAGTTATTTGAACAAATAATTTTTTGTTTTTGTAAACTAATTATTTTTCATGAAAATTTAATAAAATAGAAAATTGTAATTCCTAGAAAATATTATTTATTCTTTGCATATTTTGTTTTATTCTACACCAGGAAATATTAATATCCAATTTCCCATTCATCAACATTCCAAGAAAAAGTTCCTTTTATCTAATTAATTAAATTATAAAAATTTAAATATTTATTTGGTTATTTATTGAAAATGATCTAATAATGCTGAGCTGTTTTTCTAATTTGCAAAACGTTAAAAAAAAAAACTTCTATCACAATTAATAAATTTTAAAATATAAATTGAATTTTATCATTTATTTTAATTCCTCGTGGGTTTATCACTTCCATCCACAACGACAGATTTTATATTCATAGAAATTTATATAGAAATTTCTAAAAACCAAATTATAAATTGAAAACATGGACTCGTTATATAAATGAGTTTATTAAGAAAAATGTCCAATTAAACAAATTTTTTTTTTGTTATTATTTATATTATTCAGAAAGTTTGAAAGTTTTGTAAACTTTTCATGTTTTTATTTTATTGTTATTTGTTTTATTTATAGACAAAACCAACCAATAAAAATATTGAATCTTGGTAAAACCAATAAATTTTATTTAACACAAAAGGAAAATCTCTTCCTAATACTTTATTGGCAGCATCAAAATCAATAATAAAAAAACGTTCTAATGCAAAATATAAATCTTCTCTGGACGATGATACAAAAAAAAAAAAAAACAGAAAATAATAAAATGTTGGTTTTATTTTTGATAAAATCCTGAAAATCTTTTCGTTGAAAATTTAAATCTTATATTAGATCTAAAATATTCGTTTATATTATTTACAAAAGAAGGTTTTTACAAAGGATTTTTGAAATATTTTAATTTAATAATTCACCATGGATATTAAGCTTTGTTTAAGAAGGGTCTGGAAAAATTTAATGGTTGCATAACAACGCCAGATATTTATTTCATTTGATCCTTTGTCGATTTTTATACTTGAGGTCCTTATTTAATACTTTTTCAAAGATTTTGGTTTGTTTAATTCTGTAAGTGTTGATAAATCCTCAAGTATTATGTTACAAATAACAGGTACAACAAATACTTGAGAATTTCATTATGTTTTTTGTGATATTGTGAAATAGAAAATTTTCAGATATACAATTTCATTTTGCCCGTTCGTCCGGTGTAGTCAAATTTATATTAAGGCAAAGAAGTTTCATTCGTAAAATACCAAAATGAATTTTAGTTGTAAAGGTAGAAATTCGCTAATATTTGAATACTATTTCAACAATGAAAATTACTACTTTATTGAAATTGTGTTTCATTTAAAATAATAATTAAATTTTTATTTTACCCTTCCTGTTGCACTGTCCAATAAGTGCAATTTATAATACTCATATTTAATATTTAAATTAATAACCTCTCTAATAATACTCAAAATTTAGATATAATTTAAATTAATTTTAAGTCAAATTACAGAAAATGGACTGACTGTCAATGGAGTTGACATTTTCATACTAATATATACATATTAATTTCGATTTTTTTTATTGATTTAGTTTTTCAAATTAATATACTATACTTAATCAAGGATCTAATTAATTTTTGGCACTCTAAACATATACGTAAATTTTATATATCGATAATGGCCATGAATAATTCAAATTATTCCAATCAATCTTCATATAAATATCACATGAATAACGATAATCTATTATGTAAAAAGTAAATTTTGGCAATATATTTAAAAAATTTGGAAGCATTAAATGTCGGGTCAAAATTATTATTTAATTAAAAACAGCATAATTTCTAACTTCTACATTAAAATTCTTTTTTTAACCTATATTTGTTTAAATAAATTCTAATTACAATCTATAATAATAAATAATTTAAATTAGACGTAACTAATTATGTGATAAAAATAAAAATTATATAATCATCAAAAAAATATACAAAAACGGTAAAATAAAACGCTAAAACGCTTAAAACACTTTATAATTATATATTACAAAAGGGCATCTACACATGAATAAATCATCAAAGTCGTTTTTATAATATTTTACATACTCTCTGTATGGAATTATAATAAAACGCAATGCTATAAAAATGTTAATAAAATGCACAAGCGAGTGATTACGACCCAAATTCCGGCAATAGATGCAGAAATTTTTATTATGACCTATTGTAGAGGTCTCGTACCTGAGTTTCATTTATACATTATTTAAATATTGTTTACGAGTGTTGTGAGATGTGAAGTGTGACTTCAGTCAGATCAAAATGATATAGTAATAAAAAGATGAAAAAGAATAATGAAAATATTGAATTATAATAGAGAACGAAATGAAATGTAACTATTAATTTTATTTTGTCAGTTCGTTTGTCTGTGTTGTGCACAAATTAAGATTTTAAAAATTCAGTGTGTCACTCGATTTCTACTTTTCCGTTTTGAAATGACAAATCATTTTATATAAAAGTTTTGCTTTTATGCTATTTCTATGTTTAAACTTATATTGTTTTTAAAATTACGATTATTATATAAAATGTATATTTAATTAAAATTTTAAAATTAAAATTTTTGGTTTTGCTAAAAACATTTTTTTATTTTTCAATTTCAATTTTTATTATTAGCCGACACTACTGTCATCAATGTCATTTATCGTTTCGGTCCATTAATATATTCACCCATAACTATATAATCTGAAAACCATGTCATTTATTCCACTTCGCTGATAGCATTATATATTATGTCAACAACAATCATTCATTAGTGGGAAATGATAAATACATATCTATCTATCTATCTATTTCTATTCTTTACCATCAAATTATAACAGCATTTTCACAATTTATATATTTATCTATGATGTTTAAATAGAAGGGCAATTTATTCAAACAGACTACAATTCTATGTAGTATCCTTTTTGCTGTACACACTTACCCTGTCCACAAAAAAATAAAAATTAAAAGCTTTTTGATATATAGCTACATAGATATAGAAAATTATTCTCTGATAGATTTATCCTACAACTCTAATATCTCTGGCCAGATGTGAACCTTTTTATTATGTATTTATATGTATTGTCATATTTAAGGAGAGAAAGAGACGAATTTTTTTTATTGTTATTCAAAAAGGGATTTAATAGACACAAAAAAAAAAAGGATTTAATATTTGTATATATACTAAAATGGTTTGATATTTTTATTGTTGTTTGGATGCCATTTAATGCAAAATAGACAGACCGTTTTTTATAATTTATAATCACTTAATCCAAACAATTTCAAATTAAACACAGATTTTCAATTTTCATAATGAATTTTGTTATTTTTTTTTTTTACTATAATTATAATGTCAATCATTTGATAAATTTTTTGTTTTGACATTTTGATATTTGATTACTATCGATTATTATTTTTGGTTAATTGAAAATAATTATTTAATTATAATTATTACGTAATTAATTTATTATAATGGTTCAGAAATTAAGAAAATTTATATTTTTTTTTATTGATAGTCATTAATATTTCAGGGATAAGGAAAATTGATGTAGGCTTAAATTAATACTATTTAAAAGTGGTGTGAAGGCAATTACTTAATGAAAATTGAAAGATGATAGCATACATAGGTATTAAGACTTTTTCATTTTTAATGCTTTCTGAAAAAGGGAATTGTGAAATTCTGAACCAAACTAGAGAAATTAAAAGTGTTTGTCATCGGCAATGAATTTTAAAAATTATAAGTTTGTCACTATCAGCAAATTTCTGTAATATGTTAACTTTTTTAGATAAATCACGTATATTTTCAGAATATAAAAATCATGGCACAATACTTATAATACCATTTTTGTTAATGGTCTGTCTAATTAGTGACATGACCTACATATTTTATAAGTTTATTCCTCAGCTAAGAAAGTTAATTCATCAAATAGTAAAACCAGTGACACGTAAAAAATTGTCAATACATTTTATATTTCAAGTTCATTTAATGAATATAAAGTTTTTGGCAAATAAATAGCTTAGGAGAGAGACCTTGAAACGTATTTACTTTAGTTATTTTCGCAGTAATAAAAGTAAATTGGCAGACTCTTTATAAACTAACGAAACACAGAATTGAATATCATCTAAACTAAATGATATTTTTATTTTTAATACCATTATGTATTGAAAATCTTAAATTCAGGAGATAGCATGCATTTAAAATCATTGGTAAAATAGGTGAACATACCATCAACATTCCGAATATTCTAACACTTGCGTAACCCTACCGACCTAACAGACTGTCATTTTATTTCCACTTACTGGTCATATTACTTATCATTTGAACACTTTTTAATGTTCTACATATGGAATTATTTCATATCCTTTAAATTTAGGGGCTCAAACTTTGATCAAGGGTGATCTGAATTTTTTGGAGCTCAACAATTTTATCGATCTTTATAGTTGATTATTCAAAATAATAATTTAAACATTTATTTATTATTTTTTATTTTATGAATAAAATAATTAAATTATTAAATATAATTTTATTTATGTATCTAAATAGCTTATATAGAGTATGACATTGAAGCTAATTTGTTCTGGATTTTTAAATGACACATTCTTGCAATGCATTTAATATCATATTTAAATTTTAATTCATTTCATGGAACTAAAACCCTTTGAAATCAATTTCTTTATTATGAAAACCATCAGTGTAGAATGCACAACCGCACATAGTTTCCAAATCTTCAATTGCCTGTTTAGTGAGTCCTTATTGAAATATCATTTTTATATGAGTGCCAAACTAACCAAAGTAAATACGTTGCTCTTCCTAAATTTTGAATTAACTTTTGGCAAAATATTACCTCAAATAAACAGAAAATACATTTATTTATAGCAGAATCAGTAATTCAATTCGGATTTAACAATGTTAAGTCTCAGGGTTATAAATGTTATCAAACCTTGCGGAATTGCTTAATAAAAATGTAATCAAATTTTCATATCAATGACATTCAATGTTAAATTCAATGATTTTAATAGATTTTTATTTTGAAATTCATTAAAAACTAATACAATTTAACTTACTAGTAAAAGTAAAATCAGATTAAGGAGTCTAAAAAATCGTCAATTTACTAGTTAGACACGAATTTATGAGGTCCTAATAATGGAATTTCTCCAGATTTGTGAAGCATGCAACTAAGAATTAGTTTTTAGTAATAATGGCCTATATTGCTATCAGTTCTCCATAATTAAATAACTAATTAATATTAAACATAAGGTCTAAAATGTAGTCAATAGCTATAGCCTAAAAATGTATAATATTTATATGTTATTTTGATTAATTATTATAAAATTATACCGCGATAAAAATAATAATTATAAAAGTTTAACGCGAAATCAAAATAAATTAAATGTATAAATTTACAGTGTTAATAACAATTTTATGGAATATATGAGAAGAAGGTTTACAAGTTTTCATATATTTATAAATTTTCATATCACGTTGAAAAAAAATCTATCATTTTCATTATATAACATTTTAATTCCATGGTTTATTATATAAATTTAATGTAACCTTCATCATAACAACAAACTGAATATATTAAAAAAATTATTATTAATTATGCTTAAAATAAGAAGTTTTCGTAATCAACATTTTAAGTATTTATAATTGAATTAATTTTAGAATAATAAAGTTTTTATGATTATAGGAAGAATTGAAATGTTGAAAATCTTTGAAATTATAATTTATTTAACCAGCAACCGGAAATGATAGTAGAAATAACTTTTAGTTATGGTAAATATTTATATAAAGAAGATGATTTCGAAGAAACTATATAAAAAGAAAAAAGTTAAATTTATATAATTAGAATTAGTCGATTTAATATTTCATTTTATGGGTCATGAAAATTGTATCATATCATCATTTTATACAACTATTTCCACTTTGGAAATTATAGACATAAAGTTTTCACAAAAATCGAAAATTAAATTGGAAAATTTTGTGTATTCCTTTATACATTAAATAAAAATATTTGTTTGTATTTTTTTTTTTTTTTTCAATATAGCTAAATGTTCTCTTTATTTCTTTAATGGACTTAACGAATATCAAAAAGTTTTTCATTGAACTGTATGTATATAAGAACTGTGGATAATCGAAAAGAAAATTAGAATAAGGATATATGTACGTACGGCAGTTAACCAGTGACGTATTGATTTTGAAACAAGATGATTATTAAATCATGGCCGGGCGTTTGTTCATACGCATAACATTTTATAATTTGACTTTAAGTTTTCGCAATCCAAGTGAAGATTGATTTACATATCCGCTTAAAAACTCCGTGACGGTCAATTCTACCGAAATAGAAATATCCAGCGGCACCCAATTAGAAATATAGCGAAGGTTTGGTCTATAACTTTATCTTTTCCGTCGCAGAAAGCACGCACACTATGAAATCTGTTTATAAAATATTCTTGGTTTTCAATTTATATTCCACGAGCTGTCAAAGAAATTTTAATTTGCATGGATGGAAACTGTCAAAAGAGTAAATTGCTTTATAAAGAGTTTGTTGAGCGTCAAGTTGTTTCGGCGAATGTGTAAATCAAGCGTGACGGTGGAAATTTATAAATAAAATTAATAAAAGAAGGAGTCTGACAAATAAATCCCGCAAAATATTTCTCCATGTAATTTTACTAGAATTGTTCGGAGTCTCTATAAATTTGACATATCTAAGTCATTAGTCGTAACTGAAAATTTGACAAATCTAAATTCCAAACTTTTATTATTCCTATATTAAAACTTTCGACCATTATAAATAATACACGTCATTTTTTTTTTTGTAATTACAATTTCGATTTTGAGGCCCGCACTGTATATGCCTCAGCCTCTACTGCGCTTGCGCTTATAAATTCGGTCCTGTTAATAATATTAATATTGATTTAGCAATAAAAACATTAAGAACGAAAGGTGGGATATGAATGAATATTATATAGAGAGTTTTATAAAAAAATATAAAAATTATTACTTTTTATTTCAAATTTGTATTGTATACCCCGCCATTAAAATCCTGAAAAGAATCAAAATTGTATTTTATTATAGAAATCCAATGTTCTTTTAAGCTGAAAGCCATTTATTTATATCATAAATTTTTTGTTTTGAACGTAATATTTTTTTGTTTAAGAGTTTGGGGGTTTGGTATGTGTTAATTCTATATATTGAAAAACTCCACAAAAAAATTCTTTGTGAAGAATAGAAAATTTCTATATATAAATATTTCGTAAATTTAAAATGAAAACATAATTTTCTATAACCATTTTCCTCTAGTGTACTATAATAATATTTTCAACTATTTATCGATTTTCTACTATCATTTAAATAAAGATGATACCATGTGGAAAATGATAATTTCATTTTCTTTTTGAGTATATTTTATGTTTCTATTAGAATTGTATTTGCTTTGATATTCTAAATAACAATTTTATTATGTTAATTATATTTTCAGATTTTATGAAAGAAAATTTTTAATATAAATTAATGAGTTTATATCAAAGTTTAAAAAATAATTCAAAAATTTTGAGAATTTGATTTAATTAACAAAAAGTTTTTGATTATAAAAAACCGAGGTAAAAAAGAATTATTATCGTAATGTAATCAATTTTTTTTTTTTTTTGGTTTTTATTTTTTCATTTTCAATTTCTCATCTCAAAAATAACATTAATCTTCGTAACATTTCTATATAAATAATATAAAACCATAAGAAAACAAAAAAATGAAAAGTTTTTTTTTTCTTTGAATTCTGCACTTTGAAAAAAATCAGTGATTTATTAGAACCATCCTTGATGCTCTTACAAATATATATTATATAAGAAATAAAGCTTTTGACCTTAAATACAGATTAGGATATAATATGCTCATTTATATTACATTTTAGTTGTATTTATTTTTGGTTTTCTTTTTTTGGTATCATTTCTATTTATACAATTCACAATTCCGAAGATTCATTTTATATTATATTTTATTTATTATAAAGAAGATGATGATGAATTTGGTATTATAGAGAATATAAAGAATTCCAGTAAATAAAAATCACAATTTTTATTAAGGTATTTTTTTTTTGTTATCTTCGAACTTTGTTAAAACGACAACAGACATTAAATTTATCTATGGTAATTAACATAAATTTATTTATAATGAAATTTATTTTGTATATTTATTTATGTTTTTATATAAAGTTTTTCTTTAATTAGATGATTTTTGAATTTCTATTTATTTTATATTGAAATAATTTGGTTTGTAGAAGATTTATTGTTATGGCGGCGTTATTGAAATGTACTTTACTATCCATTGGAAATCGAGCAAATTTTTTTGACTTGATATACCGATGTACTACAAAAGTTACGACAGTGTGACATAGTAGGAATTGTAGTAATTATCCATGGTTTCGTTAATTCATACAGAAATCAATTTTTGTTTATAGAAATGATTAATTGAAAATTTGTATTAGAAATACCAAATTTATAAGTAATTAACTAAGTACCTCATGGAAACGATTAACAAGTTTTCACATTAATTTCAAAAATTTTGGTTATTAATTTTGCATTTATTATTTAGTGCATTTTTAATTACATTTATTAGAATTTCATTTATGTAAACAAATATCATTTGTAATCCTTATCAGTCAACAAGTCAACTTGTTCTAGCTGAGTTCTTGTCATTCAACTATCTGTAAATCTTTATATCCGTTTTATTTCAAAATTAACTTTTGAAATGTTAAATTTTGGTATTGGTGATAAAATGGCTACATACAAAATGATTTAACACATTTAATTAACATAATTTCAAAAAATTAATTATTTCATTTCATTTAACAACATTTGTGATTCTTACATCCTATAATTTTCTCAGAAATTATTTATGTATCATACTATTTTTACATATTACATAAAATTATGCCATTACATAAATAAGAAAACTCTTTAAAAAAACAATTGAAAAATCATGAGGAAGCAATTGTAAAATCCAATTATTATGTATACAAACCATTTTTACAACATTGTAATAAATATACGTAAATTACATAAAATATGTAATTTTTTTTAGTATCTAAATTATTTAGCATATTCTAAAGATAAATACCATAAAACAATTTCAGTTATTTATAAAATTACAGTTCTGTATTTTAAATTTAATATATTACAAAATTTAAATATTTCATTAAATTAATGAAATAAATGTTTGAATAAACATAAAATATATAAATTATAAGAAAATCATCATTACAAAATTTACGAAAATGAAAAAAGTTAGTTGTAAATTTAAAGCATATATTTAAATATTTGTACGAAGTATGAAAACTGAAAATTTTTATTTAATTGAATTTTTTTGTATCATTTTTTGTACCATAAATTTTTTTAACATACCTTCATTTTACGATTTACAATTGGAATTTTTGTTATTTATTTTGTGTTACGTTGTTACGTAGTTACGTTCTCATTCGAAATAATGGTAAAAATCCCAAAAGATAAATATCCTTCTTGTGATGCTGTGTTTTAGTAATAACTTTTAATATGTACACTTAAATGTTTATTTTACCAAGAGAACTTTATACAAGTGCAATACGGAGTCGGAGTATGTATATAGTAATTATGTTTATATATACGTTTTTGATGTTGGTATATAAGATTTATCCAAAACATACCACAGATAAATATAGTGATTTAAGATTTATTATTAGTATATACAGAAAAATATTTCGTTATTTATCTTTTGTCCTGGAAATATAAAGGAAAATATAATTTAATTAATAATTTTAATTAAATCTGTAAATGTGGAGGAAAAGTTCATATATAATTAAGTTAAAATATAAATTTTTATAAATAAATTACATAATTAATTTCTTATATGTTCGTTAAATTTTGCAGATTATTACTATGCAAGAAAAATATAAATTTTAATCAGTAAATTAGTATTAAAGCGTTGGCACAATGTGGGGCAGTAGCTGTTGGCGGTAAATTACGAAAAAAAAATGTATGTAAATTCGCACTGCCATGGAATAAAAAGAGTCTCGACGGTAGCTTGTTGAAAATTTAGAATAAAAAAAGCTAGCCATAGAGAATGAAGTGAAATAGAATTAGTTTTTTTTTGTTCTACAGAATCTAATAGATGGCTTCAAGTGTTTCAAGAAAGTTCAGAAGTTCAGAAATTTTAAAATTATGAGGGAAAAATAATTTTGTTAGCAAATAAATAAAAAGGTTTAGAAGAATTGAAAATTGTGATTGTGACTGCAAATAAAATCTAACGCCCACATTGTCAGAAGTGTTGTAACAATGCTGCCGCCTACAAAGTGCAGATCGTCCTTTATATTTAAAATTTTGTATCAATTTCGGATTTAAATTTTAATTATCTATAAAATTCGAGTAGAACTATTGAGTTATAGTTTAAAATTGGTTGAAATATTGTGTTATTTCTTTAGCTATATAAATCTCAATATTAGATAATTCTTATTTTCCCCTGACTTATATTATGCCTAAAGTATTTTCGAGCCTTGGTTTCTCCAATCTTTCTTATGAGCATTGTTCCGCTCTGAATTAACCTCTGATAAATAATCATTTGCTGTTCTTTTCGCACGTATATTCAAGTTCTGATTATCTCCCTTACCAAAATTAACTCAGTAAGTACAGGAATGCCATAATCATTTATTTTTAATTTGAAAAATCTAATTGTACTACTAACAAAATTGAACTGATATGACTTTTGTTCGGCGATTTTGTTAACCCCATCAAAAGTCGTGTTAAATATTTCCAATTCAAATTTAGTTTTTAAATCAATTCTAAAAATTTCTTTAAAAATTTGTTTATATTTGATTTTCTGTAGAGAATTTCCCATGAAATTGCAATAAGTTTTAGCAATACATAATTTCTTTTTGATATTACTAAATTGAACATTCTATTCGATGAAAGTTTTTATTTATTATGGTTACATAGAATTCCAATTTCATTGCAATGAGGTCATGTCGATTTATATCAGTTAATATAAATCTTGAATCGCTGCTCCTCTAATGCTCCTCAATATATTTTGTAAATCAAACGTAAAAGAAAAAAATTACAAACTAACGATAATATTTAAATAAAATATTCTTTAAAAATTTCCAATTTTTTTTTTCAATATACGAAGATGTCGTCTCATAAATGGCAATGAACAGAAAATGATAAATCACATTCCCATAAATTTTCAATAAAAATGTACAGATAGATTAAAAATACAAAAAAAAATCTTTTTTTTAGAAATATTTTAATGTTAAATCACGACAAAACAAGTAGAAATAAAAAAAAACATAAAAAAAACATAGATGCAACATAAACTCATTATATTAATCTATCTATAAAAGTAAAGTCTTGAGAAAAACTTTGGTAATTGCATTTTTATTAAACTTTCAACTTCTTTTCGAGAACAGATTTTTTTATTATTACTTATTTATTTTATTTGTCATTGTCAATTAAGCCGTACCCAATAAATTTTTACTTTTTTTTATTACTTGTTTATTATAGAGAACTGTCAAGAAAAAGTAACAATGTCACTTCTAGGAAAATATAATTATAATATAAATATAGAAAAATAAAAAGAAGAGATTTGATATGATAGGTTAAAATAGCAACATCATCTTTGGATTCTGCTATTAATAAAAAAAGAATTTTCATATTTAAAGTTTTTTTAATTTAAGCCAAAGAACTCTTATATCTATCACGAAAAAAAATTGGACTATAACTCTAAATAACGTATGCAGAATATGCGAATTGCAAGAGAAATCGGAAAATGTGAATCACTGACTCGATCCATACTTCCATTCTTCCATACCTTATACAATAGGACGCAGTAGTTCTCGTTGAACCCACTTCAAAGCTTACTGCATTTCTTTGAATGGACTGGTATTGTTAGATAAATCACAATAACTCCACAGTGACCTTAGTTATTTGGGAGCCAGGTATCTACCTATAATCTAATTCCTTCAATTAAACAAAGCTAAAGTGATGTATATTCATTATTAGTAATTTTCGTGTAATCAAATTTACAACTATATTTAAACCAATCGATCGATCATTAATTCTATTACATTTTTAAGCTAAGTTTTTCACAATGAACATCATTTTGTAATTCATATAATTAATATTATTAAATTACTTTTCAATTTTGTAATGTACACAAGGCAAAATTAACGATTACTTATAATTAATGGTATATACGTCAAAAGTAATATAAAATCTAATACGAAATATGAGACTTAAAAGTTACTATATACAATACTAATATATTGTAATATTTTCAACTAAGAAAGAAAGATTCGTACGTATATCATCAATCATTGAAAATTTGTTTAGTTTACTACAAAGCATATCATTTTTGGTCATATAACAAAAAATCATATTTTACGTCATACAATAATGTTGGTAATATCATTGGAATGGAAGACTGATATCATTTTTATGAAAAAGTATTCGGAAGCTAATATTTTAATTACTGGTAGCTCAATTCTTATAAAAAACAAATTAGCTCAAAATTGGTGTTTGTGACAGTTACGTATTCAAGCGATAATTTCATACTATTCTCTCAAAAATGAATTTCTGCCAAATACGACAGACAGTTTTTAACATTATAAAGTTAAAAAAGAAAATATCCTTTCAAGATTTACATTAATTTTATAAAAACAAACACTCAAGAAGAAGCGTTAGCTTTTCAGTATTTCAATTTATCACAAATTGTACTTTATTAATTTTCTACCCCATGAAGATTTGACACAAAATTATACAAATTCATCTAAAATAATTTTATACAAAAAATTCACTTAAAGTATTTAATATTAAATTGTTGTACATTTCATTTTATGAGTAAATAAAATTTTGTTTTATTATTTTTTGTTTTTTATTTGGATGTAACAATATTTTTAATTGACTTTTTCATGTTCTTTTTTTTTTTGTTTTTAGCTGTCAGCAATTTTGTGTATACATTACGTAATTTTAAGTCATTTCCTAGAAATGAAGGTTTACAAACAAAATGAATATACAGAAAATATTTAAGAAGTCTATTAAGACAAATATGTGACATTTAATATTTGTGTGAATTTTCGTGAAAATTTTTACACATAAGAATAATTATTTTTGATTAGAATAATAGAAGCAAATCATAAATAAAATTAAAAATATGAGAAAATATTAAAGGGTTAATTAACCAATTTAGAATTTAATGTCAAAAATATGTCATTATAAAAAATACCTAAGGTAAATTAATTGTGTGCCTGAAGAGATTTTGAAGATTATATTTTTGTTATTACGCCATTAACTTAATTTAACCAAACATTAAAACATTTTCATTTAATTTTTACTAACTTTATTTTTGACATTTTAAAGCTTTCGCTAAACACATCCGTCATTTCCGATTAATTTTGTAGTAACTATGGTAAGAAAACTATGTTGTCCGCGAACCTCTAAGAAGAAATCGGCAATATTATGTCCATGAATAGAACAGTCTGTAGGAAACTGATCTGCCTCCTTACTGGCAACTGTTGGATTGGTAAATACGGTACCTATTTTAGGATTCCCATCCTATGAAGCTGTGGTGATGAAACTATAGAACTCACAACTAGTGTGTGACTACAATATGGGCGTTATGTAACAATACATGGAACGTGACGTACTGCACGGCGAATTCTTCTTTTCATAATGATAAGCAAAATTTATGATAGAATTATTATAGTTGTTAGTTTTTTGAAACCTGGACCATAATTGATCTATCCAGATCAGTGCGTGCTGACCAAGAATTTTCATGCCCCTTTATAAACCTAACCTTAATTAACTTTAATAGTATACTAGGCGACTAGGCCCTATTATAATAAAGCATAACAAATTAATAAAATTTTGTATAATGTAAAAATCAACAATATTTTAATAGTTTAACATTTACAACCTTAGCTTTATTAAAATGAATTTAGCCTATAAAGATGTTTACAATAATTAAGTAAAATTTACAAAAAAAGATTAAATCACAAATAATTTTTGAAAATTTTTACTCGTGATTTTCCTTCCTGCAGGCAAATAAAAGATTTTATTAAAATTATTGCTTTTAAAAGTACTTTTTTTTATATTATGAAAATATTATGTGTTTTACCTCCATTTATTTGGAAATTCTTACATTACCCTTGGCTACTAGCATAACAAAAATTATCAAGTACCTACATAGTAAAAAGTCACTTAATTGCACATTTACTTTACATAGCAATTAAAGTTCCACTAAAAACTCTACATTTTCTTTTACATTTTATAGATCCTACCTACCTCAAGGGTTTTCATTTTTCATGAATATTTATGAAATTTAAAATTATTTATAACGTTATGAATATAATTTTTTAGTACTTTTATTGGTCCTTTTTTCCGTAAGGTATAAAAGTAATACATGGAATGGAATTTACATATAGTACGTTACACTACCTATACACGCTACATTCAATTAAGTTTTTTTTGTACAATTTATTATAAAAAAAATTGTACTTTTTGTCCTGTGTAAAGTTTTTCATTTTTGAATAATTAATTATTTAATAATGAATGTAAAATGTTTTGTCTAATTAGCGGTCGGTTAGTTATTACTTCAGTATTAACTATATAGAGAGGAACATCTAAAATTCAGCTACTAGTTATTCTTTACTTGGCTCTTGCCACAGCTTAATTTTAGCCCCCTATTTTTATAGAACATGAACTATTGTTCTACATACAGTAACAGAAATATTTTCGTTGAATTTTATGCGTTTACCGAGTTTGCGGTGTCCTGAGTATAGTGATCGCTACAGAAAAACGTTGTTAAATTAAAAGAAGTTGCCTTTAAAAGTAAGGTTTTTGGATCATACTCAATACATTTCCGAAACTAATTTAACTTGATGGTTTTGAGCAATAAGTTCAACTTGTTTCGGAGTTGCAATTAGAGTATTAGAGTATTAACTCTATTTACTTTATATAGTAAAATTATTTTACTTTAACTAATATCGTGTTGTTTGTTGGATTAATTTTAAGCTAACAGTAAGCATAATTCAATCAATATTTTTCTGGAAGGGATGTGATCTCCGGAAATCTTTCCCTTACAAAGAACCGGGTATACTTTACGAAGTTTTTAACAAAATCAATGTTTTGCGTAAAAAAATTGTGATCCATTGGTAAGATGAGTCAAATATATTTGAAATTGTATGATAATTTAGTTATTAAAAAGCTGGACGTTGCAAACCACACAATTTAACTCAGGGTAAAAAATAAGGAAGTTTAAAATTTTGTAAAACTATGCACAAATGATTTATACAATATCATCAAATCTCGTATTTAACATCGTCATAGCTTATGAAACATCGATTTAATCTGCAACATTTATTTCAATTCGTATGAATCTGCAGACAATCTTCTAATTGGCTGTTCCGAGACCAATCTAATCTCTAATCCAACAAATTTTGATACTTGCGATGAAAATTTCTTCATAATTTTTGGTAAATCCGTTCCTTAGTAGGTAGTAGAACAAGAAATACTGATATAACAATTTGCCTGCCGGATTTTTTAATTTTATTTTACCAAAATTTTAAAAAATCATTTTAAATAAAATTTGTTTCCGTCAAAATTAAATTTCATTTTAAATAATTCATTTTTGCAATGAACTTTTTATGAATTTATTCAACAAAAAAAATAAAATTTAAATAATCAATATTAACAAACTTTTAATAGAGACTATTAACAAAAAATTACAAAACCATCAAATTAAAAACTTATATTTAAATTTTAGTTACAAAACTTATCCATAATTTTTATGTTATTTTGGTAATTTTCATAAACCGCAAGAGGTTAAAGTATAAAAAGAAGAAGATCGTGTTTATTTTTATGTACCAAGCTACCAAGAAAAACTTTTTAATCTTTTAGAGATATTTTTTTTTTTGGTTATTTAGTAAATTATATAAAAAAAATGAAAACTTATTACCAAAAACACATAATTATAATTATGTAGACATAATAATAATTTTCATAAAACGTTTTAATAACAAAAAGTCAAAAAGTTTACTTCAATAAAATAACGAAAGAGTGTGGAAAACAAAAATTTTGGTATTATGAATAAAAAGAAAATTCCTTACCTTTTAGTCTTGTGGGATTAATTTTTTGTTTTGTTATGGAGCTTTTCCTGGTGGGTTTTTATGTTTTCTTTAAGTAATCATTTTTTTTTTTCATTTTTTTTGGAATAAATTTTCATTAATATACAAACAATTTGAAAAGTCATTAGTTTATTCGGGAAAAATTAATTAATTTTATTAAAGATTATTATATAATTAGTTAAGAAATTATATTTTATATTTTATGAATTTGTGTTCTTTTACTTTGGTTTTTACTGTGGCTATTTTAGTTTTGAATAAAATATTAAATATTAATTATATATTTTATTAAATTTGTAACCCTATCGAATTATACTAATTATATGAGTACTAATTGTAAATTAATTGGAAATTCTAAAGATTTATGGTCAAAATATTAAAATATTGATTGTTTTTTTGGAAATTTTTGTCATTCATTTTAGTAATTAATCAAATTTTCTTTTCATAAAGTTTGTTTAAAAGACCTTTTTTTAATCCAATCTTCTCAAAGTTATTTCAATAAATCATAGTCAGAGGTTTTTATATCCAATTACCGACCAGGTTGAGCAATTCGAATGGTATTCATTTGTGCTAAAGCTATATATAATTACCAACATACATTGACGACAATCATTTCTTTATGGAAGGCGCGACATTGTAAAAGTTGCATAATTATTAATCGATTGTCAAACAGATTATTTGCGACTTAGTTAGTTGAGATATGGTATTTCGTTTCTTCTACAATACAATTTACCAACTTGATTACTCTTTTACAACTACCGCATGTAATAGTGGTAATACGAGAAACTCTGGGTATGGGTATCAATGTGGCCATTCTATGACTACAGAAACTGTTCCTCGCAAACCTTTCTATCAATCACAATTAACATTCAGCACAGGTAGAGCTCCGTAAATATTATCTGTTACAGTTGGGTAATTTTATTATGTCCAGTGACATTGGCTTTACAAACATTTAATAATTTTGCTTTCAAATTAAAGAAATAAAATTAATTTTTCATTTTAGATGAATTTTCCGGTAACAGGTAATTAACAGCCAGGCTGTTAAATAATTATATTTAACGTACATCGGTGGCGTCACTTGTTATACAGTTGATTTTCTAAGAAAATATTAAAATGTAAAATTTTCCTGATTGAAATATATTAGAAATTTTTTTATTATTTGATTATTTTTTTCTTACCCTTGCCAGTGGCAAGTTAAATATTTTCTCAGTAACACTTATAAATTATTAAATATATTACAATTATCTCTAATAACTAAAATTACTTCATTGACATTTAAAATTCCTCGGTTGATACTCTAAATCAGCTTTTCTCCAATATCAACCTAATTACAATTACCGTGAATTCTACATAATAATTATTTAATACCAAAAGTATAACTTCTCATTTAACACTACTACTACTGGTACTGCTACTGTTTAACTTATTAAAAACAATAATAATATTATCAGAAAGCTCTTTTTTTATATTAACGTGTAGGCTAGAAATATATTTTCATGGTTCTTCTGGTTTTTCTTCTTGTTTGTTTATGGCCGATACGCAGCTCTAACTGAAATAAATTTTAACGTGATTATCACAAATGTCGAAATTTCTGATAAATCTATAGCTAAACAATAATTGTAGAAATAAAATAGTAACTTTTCATAAAATAAGTGACGTATCAACTTGTCATTTGTGACACATGGATACTACGGGTGTCGGCTACTGCTCATCTTGCTCCCGAATAGCATTCTCCACCAACTCTTCACAAACGGCCGCTCTGGCCTTACACCAATCCAGTTCAACACCCTTGGATCTTCAATGACTACAGTACAGACGTCAACTGTTGAGGTGCACGAGAAAGAGACAAATTAATTCTGATTTTAGTTTAATTAATAAACTTTAATACTTTTTATTTATTATATTCACTAAACTGAAATGTCAAAATTTAACTTGCAATTATTGATAAACTTACGCTAAATTTTATAGAGACTTGATGCAAGCGCCATCTGGAGTATGAATATGCTACGTTTTAATAATTTCAAATTAAATTTTTCACTTTGAATTTCTCCATTGGAATTTTATATGGAAAATTTATGTTAGCGCGAGCTGCGTATTGATCATTACTAGTGCTGTGCGACAGGTATACTTTTCTACTGTAAAACGGCCAACATATATATACCGTTATTGATCTAACAATAAATTAATGTTGACAAGAAGTGGTTCTCTATATAAATCTCTATATAATTATTATAGCTTTTTAAATTTAAACCAAAACGAAAAAAAAACTTGCTAACAACCAGAATTAAATTGTATAAATTTTGTAGGTAGGTTAGGTATATAAATACATAAAAGAAAATTGAACCACTCGTTGTGGTAAGTTGACAAATATAAATATATACCCTAGGAGGCCTAGGTATATACAAATAAATAATATCAATCTGTAATCGACTGTTAAAGTTATAGTAGTCACGGCATTGTAAAGAATATTTTGTTTTCCTGGGGTATATACAAACATTTTAGTTAGAAAAGTGTGGCTATATTTATAGTCCACAACAAAATTTTATTCATAATTCATTTTAGATAAACGGTAATGTAATTAATATTCTATTAAGAAGGCATATTTTTTAGTATATATATTTATAATTATCTCATAAAATTATAAAACTTTTATAAAATTTTCAGTACAGAAAGTCAACAAAATGATAAATTAGTATACAAAATTGATTTTTTTTTTTTTTCAATTAAGGTTAAATGAAATATTTTAATCGTTAAGATTTTCGCAGAAAAATTACATTAACAATATTATTTGAAATTTGAAATATTAACTTCATAATTTATATAACTACATTATTTTAATAATAAATATTTGGAAATTTCATATTAATTGAAATTTGAAGCAGTTTATTCCCTACGCCTACCTACCCTAATTTGTTACAATCGCGGATCGAATAAAAGTTTGATAATGACGATTATTAATTGAATTTTATGATCAATTTCCAAATGAACTGCTTTTCGAAAAAGTTTTTCGCGAACTTTACATGATATCTTAGATTTTTAGTATTTTGTGGAATTTTAAAATAATTTAAATTTTTCAGAAAACTTATACAAGTTATAAAGTTTTTTAAATTAATGATGTTTAGTTTTTTTCTAATACTAAATTTAGAGCGACATATTAAAACTGAAAACTGTTGTACATAAATGTATGCAGGAATAACTAATTCACTACGGATTCATTAAAATTCCTAATAATTTTCTAATTTTTCTCAAAACGTAATTATACAAGTAGAAAATATCAACAATGTAGGAAATTAATGAAGGAAATTAATGAAGAAAATAGCATGCCGGACAAGCTGATGTATTTGATGTATTGTAACAGAAAAAATCAGTCACCGATGGGCTTACAATTTAGTTAGTTAGTTAGTTAGGGGGAGATTACATCCCCAACACTACACTAGGCCAGTAGTTGGCCCATAGGTATCGAACCGGTAGTTACCCAAGATACGATACCTATTTCTGCTCAATGCAGGGCAGTCACACAGCATATGACTGACATCTTCCGCTGCACCCAAATCATGACATGATTCACAGTGGTGAGCCCCAGTCACTTGGCCATCTTCCCTAAGAGACAGTGCCCTGTTACTATGCCTACCGACATTCTTAGGTTGCTCCTATTCTGCGATAAAAGCAACTTTGTTTTACTAAGGTTTCTCTCCGGCCAAAGCTCTTTGATCACCTGACAAGTATTGGTATTGTGACCCATATCTTTTCCGTAATCCTGTCAATCTCTTTCTTCACAACTCCCAGTGGGATAAGAATGGATTGATCAGCGTCCCCTATATCCTTCTCAAAGCCCTTCCTAGCGACTTACAATTTAAAATAAACTAAATACACACCAGACCATTGTCCTTATCATACCTTTAACATACCTCATCAGTCTTCATCATATTCCGTAACAAAACAAAACTAAAATTTATCTCTATACATACACCGACAAATTCACAAAAATTCATCATCGAAATAGATTGTTTGTCAGTGTTATTCATAAATTTTAATTAATAAACTATATTTATCCATGAATAATATCGACAGGTCAACTTTTTTCTATAAAAAAATAACGATCTAAACATTATCAGACATTGCGTGATGTATACACAAATAACAAACCTCAGGTTCAAATTATTTTTTTTATTTTTTCAATATTTGCTTCAACATCAAACTAAACATCAATGTTATAACTTTCAATCAATAATATTTTTTTCTTAATAACCTGTCAAAATCAAAGTAGCTTATGCACCACCAAAGATATAAATATAGCCAGTTTATTAGATTCTTTTGCAATCGTTGTGCAGAACATTCTACACAAAAAAAAAATATTATTTACTCAACATAGAAAAAAATTATCTGTTTGTTCTTGGTTAGCAAGGAAAATTCTTTAACATTAAATTTGTATATATAGCATTAATTTGAGCACCAATGGTAATTTAGATTAATTTGTTTAAATCAGCATAAATATAAAATTTATGTTGCCCTAGTGAAGGTAGAAGAGATACAAAAAAAAAATTTCGATTTATATTTATTTTTATTCTGTAATTTTTGAAGAATAATTTTTTTCTGACAAGGATATAAATTTTATTTTAAGTGTTTTTATACCAAAAAATATGAAAATTATTAAGGATAAGTATAATATACGTTTTTTGTTACTAGTCGTACGTACCAATTTATATTTTTTGATTCTGTTTGGTTTAAGAAGTTTTCCAAAGTATAATTTGTTATCGAAAATAAATGTACGTATTAGAAATAATGACTGAAATACTTAAAATAAAGTACGTACGTATAAAACATAAATTATATGTTACATACAGACAAAATAAATTTTCCTGTGAAAAATAAAAATATCTCTTACGTTCACGACGAACGATGCAAAGGTGGATTATTTCGGTATAGAAAATTTATCATTTTCGTGGAAATTTTGTTGTTATTGTATATTAATAATTTATTTAAGTGAAGGTATATATAATTAATGAATTGTCCTGAGTAGATGCCTCCGGTTAATTATTAACCAGAAAATTGATTAGGTAACTAAAAGTTAGATAATATATTCCACAAAACGATTTCTTATCAATTATCAATTTGGCAAAGAAAGAATCTAACTTTCATGTAAGTTAGAGAAACTACAATGCAGTTTAAGAGTTCGGCCAGTAAGAGTTCGGCCAGTAAATGAGCTGAAACGTTGCCATTTTGTCAGCATTAATATTAAATTTTATTACTGCAACTCATTTATCATTTAAATCTACGAATTTTGAAGTGATATCAATATGTAAACCCTTGCCGTAACGATAATGCATATAAATCACATTTTCCTTAATTCTCATGGAATGATTCATGAACCTGTACTATAGAAATGGATAGAAGAGTAAGAGAAGCCATTTTCAATCACATTTTAGCAATTATCCAATTTAAAATATTCCTAAGCTTCTTAATATGTAAAATAAACAACAGATTCGATATTAAATAAGTAAGAAGCTCATTCGTAGCTTTAAAAATGATACTTACTACTTACTTAATCTGTTTTAACCCCTCGTGGGACTTAGCGAGTCTACCACACCTACGCGCCATCGTTGTCGATTTCTGGCAATTCGTTTTAACTCTTTGGAGTTAGTTAATGATGGAGTTATAGTATAAATATAGATTATTTAATATATTCTATAAAATACTGATAACAAAAATTAGATTTATATATTTCCGATAAATTTATCGGAAACTGTAACAAGAATTCTCTTTTTTAATTTACATTTTTTATGTTTTTTTTTTACATCTATCTATTCTGACATTTATAGATATAAATCATATTCTTAATAAGCAGGTGAGATTTAAATGGGGTCCTCCATCATCTCTTAAACGCAAAAATTTATTTATATATTATAAAATATTTCCATGTGATTATTATAAATATATAAAACATAATTTTATGCGGTATAAAAAAAAAAAACAGAATTGAAAGACAAACATAAAAAAAATTGCTTACCTTGAATAAAAGATTTTTTTTTATTTTCTGTGTTCCGTCAAAAGATATTCATTCCAGTTTAAAGTATAAAATTATACATAATAAATATCTACCAGATATAATTTTAATCTAATAAGATTTTTTCTTTTACCATCATTTTTGATATTGAAATTCAACAATTTTCATCTTATATATTCGCATGTTATTTACATACATATATAATTTAAATTATGTAATGTTTATAAAAGTAAATTAATGTAACCCACAATCTTAATGTACCAATCTCTGATCATTATTATTTTTTTTTTCATACAAAAATTATGTATATTAAGTTTAATCTGTTAGATTTTTTTTTACATAAATTTTGTTATCAAAAAATTGGAAAATTATGTTTATTTTATGTTTTTTTTTTGTATCAATTTATTATTTCAATTAATTTTGTTTTGATATTATATACAATATAAATTATGTATATCTAATTTTAAATAGGGTGACAGACATTATTGCAAGTAATAATTGTAAGAGCTTTGAACAAGCAATACGTTTTATCATTTTATACAGGATTTTTAGGGATTTAAGATAAAAATAACTTTTTTTTTTTAAAGTTGTTAATTCTCTGGAAGATCGTCTTTTACTTGGGGTGTGAAAATTGATATTGATACCTTTATAACTAAATTTACTAGAAAGAGATAGTTACATGCCCAGCATAAATTAATTGAAATAAAAAGGTCTGTTATTTGGTTTTGTTGACAGGATTCACTTGAATTTATATCTGAACAAAGTTGGAAAGTTGGATAAAATGCTCCTGATTGCCGTTTTTGCTCAGTTAAAGAATTGTAGAACTTGGTCTATGCAAATGTGAAGCTAAATTACCTTGAGTAAGATATGTGTAAGCACTCAGTAGATTAATACACGGCTGTCAAGAGGTAGATTCTAATAATTCCACTGAAAAATCTGAAAATTGACTGATTGAGGGTAATGCATAAAATATCAGTAACTAACTGTTTTATGACCTTATCCGTAATCTAAAGAAAAGGGACATGACTTGTTATGCTAACATTTGTCTTCCATATCCAAAAATCCTAATTTTTCCCCCTAATGGAAATTTTGCAAGTGTAATTGACATTCCCTAATTTAACTTTAACACTCCAGTGACGGTGATGGTAGCGTAGTGGATGCTGTTGTTGTTGTAGCATCAAAAGGCCTGAATAAAATAGATTAAGGAAAAACCACCATCTTCCCAGGTGATCGGTTCTACGTACCGGAGAGACCCTGGCTCACAACATTTGTTGGACTAAAAGCCAAGGATCACCAACTCCGAATCTGGTTTGAAATTGGCGTTGTGGTAGTGTGCTATGCTGTTATGCATTCGGTCCTGGGTTCAACTCCAGACCGAAGCATCGATATCGATATAAGTAGACTCAGCTTTAAAATGAGTATCAGTTTAAAATTTGCTATATGTAATTGTGATTTTAAGAGTAGGAAAATTGCTAACAGTTCACAAAATATGTCTCACTATTAAAAGCCATTAGATTGTTGCAATCAAAACGTTTCTTCGCTATAATGAAACTTATGGTTCGGAATTCATATAAAATTAAGTAGGTTCAAATTGCAATAAAATGTTATGAAACCTCTACAGGCTCGATTTAAGCTGTAGCGTCATTGTAAAAAAAAATTAACTTTTGCTAATCCCATTTTTTACATCAGGAAAACTACTTGTCTGTAAATTTTATAAATCTACCTTTTAAAATTTGATTTATAGTTTTAAATTGTGTTATAAAAAATTATTATAAATATATATGTACTTACAATTTTGATTTATTGCATCATTTCTGTTCTTAATCGATTTTAACCACTACTCGTCAATAATTTAACACTTTAATCCATTATAAAAAAAAAAAATTAAAATTAATTAGCATTTTTTTTTACTACCATCAATTTCTATATAAATTGCCATAATAATTCACTAAATATTTTTAATGATTAATTGTTTATACTACCGAATTTTAAAACCAACAACAAAAATATCATTATAAAATTCTTAATTCAATATTGAAATGTAAATATTATGTTGCGGGTTGCGGCATAGCCTATACGAGTTGAGTTACCTTTTTTGTGCTTAAATTAAAGTTTAAATATTTACGTAAAAGTTTATTAAAAAAATTAAATGTATTACGATTTGTAGTTTGACCGACATAAACTCTGTTAACATTCAAATGTGATAAGATACTGCCTGCCAATGAACTGGTTTCAAATAAAACTGGTAAAAAATTGAGAAAATAAATATGTTTCATATTTTTTTTTATCGGAAATGGAAATGGAAATGAAGTGGAATGGTATTAGAATGAGAAGAGAACGTTCCATTTTATTGATTTGGATTACTCCTGTGGTGAATATTAGAATAACATTTCTCCTTCTTCGTACCCACCCCAATTAAATTTCCATATCCAGTTCTATACAAGGAGTTAAAACAGTTTTTCAATGAATTTAACAATCAGGTTCGTATCTATCATATAAAATTACTGTGTTTAACTCAAACACATAAATTTGAAATAAAATTCTCAAACATGTTTGAGTGAAAACTTGTAGTATTTATTTGAAATAATTCCTCAAACATTTTTATGCTATTTCAGGTCATCTCAAACTTATTTCAAGAAATAAAGTTCTCAAACATGTTTGAGTTAAACATTCGTTTTAGTATTCACAATAAATACTCAAACATAATTAATAAAGAGTAATTTGAGTTATTGTTTAGTTTGTATTCGTAATTCGTATGTTGTCTTTCCAAACTCAACAATAATGACAAAAATTCTTCAATTTTTAAATTTTGAAATTATTTTATTTGAATTTATTTATGAAATAGTTAAATTTAATATTATTTAAATATAAAAATAAAAATATTTTTTAAATTTATATTTATATTTTTTAAATTTTTATTTGATTTATTTTGTATTAAATATAAACTGCCACAAATAATTTCAAATTTTCAAATTAAACGAAAATATTTATTCAATTTTAATAATTATTTCCGCATTGCGACTTATTTAAAAGAATTTTTATTAAATTTCATTTCTACTGTATAAAAGGTAGATGTAGAAACTAAATACTAAGCGACTAAATAAGCGACTTTGGACTTCGTTAAAAATTATTTCGCTATTCTATTAATTAATTTACTACAAAAATCGCGTTGTTAACAAGTTAAATATAAACGCTTCACTAAATTGTAAATGTTGAGCCTGAAAATATGCAATACTTAAAATATTTCAAATTTAGGTGAGTTTTAATTTTGTTGAATTAATTTGGACTCTTAAATGTTGCATGCAACATGATTTGATTCAATAATTTCCCTATTTTGATCTAAATTTTCGGTTTCAATATAAGGTAACTATAGGAAATTTGTGAAGCTAATCGGTTATTGTGGAATCTGGTTAAGTTATTAACTTTTAATACTAGATGGATATAGTGATGATGAGTTGCATTCATGCATTCAACAAAGAAAGTCAAACTATGTTTCTATCATACCATACATTATTGATAAGTTTGAATGATTCATCATGCACTACTATTAAATTTTGAATTTATAATTACAAAGGTAAGTAAAAATTATGACAGTTTTTTAATGAGTCGTTTTAATTTTAATATAATATCATACGAAATACCACTTCATTTTATATCATTACTCATATATTTCAAATTCAGTTGTTGCTTGGTGAATGCTGATAGTTATTTAATATAAATTCAAACCTAAATTTATTATAAATCCGACCCAAATAATTATCTCTTTTGGTACCGCAATGAAACTTCGAAAACAATAAATAGCTAAATTCAAATCCAAGGTAAACGTAATTAACATTTAGAAGAAATTCAAATTAGTTAAAATTATTTTGGCTTTTATCAATAAATTAAAAGGTTAATCAAACGTTTATTTAAATGATGAAATAATGAACAATTTTCAGCTAACAAAAAAACAATACTAAATTGTTGCTTGGATGGAAGGATAATAATATGACGATTAATTATAAATTATTTCTATTTTCTCCATCCAAGAAAGTTAGTACGACTAACACGGCACTGAAGCTTTTATTATGTAATTTAAATTTACAAAATAATCAAATTACTACGCTGCCAGAGTATAAATCTTGTCCGAAAAAAAGTAAATTAAATTTTATATCCATCACGCATCACCATCTATTACACATTGAAATAGTTTCAATTACAACATTTTCGATATAATGTATACAAATAAACACACTGTAGAATTGCATGCCAAAATAAAACTGAACCACTGAACCTTAGATGTAAATTAACATGGAACTGGTATAAAACATTCAAACTTCCATTGAATGCAGATAATGAATCCTTTCTACTCTTTAATAATTTACATAGAATTTAATTATTTGTGGCTACTACAAAACTAGTAGCTGTGTACATCTAATTCTGCTATATATCTAATTAAAAAAATTATATTATTTAGCCTTTAAATTGAACTCATTACAAACTTTTTAGAAGGATAATGGTTACAAAATTATTTCTATATTGATATCATTACAATTACAAATAAAAATATTTGTATATTTTTTTTTGGTAGTTGAATAAAAGTTGAAGTTACAAGTAAAATATCGATGTCCCCGGTTCATACTATTCCAACTCAAGTTAGAATAATTGCCATCTGTCGTGTTTTTAACTGCTCCATACTAAGGCACACTTTTCGACTAAATTCTGAAGCAATCAGGCTTATAGGATAAAAAATATAGCTCATTGATTTCTATTCTCATTATTCTATATTCCATCTTTACGTAATAATTTCTAAAGTTTACCATTCTATTACAAGTTAACTTACAGCATCTAAGCATTATTTGATTTTATGTTTGAATGCAAAATAATACAACATTATTATCGTAAGTTGATTTACAATAGATCAAAAGCGGAACATAAGTGAAAAATATTCTATCTCGAGTTGGAAATGATGCATGATGTTATATTTATAATGTAACTCAATTTAATGAAAAGTCTTCTAAGTTAAATTAGAACACAAATATTTCAGTTTGGAATATGTTAGGTTTAGTTACAATACAAAATTTTATTATTCTTACTTAGTTTTTTAATTATAATTAATTAATTTGGAACGATACAGAAATAAATTATATTTTTAATAAATATAAATTTGAAAAGTGGTCATTTTGAGTTAGAATAGTATGGCCCGGGTACATCGAATAAATCTGTTCTGGTTCAAGGTATTTTCAAATATTATTTCATTTATAAATTTATGATATTTACTAGCTTAAATAATAAAATTTTTTGATTTAATTATGTTGAGAAGATTCAGTTAATTTTGTTGTTAATACATTAGGAAATTTTATGAAATAATTAAATTTTCATTTAACCATAATAAAAAATAAAATTTTGTACTATTTTATAAACGGAATAATTGAGTTAGTGGTCCGTTTAAAAATTATGTAAAAATTTAATATGGCTAGTAACGAAATTGATAATAAAATTTAATTAATTGAGTTTCCGGCCAAATTAAATTATTTATTTATGTATTCATTGTGAAATTATATTTAAATTAATGATTTTCTTTAAATTATTTCTTAAATAAAATATCTACAAAATTTCCTATTTATTGACAAGATTTACAAAAAAAAAACTCGAATTATTGGTCTAAAGATATAATTCTCTCTTGCACTTGATATGTATGTAAAAATTCTACATAAATATTTCGTGAATTAGGGTCATGATTTAAAAATATTGAAATACCCTAAATCTTTCCTTTGAAAATTAGATGCTAAAAATGTTCTCTGAACGAAATAACATTTTTGTATGCTTTTAACTGGTATATTTTCCATATAAACTTATGATAATCTCTTAGATATCATTGATCCCTTGTGGCTAATAAATAAAATATAATATAAAATTTTGTGTAAAAATAATGTGGTAAATATTATATTTTTTTTTTTAAATTTAATGAATAAATATTTTAGTCATGTAGAAAAAATAGTCATCCTAAATATAAAATTCCATATCAAAGTATTTTAAATGATAATCGTACATGATAAAAAAATCGGGGGAATAAAAATCTTTTTTTTTATTCTATCTCCCAAAGGATATATTAGTGTATTTGTAAAGGATATTATTTTATAATCTATAAATATTATATATTTTAAAGCAAAGTTTTAATTTACCTGACTTTTGACATTATTTTCGTTAATATTTATTTATAGAATAAAGTATTTTGACACATAAGAAAATCAATAGCACGCCACATAGCACAATTTTAAGTATACAAAAATAATAGAAAAAATGAATTAGAAATAGTTTTAATAGTTAATATAGAATTTATTAACTTTATATGTCAATAGCTATCATCTTTAGTATATTTACCTGTTGGAGCTATTTCAATAATGTATTTTGTTTAATTGTCGGAACCCTTACTATCGAGCCATTGAACTTACTATGCCAAAATTCTAAGTATAGAAATTGTATTACGAAAGAAAAGTAATATGAAAAAGTTGTATACCAACAATTACGAACAATCGTATAACAATTAGATTTCCTGAATAACATTTTTTATGATACCAAAAAAATTAAAATGTTTATAACTTTTTTGTGTAATGGAAAATCTCTTAAATAGGTCAATAGAAAGAAAATGTTTACTGAAAATGTTTCCATATTAATTGAATTTAATATTAATATGAAATGTTCAATTGAACGAAATGTACAATTTCGGCAACTAAATACCAATTCCGATATTTACATTAAATTCGATTTGATTGAAATTAATTATTCTATTTTGATATAACTTTTAGTAACTACCCAAGCTTAAAGCTGTTTTCAAATCGAACCAGTGCTGCACATTCCCACAAATGTGTTCAGCCGCTTTCTCTTCGTATTCAAACAATTTACATGCAATATTTGGAACTAGTCTTATTTTATGTACAAATGTTTCTTCAAGTTACAATGTCCAGTAAATAACCCGATTATTGTTCGTACTCTAAATCTACTCATACCAACGAGCTCATACGTCTTGAGCTGATTGACTTGGTATGAATTGTTTGGCAACTCTAAAAATTGCAAGCATTTGTTTTATTTTCAGTTCTAACTCGTCGTATGACGCAGGCTGGTTGATAAACTTTAATGCTGATACTTTTCTTACTAGAAAATCCGCTGTCTTATAACCTTCAATACCGGTATATGACCATGCACTCAAATAAGTGTGATTCTGTTCGAGTTTGCCAGAGTTATAAGAGTTTGAAGGCATCAGTCGCAGACAAATTTCGAGAAGATTGTGAATGAGTTTAAAGCTGGAAATGCCGATTTTCCATCCGAGACAATATATATAATTTGGCCGTGTTAACCAGCACAAACAAGAAAAAACAATGGATTTTACCATCAATTTAACTAATTATTTCAATAAATATTTGCACATATATTTAGACCTTTATGACCCAAAACCAAATACTTAATTCCATAAATTTTGAATTTTAAATTAATATAATTAAAGGTCATTTACATTGGATAAAAACCAAACAACATTATCACAATATGTTTCATCTTTCATTAGGAAAAATTATCAGATCATTAAGTTTATTAAATGAGCATAAAAAAAATGTGGTGCATAAATTTAACTTTTTTTTTGTATGTATATATATAATTCTTTACATTTGAACATAATATTTTACATAAAATATTATAAATAAATGATTCATGGAAATTGCCTGCAGGCAGTCGAAATAGTTGAAGAAATTCTATGTTACTAGTAAATTAAATAAAAGTTTTCAAAATAATGAAAACAAGAACAGAAATGATGAAATTTATATTTCTTATAAGATTTAGTTTTTTTCAGACCTTGTTTTTGCGATCAATACAATTAAATTTAAGATTTTCGCCATACAATCTTGTAATATCTTAAACATTAAAAGTTCAAGATTTTAAATACAAAACATAAATTCACATCATATGCAGAATACTACAATGCCGCCGAGCACTAGGAAAGAATATAGAAACAGAATCTACACTAGAAAAACAGGATAAGTCAAAGAAATTGAAAATTTATTAAATGGGGGGAATGTAAAATGTGAAAAAACTGTAACAAAGAAAATTTTCAGATAAAATCCCTTTGGGTACTAAAAATATATTGCAACTGCGATAAGAATATTTATACTTGTCAAAAGCGATTTAAAATTTTTATCATGTTTATGACGTTTTATAATTTATTTAATATAAAATACAATGCGATAGTTATCATAAAATTAATTTAACAACTTTGTGAACTTTTTTTTATAGAAACTTTTCACTAAACTGAGCAATTGTGGGGCGCTGATATACAAAAGGATTTTAAAAATCTTATAATTTTCCATCGAAATCCAAAAAAACATTTAACTTAAAAGTGGTACTAATTCTTGAACAGTGAAATCTGTTTATAAGGGAATGTTATAGAAAGTAGAATGGCTACGCTACCATCACTCAGTGTACAATCCCGTTCGTCACCTGACCTTCTATTTATTAATATATATCTTTGGATCACCGTATAATAATTAATATTTAACTTTATTTTTATACATATGTAAAATTGCCAAATATTGTAAATATATTAAAATTAATTTTCATTTTAACTAACTGCACCGAATCAATCATCAACTACAGCAGCGGTTGAGCGGTTAAAACCGTAGAACTGATTAGAAAAAAATATCCTAAATTTGTTAATTTCCTTTTGGCGATGAAAGTAATATTTAGAATTGATTACAATTAGACCAGAAAAAGTCATTTAGTTCATTAGATAATCAGAAAACTAAAAATTACAGTTTACTGCTGTATTTATGAATCTGTCAAACTAAATCTATCGAAAACCTTTGGTTGAAAATGTGTCTTCCACTTACACAACATGACTTAGACAGCGATGTGTCTGGATCCGATGAAATACTATAAAAAAAAATTTCAATCGACTTCTATATTGCAAAACTTTCATATTTTTTACAGTGTATAAAAATGAAAATTGATTTAAATTTTTTGTTTAGTTTTTTCTTTTTAATTTGTTTAATTGTATAAAAATTATTTTACATATAAACATCAATAAATTTGTTGATATATGAAAATAATTTTTTTGTGCCTCTAGTCAATTGGAAAGTTCATTTTTATATATAAATAATTTCAGTACTAAACACAAATTATCTTTTGTTTTTATTCATTTTAATTATTCCAATGCAAATAACAAAAAAATTTCATTATTTGAATTAAACTTGGAAAATATTTTATTTGTAGTGGAAATTTTCTATTGGGTGTTTTTTTTTAGTATTAAATAAATATAAATTTTGATAATTGCATATTCGAGCATATTGAATTAATTATAAATATCGTTTTCACAAAATATATGATCAAGTAAAGTTTTTCTGTTCGGGTAAAATGGTCAGATAAATAATTTTCCAAAAAAAAAATTATTAAAAACACTTTAAATAACATTTAAAAATAACATTTAACAAAATAAATATTTATAAAAAATGTTTTGTAGAAATATAAAATCTGTCATAAACATAATAAATAAAATAGATTTTATTTTTCATTTGGTGTAAAAGTTTATTTGGCCAACAAATATAAGAAAATTGTTAAATTTTTTATTATAATTTTAAATAATTTAATATCATTTTACATAACCAATAAATTTTTTAGTTTTAAATTTCTATATAATTCTTCCAAAATCGAATTTTCAAATTCGAAATTTCAAAAATGTAATTTTTTTAAAGGTTTTATTCATTTTATTTTTCCTTGGTCACTCCATACAGTCTCAATGATAAAGGTTTTTATTGCAATTTGGATGGACCTACTAATCTAATGGCTTTAAATAATGACATATTTCCTTCCAACCGTTTAGCATTTTTCCCACCTTTAAAATCGCAATTATATATTTAAAATTTTTATTATTCTTAACAAATTTAAAGCTGATTAAAGAGCGACATTGGTTCCTAATGCATCAACGCATATCATACTACCAATACACCACCGGCACTCATTTATTCACTTATTACCATGCGTTAAACCATTAATAATTATGCTCGAAAATGTACGCCACCCAACAAATTAGTTTAGATTTTCTTATTATCTTAATCATCATGCTTCTTCTCTTCGCAGTCATCAAATTCAGTAATTCAACCCTATTTTCTTTACATAGACAAAACAAAATATTGTAAAAACAAAATATATACAAATTTGTAATCAGACACCCTTCATTATTCTGTAATTAATACATTATTATATTTATAAAAAAGGGTTTTTCCATCCCGAAGGCAATAATGAAAATCCTTTTTTTTTTTTTAATTATAACAAATTTAAATTTTTATCAGATTTTAGGAAAGTTTTTCCTAAACCAGAGAAATTCCAACAAAATAAAGTTTAAAACCATATATAAAAAATAAATTAAAATATTTAATGAAACTAATTTAAAACCAATTTTTTTTTCTGCAACAAATTTACTGCAAATTTCTTTACATTATTAAATTTTGGTTGGTTTGAGAATCAATTTCTTTAGGCAATTTGTTTTTGATGTTATCAGAGAACAAATAAAGAAAAACAATTTTGAATGAAATAAATTTGGCTTCAATTGTATTGGATTTAAATCAGTTATACAAATATTCGCAATTATAGATTTTCCATTTACCAAAACGATATCAAACCTGAATACGCAACCAATTTCAAGCCATATACATCCAATGAGGTATGAGAATTCAATACAAACTTAAATTTGCGATTTATTTCAATAAATTATTTTATCAATAAATCATTAAAAATTGGCTTACAAGTTAAACTCAAATTTAGAAATCAAGTAATTATCAATAAAAATGTCTGGATGAAAATAACTTTCTCACTAGCATAATTCCATATTGGGTACATACATTGTAAATAATTTCTTATGTTGCATGAACCAAATCAGTAAATGTACAATTTATTAAAATCTCTAATATATTGAATCATAAAATATAATATTTTTCTATATTTTAACTATTTGTTGGTACCATTGCTACATAGATAAATGTCTAGTCATTTCCAATTTCTAAATTATTAGTTAATAACCTTAAATTTACTGCCAATTATCGACACATTTTGACGGTTATCAAAAATTTCTGTATAATTTCAATTATTTTTCATTTATGTAATTTTGATTATTTATCTAGGTAATTTAGAAATTTAATACATAATAAATAACCGAATAATATCAGCTTATTAAATTATGGTATGTTTTGCCAATTTGTATTATGTTTTTCATTGGAAATAATATTTTTATATACCGGCGAGGCGATATAGAATTTTTTCTATATAATTTTGCAGCAAATTAGAATTGGTATCAATAAAAATTGAGATAATGATATATTTTTAAAAGGAATACGTAGTAGGAGTAGCGTGTGCTTGTTATAAGTATAATTCCTGATAAATAAATATCTTTTACTAAATTGTAAATCTGGAAGTTTAAGACTATAATATTAGACTGGATAAAGTATTGATTGAACTTCTTTGGTTTCACAATTAAATTAAATTGCTCAGGCGGCGCTAAACAAACAAAATAGAAATATAGAATGACTTCAAAGAAAATCTTAATTATATCAGTATAGCATGGGACATCAGTACCAGTTATCTATGGTCAAGAAAATAAAATTTCCGCAATTAAGAAATAAAAAAAATCCTAGAATTATTCGTGCCTTTAAACGATAATTAAATCATTTGAACGTCGAAACTACACAGATCCTAGACAACAAGACAACATGTACATATTCAGTAAACTTAAAAAGGAAAAAGAATGAATTAATATAACAAAGAGGTAATCATCGCCATCACAACATAAAACAGAAAAATAACAACTAAGCATTACGAGGAACACTAAGCTAGTTCTCATTGAAGGAAATCTGATGACAATAATAACAAAATTCCTCATTAGTAGATTGTAATACTAACACTAGAGAGATGTTTTTAGTGCATTACAATCCCGTACTACCAAAAAGAGAGCGTTATCAGCTTAGTGGAGGTAGCGATCCTATAAATTAGTGCTGTAAAGAATGATTATTAAAAAATTATCCTGCATTAGAAAATAATGTAATTTTTAACAATATTTATAAATATATGTACTTAATTATTGCTACCGAAATGTTTCTGATTATTAGTAATGAGTAATCTACTCCAAAGAACTGAAATCTGGCAGATGAAGAGTTGTCATTTAGGTAAAATAACCAACTTTAACGTAACGCAGTAGAACAACGATTTTCTAAAAACTGATATTTTTTATTAAAATTACCGGGAATTTGAATTTATTGTTGAACATTATTATAACATAAAAAAAATTATGTTAATGCTTTTCACTATGCTAAAATTTCAGCAAATTTTTCAAAGTTTTAGCATTTTTTGAATTTTTTTTTTAAAAAAAACTTTTGTTATTTATGCTAGCTAGAGTCAAGAGAAAAGAATTTCCTATTATATATTAAAAACTTGTATAAAAATCTGAAATTTTTTTTTTTTAACTCGATTAAAAAAACATAGCAACAATAAGAAAATATTTTTTTTTTAGATCTACTCTAACTTAATTTTAATATATCAACTAAAAAAACTTGTAACAAAATTATTTTCTTTGCTTTCCTCCATTTATAGAAAAGTTATTTCTGACATTTTTTATATGAAACTTTAAAGTTGAAAAGATTTATGTGAAAATTTTAAATGTTTAATTTTTAAAAAAATGTAGAAAAAAAAAGAAATTAAATCAAAATAATTTTATATATAACTTAACTCAAATAGTGTCATACAAATTTTAAAAATGGCTGCTTGTAAAAGAACTAACTGTGTAGTAGTTTCATTTAAATATGGATTTAACTTGCGTTTAAAGAGGATTGTTTTCAATTCCTTCTAAGGATTTTTTAGTTTATAAAATTGATTGCATCGCCATAAGTAAGTAGACGAGACGGCAACGGTATGAACAATCTACAATATTGCGCTGCCGTCGTCTTTATATTTATAGCATTACAACAGGAGGTCTAACGAGCGATCTAATATATTAAATTAGAAGTATTTGTTAAGAAACATGTTCAAAAAATGATCGAATAATCTCGGACTATTTTTGGGTTTATGTCAGTACTGTCTGTATAGACTATATATTAAATATATATTTAATAAAGCTTACAACCAGAAGGCCATACGACGAATGGACAACTTTCCACTTATAAGAATAAAAGTTTCAGTATAGGGAACCTTTCATTCACACTAAGAACTCCCGAAAATCAGTGGACGAACCATAAAGATAAGATTGTTATTATACACATAATTACAAATCAAACTGTTTCAAATTAAATTAAAGCTGCTACTATTTTTTAGGTTATACCAAATCATCAATTATATTATTTGTCAATAGAACTCCTTTATATTGGTATGCTTGCTCAACCTTTTTCTTGTTCTCTTGACGGAAGTAGGTATGTTCGGAATTTAATACAGGGAGTATACCTGTTTGATTTTCATCAAATTTAGGGTATTAACTTTCTAGTGTCTCCAATCTGGTATTTAAACATTTAATTTTCGCTCCTTTGAAACCTTTTGGCGTAGTTACATATTACCATTTGATCTCATGCCCAATCTTTGATTATCTGAGAATGGTAGAATCAAACATAAACGTCATGCTGATGATGAATTAGAAAAAGTTCGTACACAGAATTTGATTAGTCTTTGATTAGTAGCAAGTATAATTATTTCTCATGCATTTGAAATATTTTTTTTACTTTTTATATATTTAATTAAATCTAAATTATTTAGTGCTACCGAGATGCAACTCTGACACCTTATGAAATAATAATTATTTATTATACGAATTATTATAAATCATTTTTTAAGCATTATCTTCAATACTTTTAACTTGCAATTAGTTAGAAAATTATTTTTCTAATTAATTTATGTCCTGCGCAAAAATCAAATTTCTAAGTTCTCTTAAGAATCACAGCTCAAGGATAAGAGAACTAAAATAATTATGATTTTACTTTCAGCAACTTCGAATCGAATTGAGAATTATTCGAATTTTACCAGTTTACTAAATGACTTCTTTCTTTTAGTCAAATTTAATATTTCCCCTTTAATAACATTAAAATATTATTCGAAAATGTCATGCGTTGTTTTTTCAATATTTCAAATTGTATAAATAAGTAAATGATATAATATTTTTTTATTAATTCAAATCAGTTTAGCTGTAGTTTCTAAGCGTACCACAAATGACACGAGGCTACGCGTTGTCACTACTACGACAAACTTTAAATTTATTGTACCAAATGGTACAAAAATTCGAACGTTTGGTACAAAAATTCGAACCGCTGCTCTAACTCTAAACACATAAAATATCATTATTTGGAAGATTTAGAATGGTTCCAGTGAAGCTTAGCTAGGGAACCTAAACCTGATTTGGAATAATTACAGGCAATTTTTATTCGTAAATTTTTTTATGAGAAATTCAAATTCTAACGAATCAGATAGTACACGTACAGACTACAGGGTCACGCTATAAAAAGTGATGGACGCTTTATGTTGTACTTAAGTTTATTTTCATATAAATACTAAAGTACAGCGTCCAGCACCGCTCATATACCATCACTCTCTTCGTACCCTTACAATAATTATTGAAATTTCAATAAAAAAAATTATGGGTAAAAATATAATAAAAACTTCATCAAATAAAAACTAATATTCTAACCTGAAAATTAGTTAATTTTCATAATGTTAGCTTTTCAAAGAATTTTCCACAAAATCTAATTAATCCGACAGTGACAATTTTGGGTTACATTTTCACATTATCTCATATACAACTGTCATGACATTTTCGAAAAAATAAATATTTATTACTACATATATAAATTTTATAATAAAACTATTCGTACTTCCCTGCGCTCCGCTTTTAAACCCTCACTGACATTCTTTGTAGCCTTAACAAATATTTCATTAATAACTCAAACAGTGTTGAGTAACATAATTAATTATGTGAGTGTCATTAATAAGAAAGAAGTGTTGATTGATTACATTTTTTTATTATTACTATTTCCATATAAGTTAAAGGATATTTTTTTTTTGGTTATGGTTTCTATAAATTTGGTAGAAACTTTTAATCCTTTCCTGTGTAAATAATACAATTATTAAGGAAACATTTTAACTGTTTTTTGTTTGTTTTTATACTGGTGTATTAATCCTTAAATCTGGGATGGAAACCAAAGAAAACATCATTTACGTTTTGGTTTTTCAAAAAAAAAAAGAAAAACTGAAAATACTACAAAATTGTTTCTGGTTCAGTTTTGGAATATTTCTTGAAAACAATTCTTGATTTAGTTTTGGTTCTTTGTAGATTTTAGTTAGACAACAAGTAAAATGTAACCAATTTTTATTAAATGCGACAGGAAATGCAAATTCTTAAATCAAGTCATGTAATTAATATAGAAAATTCAGAAATGTTGAGTTATAATTATTCTAATATTCCATCTAGTCTTCTATGTCGTCCACTACTACTAATCGTTTTAAGTTAGAAATTGCTTTGTAGCACACTAGCACTACGCCAACTTCTAGAAATATTTAGTCGTTTGACTTTTGTTAGCTTCAGTTTCAATGGTTCATCAAATTCTTTTCTTTTTTTTTTAATTTTTTTCAATAAAAGTTCGTTTTAGTTCCTTTAAATTTCAGTTTTTTTTTTGTTTGGCTCAAAATCGGTTTCCATCTCTGGTTCTAAAATGATTTAAAGTGAGAAATTTTTATTAATGAGATAAAAATTTTTACATAAATTATTCATACTGTAATTAGAAAATTATGAAACCTTAAACTTAAAAAAGAATTTGAGAACAGAACTTTTATAATTATAATACAAGTATATCACCAAAAATATTACCGGAAACAAGAAACTTTTGAATTAAAATTAACAGAGGGGATGACTGACTAGGGATTCAGTATGTCGTAACTTGTATTTTGTTTTATTTTTGATTACTAAAGGATTTTAAAAATTAACTTTCTCGTAATTTTTAGCTACTGAAAAAACATTCACCGATATGCAGAATAGCGTACCGTAAATACATTTTTTTGATATAATGCATTTAAAATTAAATCTGATATTAAAGGGGTAAATTTTACCCTGAAATAAAGCAAGGATGTACAATCCAGGACTCATGTAAATGTGACGAATGAGGCTTTTCATAATTTTTATGTAAAAATATTTCAAGTTTCTTATGCGTATATTTCTGACGTAAAATGTTTACGAATACTAAACGCTGAACATGTAAAATTGTAATTTTAATTTCCTAAAAATTTATATTTTTTCTGTGTCATTTTCAACAGAAATTTTTGGAATTCTTGACATAATAATTTGTCATTATGACAAAAATATATCAACATAATAAATAGAATCTAAAGAAACTCATGAAAATCATATTTTAATATAATATTTTTTTACTTATAACATAATAGAGGGCAATGAGCCATAATAATAATGATTTTAAATCATTTATAACTAAAAAAAAATTCATTTAATTTTCTTCAAACCCGTCAGATATGTTAAATCCAAAATCGAAATAAATATAATATAAATAACTTTACTGAAATAATTTAGCATAATTTCTTACAATCACGAGCAAAATTTTGGCTTTAAGTCAACTAAAGCCAACACAAATCTTCAATCCATTATGTCACGTTATGCTTTCACATCAATTTTTCACATTTAAAAATCTAATATTTTTTGATCAATAGAAATTCCATTAAAATATTGTTCAAGAATACGTGAGGATATCCAATTATTTCATTTGTGTATACCAAATTTTGTATAAATGTTTGCCCATTTCGCTAAGAAAGGATTTATATTCTAGAGGAGCCAAAAATGATAGACAATTTTTTCAAATAAATTTTCCTGTCGTGTACGAATATTGACATTGCTTGATGGTTGACTGTATGATTTCAAAGATTCATATATTTATGGTTTTTTTTTTTTGAATTTGATTGATATTATTTGGTTCGTACTTAACAAGCTCTAGGGAAGGATAAAGATTTATTTCTGTATATTAAATTTTTATTTAGATGTGTTATTTTTGATAGAAGATAAAATTGATAGAAATTACACTGAACCAAACATGAAACAAATCCAAATCATCTAAGAGTTTTATAATTTTTTGATACATGTTGACAATAATTGTTGGTAAACCAATAAATTTATGGTGATGTAATGTTAAAAATCTTGATGAAATTTTTTGTATAACTGGAAAAAACTGGTTTAACTGCTGTTGAATACAAAATTTTACTTACTTTATAAGTTTCGTGACGAAAAACTTCACTTCAAGCTCGAAATAAATTTATCATAATTTTTAAGGCACTTTTGTATTTCTACGAAATGCCTTAAAGTTTCATTTTGACCGTCTTTATGATTGTTATCGTTTATTCTCGGGATCTGGAATTGATAGAAACTTCAAACTAACACAGTTTGAAATCTGCAATTGACCCACCTAGCTTTTAATCGTTGGTCGTTTATAAGAAATTTCTATAAACTATGTACCATTCGACACTTCGTCTGTAAGTGCCCGGCGCTGGCTAGGGCCAGGTTCTGCTCACGGAAACCGTCAAGTTTCTGAACGCTACGAGGTGGATCTAAAGCTACACCATCATTACGAGTTAACAATACATTTGGTCATGCGAGTTAGTGGTTTTAAAACGGCGCAAACGCGTTAATTGGGTCTCCACGTCAGCCACTGGAACCAACCAACCAACCATGTACCATCCGATTTTTGTGATTGGTAATTGATGGCTTCATGTTCGAATTTTAATATTCTATTTGAAAAATGTATAAAAGTCCCCCGATTAGAGATTGACCCGTCAATCAAATCTCGAAATTATATTGGTTTTAAAATAACTTGGTTCCTCAGTGAGTAACTGCAAAAATAATTCCATCCTCATTTAAACATAAATCTAACGAAATTTTCTTCCCTACATCATAAAATTTACAAAATATTTCTGTTACCTTTAAAGAAAATACTATAATTATTTTGTACCTAAAGAAAATGATGATTATAATAATTACAAATTTCCTGATAAGAAAACTTTCATCCCTTAAATTGAAATTAAATAATTAAGAAAAACCATTAAATTTGTCTACACAGCATTAAATATTATTTCCAGTTCGAATTTTCATGTATATTTTCACATTTTACCAATTCTGCAAAAATTTATTATGTGATAATTATAAAATACCTTTACAAAATTGTGGCCAGACCAATATTTTTACCTCAGCATAACTAAATTTTAATCTAATTGAAATTTAATACAGAATTTTATTTCTCACACTTTACATAAAAATCATAAATCTTATAGACTTATGTAAAAATATTATTCATGTAATACCGAAATAAATCACTTTTTTCTGCTTTGTTATAATTGGTTTATACGTTGATGATGATAAAACAAATCTTTTTGATTTAAATACCAGAATGAAATTTTGTAAAAAAAAATAAAAGAATGAAGAATTTTTTTTCTGTTTTGGGTTGTGCTAAAGAATGTTAAGGATTCGACAGAAAAATGTTCTAAAAGAATATTTTTAAAGATACGTATAAAATCAATTCGTGAATATTTTACCTTTAAGATGTAATTTTTTGTTGTTAAGAATTCATAGAATGAATTTCATTATTTTGTGTATTGCTGCAGGGTGACATTAACAAATGTTAAATTTAAGGAAATTCTTATAATTTTGTTAGATCATACTGTAAAGAAATGAAAAAAAGAAAATCTAAGGAGATTCAAATATAATCACAATAAAGGACAAAATGAACATATGATTATTTTATAAAAAATAATATGTAACCATATCAACAATTTCAGATTTCAGATTAATATTGTAACGAATCCAGAATATATTAAATATCCTGCTGTAAACGGAATAAGAAGTAAAAATTGGATTTATTTGAATTTATTATAGAAAATTATAGCTTCATTTAAAATTTACTCTGTCAATCGATAATTTTGATATATATCACGATATATTTTTAATTAATTAATTGGTGAGTGTACCCCATAAAGTTAAAAAATTAAACCGTACATCAGGAATTTCTTTAATATAAATAAGTAAATCTAATTCGAGATCATATAAATTTTTAATAAAAAACGTTTATTTTAAATATGTAATTAAATGAAATGTTTCATCTCTTGAGATTGAAGAGTTCTAAACGATTTTACCAAAATGATTAAGACTTTTACAATCAATAACTTCGTGTAGGGACCAGTTAATATATAATACTGAGTTAGGAAGCAATACATACGTTATGATGGTAGCTTTATATACTTTCTAATTGAACTGATGGCACTTTTCGGAAAATTATGTACGTATAGGTACAATGAGCTTCTTACTATTAGTTTCTTCACGTATATAATTAGCGAACTGTTACAGAATGAAATTTTATTAATATTTTTTTAATGCCTCTTGCCATTCACCAAAAAACGAAGACTTAACGTATAAAGACAAGATTCCCTTATTCCATTACTCATGTATTTCCTCATTTACTCATGTATTTCCAATTTGAGGGATTACAATTCCTATATAATTTTGAATTTGAGTTAAAACCAAAATTTTGACATGTTCAATTGACAAGTTTTATTAATGAACTTGTGAATTGAATACTAAGTAAAAATCTATTACTAAAAAATTGAAGTCTTTTTTTCAAAATATTGGTTTTAACTCAAATTCAAAGTTAGATAATCTTAGTTAAATGCACAATCCATTAAACTTTTTCTATATTTAGATAATTTTATATTTTTACAAGTAAATTTCCTTCAGTAAAATTTATTTAATTACAAATATACAAATTAAGTTATAAATTTTAAATTTTTCCAAATTACTTATAAATTTTAAATATAAAATATAGTAAATCTTTATCCCCAGTTTTGCAAATTAACTGAACGACGTTTTTAGTATAGTACATAAGTTTAAAAACATTAATAAAAACGTTCTGTTAATTTGCATTGACTGTTTCCATTCATATTTCAATGGGTAAAATTTTAAAATTCATAAGTTAATTTTCATATTTGTAATGAAACAGAAAACTTTATAACAACTTTAAAGAATCACTGTTCATTTTCATTTTCATATTTTAATTGAGAAAATTGAAAAATAAAAAATATACAATTTAAAAAACATTAATTTTGCATAAAAAAGTTCACAACTTGAATCTGTACACATTTACACAGAGCGAGTGTTACAAGTTTCCAGACAATTGAATTAAAATATCAAAATGATTTCAACCAGAAAATTAATTTAGAGTTTCTCGCATGAAATCATAAAAATCTTTTTACAAAATTTAAAATTAACATTATATGTTTATATAGTTGTGTACATTGAAAATTTCTACATGTCGATTTTAATCCCTTTAATTGAAAACAAATACTGAATCAGAATCGTTTCCCTAACATTATTAACAACGCTATTAGGAGGAAGCTGGTGTTATGCTAGTATATTTTCATTTTGTATATCAATCTTCATAATTGCAAATTGCAACACAAATAAACATACTTCACAAAAGTAAATTTTGATTTAAACTAATTCACGTAGTGAAAATCGACTTTATTATAACTTTTAATGAAAACAATTTAATTTCAAAATTGTGAGTCCAACTTTGTAAAGCAAGTAAACATTTGTTATTTGAAGTTTGAATATAATTTAAAAACATAAATTTAAAATAAAGTCTTAAAATTTAATGCCACCTTTTCATTTATGAAATTAATGTTCATTAAATTTTTACAGCTGCAGTGAATAAAATACACGTAAGTAATAATAGGGAAAAGGATAATCAGAAATGAAAATGAAAATTGACATGCAAAGTGAAAATAAATTTTAGAAAAAAAAAAGAAAGTGCTCAAAATTTTGCAAGGTATATAGAAACAATATAATTTAATGAATTTATATGATGAGTTTTATTCTATATAAGAATAGTGGAAATTCGGATTTCCCAAAATAATTTGAATTTCAAATATCTTTATTTTATTGTATCCTTATTTTACCTATTTTTAACTGGCTGAGACAGCTCAATTTAATGAAATAAGGTTGGTATTTGGATCAATTATAATTTTATATGTATTTCAAATTATATCAGATTTCTTTATAAATATTGAATTTAAATTACATTACAATTTCCTAATTTTATTAGTGGTATACTCATTTAAAATTGAATTAACGTTTAGCTACAGTGAATAGTGATGGAATCGAAAGAATTGCCAAATATATCAATGCATAGTGAACGCTAAGTCCACGCGAATTTACAAATTTTTCCTTCTATTTGGTTATGATTCAATAAAATACAAATATAATTAAAATGTGGTATAGAATATTTTGAAAATGACAAAAAAAAATGAATTATTTATATTATTTTTAATAATTAATTATAATTTAATTTAAATTATACCGGAAGAAATAATACAATTTTCATTCAATAGAAAATTCATAAAAAAATATTGGCTATAGTACTTAATAATCACGAATTGTGAGTAAGACAGATACGATCGAAAAATAACTAATTTATCTAGCTAGACACAGACTTTTGGAATGGAGATGTGAATATTCCAAATTAAATAAAATAATTTTCATTTTCTAGTACATTTTCCTTTCTTAGTTATTCTACCTACAAAGATTAGAAATAAAAATAAAATTCAATAAAATCAACAATAAGAGAATTACAAAATATCGTACTCTGTATTATAAGTTTTACACTGTGCCATGAATCCTATTCCTCTACTCTGTACTCTGTAGTATCATAATAGGACTAACAAATTAACGAATTGTATAGAATAATTAATTTTGAAATCTGATATATAAAATTGCTTTTCCAGAAAATTGAATAATAATATCAAATTATTTATTTTCAGAATAATTTTTTTTTTTAATATTAATTCCATACTTTTTCACTTCATCATCTTTTCATATTAAATCTAAAATTGCTTTTTATTATTTATTTTTATTCTGATTCCGAGGGTACAAATATTTACAGAAAATCTAAGATTAAAAATGCTTAAAAGCAGTTAATACAATTAATGGCCTCGATGATTTTATTGATGAGGCAACATATGGCTCTTAAGTATCATGGAAAAAAAAAAGTTTTTATTTTATGTAGATGAAAGTATGTTCGTATTGTTTATAAGCTTTACCTAAAACAATTCAACAAGAAAAACTTTATCTGATGGGTAAAGGGCAGATGCGGATTTACAGGTTTGCCTTGAGCCTCGGTTTTATAAGGGAGTCAAAATATATATATACAAAAAAAATTAGAACAAAAATTAAAACCAAATTATTTCAAATTTCACAATTAAAATTTAACACAATTGAAAATCGTTTAATTTTGGGCCTGTTGTATCTAAAAATTTGGGGCCTGTTGTATCTAAAATCTGATACTCTTAGGCGAACTATACTTATTTGTATAAATATGTAATATAATTATCTATAATATGAATACAACATTTCGCCAAATAAAATTGAGTCAATTAGCTACCCTAGCAATTGAAAGCAGCGGCATTGTATATGACTCATTATTTGATACTTTTACCTATTTAATATTTAAAAAAACGTTTTCTCAGAGGGGCCACAATTTTCGATTTTTGCCTAGGACTTCTACATGTTAAAATCCGTCTCTGTTATAGGAAAATAAGTTGTTAAAGACTTTTGTCGTACAATATTTTTATGAATTAGAAAATTAATGCCGGAAGATATCAAGGAAAAATAACATAATTATTGAAATTAAATGATGGAAATAACCAGTGTTGTAGAATAGTAGAGAGGGCCAGTTTGTTATGCTATGATGAATTAAATCCTATTTTAAACTCCAGACCAATGAATCGATTACGTTTTCAGTTGATTCAGCCTTAAATGGCTACCAGTAATGAAAATTATCAATATGTAATTATGATTTTAAAACTAGAAAAAATACTAACCGTTGAAATCATTTGCTGACAGACACATAACAAATATTTTACTATTTAATTAAGAAGGTCCAAAGTGTCATAATAACATGTCATATCATAATAACATGTCAGGAGGCCAACGCTCCATATGATCTGTAGCGCCAGCCAAAAAAAAGAAGAAGTGAACATTAGATTAAAGATTTCTTATCAATTAATTTCTGCTAGTTTTTAATGTAGAATTTCAGGCAAAGGATCCATATTAAACTTAAATTATTAGAGGTATATAATAACTATAAAAAAATTAGTATCCATTTATATCCGCTATTTTTATTTTCTCTTACTGATTTAACTTTAAAAATTCTTAAAAATTTATGTTGTTTGATTTATTGTAAAAAGTATGAAAACTTGGTACCAAAAAACTTTTCCCATTATAGAAAAATTTACTTCCGGTAGCATTTTGTCCCTTTATTCCATCTAAGTTTTACAACATTTTCTTTTGGAAGTTTTTTTTTATTTTTATTTTACCTTTTTCTAGTCACGTAATAACTTAAAAACAAAAATAAATGAAAAATTTAAAATGTTTCTATGGAATTTCAACTTTCATATATTTATTTTTAGATCAAAAAACGTTTATAACTAAATTTATATATAACGTAATTAATAAAATGATTCGATTCGATTTTATGAATTACGATTTGATTATAAATTTTTAAATTTCGATATTTCGAAAAAAAATTATTTATTAATGATGCATTAATCAATAATTCAACATTCATTCATTTTGACAGGCAGTTAAATTAAGTGTTTCTATAAATAATAATTAACCGAATTCAATTATGGGTTTTAAGGCCGGCGCACAATTTGGACGGTAATTGTTAGCTGCAATTGTAAGTTTTTTTTTTTCATCAGTAGTAAAACAGCCAACCAGTGAAACAATTTGTGCGCTAGAATTTTTGGTCTTTGTAAAAAACCTCAAGACATTCACTATTATTAGAACTAAAAACTTTATTCCTATTTTAAGGCTGTAGGTATTCAACATTGCTTAACACCGACGGAAGATATTTTTCCCTGTCAGCTTTGTGAGCATTGACATATACATTTTCGTTAATAAACTTTTTTTTTTAAATTACTGCAAACAGGCCACATTGTACCGCAGCCTTTACCCAGAAATTGAGCTAAAAATTTCTAACACAATATTTTTTAGGTTAAGATTGGGTAAATATCAAATTTTATCTTGGACGAAACCTAAAAAATTATAATTGAAATTTATTGCTAATATCGATGTGTTCATACGTTAATCCAGCGCCTGTCTTATCTTCGGAATAAGTCTAATAATATTTTACTATTGCAAATATGATTCACCAGTCTTCAAAAAAAAAAAAAAACTGTCAATACTTTCTTCATCCAGGCATATCCAAGCATCCTTATCCGTATTTAAACTTTAAAAATTTCTAAAAGTTTTTCACAAAAATCCTACAGCTACATTATTAAAACTTTTCATTTGTTTAACTCTTTCAAAAAAAAAACTAAGTAAGAACAGGGATCAGAGAAATTCAAGAGAAATTCAATTTACAAGTGGAAATTATTAAGGATTAAGTATAATTTTCTGCATTCTATATTAACACATTCATTTTCTTTTGCTTGGTCCTTTTTCCTTTTTCGAAAAGTCTAAAGTTTTTCCCAAGGCACTATTAATCAAGTAAGTTACAAAAAAAGTAGTAGTGAAGCAATGAAAAAGTATTCAAGTAAAACCTTTTTTATGTCGTCTAATGAACCGATATTTGTCAAAGAACTTTTCCATATAAATTAAAGTTGAAAATAATATAATTTTTTTTTTCAGTTTGATAGTGAAATAAATTGTGGACAATTTTGTCTAAGAAAACTTTTGAAAGTTGTTCGTAGTAATAAATTAACAAGAAACTGTTATATAATTTGATTTATTAGTAATTGAATGATGATTGGAAATTAATATCAAAGAAATAGTATAAAATTTTTATGACATTTGTATGATAATCATTTAAAATAATAATTTAATATTCAAATAATTAAAATATAATTCATTTTCAATTGGTTAATTAAGAGTTTTTATATTTTCCAATTTTAGTTTTAAAATTATTATTAAATTTGATTTTATAAGCATTCTACACTCTACACATAATTGAATTGATTGCGTCCCAAGAATATTCTGTCAATGTGCAGACGAAACGACGGAACAGTCGTTCATGTCTAGGTGAATTTAACATATCGAAGACTAAAATTTACGTCCTTGGTTGGTTTAAGTGGCGAATCCCCAGCAACAAGTCCGGCCACCCCAATTAGCGTATGTGCATCGTTTTTCTACCACTCATACTCATAAAACCAGGCTAGGTTATGCGGTTGAAGAGGTAGTTTAGGTTTAGATCCACCCGTGCTATTTAAGAAACGTGTCGTGTCTTTGGGTTGCTTCGTGGCCAGATCGCTGAATTCGCTAAGGTATAGACTGCCGAAAGAATTGTTTGTGGGTCTGGCCAGTACAAAGCACTTGTAAATGAAGTGCACTATAGTCTCTTTCTCGTGCGATTAAATGGAATACCCAATCTGGCCGCATGTTCACCAATTGGCCAATGCCTCGTAGTTCTAGCTATGTCCTTGTGGGGCAGCTTTACAAGATAGTTCATTTTTTTTTTCGCAAGACGGTTAAGTTTTCCTGGCCGTTCTGAACGTGGTTAGGTTCTTCCATCTTAGATTGGATAAGGATAGAAAGTGTAGGTGGATATTTGTTTTTACGGTGTTTATTGGGAGGTCAACTTGCTCTGAAAGTGATGTATGGGCTTGATGGGTGACAAATTTAATAATTATCACAATAAGCCAACTGATTATTGATTAGAAGGACTGTCTGTCACTAACTCTTACTCTAAACTGTAGCTAACGTATATACAAAGATTCATATTGATGTCGTCAATATTAACATCGGATTTTCCAATTGAATACCGAATTTTTTAAAATTTATATTAAAAATTTAAATAAAATATAATGTTTTAAAGTTACACGACTCAATAAATACCATAATTATTTAATTGTATATACATTAAATATTTATACTATTGCGATTTATAATAACTAAATCATAATTCAATTATTCATAAATTTCATTTAAAATCTGTTTATTTCTATAATTCAAATTATATAATTAACCATATAAAATTTTGTTCATTCAACAATTCAACTGAACTTCTCAAATTACTATAATAATTATAATTATTTTATAAATAACTAAAATTATTTAATTTAAAATTTTTGATTAAATTTTTTGATTAAGTTTACTAAAAAATGAACTTTTTTATTATGAATAATAATGATAAAATTTTTATTAGATGTCAACGAATGGGCTATTATTAATATTTAAAGAATTTAAAAAATTTCATCCTTAAATATATGATATCCTTTGTAATGCTACCAGTGAAATATATGGTTACTGTCATAAAATTGTTATGTACATATATAAATGACATTTTTTGTCTGTTATATAAGAACGAAAAATGATTTGGAATTTTGAAATACTTTTATAAATATAATTTAGAATAGATTAGCTATGAATGGCGAAGGGCCATTAATTATTACATGATGAATTAGTTTTGTGTATTATTCGTAAATAAGATAACTAGCTGGCTTCCTTTAGAAGCTTAACACAATTCAAAAAACTAAAATTAAATATCCTAAATTAGGAAGAATTCAACTTTTAAAATGTGAAATGGACAAATTAATATTATTTAAAAATCAAATTCAATATTTAACTTTATTCTTTGCCCCTAAATATGACAAAAATGTTTAGTTTAGCTTCGAATAGAAAATTAATATGGAAATCGAAGTACTCTTATACCTTTAATTTGTAGGACTATTTAAAAAAATGTCCAAAAATTTATTATCAACCACTTACAGGCCAAAATGATCAGTAATAAATGCTTAATTTGATTAGAGCTTGATTAAAAATTACTACTAAGAGGAGTGTAACAGCAAGACCTGATCAGTCATCAGCTGTCTGAGTACAATTAACATATATATTTGTAATATATTCTTCAAAATAAAAGGAATATGTTTTCACTTATTTAAATTAATGCTTAAAACCCAGACTTTAATTTGGACTTCATGTTTGGCCCACAACGCAAAGGGACCACAAATAGTTTTTCTTAAGAAATGATGTTGTTTTCCTTCAGAAGTCAAATCGGCTAATAATTCAAGCTTAAAATTATTTGATTTGATTACGAAGTTAATGTAAATATTATGACTACATTAACTTATATGTAAGCAAGAAAATTCATCAACCAATTTTTAATATTATAGTTTTCCAAAAATTTTCACTATTCACAATTTCTTATTATAAATCAAATTATTCTTTATAACTTTTCTACATCATCAATTTTCAAAATTTTATTTTTATCCTTATTTTCATTTAAAAAAAAAACATAGTTTATGTAATATTATTTTTTTGATAAATCTGTTTAGCTCAAAATGTCCTGTAATAATAAATATAATGTTATTTTTATAACAAATATTATTTTTGAAAATCTGTGAACATAAGCAATTTGACACGACCCAATTTGATTTTTAAAAAAAGAAAATGGAAAATAAAAACCATATTTATTATAACAATGTTAAGAAAATTTATATAACATAAGTTTATTTTCTTACAATGATGGCGGTACTCTTGTTTCTGCAAAATCTGTAAACCAAAAATTTTTAATATGACAGGTTTATAAATATATGATTTGTGTTTTTTATATGTCAATAATAATGATTTATTTGCCAACAAAATAAATATACACGGTTTGACTAATAGTGATATAATAATGTATGTGACATTTCTTGAATATTGAGTTATTATATAATTATATTCATGAAAAGCATTATCTGGACTTATGTATATCTTGTTTGTTGGTCATATTCATGTAATTCTGTTTGAAATGGGTCAAAACTTTCTTATAAAATTGTGTATCTACATATATATAATATAAGAGAAAGTTATTATGTTACATTAACAAGCCGTAAAAAAAACCTATAGTTATTTGCTCAGGAAAAATTATGCTTTGATGTTTCCTTTACCAAAAACAAACATATGGAAAAATTTGTTAGACAGCAACTGCTTAATACAAGCAGTAAAACAATGAAATGGAAATTTGTAAAAAAAAAAAAATAGAAAAAATAGATTAAATATATGTATATGATAAAAAACCTTAAGAACATGAATTAGCCAACTTGTATCGTGGTTCGGAGAGTTCTAAAAAGAAAGTTACTACTTTGCCACCACACCAATAAATTCAAGTAATTCAAAATGTTAAATTAATTAATATAAATTCCTGAAAAATCAAGATTTTTGTGTTATGTTCTATCACTGTTAGGCTATCGAATATTTATGTTTACTATAAATATATCAGGGGCAAATGTGTTTTACCTATTGAGGTATAAATAAAACGGCATTATTTATTAGACATAAAAATTTAACAAAAACTTAACTGTACTAAGGAAGAACTATTTTTTAAAAGGAGTATTATCACATAATTAATATCTAATTGAAGAAATATATTTATGATTTTCATAGAATATGTATTTTTTATGCACTACAGTGAATATGCCAGCAAAGTTTAATGTGAAATTTTAACTGAAAGTCAATACAAACTCCAATTTCTACGTAATTTATGTTGAATCTAAGAATCGCAAATATAATTTTACGAGTATAGTTAGAAACAACTATGAGTGCTGCATTGGACTTGACGGTATAAAAAATGGATTAGGCTGAAACTTTTCTTTGTGGGTTTTAGGTGTCAGGGAGTCCGAAAGAGTTGGTTCTCCTGAAATTTAAAGTCTGTATTTTCATGTGGTTCTGAGATAGGTAATTTTAGTTTCCAATAAATATAATTATATGTTTTATAGCAAGCAAGATTTTAATAAAATATGGTATCCGTATTAGTTTTGTAATTTAGTTTTAGTGCATCTCTATCAAAAATTAAAATTCTATTAAACATTTTTAACAAAGCCTTATTTCTCACCCTTTGTACTGGTAATTACAAAATACTGTTGAACAGAAATCGCTGTAGAACATAACTACGAGTTATCTACGCTACCTAGTTACACCTTTTTTTTAAAGTTTTATCCTTCCTGAGTAGCGATATAATAAAATTGATGTATAATAAGTTTTTATTAATATATAAAATACAACTAAATTATGAACCGAAATTCTTGATATTTTATTGCTATTGATTAATCAATCCATGAGCAACAAATTTCGTTATACCTTAATTCGGTTTTTCTTTCAACTTATTCATAATTCTGTGGTATTATAATTTTTTTTACAGAATCAAAAAATTGTAATTTTTCAGTTTTAGTACATTAAAATCACGAATTAGTTTTGAAAATTTCATATAATTATTTATTAACATTAGCGATTCTGTTTACAAAAGCAACTCAGATCGGATAAGATTAAAATTTGCATCAATATTAGAAAAAAAAAGAAAAATTTAATTGCGAAAATGCATTTTCACAGAACGAAAAATAAATATATGTAAAATGATGAGAATTTCGTTTTTTGTATTAAAAGATTTTCTTGTGCATAAATAAAATACATAAAATATTAATGAATCAATTTCCCATAAATAAACACAAACATTGGAAAATATATTCTATAGATAGGTAAATTATTATATATATATAGGAAAAGTGCAATGAAAACTTTCAACTTATCATCATTACACATGACATAAGATTGTCTCCAAACTGAAATGAATATTTAATGGATAATCGATTTTCTTCATTTCTTTAAATACGAGGAAATTTAAAGCATACTAGATTTTTGAGTAATTATTTGTTATATAATTAATAAAATTTATCAAACTTTAATTCATTTGTTAAAATTATAATAATAAAATTGATTTTATAATTAAATTTAAATTTTTTTGAACATAACTAAAATAATTAAATATTCTAACCAACATCATTTTTATATTTGCTAATACAATTTTGTTAATTGGATTGATAAGTTTAGGGCCAAATGAATTTTCGATATTTTCTATTCTGATGGAATAATTTATATTATGGAAAAAGCATAGAATATTAAATTATTATTTTAATTTGATTATCCTTCAAGAATATCCTGTTTTTCGAGTGCATAGAATGTATTTTATTATTACGTGTTTATCGTAAGGCGAATGGCAATATAATTTTGTTACGCAAAATTATCATATCGAAAATATTGATGAAATTTATTAGAAATTATAGTCTATCCATAGCATAATAAATAGAATAATTCAACGATTTAAACATTATATATCTTTATATAATTAATGTTGTTTTTGTAATATAAAACTTTATGTCCTAAACAATAAATTTTGACTGTGGTTTATTAATGCTACCTCAGCGTTTTATAATTCAATTTGAGTTTATGGTAAAAAGTACAGGCTCCTGTCTAAAAAAAAATAGTTAATTGAATTTTTGGTCCTTTAAGGATTCGATATCAGAATAATATTTG